>JAEIFP010002200.1:0-691495 GCA_018903935.1 Drosophila insularis
CATGTTTAGCTTTGATTGTAGGTATGTGCTTCGGACTATCTTCGTTTGTGAAAACTCTGCCTCGGCTCTTGCCCAAAGTGACTTAAGCTGGTCTAAGTGTATTTTAATGGAGACGAGTGGCACATCGTCAGCTAAAGCCTGGGCCGCGGGAGCCTCGAACCCCGTTAATGCCTCGCACACGGCAACAAAGTGGGAAAGAGACATCGTAGAGTGTTTTCTGAGCTATTACGAATCGAATGGAAACAAATAACTTCGTGGAATTAGAGCTCTCAAGCGAGGAGATCGAAACGAAGCTGTAAGTGGACTGTATAATTTAAGGATAGAGAAGGAGTGAGAAGGAGAAATGTCTCCTCTTTTTAATGAACACAGTGAATAAGCATAGATAGCATAAATGAAATTAGAAGGATTTATAATTTTCCTCGCAGTTGTGTGAATAATTATAAGTTGATATAATCACTTCGATATTAAAATTTACAAAATGTCGAAAAATGTTGAAATTTATAAGTGTATTTAAAAATATGGAAAAATTGAGATCAGTAGGATTGGGAGTGCCGATAACTTTTCAATAAAAAAAAAACTCGGAATTAATTTTCATTTCATGGATCTGTGAGGAAAAGATCAAAATGCACCACGACAAGCCAAAATATTAATTCCAGATAAATAAAATAATACTTATTTTTCTTTAGAAAATATTTTGCGAATTAAATTCAATCAGTCGATTGAAATATTTTTGCACAATACGAAAATCACGAAGGAAAAAATGGATGTCGTGACCGAGTCACGGCTTGTCTCGAGTGTCAGCACTGATGAGACTTGAGTGCCAGCACTGATCGGGAGTCAGCTGTTCTGCCGTTGTTTATGTTTTGTGAATTTAATTAATTGTAAATTGTTTAACGAAGATCACGATTTCCTACTTTAATTATGTAGGTTTCGAATTATTAAATTGCGGAAAGCCAATCGGAGTGGCTGCAATTAATTTTGCGTGGGTGAATTCAAATTGTATGTGGACATAGCTATGTACATATGTACGTACGTTTGTGCTTACCGCGGCAAAAATGATTACATATGTACATATGTATGTACCTATGTACATATGTATGTACCTATGTACATATATATGTATGGATTTTATTTCACATAAATAATTTATGCCGATGGACTAATGATCAGCCCGTGGAATGTGCTTTACACGTTAAGTAAAGGTAAGTGGTACTTTATAAATTCTCGATTATTAAACACCTCTACTTGCAGGTTAGAAAACAGCTGTTTTTACATGTATGTATGTATGTATATTTGTGTTTATACATACATATGTATTGCTATGCAATTGGACTTTTGGACAATCAGAATTTCGAAGAATGGAAAAGAAATGCACTTCATAAACCCAAAAATGATCGGGAAATACCATGTAACCCTTGGAATAGGTCAGGTATGTACATACAAGTATACAAAAGTGTGTAGGTCGCTATGGAGGATCGGGAAACCTCACACTTTTATAAGTTTGTAATGGGATATAATGTGAATGAGAATTTTAATAAGAAATGTTGTACTAATCAGGAATTCCGCCGATGCAAGCTGGAATAGCGGAAGGAGATTCGGCTCGAAGGACCAATGTTCGTGGAGGGGCGGAACGATTTGTGGTGTACAACTTGGCGGGTGCCAATTTCTTTAGGGTCTGGTGGGTGCGTGATGAAATTAAAACGCGCGAGAACTTCGGTTAAAATTAATTCTGATTTATTTATTTATTTCACAAGATATCCCGAAAATATGAAATGGTTCGGGTTGAAAAAAGTTACAATATCGCCAGATAAGAGCGCCAGGAAAAAGAACGGGTGTTCGGATTAAAAACTCGTACTGGATTCAATATGGCGGTTCACAGGAGAACCACCGTCACCCTCCTCAGTATGACCGAATTCGGTTTTGCTAAAAAACCCTACCCCTCACTCTCTGCTGTTCACCCGGTGGCGTGAACAGCAATTATACATATTTGATTTATCAAAAAACAATTTATAAATCGATATGTTAATAAAAAGGGAAAAATGTATATGTTAAGAAAGGCGTATACAAACCAAAGCAAAAGCTAACTGCAATGTGCAAATGAAAAACAACAAAAACTTTTCACAAGCGAAAAGTATCAATTGGTGTTATTTGCACCACGTCAATAATACAGGACTTATTTCCGTACAACTGTTTACAAATTTTGACACGGCATCATTCATGTGCCTGCTTGCATGATAAGTTTTACGTTATCAATGGAAGAATTTTGTGTCATTGCTTTCACTGCTGTCGGAGTGCTGCATTTATTGGCAAGTGGCTAGCCTACACCTTCACTGATATAGACACCTTCAAGGGCCTTTGCTAGTTTTCCACCTCTTAGCAGAATTGGTTAGCTGTTTTACTTCTTTGCTGCAGATTAAGGAGTTTGGCAGATACTACGTCTAATGTTTCTGCTTAGCTGCTTTTGATAACTGAGTAACGATCTCAGCTATTGTTATCGCTTTGCTTATCAAAAGGCCATGAGAGCCTTTTAGTTTTCTTCCGACCAGGCTTACGGCTGTTTGCTCATGTTCGCCTTTTAAAGTTTCCACTAGATTCAAGAATACTAGAAAACTTTGCAGATTTTCTGACTTGCTATCAAACTCTGTTATTAGAGATGATGCGAGCTCTAAAAACTCAGTTACGGTTTTATTTATTATGCTTGTTGTTTATTTTCGAAGTCAAATTCTTCGCTCATTTGGTCGGTTACATCTCGGTTAGATAGAATTAAGTCGGCATATTTGGAATCTGTATTTAATGCGTTTGGCACAACCATAGTAGATTATGTCTATCCGAGATTGTTTTAAGTTGTATTCTTAATCGGTCTAATTTTTCTCTCCCTTGTAGCAAGTGCAGCTTATTGAGGCGACTGAACACTTCTGCGAATAGTTTATTAATAGCATTGAATTTGTTTATAAGAATTTTTTTATATATATTTATGTTGTTGTTAAGGCATTCAAACGATTTTTTTTTTAGTGAGACTATTTCAGCCCAATCCATTTATTATGGAATTTACGATGTTAACGACGGAGTCGCACCAGATTTAACCACACAAGAAGATAAAGCAAAGATCCTTTTACCTCATATCCAGATGAAAACAGTAAAAGAAGAACATGACATACTTGGTGAAAATAACTATCGCCGATGCCTTGTCAAGACAACCAATGGAAGGGTGTAAAAGAATGGTAGACAATGGTGCTATATATTAAACTGATAACAAGCAAACAAAGAGTGTGGGTGGATTCAAGACATAATGGGAAAAATAAAACAACAACCACAGAAATATCCGGACTACATAATAGAAAACAGCTAGGTATACAGGAACATTCCGCACAGAGCGGGCCAAGAAGAGGTGGTATCGTGGAAATTATGTGTGCCAAAAGCACTCCGGAACCAAGTGATGGTCGAAAACCATACTTCCACAACGGCAGGGCATACAGGGAACAGGCGAACTATGGCCAGAACTGCTTCGAGATATTACTGGCCGGGAATGCAACGAGATATCAGAACTTTTGTGGGAAATTGACGTATTGTCAACAATACAAACCAAGTCAACAGCAAGCAGCAGGAAAAATGCTGACACAACTACCGGAAGAACCATGGGACATAGTATGCGCCGACTTTGTGGGGCCATTGCCAAGATCGAAACATGGAAATTCGATGCTACTAGTAATCATTGACAGATTTTCAAAATGGACAGAACTGATACCTATGCGCAAGGAAACGGCAGCGAATTTAGTTAAGGACTTTCGGGAGAGGATTCCATCCAGATTTGGAGCTCCTAAGGTGGTGATAACGGACAATGGAGTTCAATTCACTAGCAGAATATTCAAGAAAATGCTAGATGAATGGGGATGCCACACCAAAAAACAGCACCGTACACACCACAAGAAAATCCAACCGAAAGGGCAAACAGAACATTGAAAACAATGATTGCTCAGTTTACGGGGGAAAATCGGGGGATGAGAGTTGGACAGAAATAATACTAGCAGTAAATAGAAGCCAATCCGAGTCAACAGAATTTACGCCAGCATACATAATACAGGGGCGTGAACCAAGAATGCCAGGTGCGATATATGATAGTGTCACGACAGGCACAGGGAGACAATCCATACCACCGGTGGCAAAGGCGAAACAAATGCAAGAACTATTCGAGTTAATACGGCGAAATCTAGAAACAGCGGCGCAGGATTAGGCGCGACACTACAATCTAAGACGAAGAGAATAGAGACCAATAATTGGAGCAACAGTATGGGCAAAAGAACACCATCTTTCAAAAGCTGCAGAAGGATTTGCAGCGAAGCTAGCTCCAAGGTTTGGAGGCCCATATGAAGTAGTCGGTTTCTTGTCACCGGTCAGCCAGATGAAACAACAAATATGTGAGGAAGAGGAGGGCAAGAAAGAAGATGAACATTGAGTACGGACGACTCTAATGACATGGCGGCGAATAATCTGCACAGGCCGGCCGGCTGGACAGAGAACTCAAAACATGACATAGAGCTGAAAATGTCATAACGCATCACATGGTGTCGGGTGCCAGCGAAGGAGGAGGAGGTGTCCGTGGCTGAGGAGGGCGAGGATGCGCAGTTGGCAAACCACCAATGGATGGGTTGGTGGCAACAGAAAATTAGGCAGCAGGAGGAGGCTGACCGAGAACTGCTGGTGTGGGAGAGGGCCCAGAAGGAGGAAGAGCGGCTGGTGCGGGGCAGACCACGGCTGGCGGTGGCCATGGCGCACGAGAGGCAGCAACAGCAACAACAACAACAACAACAGGAAAAGAGGGTATAATAAAACAAAAACATATATGTTAAGATAGGTTAAAAGAAAAAAAAAATAGTCAGTAAGGAAAAAATGCGGAACGGGCCAATGGAAGAGTAAGATGAAATTAATAATAATGAAAAGATGCCCTAATCCGCCACCATGAACGAAAAGATACTCAGTAATCGCCAACAAGAAACGATGACAAATGGCGAATAAAAGATGCGAGCTGAGTCTGAAAAGAAAGGAAACACATACATACATAAACCAAATTGGTGCCTAACAATAACAAAAAAAAAACCAGAGAGCCGGGGCTAAGTTTATATACCCTTGCCACTTTATACATACCAAATTTCTTTAACTTTAATTGTGGTAAAAAATACAACAAGAGTCACAGTTTTTCGGGTGATATAGTCACCCGATCTTAATAAAACTTGGCATAGTCATTAATAGGTATATTAAACTGATGAATATTCATGTTATGCCAATTGCGTGAAAAGTAACGAAGTTATTGATAAAAGTCACTTTTTCAACCGATCGTTCCTATGGGAGCTATATGATATAGTCATCCGATCTTTATTAAATTAGGCACAGTCTTTTACAAATGTAATTAACTTACCAATATTAAATTTCACGACAGTACCTCAGAAAATAACGAAGTTATTGAGAAAAGTCACTGTTCGTGACTTTGCCGTTTGTATGGGAGCTATACGATATAGTGGTCCGATCCAGCTGAATCTGAGATATACAATGCCTGCAGTATATACAAGCCTACATGCAAAATTTCAACTCTTTAGCTCTTACGGTCTAGGAGGAGTTTGCGTTGATCCAGACGGACGGACGGACATGGCTCGTCGTGCTGATCAAGAATATATATACTTTATTTGTTCGGAGAAGCTTCGTTCTATGCGTTGCACACTTCTGACCAAAATTAATATACCCTTTTTGCAAGGGTATAAAAAAAGGCAAGGTGGAAAATAAAACAAGGAAAATGCACACATGGAACTAGTCGAAATGGAAATATATGCGGTAAAGTATAAAAAAATAAAACATGCTCAAGGTACAAGGGACAGGGGATGGCAAATCTCTCCTGAAGAAAGGGGGGAGTGTAAGGAACATTATATGTAATAATAATGTACCACACAACAAACAAGCTATAAGCAAGGAAAACATACTCCAACGCACTATGATATGCCAGATACGATATACGACTAAGCAGAGCGCTAACCGATCGAACCAAATCGAGGCAAATGATTTACGAGCAAACATGGCCGATCGAATCACACGCAACCGCTGGCGATTTCGTACAAGCGGGAAGATGGGTGAGAGGCGTAACATGAGAACTCGGCGGTCAAAGATTACGATATACGACCAAGCCTAGCAATGACCGATCGAACCAAATCGAAACAAATGATTTAAGATCAAACACAATTATGGCCGATCGAACCACACGCGACCGCTGACGATTTCGTATAAGCGGGAAGATGCGTGGGCGAAGGAACATAAGAAATGGGATGCATAAGAGCGAATGAAACGAGGCTTGAGGGCATAATTACAAACCAAAAGAGGGCATTGGCCTAGTAATAAAATTCAAGAGCGCAGAGTGGGAGAGAAATCATGCACTAGTATAACAATCGTGTAGTTTGGGGAGCAATACGCGGAAGAAGCATACATCCACACCACACGTATACTATGTGCGTATGACCGCAAGAGATAGTACCGGTGGCCAATGCAGGTACTCTCTGCCTAAGTCACGCATGCGAGACCGAACGCGATTAGATCGCGAAAACCCGAAACCAAACGAGCAAAAGAGAGTACAAGTGAGGGCCAAGCAAGCCGGTGAGACGGGTGCGGGGGATGCATGGTGCCAAAACGAAATCAAGTGAGGGCTATGCTTGTGAATCGTGGAGTAGGGGGGAAAGAATAAATACAAGAAACGATAACGGCTTGTGGACTTGTGAGGGGAATATACAAACCGAAGAGGGAGGAATGAGTAATGGGGAAGCTCCGTATCCAATGGATAAAATAGGCGCAGTATATTGAGATACAAATAAATTCAACCATCAATATTTGTTAAAATAAACAGGCTAACTATTGTAAAGTAATAGATTAAGTTAAATATAGCAATATATATGTTCTGATTCTAGTGTTTGGGGTTTGGGGCGAAGTTTTGTATGACGAGTGGATCGGGGGGAGCGACGGGCGACGGCAGCGCCGACAGAGAAAAGAAAGCAGCGAAAGTTAACGGGAGAAGATGGGCGGCCAATATGGAAGCGCCGCCAATGAGAGAAAGTGATAGAAGCCAACATAGCGACCGAGATGCTATGCAGGCAAGGGAGAAAGACAAGGACAAGGAAGCGACTGGGCGCGCAGCCATAAAGAAAGTGGACACATCTGCGCCAAGGATTTACGGGACTTTCACCACGCATAGCTACAAGTAGATGCGTGGGTGAAAGGAGAGGGCCGATGGAAAAGTACCAGCTGTATAGCGGTACTAACCCAATCAATTCCTGAGGCCATAGGAGCTGCCTATATAAAGGCAGCACAAATCGAGAGAAGCTATCAAGTCATCAAGTCGTGATCAAGCAACAAGTTTTCTTAAGGCCTTACGAGTAACCTTAAAAACTTATCCAGGGAAACAAATCCTGAGAAAAGGATTAAGAGAAGTCTAAGAACTGAGAAGGCCTTACGAGTAACCTTTTCAAGTTCATCAGGCAACAAAAGTCCTCAGAATAGTACCCAAAAACACCGTATCCAAGCAAGTACACAATCGAGAAAAGTCGAGCGGCTCCAGGACTATCCAAAGTTATTGGCAGGCACGAGGGTATATCCTACTGCCGAAATACCAGGATCTATATATTCTGACGAATACCAATCGCTGAGGAAAAATCCTGCTGCATAACAAACGGCCCCGGGATTTGTCCTAGAGGCAACGAGCACGCAAAGACCATCTTACAAACACAGCTGAAGGTACTGAGGTGGAAATTACATCCCTAGAAGATCAGGATACGCCAGAAAACGTGAAAGAACGGCCATAGGATCTATCCTAAGGCCAATAAACGTTTCCAAAGATATTCTGAAAAGGGAGATACAAGTCAAAGTATCTACATTGCGAGTCCGAAATAGCAACCAGCGGAGACACAAGGAACAAGAGAAGAACTGGAGCAAGCAGTAAGGGACCCACACCATAATCAACGCTGCCCAAGTTCGAGACTTCTTCAGAGAAATTAATCATTCCCAGCCGAGCCCAAAAATATAATAAATAAATACCTGCTTTAAAACCATTAATCAAACAAACGAGTTCTAATTTCACGAGGGCACAAAATAAATTTTGTAGTGCCGAACCTAGCCCAAGAGATAGGGAAATATCCGAAGGGACGAAAAAGGATCGTATATGAACTCGTCTCGTCGTGCTGATCAAGAATATATATACTTTATATGGTCGGAGATGCTTCGGTGCATGCGTTGCACACTTCTGACCAAAATGAAATGAAATGTATACATGAATTGTGAGCCAACCACATACCCTAATAACTTTTCCACGTCTCTGGCTCGCTGAGCAAGACACAGTTGAGATAAATTTTTTTCTCTCACTCTTTTCAAAATTTTTTTAATACAAATAAAAATTTCAATATCCATGAATCCATAATACTTTATTTTTAATATTCTAAATAACATTCATATTGAAAAAAAATACGATGAAATTTGAAATACGTATGAAACTAATGTCGTCAATAGCGTAGAAATAATAGATCATAGGAAAAATTTAGAAGATATAGGGATACTACTGTTAGCTATTTTAATTTTGGTAGCCATAAATTTAGCTTTGAAGTTAAATGCATAATAAGATAATTAAGAAAAGATATAAGAGTAGAGGAGATGGCCTAAACCTACCTTAACAATGGGTCGAGTAGAACTTAAATATATGAACAAATACGTTCCATTTCTAAGCCAACCAATCCAAAGTATAAAGAAATCAAATACTGGATGCACTGAGTTTGATAAATTCACTAAAAGGCAACCATGAAGAAACAGCAGTGTGCTTAATAAAAACCAAACTTAAAGGCTACACTAGAAACTTGATAAACACTGAACATACAATAGAAGCAATTTAATTAACCGCATTGCCACTAATGTAAAAGCAGAATCAGTAGCGTCAATAACCGCAAAACTAAAAAACCTAGCCCAGAGAAACTAAACAGCAAGCCAGTACGCCCAAAAGGTCGAAAAGCTTACTGAATCTCTGGAAGGTGCCTTTATACACGATGGCACATCTGTCGTACTAGCTAAAAAGTGTACACTTTCAGTCGCTACAGAGGCAATTACAAAGAAGTGCATAAACAATCAAGTACGTAACGTACTAAAAGCAGGTATTTTCCGTGACATGAACAAACTAACAACAAAGTTCGTAGACAGTAGTACAGCAGAAACAGGACAAGCGATTCCTGTCATGCACTACCGTCAATACAATAGAAATGGACAAAATAATTACCGAGGTAGAGGTAATTACCAAAACAACGGTTATAGGAATAATAATAATACCGGTGGATATCGTGGTAACTCACGGTACAACAACCGAGGATGAAACAATTCCAACTAATAACAAATAGCTCTAACAACGGAAATGGTAATGTACGACTTACTCAAAGTAATTCGGAAAACAAATAACTCCCTACGGATATTCAGAAGTAACTGTGAATGTATACACATTCAATCTTAATCTTAGTATTTTCATCAAAATCAAAAATGAAAATACAGACAACATATACACTTTCTTGTTAGATACAGGTGAAGACATATCAATAATAAAAGAAAAAACAGATACCTTTGAATATATAGAAACTTCAAACACGATTGAAATATCAGGAATTGGTGAAGGTTCAATTATTTCCAAAGGTCTAACCCTTATAGGACTACGACAAAATGAATTCATAATTCCAGACAAATTCTACATAGTAAACGAAAGTTTCCCGATGGAATTTTAGGACTAGATTTCTTCAAACCTTTTAATTGCAAATTAAATTTCAACGAACCAAACGATTCACTAATATTAAGACCAAATAATTTAGATTTTACAATAAACATCCCAATATTATACACCAGTGACAGCAATACCACAATACTCCCAGTAAGATCTGAAGTAATCCGACAAATAAATATTCCAAACGAAAATACAAATATCGTCATCTTAAATCAAGAAGTCGAAAAAGGAATATTTATTGGAAATTTGATCTCAACTCCGAATCAAACATTTGTCTGAATTTTAAATAAAACAAAAAGAGTAAAAAATTTTAATTTGAAAAACATAAAATATGAACCATTAAGAATTATGAAATAGTACAGAAAACTGATGACGAAAGAAGTCACTCAGTACTGCAAAAACTGAAGCCAAATTTTCCGCCTATGTTGCAAAACGCACTAGAAGAGCTCCGCACCAAGTATACAGATATATTTGGTTTAGACAACGAACCAATTACAACAAATAGTTTTTACGAACAAGAACTAAGATTGAATGACAAACAGCCAGTATACACAAAAAATTACAACAGACTACAACCTACTCAAAAGAAAGAAGTAACGAGACAAGTCGATAAACTCATTAAATTTAAAAAAGTTGAACCCTCAGTGTCCGAATATAATAGTCCGTTACTACTGGTGCCGAAAAAAGGTTAACAGAATCAGAAAAAAACGATGGCGATTGGTGATAGACTATCGTCAAATAAACAAAAAATTGTTGTCCGATAAATTCCCATTACCAAGAATAGACGATATTCTTGATCAACTAGGCAGAGCCAAATATTTTTCATGTCTAGATTTAATGTCCGGTTTTCACCAAATAGAACTAAAAGATAAATCGCGAAGCATTACGTCATTTTCCACTAGCAATGGATCTTATCAGTTTACTAGACAACCGTATGGTCTGAAAATAGCACCAAATTCCTTTCAAAGAATGATGACAATTGCTTTCTCTGGATTAAATCCGACACAAGCATTCCTTTACATGGATGACTTAATAGTCATCGGCTGTTCCGAGAAACACATGCCCAAACACCTAAAGGATATTTTTGACATATGCAGAAAACACAACCTAAAACTGCATCCAGAAAAGTGTTCATTCTTCATGCACGAAGTGACATTCTTGGGTCACAAATGTACTGACAAAGGAATATTGCCAGATGACACCAAAAACGATGTCATTGAAAAATACCCAGTACCAAAAGATGCTGATAGTGCTAGAAGATTCGTAGCTTTTTGCAACTACTACAGACGTTTTATTAAAAACTTCGCAGAACATGCACGTCCGATAACACAACTGTGTAAGAAAAACGTAGAATTTGTTTGGTCTGAAGAATGCCAAAAAGGATTTGAATATCTGAAAAAAGCCTTAATAGAACCCACACTGCTGCAGTATCCAGATTTTAGCAAAGAATTTTGTATAATAACAGATGCTAGCAAATATGCATGTGGAGCAGCATTGACTCAAACTTATGGTGATTAGCAGTTACCAGTAGCATACGCATCCCGTTCGTTTACTAAAGGTGAAAGTAATAATAATACTGCTGAGCAAGAACTAGCTGCGATACAGTGGGCCATTACACACTTTCGCCCATATATATATGGCAGACATTTCAGAGTCAAAACAGACCACAGACCCCTAACGTATTTATTTTCTATGATAAATACGAGTTCAAAATTAACAAGAATGAGACTTGATTTAGAGGAATATGAATTTACAGTAGAATATCTGAAGGGAAAAGATAATTTTGTTGCCGATGCATTATCCCGCATTACAATACAGGATCTAAAAAACACAAAAGCAAATGTCCTGGAAGTCACTATCAGGCAGCAAAGTAGACAAAATAAACTCTGGCCAGATGATAAAAATCAAAATACAATTAGGCACGTACCTAATGATGCTTCTAAGCCCAAAATACATGAAGTACTCTGCAATGATGAAGTACGAAAATTAGTGACCTTGCGTATAAGACATAATTTATGTTTCCTCAAACATGGAAAAAAAATTATAGCGAGAATTGAGATTGGAGATCTGTACACGAATGTAAATCTAGACTTAGGTCAGTTTTTTCAAAGGCTTGAAAAACAAGCCGGCATACTTGATATCAAAGAAGTCAAATTCGCCCCGAGTAAAAAGATCTTTGAAACCTTTTCAATAAAATCTTTTAAAGAAATGGGCAAAAAAATATTGAAAACATTAAGAGTAGCGCTACTCCAACCGGTGACCATTATAGAAAAAGATAAAGATAAAGAAGCAATATTGTCTACATACCGTGATGATCCTATACAGGGTGGCCATACAGGCGTTACAAAAACTTTGGCCAACGTAAGAAGACATTATTATTGGAAAAACATGACACGTCATGTAAAAGAAAAATGCCTTAAGTCCACATTGATGAAACACATTAATCATTACCGAAACCTCCATGCATGCTTTTGATAGGGTAATAGTAGACACCATTGTCCCCTACCAAAATCTGAAGATGGTAATGAATACACAGTCACTCTAATATGTGACTTGACGAAATACCTAGTAGCAATACCAGTTCCCAATAAAAGCGCTACAACAATTGCAAAAGCTATATTCGAATCTGAAGTACGGTCCAATGAAGACGTTCATTACGGACATGGGTACAGAACACAAAAATTCAATAATAAATGACTTGTGCAAATATTTAAAAATAGACAACATTACTTCTACTGCACACCACCACCAGACTTACGTACCGTTGAAAGAAGTCATAGGACATTTAATGAGTACATTCGTTCATATATATCAGTAGATAAAACTGATTGGGATATATGGTTTCAATATTTTGTGTACTGTTTAAACACAACTCCATCAGTAACACATAAATACTGTCTCTATGAATTTGCATTTGGTAAACAAAATAATTTACCATTTACCTTTATATAACATACATAGATGATCATGCTAAAGAAGTTAAGCTTAAATTAGAACTAGCATACAATAGAGCTAGAATAATGTTACAAGAATATAAAGAAAAACATAATTACTTGTATAACAGTAAATCAGTAGATTTTAAAATAGAAATAGGTGATAAAGTTTTCTTTAAAAACGATACTGGTCATAAGCTTGATTCAGCCTATTTAGGACCATTCGAAGTTATAGAAATAGCTAAAAATAACAACATAAAACTTAGAAACAATAAAAATAAGATACAAACAGTACATAAGGATTGATTAAAAGTCTTCAAAAATAAATAAAAAAAAAGAAATATATAAAAAAAATTTTCATGGATTCAACTTGTTTTAATTAATTGTATATACACACAATTGAAATTTACCATTAATCAATCATTAATTATCATCATCAGTAATCAATAAATAACTCCATAATATTACGTTATTTTCTAAAAAGGGGAGGTGTAGTATATTCATACCAAAAATCATTCAACACAAAGAGCTCAACTTGTAACACTTTGTTGCAAGTATAAACAATTAAATCTGTACGCAATAAAATATAAGTGTGCACTTGAATGCGTTTATATGTATACATTGATGTATGCACATAAACATATTAACATAAATACACAGCTAAGCATGATCATATATGTATGTACATTTGTACATATATTCATATAAGCAATGTATGCACAAGCGTAACATGAGCTAGAGCCAGGCCAGCGTGGGAGCGCTGACCAAGCAATATGATGCAAGCGCTCCAAACAATATGAATGTATCTACTGACACACTCCCTCTCTTTTGTCGCATAAGTCGCAGCATATATGTAACAATAGGTTAAGTCAAAGAATATTTTTTTAATAAAAATCAATCTGAATTTAACCACAAAACGACACTGACGTGTTGGTTTCTGAATTATTCAATCAAATTGGAACTCGGTCATTACAGTAGGCACTGATATTCATCACGGAAATAATCACGCTGAGTGACTTAGATTAACACATGGAGTACTTGACTGATTTCACTAGGGGTTAAGTGATTTAATTTTTAAGTTTCCGACACTTTCTGCCAAACCTTACGCGTTGGGGATGATTGCAAAATGTTAATATGTTCTTTGATACTAAACAAACAGTGATTTTAGTTAAGTGACATTTAACGATGTTAATATTCAAGATGTTCATAAGGAAACCTTACTTGGAGGAAATAATCTTATGAGAAATCATATTTAAAGGAAATTGTGGATTTTCGGGTTAAGAAACGCCGTTAAAAAATACCTGAAGGAATGCATCACTTGTTGCAAATACCTCCAAGTAACTGCAAAACAATTTAAAGGTAACCGACCATTTCAAACCACGGCAATTGATTTTGCCGGTCCATACCATATCATATATCATCAGATGCTTAGAAAACCGGGGACAAGGACCTTAAAACGATACATTTTCGGGTTAAGAAACGACCTCAGGGAACAGTATTTGGGAAGCTGGGATTAAGTCGGTTAAGTATGATTTAAAAAGAGTCATATGGGACTTATGAGGAATTGGCAACATTGTTGTGCCAAATAGAAGCCGTGCTAAATTCAGGACCGTTGTATACGACGAGTGAAGATGTGAACAACGACGAGGTGCTAACACCTGGTCATTTCTTAATTAGAAGACCAACATTGGAAACAGCCGAGTCCATATTAGAAGGAAAATTGGAAATTACTTCGAAAAATTAAAAAAGACTTCTGGGTGAAATGGAAAGACGAATATCTATATACTCTCAAGCAAAGCAAAAAGTGACGAATACAGAAGGGCAACATCTGTCTAAAATAGGGACCATAGATACAATGCGTATGGTGCATTGTCAAGTATCGGATGCAGCGACCATTAAAGACAATAGACCAAAAAATACAATAAAAGAACTAAAAGCAATAGCAGCATTGTATTTAGACCCAATGGGAGAAGTAGAAGTAGTAGCGTATTCATGGGATCCCGTGGTATACTTTAACATGTCGGCATATTTTCAAATGCTTAATCAAGGTTGTTCGTAGAAGGGCGGGTAAATCCTAACGAATACCATCAGTTGGCGGTTGCCAATATCTTCTAGTTTGGGTGAGCTGGTAATGTGCAAAATAAATTAAAACGCGCGGGATTCTGGAATAAATGATGTGCTTGCGAGGAAGATCCCCCATAATTTGAGACAGCTGTCGCCGACGATGAACGATGCAAACCTTGCACCCCTGGATTGGGGACTTCACCATTAACTAATTGCTGCCATTCAGCGTGTTGCGATCGGCGAATTTTTCGAGCACGCTCGTAAAGTAAGTACTATGGAGAGCAAGTTCGGAGCAACTCTTCATTCTCCATAGGTGGACCGTGGAGGGGTCCTTTGGGTAGCGAAGCTAGCATGTATGCTGTGATTCACAAGGACTTACTATAGTCCGATAACAACAGCGATGTGGCACTGGACTCGCTGCATTAGTTGAGTTTCCGGAAATTCACTAATCAGAGTTGCCCAGCACTAGGTATCACACCGAAGCCAGTCCGGTCCATGTACCAGAGGCTGTTGGTCGATAGATCGGTCCTTCAAGCGGAGGTCGGTTAACCAAATCTTCGCTCGGATCGCGGGGCAAACTTGCCAACGGTCCGGAAAATCTTCGCTATATGAGACAAGACTTCCATCTTGTCGATCCAGATCGACTCCTGTAGTGGTGGATCTGTGACGGAGAAGAAGAAGACGACCTCGGCGCCCAAGGTTTCCGCAGTGCTGGAGTATTCTAACTCGAGAAAGTCCTCTTGCACTAGGTGCTTTCTTGGGATAGCCTGATGTACATCCTTCTTGTCCACTTTCGCAGCGGGTGACCCGCACAAAACTGGCCGATGGGACCTTTTGGAGGGCGAGAACGCCGCGCAGTTAACACCAAACGTGACAGTTTGGCGATTAGGGCATCTTACTACGTTTTTTGGAGCGGATTCTTAAGGAATTGAGCTAGCGCGAAGGGTGCTCGCGAGGGCAAAGACACAACATATCGCTCGTCCTTCCTAAGCCTAATTATTGGCCTGGCATAATAGCTCCGCGTAGAACCCACACAAATATAGTTTCTGAACAAAAAAAGTTTCAAAAAAAGTTTCACTCGTTGCAGAGGTCGGACGTCTTTCTTTTTGCTTAAATAAATTAATAAATTTTTCTATAACTTAAAAACTCACTATCGTTTTTTTGCATTTACAAAAAAAAGTCTTGAACAATTTCAACATAAATTAAAACTAACAACAAAACTTGCATTAGCAGTGTTGTTCTTTTGCGTATTTCTTTTGCTGTTGCTGCATGTGTTCAATTTGACGCGCTCTCTCGCTCTTTCCTTTTTGATTGCGCTCTCGACTTTTGCCTACCCGCGACTCAGTGATACGTGTTTTTGTTTTTGTGATTATCATTTGTGTATTCTTGTGCATTCGTTTTACTCTTTAGTTGTGAAGGCTTAATCTGCACATTAACCCTTGTGTCAGAACTGATCAGTATATTCTTATATACATATCTTACATATACATATCTTTTCAATTTCGTTTATTCCTTTTTTATGCTAAATTAAATTGCTTATAAAACGATTGTCTGCTCTGAAATTAATTGCACAGTTGCCACAAGGTCTAGTCAACACATGCTCATAGTTTTGGGTGATTTTAATTTACCAGCTTTAGCATGGTCGCTAACGGATGAATCTATCATGTTGATGCCCTCTTTGTCACATGACTTTATTGATGGCCTTATAGTCTTATTTTTATCTCAAGTTAATCCTATCTTAAATTCTTATGGAAAATCGTGAGATCTTATTTTTGTATTAGATTCTACTTATTGTGATATTTCTAGGTTCGAACCATTTGTACTTCCCGAAGGTAAATTTCATCCTACATTAAATTTAAAAATTGATCTGCCCTAGTTTTCACCATTACTTGGTTCAAACCTCTGACTAGGTGCTTTCGTAAGACTGACTTTGCCAGCCTTAATGAAAACATTATTACTACCGATTGGTCCTAACTATACAATTTAGAGATATGAACTCAGCTGTTCGCTTCTTTTATAACACTCTAAATTCACTCTTTGATATTTGCGTGCCTCTTGGTAGGCAGGAGCGGCTTAACAAATCTCCCTGGTTCTCTCGAGAGTTATCTAATTTGTAAAACGTGAAGACTCGATATTATAAAAAGTTTCAAAAAACACGTCGTTTATCAGATTACGCTCTGTATACAGTCGCTCATTCAAAATTTATGCACAATGCTATAAGAATTATCTTCAGCGGTGTAAGCTTTAGTTTTCTACTGACCCTAAAAAATTTTATAATTTTGTTAAGTGTTAACGTAAGACCTCTGTGGTGAACCCATCCTTTTTTGTACTTTCAAAATAAAAAAGCTAGCACTGATCAGGCCATTGCCGACATGTTTGCGAGTTTTTTCAAAACAACATATTCCTCAACGGAATATCATGCAAGTCCGCATCCTTATCGTTTAAAAAAGGCTAATTGCATTTTCAATCCAGTGATTGATGAAAGTTCTCTTCTTCGCAAACTTAAACTAGTTAAACCTGTTTATTCTCCGGGATGTGTACCTGGTCTACTTGGATGTGTACTCAGGTTCTGTGCAAACGCATTATGTAATCCCATTTTAAAATTGTTTTTAATGTCTATTGAATCTTTCTCTTTTCCATATATTTGGAAGGAGTCATGTATCAATCCTCTGCATAAAAATGGCAAAAAGTCCGAAGCCTCTAATTATAGGGTTATCTCAAAATTGCCCGCTATTCCGAAAGCTTTTGAGAAAATTATAACTTCTCAATTGCAACATTTTTGCAGCTCTATTATTTCACCCTCCTATCATGGGTTTGTGAAACGTAGATCTACAACCACTAACCTTTTAGAATTTACCTCAATAATTATCAAGGGGTTCAAAAATGCTGACCAAACTGATGTCATATACACTGACTTCAGCAAAGCTCCTGATTCTGTTAATCATAGCCTATTACTTTCTAAACTGAACGACATTGGGTTTCCACCTATTTTACTTTCTTGGGTTCGAGAATATTTAACAAATAGAAAACAGAAGATACTGTTTAAGTCTTCTTATTCCAATTCCATGCCTGTGACATCGGGTGTACGTCAAGGTAGTCATCTTGGTCCTCTGCTTTTCACACAATTCATTAACGATCTTTTATCAGTCATTATTAATTCGCGTGTGCTTATGTATGCTGACGATGTCAAGCTTTGTCTTACTTATAAAGAAATAGATTCATTTAGTCGGCTACAAGCTGATCTTAAAAACTTTCAATCCTGGTGCCAGTATAATCTATTGAATCCTAACACTACCAAATGTAAGGTAATGACTTTTCATCGTGGGTTCAAATTGAGTAAAGTGCGGGATGGTAGGAGGGGTCGCCCTTCGCCAAGGGCCCGTATCTCCGCTGTGTATTCTCGACGCTGTGAGATCCGAATTAAGGCCTGCTTAGCTGATAGCAATTTGTCAATTCTGAGGTGGACCGTGGAGGGCTTTGAAGTCCTTTTGGTAGCGAAGCGTAGGATGTATGCGGTGACTCACAGAGCCTTACCATAGTCCGAGAACCGCTCGATAACGTCGTCGAGCAGAGTGGTCGAGGCGGTGTGACACTGTACTCGTTGCTCCAGCTGAGTGTCAGGAAGTTCACTAATGAGAGTTGGCCAGCACTCGGGATCACGCCAAAGCCAGTCCGGCCGATGCCAACTGAGGCTACTGACCGATTACTCGGACGCGGAGACTGCACGACTTACCAGATCAGCGGGGTTGTCCTCGGAACGCACATGTGACCAGCGCTCGGCACTGGTGATTTTGGAGATGCTAGATACGCGGTTGGCCACAAAGGTGGACCAACTGCACGGGGGCTTATTAAGCCAAGCCAACACAATAGTAGAGCCGGTCCAAAACTGGGAGGTTGAAGGTTGGATTGGAAGTTCGGTTGCGATCCACGCCCAGAGATCGGCTAACAGAACATCTCCGAACAACTTCAGCCGAGGCAGCGAGACTGTTTTAACCGGGGCCACGCGGGTCTTAGCCGTTAATAGATGGACGCTAACTTGACCGCGATAACAGGCCCGCACATATAGGGCTGCTCCGTACGCCATCTGGGACGCGTCAAAGATGCCATGAAGCTCCGACGGGAGAGTATCGCAGGTGTTTAGCCAACGGGGGATGCGGAGTTGACTGAGGCTTGGAAAATCCTGCAGGAATTCGTGCCAGAGTGTCATCCCAGCTAAGTTCGGTTAAACAGATTTGCTGCATAAATATCTTCGCTTGAATAACAAATGGGGCTAACCAGCCGGCGGGGTCGAAGAGCTTTGCGATATGGGAGATTTGCCTCTTGGAGATCGACTGCTTCAGTGGTGGGTCCGCAACGGTGAAGAAGAAGACGTCCTCGGCGGCTTGTCAGCGAATGCCCAAGGTTTTTGCAGTGCTCACGTCTTTCAACTCGAGAAAGTTCTCTGGGGATAGCCTGAAGTACTTCCTTCTTATTGGCAGTCCACTTCCGAAGCGGGAGACCCGCAGATTGAAGGGCTGCTTGGAGCTCTTGGACATCATCAACATAGATGTAGCGCAGAAGGTTTTCTCCCGCCCGACGATACATCGATTGCACATCTTGTGCCAATTGTAGCAGGACTCGGATCGCCAGGAACGGCGCGCAGTTAACTCATAGTCCTGAATACTGCCGTGACGATCTTAGTAAAAGATCCGCTGAAATGGGGTATGCCTGGGATCGACTAGGATTTGCCGATACATCTGCGTGATGTCGGCGTTAGAGACAAACCGAAAGAACCGCCATTTTTGTACTTGAAGCGTAAGCTCGGCCTGGAGAGTGGGCCCGGTGTGCAGGACATCGGTAAGGCTGACCCCTGGTGTGGATGGGCTCGACGCATTAGATAACACGCGTACCTTGGTGGTGGTGCTGTCGGGCTTAGACACATCGTGATGGTGGAAGTTTTTTCCATGCTGAGGTGGAGTCACCCGAATCATATGGCCTTGTTTTTCGTACTCCTGGTACTGAGCTCATTTCGCAAATTGAGCCAGCGCGATCGGTCTTAAATAACCCAAGTCGGCACTTTTCGGACTCTTGAACGGTTCGTCCTTTTGGATCCGCTCTCCGAGGATGTGGGGGAAAAGGTCTACACCGAGAATCATATCAATAGGAGCGGGCTTGTTGTAGTACGGGTCAGCCAGGGGGCAACCGAGATACTGTGCCGCAACCGTGTTAAGAAATGGAGCTGCGGGAATGGCCCCCGACAGTTTGGATACGACCAGAGCTGCGACCTAAATCATTCTCAGCCTGTTACACGGAGGGGACAGCATCAGCAGACACACTTTGTCGGCACATCCTCCGTCGCTCTGGCCCTGCCAGTAACTGCGGCGTCGACTGGATAAAAAGGGGGCTAGACCATGTTGAAGACCCGTTCGGATACGAGGTTGGAATCGGCCCCCGAGTCGATCAACGCACGAATATGGTGCTCCACACAACAATCGCGGAGCCCTTTGCCTGGGGTGGATGCAAAAGACCTTTGTGCATTTGTGAGCTGGCCGCTTGCGGACGGACGCTCGGGAGCGTTGACTTGCGCAGCAGACGATGAGGACAAGGACACGTCACTAGGATGCAACAAAGTATGATGACGTTCCTTGCAGGTATGGCAATTATGCGCACTGGAGCAGCCCTTCACTTGATGCCCGCGAGCAAAACAGTTCAAACAGAGTCCCTGCTGTCTAATGGTTTCCAAACGCCTCTGGACAGGCATGTCATGGAAACTTGGGCAAAGCCGAATTGATTGGTATTCCCGATGGCAAAGCTTGCAAGACGATGGTTTGAGCTGAGCTTTCGCCAGAAACGCTTGAACCTTCATCGTCGCGGAGCATTTACGGGGGCCAATGGGAATGGCTTGGACACTTGGGGACGACTTAAGTTCTTTCGGTGGCATTCAGGACACGATAGCGATCTGTGAGAAATCGGTTTAAATCGTGCCAAGTAGAGACGACAGTCTTTTTTGGCACTGATTGTTCTCACAGGAGGATTGTAGCCTTTGGCAACTTGCTCGTGCATATAGCGATGAGTAGATCATCCCAATTATCTGTACTAACACCCGAACGCTCCAGAGCGGTAAGACACCCTTGAAACGCCGTCTGCAGCTCTCTCAAAGCCTTGCCCGACTTATGTGCCACCGCGGGAATCTGGAGGAGTTGTCTGATTTGAGTTATGACAAGCAGACGGCTATTTTCGTACCGCGCGGTGAGGTTCTCCCACGCGGCTTAGAAGTCCTCGTTCGTCAGGGGGTCTTAGACACGATGGTTCTCGCTTCCCTGGCGTTCAAGTGGTAGAGCTGGTCCACTTATGACATGTACGGATTGGCGGTGTAAATGGCAGCGAACAAGTCGCCGAAGTTAGGCCATGCCAGGCTGTCGCCATCAAAAGCTGTTCGATGCGCTCTCCAAACAACGTCCCGCACCGGAGCCCGTTTAATGAAGGTATATGCGGAAAACGAATTAACTACCAAAATATAGATGGATTTAAAAGTATAAAAAAAAATGGATATAATATATATATGATATGAACAAATATTTGAAAGAAGATTATAGAATTTTATAGTGGTCCGATTCTCCCAATTTTCATACTTTATTTTTCCCAGGTAATAAAAAGCACGAAATTTCATCCCGATAGCTCTTAAGAGGGCTGGGTAAAACGCATACGGACAGACGGACGGATAGACGGACATGGCTATATCAACTCAGCTTCTGATGCTGATCAAGAATATATATACTTTATATGGTCGGAAACGTCTCCTTCTGTGCGTTACAAACATCTGACCAATTTTATAATACCCTCTGCAAGCGTATAAAAAGCTATATATTTATATATATTTATTAATTTGGACAGCTATATATTTGTATGGGTAAAATTATGGCTGGAAAAAATTATCTATATATATTGTAGTAGGCCCAGTGTCCAAAGCATAAGAAACAGTGGTATTGCAACCACTGTTTAAGCACCGTTATAACTATTGATATAGATTCCTCACTCTCTGATGTCATAAACCGTCTCTCGCTCTGCCTTGCAAGCGAAGCTGCTCTCTTTATTGTCTGTCTGCGACAGAGAGTCAGTTCGTAAGCATAATCCAAAGCGATCAGATTAAATAAATAAAGCAACGAACAATTAATAAGTGACAAAACCATATTATTTATACTACCATAATATCAGAAGTGGTTCAAAAATCCATAAAATGTCGGAAGATTTAAACAACATTTCTACGGCAAGCCTAAAAAATTGGCTGGTGGCTTTGGGAATGGACACCAAGGTTTCCAAGACGGAGCTAATATGCAGACTACTGGAAATTCCGGAGGATGTACGGGGAGGTCTTCCAGTAGCTCCAATACCAGATGCCGATGTCATTCCATGTACAAGCGGCGTTGGTACAAAGTCACAACAACAGCAACAACATGATGAAATTACCGAAAGTACAGTTATGTTAGAGGGACTACGCAACGAAATAAAAGAAGCCAAGAAACTTCTAGAAGAAAACGACGAAGAGAGTCCGGAGCGCGAGCGTGTATCAGAGATGGCAACGGCAATGGACCAGCAGAACAATGTGACCAGAGTAGCTGAGCAGAAAATAAATAATTGGACTTATGCTGGCTACCAGATGGCTAAGGAAATGCTGCTGGATTATAATACCGGACCAGACGTACAAAATTGGATTGTACAATTTAATAATGTGTCTCCATTGTGTGAATTCAGCGAGAATCAACGTCATTTGCTTTGCATTTGGGCGCAAGCCCAAAACGTATATTGGAGTCTGTGGACAAATTGTTGAACGAGTTGGTGATGGCGTTTGGTTCCAAGAAATCGAAAGCAGAGTTGCGACATGCTTTTGAGGCTCGCGTCCGATCGATTTTCAGAATACTTTGAGAATAACGTGAAGCTAGCCCAACACTTCAATATTGAGGACGACGAGCTACTAGATTTTATCATAGAGGGAATTCCATTGGAGAGCATGCGTATACAAGCGCGTGTACAATGTTTTGACAATACAAACCTATTGTTAAGAGCATTTGCGGAGGTCCGGCTGCCAAGTAAGAAGTTTGTAGAGAGGCAAAACAGAGCACCCAAGGACTCGAGGTGCCATAATAGTAAGAGAAAATCATTGGGCGAAGGATTGCCTATAACCCTTATGTGTTTGTGGATCTTGTTATGGGTGCCCGCAAAGGCAGAAGACAAAGGACGAAGTAAACAATTATGTAAGATATATTACATTATTTTTAAGAGACTATATTCATAAACCAATAATTACAGAGTGCTTCATAGATTCGGGCAGCGTCATTTCGTTTATAAAAACATCAAAAGTGCCTAAGGATGTGCAGCAAAATGATAATTTTGAAAACTTTTGCGGGCTAAATCAAAGTCCATTACAAATTTTTGAAAAAATACAATGTTATGTTTTGAAAAATTCAATAAAAATTTATTTTGATGTAATGTTTGTACCTAACGAATCTATGAGTAGCGATTTAGTATTGGGTAGAGATTTTATGAAAAAATGTAATTTAGAAATTATTCCAGACGCGTTGAAAATGATTACGTTGGAAAAAAGCGAACGAAATATGGTAGAAAATCAGGAAAATTATTTAGATAAAATGCTGAAAAATGAAAACGGAATAGAAAGTCAAAATTTGTTAAAAAAGAAAATTATTTAGGTGAAATGATGGAAAATGCAAACGAAATAGAAAGTCAAGTTGTTAGAAAAGATGAGAGAAAAATTGTTAGAAGAAAGAGAAAAACCAAAAGATGTAGAAAATAATATTAGAAATGTGTTGGTAGAAAAAATTGAGAAAGAAATGTTAGAAATCAATTTATAAGACAATGCAAAAGAAGAACTTGTGTACAACATCGGTGAAAGTGTTGATTTTAGGACTCGATGTAAGTATGTCAAACTGTTAGAAGAATGCTTTATTGGGCAGAACAGACCAGAGAATCCAGATATTAAATGTGAAATGAAGATAACTCTTGAAAATACGAAACCCTTTAGTTGTTCACCTAGAAGGTTATCATATACGGAAAAAGAGAAATTACAGATATTAATAGATGATTATTTAAAAGAAGGGATTATACAACGCAGTAATTCAGCATATGCATCGCCGATATTTTTGGTCAAAAAGAAAACAGGAGATTTGAGTCTATGTATAGACTTTAGAAAATTGAACAAAAGTATAGCTAAATATAACTATCCATTACCATGAATAGACGATCTTCTGGATCGCTTAGCACAAAAGAAAGTATTCACAAAATTGTATTTAAAAAAAGGATATTTTCATGTGTTCATGGACATGGAGTCGGTTAAATTTACATACATCGTTTGTATTGTCAATGGGGTTAAGAAATGCACCGCATATGTTTCAACGGTTTATAAACAGCATTTTTGATGATATGATTAGGAAAAACAAAATTATTTTGTATATGGATGATAAAATGAGTGCTAGCAAAAATATTGAGGAACATTTAGAAACGTTAAAAGAAGTATTCAAGAGATTAGTGCGGAACAAATTAGAGCTTAGAATGGACAAATGCGAGTTTATGCAAGCTAGTGTAAAATATTTGGGATATTTAATCACAGAAGAGGGAATACAGGCGGATGAAAAGGGTTTAGAAGCAATAAAAAATTACCCAGTGCCAGACAAGACACAAGCAGTTCACAGCTTTTTAGGCTTGTGTTCCTATTTTAGGAGATTCATTAAAGATTTTTCAATAGAAGCCAAACCGTTGTATGATTTGTTAAAGAAGGATAAACAGTTTGAATTTGGGGAAAATGAGTTGAATTGTTTTTTAAATTTAAAAAATAAATTGATAAAAGCACCTGTATTGATAGATATAATCCTAACGATGAAACTGAATTACACTGTGATGCCAGTGCTTTACGGTTAGGAGCAGTTCTGCTTCAAAGAAAAGAGGATAAGCGGCTACACCCAATTTCTTATTTTTCCAAACGCACTACAGTAACTGCGGCGAAATACCACAGTTTTGAGCTAGAAACACTAGCAATAATATATGCGTTACGCAGGTTTAGAATTTATGTCCAAGGAAATCGTTTTAAAATACTAACGGATTGTAATTCTTTGACTTTGACTTTAAATAAAGTAGAGCTTAATCCAAGAATTGCTAGATGGGCGTTAGAATTACAGGAATACTGTTACGCGCTAGTGCATAGATCTGGCAAACAAATGCAACATGTAGATGCGTTGAGTAGGTGCACCAACATTATGATCACAGAAGCTAATAGTTTTGAAACGAATTTAGTTATTTGCCAATCAAAAGATTCAAAAAGATTCAGAGTATAAAAAAATGTTTAGAAGAAAGGGAACACAAACTGATAGAAGGGTTGTATTTTATGTACCGGAAGATATGGAAGAGCATGTATTATATAAATATCACGACGAATTAGGGCATATTGGCAGGGACAAAATGATAGAAGCAATAGGAAGAGGATACTGGTTTCCAAATATGAAGGAGAAGACAATAAAACATATAAGAAATTGTTTGAAATGTATACTGTAAAACAAAACGGGAAAGGGAGATGGTCTTTTGCATAGTATACCGAAAGGAAATAAGCCCTTTGATACAGTTCACATTGATCATTATGGACCGGTAGATTCAGGAAGATCAAAGAATCATATTTTAGTTGTTGTAGATGCATTTACGAAATTTGTTAGATTGTACACCACGAAAACTACAAACACTGAAGAAGTCATTAAAGCATTAGGAGATTATTTTCGATCATATAGTAGACCGAAATGCATAATATCGGATCGAGGCAGTTGTTTTACATCGGGAGAATTTGAAAATTTCATGAAAGAAGCAAAGCATGAAGCCACAAGCAAATGGACAAGTGGAAAGGATTAATAGAAGTTTAGTATCTATGATTGCAAAACTCACCGAACCTAAGAATGGATTGTATTGGGATGTGGTCATTGAAAAAGTCGAATTTTCGTTAAACAATACACAACATCGTAAGCACAAAAAGGAGAGGTACATATGTGATGATTTGAAAGAAAAGTTAGACGAAGTGACAAAATTAGGTGAAGTCAGTGACAGAAATGTAGAAAATATTAGAAAACAGGAAGAATTAAATCAACGGTTAGCTCAGGCCGACAATGTAAAATACTATAACAATAAAAAGAAAGTACCGCAGGAAAAACCAGGAAGTTAATACCGAAAAATAAAGGGCCGTATATGATAGCAAAAATTTTGAAAAATGACAGGTTTTTAATAAAAGATGTGGATGGATTTCAGTTATCGCGCAATCCTTATCAAGGCGTCAGGAGTGCTCAGCACATAAGACATTGGATAAATAAGTAAATGGTGGAAATTGTTAGCAAACTATATATATATATATGTCGGAGAATTTAGAGTGCCTAAGAGTAGGCAAATGTTTTGTTAATGTTTAATATGTGAATTGACAGGCATGTTACCTGTAACTATGGTATGTCCAACACTGCCCTTTGCAGGTTGACAATTGGTATGTTGAGATTGCAGGATGACTCGGCAGATTTGAGATGTTGCCTTTGCAGAAGCATTGTTGCTAGATATATGTTGATAAGCCTGGCAGCGTGACAACATTAGAAATGTTGTCGAGTGAGATTTGGTGTTAAGTCATTGGAGTCGGCATAAGGAGTCGAAAAATCAGACGTGCCGGAATAACACCTTAACTCGCTCCGCTAATAGTTTATTAATACAAAGTGAGAGTGATCAGTAGAAAGTATTCAAAGTAAAGAAAAATGGAAAATACTAAGAACAATAATGTATATTCGACATATACATCGGTACTAGGTTTAAGAATATAATTAAATTGTAAATATTTCACTATAGAATAAGAAAATAATAAAATTGTAAATTTATGTTAAGATTACATGACAAAGTTCGTCAAAATAATTAAGTAAAGCAGAGATTGAGGACAATCTTAAAGTCAGGACGGCCGAGCTGTAGTAGGCCCAGTGTCCAAAGCATAAGAAACAGTGGTATTGCAACCACTGTTTAAGCACCGTTATAACTATTGATATAGATTCCTCACTCTCTGATGTCATAAAGCGTCTCTCGCTCTGCCTTGCAAGCGAAGATGCTCTCTTTATTGTTGAATATCTAACTCTTTAACTACTCTGTCTGCGACAGAGAGTCAGTTCGTAAGCATAATCCAAAGCGATCAGATTCAATAAATAAAGCAACGAACAATTAATAAGTGACAAAACCATATTATTTATACTACCATAATATATATATATTTATAAATATAGACGGATATATATGTATGTGCGAAACCACAGGAATATTTCCGATAAGTTGTGATTTGAATTTGGCGCAGTCGAGCCACCTATCGATACCACGACTCGACTCACGTGACACCACTACTCCGAAACAGCTGCCGGCCAATGTTAATATTTTTTTGATTAAGTGCTTTATCATTTTATGTGCGGAAAACAAGAAAAACCCGTTTTCAACAATCGGAGAGTGTTTTGTGCAAAGGAAAACCAAAAACAAATGTGCGACACAACTTTGAAAAAAAATTGAAAAACGGTCAGTGCATATGGACAAGTGTTTTTACATATGTACACGCGTATGTACACACACATGTGACCAGCGCTGGGCACTGGTGCTTTTGGATGTGCTAGATACGCGGTTGGCCACAAAGGTGAACAAACTGCACGGGGGCTTATTAAGCCAAGCCAACACAATAGTAGAGCCGGTCCAAAACTGGGAGGTTGAATGTTGGATTGGAAGTTCGGTTGCGATCCACGCCCAGAGATCGGCTAACAGAACAGCTCCGAACAACTTCAGCCGAGGCAGCGAGACTGTTTTAACCGGGGCCACGCGGGTCTTAGCCGTTAATAGATGGACGCTTACTTGATCGCGATAACAGGGCTGCTCCGTACGCCTTCTGGAACGCTTCACAGATGCCATGAAGCTCCGACGAGAGAGAATCGCTGGTGTTTAGCCAACGGGGGATGCGAAGTTGACTGAGGCCTGGAAAATCCTGCAGAAATTCGTGCCAGAGCGTCATCCAGTAAACAGATTTGCTGCATAAAGATCTTCGCTCGAATAATAAATGGGGTTAATGTGTCTTTATTTTTTTTGCCAGGTCCATATTTTGGGGCTTTATTTCAAAATTCATTTAAAAAAAAACCGTTAGAGATACGCCCACAAAATTTACGGTACATCATCTCGATAGAATGACCAACTCAACGCTATAAGTTAATACATCAAAACGTTTCACTAACCGTATATAAGAAGCAAATGAAATCAGAATTTATGATCAACAAAAAAGTCTAAAATTTCTTTCCGCCCCTGTATGTACATTTGTATGTATGCACGCGTATGGTTAAAATGTGTAAGTAATTTGTTGTGTAGCAAACTCGATCGGGTTAAATGAAATTTAATTAACTCTCTATCATGTGTATTTACATATGTACGTTCATCAACATATGAAGAGGTATGTATGTAAGTGCATAAGTATATGGATACACTCGTAATTGTTTTGACACACAAGAATCTAAATATCGCGGTGAACACTTTAATTTTTAATTAATTTAATTTTTTGTATAACACTTTAATAATTTTTAACTTTTAAGTGGACTTGGCAAACAGCTGTGGAGAATACATGTATGTATATGTGGGTGTAATTTACATATGTGGATGGAGAAAAAAAAAATTGGAATTAGAAAAGTGAAAAAAAGCGAATTTGAAAGGAATGAAAAACACGCTGGACAAATACACAAAGGATCGGGAAATACCATATAACCTTTGGTATGTACATACAAGTGTATAAAAGTGTGTAAGGCGCTATGGAAGAGCGGGAAACCTCACACTTTTATTAGTATGTAATGGAATTTTGAATAAAAAAAGTTGTAATTATCAGGAATTTCGCCGATTCAAGCTGGAGGAGCGGAAGCATATCCTGCACGAAGGACCAATGTTCGTGGAGGGGCGGAAGTATCCAAATAAAAATACAAATAGTTGGCGGGTGCCAATTATTTCTGATATGGTGAGCTGGTAAATAATTAAAAACGCGCGGGAACTTCGTTTAAAACAATGATTTTATTTACAGAACAATCTCACACACGCAATAGTTCGAGTTAAACGAAACTAGGTTTTGGTATAAACAGCAAAGTGCGGGTGTTCGTGGAAAATTCTCGGACTGCAATGAATATGGCGATTCCCAGTAGAAGTCAAGTCACCCTCCTTGCTGTGACCGTATCCAACGAGGATCAAAAAACCCTCCTCACTCCTCACTGCTCTTCGCCGCTCACTGCTGTTCACCCGGTGGCGTGAACACTCCCAATTGCTGTTCCGCTGTTCTCGATCATATGTCCGCTTGCTGCTGTTAAACTGTACGTCTCCATCGTACCTTACATTTATATCCGTTTTATTTTTTATATATATAGGTTTCTACAAATTTATTTATATACAGAAATTTTATATCCATTTGGTTTGCATATATATTACTTTTCCTCTAACCTTATGCATATAGCCGTATTTGTGTTCGTATATATTTCCGTCCATACCTATATTAACCTATTATCTCTCGATCATACAGTCCACTTCTCATCGTGTTTTGTTTAAACAAAAAAAAAAAAAATAAATAAATAAATAAATTAAACCGCGATTTTGAATTTCGCCTTTAAAGTCGTCAACTGAGTATGTCCATGTAGCCACCCAACACAGCCCAGACACCTGACAGCCTCTCGGCTACTCCTGATAAAGATCGGTCTTCGAAACCCCCCAGTATTTGCATTATAGAACAACTTTTTATATTGTTCTGATCATGGAAAGGAGCTTCAATAGCATGTGTACACTTAAACTAAGAAAGTACACATTTTGACTAAGAAAATGCAAACATCACGAATATGATTTCGTACATATGGTGGCGGCACGGTCGGTTTATTAGACTGCGTCCAAACTTTTTTTTTCCAATATAACTGCTGCTCCTAAGTAAATGCCTGTATGTGCAGCCGTGATGTCATAGGACAAGACATTGACTTTATCAACTACATATATATATTCCATTTAACTAGCCTGTCAAAATCTGCCTCAGCAATATTTTTGAAATGTTAAAGATTCCACTTTTAGTACACCTAGGAACTTCGAAGTACCATTGTAGCCAACTACAACCAACTAAATCTGTGATAAACTTTCCGTCTAAGTGTACTAAGTATCCATGACCGGAAAATATTTTAAACCGCTCTATTACATTGTCCTTAAATTCAGTAGAAATTTCTGTAGATTATTTTATACGGTTTGCCTGACGGATCCGGTGAATAGTTGAACGATTGGTAACAGGTTCCTCTGCACGATGTTCTTATGCTTCAGCGACTGCTATAAGTGTATGTACTGTTCTAAAAATTCAGATATTTTTTTAGGAATTGTTTTTTTAAATATGATTCCAATCTTCATATAATTACATTAATTTGGATTTATTGCGGTATACGGGGTTGTCACTGCATTGATTGTTAGTTTAGAATTTCCTTTGCCGTAAGCTTCACAAAGCGCATGTTGTAGAATAAGACTTAGAATACACGAAGGTTTGATAGTAGTTTTGCGGTAAAAATTTGGTGCGTGTTAAAAAACTTGATGCACTTGATCTATTGCCTTTTTCAAAAATAGTTTTCTCACACGAAACCACTTAAAATGCAAAATTTACTCTTAGTAACAAATGTCATTAAAAATAACAGAAGCTCAAAACATACGCCCTTGCACATGCGATTTTTAGCTGTGTATTCTACTTTTGTAAAGGTGTTTGTACGAATAGAACTATCAAGCAGAACCGAACATTTGAGCAGCTGTTATTTTTATATAGTAAAAAAGATCACTTGCAGCACTAATTGTAAAAGAGCGCGAAACACATGCCATCTCGCTCATTCTTTTGATATTTTTATGGTGCTTTATAAGTATGTAAAGCTTATTATATTGATAAGCTTTGTTTATTCAGAAGATTATAATAGATGATTCTAAATGGAAAGGATACAGTATTTCAATTATGAAAAAGACAACTAATAAAAACTTTGATTGAACTTTGCGACGACTTCCGACTGACAACAACTGAGGACTGCGATTGACTACTGACAACTCTTTCTCCCACTCCATTTAGCTCTCTCTGTGTTCTGGTAGACGGTCTCTCAAATTTCAGGGACGAGCATAATCGCGCCGATCTGGATAACACCTCTTCACATGTATGCTTATATGGGAGCATTACACTGAAAACTTAAGGTGAGTTCCGAGCCCATTAAACATTATCCGATCGGCCACGAATCTTTTTGAGATTTATTTAGACTAATAGGAAAAAAAAATGCCCATGCCATGCTGAATTTCGATTTTTATACCATACACCCATAGGGTGAAAATGGTATATTAAAGTCGCTAAAATGTATGTAACAGGCAGAAGGAAGCTTTTCGGACCCCATAAAGTATATATATTCTTGATCAGCATCAACAGCCGAGACGATCTAGCCATGTCCGTCTGTCCGTCCGTCCGTCTGTATGAACACCTAGATCTCGGAGACTATAAGAGCTAGAGCCACCAAATTTGGTATGTAGACTCGTGTCATATGTACGCTTATCGGGTTTGTTTCAAATGTTTGCCACGCCCCCTACCGCCCCCGCAAATGATATAAAACCGATTTTCTCAAACACCATAGTAACTAGAGACACAAAATTTGGTATGTATATTTGCTTAGTAAACGCGCACATTTTGTATTTGTAAAATTTTTGCCACGCCCCCTACCGCCCCCGCAAATTAAATAAAACCGATTTTCTCAAACACTATAGCAACTAGAGACACAAAATTTGGTATGTATATTTGCTAAGTAAATGCGCACGTTTTGTATTTGTAAAAATTTTGCCACGCCCCCTACCGCCCCCGCAAATTAAATAAAACCGATTTTCTCAAACACTATAGCAACTAGAGACACAAAATTTGGTGTGTATATTTGCTAAGTAAATGCGCACGTTTTGAATTTGTAAAAATTTTGCCACGCCCCCTACCGCCCCCGCAAATTAAATAAAACCGATTTTCTCAAAAACTATTCTAGCTAGAGACACAAAATTTGGTATAAATATTTGCTTAGTAATTGCGCACATTTTTGATGTGTAAAAATTTTGCCACGCCTCTTTCCGCCCCCGTAATTTGAAAAAACTCGATTATCTCCCGTAATTTTCAACCTTGTGCAATCAAATTTAGCACACTTAAATTTGATACTAATATCCAGCAAAATACCAAATTTGATCAAAATCGGAATAAAAATAGCCAAGTTATGCATATGAACGTTTTTCCATATGGCCGGAGTTGGCCGTTGGCTGGTGGGGGCGCTAGGGTGCTCGAATGCTTGAGTGAGCGAAATACTAAGATATGCTTCTAAAAAGCATGCAAACAGATTTTTTTAAAAATACGAAAATGCATTGGTTATTATAAATTTAAAATATTTGTTTTACTGGTGTATGGTATATCCAAGTCGGCGAGACGACTTACTTACTTCATTTGAAAATAAAAACACCCCTACTGCGCATGCTTCCTTAATGTTAGTTATCTTAGTCAGTTTAATACTAATAAAAATTTGTATAAGACAACTTAATATAAAACGGAGAGTCCAAAAAGCCGCATTACGCGCCTCTTTCAAGGTGGTTAAAATTAAACATCGGATTCATCCGAATTGGCTAATCAAAACAGAATTGGGTTATGAAGTAAAAATGTCAAGTTTGCTTAAAACCAATACAACACGCATCCACATGATGTGGTACTCAATTTAGAATATAACAACGGCACGAATTCAAGTGGCCACCGCGGAGAATAAAGCATAAACAATTTACAATCCCCGAAAAATCATAGAAAAACACAGTGCGTGCGACCAAGTTAATGATCTGATTAAAGCACCATCCTATGAAAATGATCGTTACTTAGAGCGTTACACATTGTAACGGGTTTTCGCCCCTGAATCATTCCTACTGTAACCAAAAAGAGGATTTATTCAAGACAGTAACGCCATACCTTTCATTTACAACATCCGCTTAGAGATAAAGAATTCCAGTTAGCATCAAGGAGGCTTTTCTGGTGGTTCATAGATAAAGCTCAGTTTTAAAATGTTTTCTCTTATTTTAAGCTACACTGCTTACGCAAATTTTCGTTATCTTTTTTTTGTTGTGAATGATTTTTCTTATATCGTATTTTTCTTTTATCTCATTGCGTAGTGGGCTGCTATCAGCACTGCCGGCAGCATTTAAGCAGAGCCGATTTATATTAACTGTAACTTGAGTTCTATTTATCCGATATGATTAAAATCCTTCGCTGCGTTAAAAACATATGACCAATTTCATAAAACCCTTTGCAAAGGTATAAAAATTATTGATTAAAAACAAAAAAATTAAAATTTAAAACTAACCAGTTCCGGGTGGGTGTTAAATAAGTTTACCGAGTCATAAGCCTTACTGAAATCCGTATATATGACATCAGTTTGCCTTTGTTTACAAACCCATTTTGATATTGCGAAAATATAGATTTACATACATGCTGTATTTGACACGTCATAATTTTTTCAAACAGTTTAGATATCACTGTCAATTTATGAACTCCTCTGTTATTAAGGACGTATGAGTTATTGTCACATTTGAGAAGAGGTAAAATAAACGAATCCTTTTATATAGTTGGAAACTCGGACAGTGCAACAACAAATTAAAAAGCTTAAGTAAAGGTGAACACAATGACTCCTCGCAGAACCTTAGGACATGGTTGGATTTTGTTTTACGATATGGATATATCTGACTAGAGTTGTACTTAGTGGATGTGTACGTAGTCGAGAAGAAGTAAGCAATTAAATTAAAAATAGATTGATCAGAAGAGGCCGAAACATTATTAAAAACTGCAAACGAAGGAAGGGAGGAAGGAATTTCGCTTTGAATAAACGAAACTATAGAACTCCTTGGGATTTTCGGAGAATTGCAACTTGCAACGTTGTAAGTAATTATTATAGCATTCACAATTAAAAACAAATCAACCAAGTAACGAGAAATATCCGATGATAGACCCGTGAATTTATACTTTTCGTAATACCTAGACTTAAAATTGTTCCGCTTTGACAGCCCCCGCATAAAACATAACGATTTTTGCGTCACCACAGTACACACCTGGAGTACACATTCATTAAATATTAAATCAACGGTGGTGTAAAATAAAGAAATGACGGAATTCATTTCCGTACAAGTGTATAAATTATTCCAATCGGTGTTAAGAAAGGCATTGTTTAGTGCAACAAAGTCAGTCTTCCGAAAACATCGGGTGAGTACCGTAGGATCACATTCGGAAATGGGCTCGCTGCTGAATAGATAACTCCAAAGTTGGAGGGAAACTATCCTCTGGTAATACCATTAAACTAGTTCTAGATACTTTACACAAACTAGGATAAGAAGTAAAAATCAGATGCATCTAGCAAAAGCTCAATAAAATCGTGACACCTAGAGGGTAGCAACGTTTTGCTACCATTAAGTGATGACCAAGTTATATTGTCCCCAGGGACAATTAACTTTTGTCAGATAGCAATTCAAGTATAAATTTAAGTAGTAAGCAGGTCGGCCACTCAGATTGGGGCGGAATTTAGGAACAGGTAACAAAGATTAAAAAACGAATAAAAGATACTTTAACGCATATACATTTAATACTAGTCGGGAGATGTATTGTTATCAGACCTGATGAAAGGGAGGAATCTTCTGCAATAAGAACTTTTAACCAAGTCTCGGTAAAGCCAATTAGGTCAAAATCAAAAGACAGGCTAGATAGTTTGAGTTTAAAGAGCGAGAGAGACTAGAAGAAGGAATATATAAGGAAGGAATCGGGATGCCTATGCATATGTTGGCGGTATGTTGAGCACCAAAAAGTTTAATTAATGCAAGAACTGCTTTACATGATTATTGTAGCCTTCGCTTCAGTACGAATCAATGAAGGGTTTGAAAATCGAATGCTCGACGCTGTAACATTGGAAATAAAAGATATGCAACAATCAGAATGGCAAGAACAAAACTGTTTTTAATTATATACGACAAATTAAAAAACAGCAGCTGACTACAAGGAATAATGCAAAACTCGATGCAGTAAAACAACGCAAAAATTGGTTATCACGAAATGCTATCTACAGCGTGCACTAAAGGGTTGCATCTTTATCATTTCTAAACACCACTCGCATCTCTTACGTTCCATCTTTAGGGTCAATGATCTGACTGCAAATAACACTTTGACAAATTTGGTGTTGACGAAAAAAACCCGAATATTTTTTTGAAAGTATTGTAAAGGAAAACCCCTTTTTAGTTTATTGTAACATGCACCCATACGGAGAAATGGTTTATAAAAGTCGCCAAAATGTATGAAACACCATAAAGTATACGTATAGTCATGATCAGCATCAAGAGCCGAGTCGATATAGCCTTGTTCGACTGTTTTCCGTCGGTCCAAGAACAATATTTCGGCGACCATAGCAGCAAGGTCCACCTAATTCGGTATGTAGACTTATGTAATATGTACAGTGATCAAGTTTTTTTTAAATTTTTGAATCGACCCCTTCCGCCCGATAGTAAAATTGTAAAAAAATTTCTAATCTCTGACTTGATGGTCGTGTATTTCAAAGCTCCTAATTTTTTTTGTATCAATATTTATAGTTTCAATCGAACTTAGCCGGCTCGAGGTCAATCTTACAAAAGAAGATTATTTCAAAGGCAACACACAAAAAGGTGAGCAGGTTGTCTGTATAGCTATTTCAAGAACTACCAAGTTCTATCATCAGCAGACTTTGCTAAAGAACTCCAGAATTGCAATAGCCATACCATATCTAATAATCTTACCATATTCTGAAATAATCTTCTTTTGTAAGATTGACCTCGAGCCGGCTAAGTTCGATTTAAATTTCAATAGGTCGTAATCTCTAACCAGATAACACTAACGGAAGGCACGCCGCTACTTTGGAATTTTATTCCAAAAAAACCCTTTTTTCTATATGGTACAATATACCGTGTATAAAATAACAGGTCGTGAATTTAGTTTGTTAAGGGCGAAGCTCTTACACTAATTTTTCATAGCACCTAAGGGTATGCACAAAAGGTGGTCTTCGGTATTGTAGGCTTCGCCAGCTTTTTTCGCTTCATTTAGTTGGCAATGTAATTCCCAACTAGTTTTAGCGTTGAAGATATGGTATGACTATTGCAATTCTGGAGTTCTTTAGCAAAGTCTGCTGATGATAGAACTTGGTAGTTCTTGAAATAGCTATACAGACAACCTGCTCACCTTTTTGTGTGTTGCCTTTGAAATAATCTTCTTTTGTAAGATTGACCTCGAGCCGGCTAAGTTCGATTTAAATTTCAATAGGTCGTAATCTCTAACTATTTATAGTTTCTCGCAATTTTTAATTCTGCTTAGTTCGTATAAGCTTTCTTCGGTGTGTTGTTCTTAACACCCATGTGTTTTATTTGCATAATTTGCCAAATTAACTAGCAGTTAACTAACAGTTGCTCCCCTTATTGCCCCGATCATAACTCTTCTGTTCTTCTTGAGCTTGCGCTTAGCTTCTCTCCCGCGTAATCAAGTCTTTACCTTTAACTGTTCTTGCACTCTTTCTTGTGCTATGCGCTCCAGTTGCCTCTTTGTGTTATTTGTAATTATTGGTTTAGTATCAATAAATTTTTCAGTGCTGTGTAATTAAATTTCTATATATTTTTATATATTTTGGCTTTGTGTTTCTTTTTGTTTTTCAATGGCTTGTTGTCTAGCTACTTGCAATCATGCTATTCGTTTTGATGATCAGTATAGAGCAATATCTTGTTGGCTCTGCGATAATCTGATTCACTTAAAAAGTGCTGGACTTAACGGCCGTGACTATGACAAATTTTCTGGTTTGTCTGTGTCTAAGCCTGAGCTTGGATAATGCGCTGGACTTGCCAATCTTGTGCCAGCCAGCAGCTAGATTTTAGCCGTATGTACAGGGATCTTCGTTTAAAGTTTCTTTCTTTAAACAAACTTTCGCCTACACCATCTTCTTGTCCCTATTTATGCTCTTCTTTTCAGATTGAAGTACCTTGTACAAGTATTGGTGTACCTCAATCTATCCCTCACGGGAACTCTTATCAACTGCAGGATCATGCTAGCTCCCAATCTCTATTGGATTCCAATGCTTCTCCGCCTCCACTAACTGTAGTGCCTCATCGCAAACAATTTTTAAGCTCTAGGCTTGCTCCAGATATTTCTTAGACGTCTGTTGCAGCTTACCTTGGTAACCAATGCCCTGCTAAGGTTTTAATTCAAAAGTTTAAATTTTCTAGGCCTCGCGAAATTTCCTTTTTTAAAATTACAGTACCAAATGAGTATTTCACCGCTATGGTAGACGCTAACTCTGACCTTTTGACCAGAGGGCTTAGTTGTACAGATTAACATGGGTCGCTGGGTCAGCGATCCCACTGTCTGGGTAATATGAGCCGGCCCGCAAGACGTTGACCGCTGCTAGCGGCACGAGGCGCAGTGTCAGCATTCTGATGGCCAATGCTTGGGGTTTTTGGGTAATTCATTTGATAAATATAAGTTAGTGGTAATTCCGACTCCAAGCGCACAAAACTGTGGCTTGCATTAAACAAATTAATCAAAAATAATGTCAATTTATTAATATTTCTCAATAAACAAATTAATCGAATATAAATAAACATTTATATTACTGGCGCCCAACGGAAACTAAAAGTGCCCAAAAGCTTATAAACAATTCAAAGTAAAAAATATAATTGAAATAAAAAACAAAAAAACACAAGAGTTTTAAACACTGCAGTGAAAAAATTATTACTACCAAAATAAAAACCAAAAACAAAAACAAATTCACGTCACTGGACTGGTGACGGCAGCGGCGAAGAAACAAATTGAAGACGAGAAACGAAAAAAAACTCCACCAAATACGGCCGGCCACAATCCAGCAACAAGAGGGCAGAGAAATTCATCAACAAAAAAATTAAAATGTAAAATTTGTTGTTTAAATATAATTAAATATAATTAATTGTGGAATGTGGAATGTCGAAAATTTAATAAATCGCTTGGCGCTAGGGTTGGATAATTAACAAAAACGTCGCGGTAGACATGCTCTGTTTTAATTGATTCTAAAACAAAATTTTGCACCAATCATTCAAAAACCATTTGCATTATTAAACGAAATCTTTGTTTCCTTCTGTTAATGTGGAGAGATAATCAGAAAAACAGTGAAAGTAGTAACGAGGAATTATTAAGGGTTGTAGGAGGAAACAGTGAGCAAGTGAACAAAAACTACAAAAAGCCAACAACAGAGGAGGGGATGTAAATAGTACAAGTGGCAGTTCAGACTGCGTTTGATCATCATGCTGCACAGATGCAGTCTACTTTCACCCAACAGTTAAACCAAGAAATGGAGTCTTTAAGGACTCAGCTAGAAGGTTTAAAACTGCCGCACCGAAATCATCCCAGGCATAGAGTGTAGGGAACCATTAGATATCGTTAGATCCTTGCCAGATTTCGATGGCAATCAAAACGAGTATATTTCATGACGCTCCGCAGGTTCATTCGCATATAAGCTATTTCGACCCTATAAGGGCAGCTTCCACTATCAAGCAGTAGGCATAATTAGGAACAAAGTAAAAGGAGCCGCTATGTCCACTATAGCGTCGTACAACTCTGTTAAAAATTTCGATGCGATTATAGCTCGACTGGACTTTACCTAAGCAGATAAAACTCCTATTCGCGTTATACAGCAGAAATTGGGAACCGTACGAGCAGTCACGGTCTCTTACTATGATGAGGTAGAAAAAAGCTGACACTGTGCTTAATGAACACGGGACTAAAGAAATCCCTCAGGGCAGTAGTATTGCCAGCAAAGCCCAAAGATTTACCCACTGCACCAGCATTAGCGCACCAAGCTAAAGTTAGTCACGACTACGCAGAGTTTGCTGCAAGCTTTGCGCGGGCTACTGAAGAAAAGGTTCAGGGCTCCTTTAAACAAAAAAATCAACATTTTCGAAATAATGCTAATCAGATTAAGGGCTCAGAAAACAGCCAAGGGGCATATAGAAAAACTCCCCATTACCCTAGGGTTCATGAAGAACCAAACAATAAAGTAAAGCTTCTACAAAATCATGTGTCTCAGGCGTTTCCAGCACCAAAGCCCATAGAGGTCAATTCCTGTATAGTATAGGCAACCAACCAGATATTCGGGAAACAAGTCTACAAAATCTGGAAACGGTTCGAAAAGTAATCAGCAGGTTCATTTCACGTCTCAAGATTACCCTGCGGAAGAGGCCTATGATACAAAAGCAGAGACGAGCATCCTGGCAGCTAGTGATGACTTGTCAGATGGTGAAGAATCTTGTAATTTTTTAGGGAACACTCCCTTCTACCGTTCATCACAAAAACAGTAGAAGGAAAAACAATTAAACTATTTAAACTATACTAAATTATATTCGACCAATGGCCGTACTAAAATGCATTACCCCAGCACAAAAAACATTTAATGTCAGATCCATACACGGGACTTTAAAGGTAATGGAAAAATGTCGAATACATATTTTCTTTTTGATAAATATCCCAGAAGATTTTGACGGCATAATTGGTTTTGAACACTTAAAAAAGGTCGGAGCAACTATCGCTCTATTAAACAACCTCATAATTACCAAAAATGGATATGATTCCATTAATTTAACTCGTTGTTCACAAGTAAATTTCATTTATATCGACGATGCAGACGTCCCAGCTGCTGTACTTAAGTATTTCAGCAAGATGACGGACGAAAGAGTACGAGCGTATGCAGATCCTGACGAGGCTTTGCCATATAACATAAATACTGTAGCAACTATACGAACAAATGGGGAACCGGTATACTCTAAACTATACCCACTCCCAATGGACATTACGGACTTTATCAACGCAGAAGTTAAACAATATCTAGCCCACGGCATAATTCGACCCTCAAAATCTCCCTATAATAATCCGACCTGGGTGGTCGACAAAAAAGGGACGGATGAAAACGGCTTCCATAAAAAGTGGCTAGTAATTGACTTAAGGAAACTAAATCAAAATACAACAAATGACAAGTACCCTATTTCAATGATTTCAATAATCCTGTCGAACATAGGAAAGGCCCTATATTTTACAACATTTTACAAATTGGGATTTCATCAATTAACACTAGCAGAAAAAGACAGGGAGAAAAGTGCTTTTTCTGCAATAATGGAAGTATGAATTCTGCAGACTTTCGTTCGGTCTCAAAAATGCTCCCAGTATCTTCCAGAGAGCCATCGATGACGTCCTTAGGGAAAAGATAAGTATAACATGCTACGCCAAGTACCCTTTTCGATCTCAGATCATTACTTGGCCTTGCGAGCTATTATCGCTGCTTCATAAGAGACTTCGCGAAAATCGCAGGTCCCCTCACAGATATTTTAAATGTCCAAAATGGAAAAGTTAGCAAAAACAAAATAAAAATCGAGTTTACTTAAGAAGAACTGCAGACATTCTTCAAGCTAAATGATATTTTAGCATCGGAGGAAGTTTTTTTTATCTTACCCAGATTATCTACAACCATTCGATCTTACCACACACACATCTGGTGATGGGCTAGGCGCTGTCCTTTCACAAAAAGGCAGACAATTACCATGATATCCCGTTAATTACGTAATAACGAAAGAAATTTTGCGACCAACGAAAGAGAGCTTCTTGCCATAGTGTGGTCACTAAAGAACTTGAGAAACTATCTTTATGGGGTAAGAGACTTAAACATTGTAGTATATCCATACCAAAAATCATTCAACACAAAGAGCTCAACTTGTAACAATTTGTTGCAAGTATAAACAATCAAATATGTACGCAATAAAACATAAGTGTGCATTTGAATATGTTTATGTGTATACATTAGTATATTCACATAAACATACTCACATAAATATACAGCTAAACATGTTCATATATGTATGTACATTTACATATGCACATACATATATTCACATAAGCAACAATGCACAGGCGTAACATGAGCTAGGGTTAAGCCAGCGTGTGAACGCTGACCAAGCACGTTGACGCAAGTGCCCTAAATAATATGTATGTACTGACACTCTCTCTCTCTTTTGTAGCTTTTGCCTAAGTCGCAGCATAAGAATATCTATGTAACAATAGGTTAAGTCAAAGAATATCTGTAAAATAAAAATCAATCTGAATATTACCACCAACCAAGCTTGACGTGTTCTTTCTTCAATTCAAATCCAAGTGGAACCCGGTCATTACATGGCGACCGTGACAATAGGCCAAGACAAGGCCTAAGGACATCGAAGGACCCAGGACAAAGGACATCGAGGACCAAGGAGAAAATTTTGTGTACGTATGTTTGTGTGTTTAAAAAAAAAAGGGAAAATATAAGCACGAAAATGAGAAACGGTAACGATGGATAACTACTTTCAAAGAGTTACCAAACGGAACCCGCGCCATAACACAAGAATAGTAATGTGCTTCCTATTGAGTGTACCAAATATATGCTGCTACACAAACGCAGCAAGTACTTTCCATTTCTACTTGATGGAATAAAAAAAATGAAGTAAGTAAGTCGTCTCGCCGACTTGGATATACCATACACCAGTAAAACAAATATTTTAAATTTATAATAACCAATGCATTTTCGTATTTTTAAAAAAATCTGTTTCCATGCTTTTTAGAAGCATATCTTAGTATTTCGCTCACTCAAGCATTTGAGCACGCTAGCGCCCCCACCAGCCAACGGCCACTTCCGGCCATATGGAAAAACGTTTATATGCATAACTTGGCTATTTTTATTCCGATTTTGATCAAATTTGGTGTTTTGCTGGATATTAGTATCAAATTTAAGTGTGCTAAATTTGATTGCACAAGGTAGAAAATTACGGGAGATAATCGAGTTTTTTCAAATTACGGGGGCGGAGGGGGGCGTGGCAAAATCTTTACACATCAAAACTGTGCGCAATTACTAAGCAAATATTTATACCAACTATGGTGTCTCTAGCTAAAATAGTTTTTGAGAAAATCGGTTTTATTTGATTTGCGGGGGCTGTAGGGGGCGTGGCAAATTTTTTATAAATACAAAATGTGCGCGTTTACTAAGCAAATATACATACCAAATTTTGTGTCTCTAGTTGCTATGGTGTTTAAGAAAATTTATCATTTTATATCATTTGCGGGGGCGGTAGGGGGCGTGGCAAAAATTTGAAACAAACTCGATAAGCGTACATATGACACGAGTCTACATACCAAATTTGGTGGCTCTAGCTCTTATAGTCTCCGAGATCTAGGTGTTCATACAGACGGACGGACGGACGGACGGACAGACGGACATGGCTAGATCGTCTCGGCTGTTGATGCTGATCAAGAATATATATACTTTATGGGGTCGGAAAAGCTTCCTTCTGCCTGTTACATACATTTTAGCGACTTTAATATACCATTTCACCCTATGGGTGTATGGTATAAAAAGAACATACACACACACACACACACACAAAAATATAAATTAACAATTGAAAACAAAAAAAAAAAAACAAGTGCTGATGACTAGCACCAAACCGTCACATCCAGAGGACTTGGATTGCCTGACGGCTGTACCTACCGTACAAAGGGATGCACCCCTCCTCGAAGAGGTATTAGAATTGTATCCCAACGATGGACCACGCCCACTCACAATAGCTGAGTACCAGTCCCGCAACACAAAATCTACAAAGCCAAAGAAGACTAAGAGAGGAGGCCAAGTACGTAAGCTACTCCAGCAGAAGAGGCTGGTAGTAGACTTACTGGACACTCTGAAGACGGAGGAAGACCGACAACGCTGCATAGAGCGTATTGACATCCTAAAAGCTGAACTTCGCCAAAGAGCGAAGAAACGCAAGGAGGCCGCAGAAATGCGCAAGCCGAAACTTGCCTTTAATTTAATAATTATACTTATAAGCTTAATAGCAAGTTGAAGCACGAAAGTGCAACTTGCGAACTACTAACTTTCGGCTAGGCTATTATTAACAATGTGGTTGGAGATTTTTTTTTGAGTAATTTCTAAACAACAAATGATATGTATACTTGAATTTTGAGCCAACCACATACTCTATAATTTTTCCACGTCTCTGCCTCACTGTGCGAAACACAGTTGAGATAATTTTTCTCTCTTTCAAAATTTTTGAATTATATTAAAAAAAAAAACATAAAATTATGTAACAATCGAATCGAATAAAGGAATTTTTTTTTCTCTCCGTCAAACAAATAGAAAACAGAAGAAAACAAAAATTTTTGCTAGGAAGATGGGTTCCTAAGAATCCAAAATAGACCACCCAACGGCTAATGTCGTTAACAGCGTTAAAATAGTAGATCACAAGGAAAATTTAGAAGAAATAGGGATATTGTTGTTAGCTATCCTAATATTAGTAGCCTTAAATCTGGCTTTGAAATTATATGCAATGCATAATAAAATAATTAAGAAAAAATATCAGAGTAGAGCAGAGGGCCTAAATACAGTATAACAATGGGTCGAATAGAACTTAAATATTTGAACAAATACGTTCCATTCTTAGATTTTCTCTTTAACAGAGGCGAAACCAATCCAAAATATAAAGAAATTAAATACTGGATTGTGAATAATAGAAAATTTAAATCGGGGATAGCCCACTTGATAGAAAGATCCATAGTAGAAGCGTACAATCGCCTAAAGCGAAAAAACAAGATTCTACCCACATGGGTACATAAACTATTCAAACAACCCATAGAGATAATTGATATCTCAGGGAATTAAAAAAAAGAGAGTGTAAATCATTTTTAACAAACTATGATTAATTGGGATGATATATTAAGAGAAGCTAGAACACATGCGCAGGAATGAAATAAATCTTGTAAGTGCCTCTCGCAGAATAGGGAAACATCCCAAAGTACAATAGAAAAACACTCGAAAATAATAATAGAGAGCCTAGAAAATATTAGAGCAGTGTTAAAAGAACACTATAGTAAATTAACTACGGGACGAAAAACAGCCGCAAATGCATTCTATAATGATTGCAAACAAAAGGCAAAATCCGTATTAAAAAGATATAATATTGAATATAAACAAACAATTGATTTAGAAATTTCAATATCACTGGAAGACAAAACCCAGTTAACGGCGGAAGAAGAGATGGATCAAGAAGAACCATCAGTGAGTTTAGATCAAACAAAAATAACTCTTAATAAACCAGCCATTTCGCCAAAAAACGTAAAAATGACTCAAACAGTCACTGATTTTTTAAAGATGGCCTCAAACCTCATTCCACAGATTGATGGCAGAAGAGAAAACCTTCAGAGTTTCATGGACGCATTGAATTTGATAAATACACTAAAAGGCGACCATGAGGAAACAGCAGTGTGCCTAATAAAATCAAAATTAAAAGGTCACACAAGAAATTTGATAACCTCTGAACAGACAATAGCAGAGATTATTAACAGTATCTCATCAAATGTAAAAACAGAATCAGTAGCGTCAATAACGGCAAAAATTAAAAACCTACCCCAGAGAAACAAAACAGCAAGTCAGTATGCCCAAGAGATTGAAAAGCTTACTGAATCTCTGGAAGGTGCCTTTATACACGATGGCACATCTGTCGTACTAGCTAAAAAGTATACACTTTCAGTCGCTACAGAGGCAATAACAAAGAACTGCATAAACAATCAAGTACGTAACGTACTAAAAGCAGGTATTTTCCGTGACATGAACGATGTAACAACAAAGTTCGTAGACAGTAGTACAGCAGAAACAGGACAAGCGAACCCTGTCATGCACTACCGTCAATACAATAGAAATGGACAAAATAATTACCGAGGTAGAGGTAATTACCAAAACAACGGTTATAGGAATAATAATAATACCGGTGGATATCGTGGTAACTCACGGTACAACAACCGAGGAAGAAATAATTTCAACCGAAACAGCTCGAACCGAGGTAATTCCAACCGAGGTAGCTCTAACAACGGAAATGGTAATGTACGACTTACTCAAAGTAATTCGGAAAACCAATAGATCCCTGCAGATATTCAGAAGAAACTGTAAATGTATACACATTCAATCTTAGCCTAAGTATTTTCATCAAAATCAAAAATGAAAATACAGACAACATATACACTTTCTTGTTAGATACAGGTGAAGACATATCAATAATAAAAGAAAAAACAGATACCTTTGAATATATAGAAACTTCAAACATTCAATTGCCAATTAGACTTCAGTGAACCAAACGATTTGCTAATATTAAGACCAAAAAATTTAAAATTTGTAATAAATATCCCAATATTACACACTTGTGACAGCAATTCCACAATTCTCCCAGCAAGATCTGAAGTAGTCCGACAAATAAATATTCCAAATGAAAACTCAAATATCGTCATCTTAAATCAATAGGTCAAAAATGGAATATTTATTGGAAATTCGATCTCAAGCCCGATCAAAACATTTGTCCGAATTTTAGACACAACAAAAAGTGTAAAAATTTTAAATTTAAAAAACATAAAATATGAATCATTAAAGAATTACGAAATTGTACAGACAACTGATGACCAAAGAAGTCAATCAGTAATGCAAAAACTGAAGCCAAACTTCCCACCTATGTTCAAAGGCGTACTAGAAGAGCTCTGCACCAAGTATACAGATGTATTTGGGTTAGAAAACGAACCAATTACTACGAACAACTTTTTTAAACAAGAACTAAGATTGAATGACAACCAACCAGTATACACAAAAAATTACAGAATACCACACATGCATAAAGAAGAAATAACTAGACAAGTCGATAAACTGATTAAAGATAAAATAGTTGAACCGTCAGTGTCCGAGTATAATAGTCCGTTACTACTGGAATCGAAAAAGGGATTACCAGGATCATAAAAGAAACGATGGCGATTGGTAATAGACTATCGTCAAATAAACAAAAAATTGTTGTCCGATAAATTCCCATTACCAAGAATAGACGATATTCTTGATCAACTAGGCAGAGCCAAATATTTTTCATGTCTAGATTTAATGTCCGGTTTTCACCAAATAGAACTAAAAGATAAATCGCGAAGCATTACGTCATTTTCCACTAGGAATGGATCTTATCAGTTTACTAGACAACCCTATGGTCCGAAAATAACACGAAATTCCTTCCAAAGTATGATGACAATTGCTTTCTCTGGATTAAATCCGACACAAGCATTCCTTTACAAGGATGACTTAATAGTCATCGGCTGTTCTGAGAAACACATGCCCAAACACCTAAAGGATATTTTTGACATATGCAGAAAACACAACCTAAAACTGCATCCAGAGAAATGTTCATTCTTACGAAGTGACATTCTTGGGTCACAAGTGTACCGACAAAGGAATATTGCCAGATGACACCAAATACGATGTCATTGAAAAATACCCAGTACCAACAGATGCTGATAGTGCTAGAAGATTCGTAGCCTTTTGCAACTATTACAGACTTTTTATTAAAAACTTCGCAGAACATGCACGTCCGATAACACAACTATGTAAGAAAAAAGTAAAATTTGTTTGGTCTGAAGAATGCCAAAAAGGATTTGAATATCTGAAAAAAGCCTTAATAGAACCCACACTGCTGCAGTATCCAGATTTTAGCAAAGAATTTTGCATAATAACAGATGCTAGCAAATATGCATGTGGCGCAGCACTAACTCAAACTTATGATGATAAGCAGTTGCCAGTAGCATACGCATCCCGTTCGTTTACTAAAGGTGAAAGTAATAATAATACTGCTGAGCAAGAACTAGCTGCGATACACTGGGCCATTACACACTTTCGCCCATATATATATGGCAGACATTTCAGAGTCAAAACAGACCACAGACCCCTAACGTATTTATTTTCTATGATAAATACGAGTTCAAAATTAACAAGAATGAGACTTGATGTAGAGGAATATGAATTTACAGTAGAATATCTGAAGGGAAAAGATAATTTTGTTGCCGATGCATTATCCCGCATTACAATACAGGATCTAAAAAACACAAAAGCAAATGTCCTGGAAGTCACTATCAGGCAGCAAAGTAGACAAAATAAACTCTGGCCAGATGATAAAAATCAAAATACAATTAGGCACGTACCTAATGATGCTTCTAAGCCCAAAATACATGAAGTACTCTGCAATGATGAAGTACGAAAATTAGTGACCTTGCGTATAAGACATAATTTATGTTTCCTCAAACATGGAAAAAAAATTATAGCGAGAATTGAGATTGGAGATCTGTACACGAATGTAAATCTAGACTTAGGTCAGTTTTTTCAAAGGCTTGAAAAACAAGCCGGCATACTTGATATCAAAGAAGTCAAATTCGCCCCGAGTAAAAAGATCTTTGAAACCTTTTCAATAAAATCTTTTAAAGAAATGGGCAATAAAATATTGAAAACATTAAGAGTAACGCTACTCCAACCGGTGACCATTATAGAAAAAGATAAAGATAAAGAAGCAATATTGTCTACATACCATGATGATCCGATACAGGGTGGCCATACAGGCATTACAAAATCTTTGGCCAAAGTAAAAAGATATTATTATTGGAAAAACATGACACGTCATGTAAAAGACTACATTAATAAATGTGAAAAATGACTAAAGTCAAAAACGACAAAGCACATAAAAACACCCTTAGTTATTACAGAAACCCCCATACATGCTTTTGATAGGGTAATTGTAGACACCATTGGTCCATTACCAAAATCCGAAAATGGTAACGAATATGCAGTCACTCTAATATGTGACTTGACGAAATACTTAGTAGCAATACCAGTTCCCAATAAAAGCGCTACAACAATCTCGAAAGCTATTTTTGAATCATTCATTCTGAAGTACGGTCCAATGAAGACGTTCATTACGGACATGGGAACAGAATACAAAAATTCAATAATAAATGACTTGTGCAAATATTTAAAAATAGACAACATTACGTCTACTGCACACCACCACCAGACTTTGGGTACCGTTGAAAGAAGTCATAGGACATTCAATGAGTACATTCGATCATATATATCAGTAGATAAAACTGATTGGGACATATGGTTACAATATTTTGTGTACTGTTTTAACACAACCCCATCAATAACACACAAATATTGTCCCTACGAACTTGTATTTGGTAAAGAAAATAATTTACCAATTCATTTTAATAGCATAAATAGAATAGAACCATTATACATATACCGTAGATGATTATGCTAAAAAAGTTAAGTTTAGATTAGAACTAGCATACATTAGAGCAAGAATAATGTTAGATAAACGTAAGGAATACCAGAAAAATTTTTATGACAATAAGTCAGCAGATCTTAAAATAGAAATAGGAGATAAAGTTTTTTTAAAAAACGAAACTGGTCATAAGCTTGACTCAGCCTATATAGGACCATTCGAAGTTGTAGAAATATCTAAAAACAACAATATAAAAATTAGGAATAATAAAAATAAGATACAAACAGTACATAAGGATAGGTTAAAAATTTGCAAAAATAATTTTAAAAAATATCAAAGAAGCTAACATCGGCTGTGCCGAAGTTTATATACCCTTGCAGTCCATGGCCATAATATTTTTTGCCATTTTTGCAAAAATGTTTCCTCCAGAGCTATATGATATAGTGGTCCGATTCTCCCAATTTTCATACTTTATTTTTCCCAGGTAATAAAAAGCCCCCGAAAAAAATTGTATCCCGATAGCTCTTAAGATGGCTGAGTAAAACGCACAGACGGACGGACAGACGGACAGACGGACATGGCTATATCAACTCAGCTTCTCATGCTGATCAAGAATATATAATTAAATATCTGGTCTTTCCAAAAGGAAATAAAAGATATTGTTTGTTCGAGTTAAAAGCGGGGACTTTATTCGTTGAACGAAAACTTAAAAACTGAAGTACAAAAATGTCTTATAGTAATATTTATAGGCTAAATTTGTGAGCCCTTAAATGGCGTGATCGATATTGATGCGATTTGATTGGCCCGAATTTTAATGTTGAATAAGCGTTCTCACGCTTTTGTTTTTTTGGGGACAATTATTATTGCAAGTGTTAAATTGTTTATGAATAAACCGGATTTTATTGGCCTGTGGTTTAATTATGAGTTAGCGTTCACACGCTTTGATTTTAAGGGGGACAATTGTTATTGCAAGTGTCCAAGTGTTTATAAAAAAACGGATGTTTACTTTAAAGTTATAAATTTTAGGGGGCGAAAAATTTATTAGTTATTGGGTATTGAAGTTGGATATATGACTTCCCCATCCTAAAAAAATTAGCCTGTCCTCAGTCGGATACATTGGGATATAGCGAGGGGTTTTTCTCCGCTGTAAAGATTGGAGTATCAATTTTGTTTATAATTTGGGATTCAATTTTTTCAACAATTGGGGTTTCGATTTTTTCTGTGGGAGCACGATTGTTATTTGATCGAAAATGCTTAATTAATAATTCTTGTGGCATTGCCTTAAACTTATAGATTAAGTATGTAATGAAACTTATTATAGTAAGTATAAAAGTGGTTAATGTAATGGTTTGGAATACAGTACAATATTTGGTGTGTTCGTTAATTATCTCTTTTGTTTGGATAAAGGAAATGGGTTCTAGCCTGGTGATATTGTTTGTTACATAAATGCTTTGGCTATAATCAAGCAATGAATTTATTATTGATATTTGGTTTAATTGTAAGGCACAATCGTAAATTTTTATTATGTTATTGCCTTCTATTATTAAGTCGTTGTTTACGCAATTTTGATTAAGTTTAGTTTTTGGTAAATTCCATGTTACAATTATGTTTGGTTCAATGTAATTCGTTTGAAAATTTTTATATGTTTTAGTGTATTTACAAGTGGTTGGGATTTGATTCAAAATGCCTATTATACATTCATTAGTTTCTATTTGTTTTGCATTTTTATTAAACAAAGTGTTGTTGTCAAAATAGTATTTATCGTATGAATTTTCTGTCAAAATATTTTTATTTTCATCTGGATAAGGAAGTATCTCAAGTATGATCACTTAGGATTTAAAAATGTCTACCGAAGAGGTATGGCCTAAAATATTTGGTTGCCCATACGATAGATAGTAATTCCTTTTCTATGGCTGAATAATTAAGTTCATGTTCGTTAAGTGTTCTACTAGCATAAGAAATAGGTCTATGGTCCTGTGAGATGAACGCACCTAAAGCTATATTGCTAGCATCTGTGGTTAGGAAAAAAGGTTTTTTGAAATCGGGATATGCAAGTATGGGATCGTTCATAAGGAGATATTTTAGTTTCTCAAAGGATGAAATATAGTCTGGGTTGTTTATGTTAATCTTAGCTCCTTTTTTCAATCCGAGAGTTAAAGGTTTTGCAATATGTGCAAAGTTTGGTATAAATTTCCGGAAGAATCCACATAATCCCAAGAATGATTTTATTTCTTTTGGGGTTGACTTTATCTGGGTTTGGTTTGATGCCTTCTCTAGTTATGACGTGACCTAAAAATTCTGTTTCCTTTTTCAAGAACTCGCATTTATTTAATTGTAGTTTTAGATTAGCTTTTCGCAATTTAGTAAAAACCTTTTTTAGTGATGCCAAATGTTCTTCTAATGAGGTGGAATACACAATTATATCGTCTAAATAAACTAAACAATCTTTATAGATTAAATCTTCTAGTAAATTGTTCATACATCTTTGGAACGTTGCTGGTGCATTTTTTAGCCCAAATGGCATTCGTGTGTACTCGTAATGACCATGTTTGGTGGAGAATGCGGTTTTTTCTATTGATTTGCGATCCATTTGGATTTGATGGAATCCTTTGGCGAGGTCAATGGTTGTGAAATATTGACATTTTCCAAGTTTGTCTAATATTTCATCCATTACCGGTATTGGGAACTTGTCATCGACAGTAATCTCATTTAGACTACGATAGTCGATTACTAAGCGGAACTTTTGTTCCTTGGACGCGTCCTCTTTTTTAGGTACGATCCAGATTGGAGAACAATAGGGCGATTTCGATTTTCGAATGATTCCCTGTTCTATCATTTCATTAATCTGTTTATTGACTTCTGCGTCAAAGATTTGTGGGTATTTGTATGGGTGTTTGTATATTGGGTCCTCATGTTTTGTATGAATAGAGTGTTTTATTGTACTCGTGAAAGTCAAATTTTCACCTTCGCGGTACTGTATGTCACTGAATTCGTACAAGACTTTTTTGAGTTTTTGTGTTTCTTCGTTGTTTAAATGGTCGAGTCTATACTCATTGCTTTCTACTATTTTATTTTCAATTGCGAAGTTTGTGTCTGGGTCCCTCTCTGTAGGTGTTATGTTATGTTCTTCTATTTCTTCAATATTTCTGAAATAAAATGTATAATTTCCTAGTTTTGCGTATTCTTCTTCATAATTTATCTGGGCTTTGCAGGCTTTTAGGAAAGTTCTGCCTATCAACATGTCGTCTTTATTTGAAAATTTATGGATATAAAATTTTTGTTCTGTCGGACAAAGTTTGCTGGGTGCAAGGAAAATGATTTCTTTTAATTCTACTGCTCCTTCAATCATGTGAATTTTGGAATCTTCTGAATATGTTTTGAAATTAAAAAAGTTTTCGGACATTATATTTATAGAAGATCCTGAGTCTACTACACATCTCAAAGGTTTATTGTTCATTGTTATTCTGATGAAGGACTTGTCTCTATCTCTTCTTCCGATTGATCCGAGGCATTCTGATGAAAATTTTCTGATGTGTCCATTTTGCTAATTCCACTATTACTTTCTCTTTGCCTTTTTGTAGGCTGGTTTGCTACATTATTTTTTGGATACCTATTTTGCTGCTGATAATTCATTGGATTTTGAGCCCGGTCAATATTTAATTTTTGTTGAAACTCTTGGAAAAGTTGTTGGTTTTGTGTATCGGATTGTTTTGTTTGAGACGGAGTACTATTGGGTACAAAGGGTTTTCCACCTTTTTGGTTTTGATTTTGGCTTTGATTTGATTTTCTGTTTTCTGTTATACTATTCTCGTCATAAATAACCTATCGGGTAATTTTTTATTTATTACATCTTTTATAGTGTTATTTAAAGCATTTGTATAAAGAACGGTGTTATTTGCATCGTTTTCAAGACTTAGTTTGTTTGTGATAATATAGGATTCGTCTTCTAATTCTGTTACAAACTTACGAAGGTTTCCTGTATAGTTGGTGTTGTAGAGGCGTCGAAGAAGTTCCTCACAAGGGGTCTGCGTCTTCAATTCATTGATGAGAAATGATCTTAGTTCCGGCCAGGTGTTGACTTGTCCAATTTGCGAGAGCCGTTGTGCCTCTCCAGTGAGCTGCATCTCGATTGCGCTGAACAGTATGTTATGTTGCCTTATATCATGGGTTGGATATAAGTGCATGATGAAATCTATCCTCCTTATGAATGACGTCAGATTCTCTGGTGCTCCATCATAGTTTGCCACCTGTCTTAACGAAGACAGTGCTTGATTGAGGTGGGCTTCGGTGAGTTCTAAGGCCATTTTTGTTTTGTTGATTTTTTGGGTTTTTGGTGTTTTGTGTTTTTTTTTTTTCGCACACAAATAGGCGTTTTTGTTCCACAATTGGAGTTTATTTTTGTAACACACAGTAGAGGAAATTTTTTCGCGCACAGTTGGCGTAAATATTTTCCACTGTTGTAGGCTTTTGAGCACTCCCCGTAAGTTCTTGATGTCGGATCGGATTTTTATAGTGATTATTCACTAATTCTATGTAACACACCGATAATAATTCTATGTGTCACACGGATAGAATAACAAGTTCACTTTTACCGATCCTACCGACTGCGCCAATTAAATATCTGGTCTTTCCAAAAGGAAAAAAAAAGATATTGTTTGTTCGAGTTAAAAGCGGGGACTTTATTCGTTGAACGAAAACTTAAAAACTGAAGTACAAAAATGTCTTATAGTAATATTTATAGGCTAAATTTGTGAGCCCTTAAATGGCGTGATCGATATTGATGCGACTTGATTGGCCCGAATTTTAATGTTGAATAAGCGTTCTCACGCTTTTGATTTTTGGGGGACAATTATTATTGCAAGTGTTCAATTGTTTATGAATAAACCGGATTTTATTGGCCTGTGGTTTAATTATGAGTTAGCGTTCACACGCTTTGATTTTAAGGGGGACAATTGTTATTGCAAGTGTCCAAGTGTTTATATATAAAAAAAAAGGAAATTTTTGAGACAGAAAATTTGTCTGTCCAGACACAAACATAACAATTTTTCTAACAAACATACATATATTACTATTAATCAATCATTTATTATCATTATTAGTAATTAATAAATAACTCCATAATATTACGTTATTTTCTAAAAAAGGGGAGGTGTAGTATATCCATACCAAAAATCATTCAACACAAAGAGCTCAACTTGTAACACTTTGTTGCAAGTATAAACAATCAAATATGTACGCAATAAAACATAAGTGTGCATTTGAATATGTTTATCTGTATACATTAGTATATTCACATAAACATACTCACATAAATATACAGCTAAACATGTTCATATATGTTCATATATATATGTACATTTATATATGCACATACATATATTCACATAAGCAACAATGCACAGGCGTAACATGAGCTAGGGTTAAGCCAGCGTGTGAACGCTGACCAAGCATGTACTGACACTCTCTCTCTCTTTTGTAGCTGTTGCCTAAGTCGCAGCAGAAGAATATCTATGCAACAATAGGTTAAGTCAAAGAATATTTGTAGAATAAAAATCAATCTGAATATTACCACCAACCAAGCTTGACGTGTTCTTTCTTCAATTCAAATCCAAGTGGAACCCGGTCATTACAACATATTTACTGACCATCAGCCGTTAACCTTCGCTATATCAGACAAAAATTCGAACGCGAAATTAATACTCTGGAAAGCATATATTGCCGGACGTGGCGCAAAAATAATTTACAAACCAGGAAAGGAAAATTTTGTAGCAGACGCCCTTTCGCGTCAGAACATTAACGGTCTCGAAGTACCAGATTCAAAATCAGAGTCCGATTGGGCAACCTGCCATAGTGAAGAGTCTCTGACCTACACTATTGATGTATCCCATAATCCCTTAAATTGTTTTCGATATCAAATCGTAATTAAGAAAGCAGAGATCCCTTTGGTAAGGACATTTGCTCTCTTCCAGAGTAAGTCCAGGCACATAATACGCACATCAAACCCTGATTCACTTTTACCGACACTGCACTACAAACAACGTTTGTCAACAAGTATGATGTGCTCAAAAAGAAACCAATGATGTCAGCCGAGTCATAAATCAACAGAACACGATATTAGTTTGGAGCGTAGTCCGGTTATATGCCGGAGATTGTTTATGCTCAGTTCGTGGAGGAAAGGCAGGCTTAAGTGTTCCCGGTACTTCGTACATTACGAACTGAACATAAATATAACCGGACTACGCTCAAAACTAATATGGGGCCCTGTATTGAGCAGCAGTGTCACTATTGGGATTGTCGCAATTTGGTTACCCATTTATCTGGCCAATCGCAGTCTCCAGAGACGCAAGTTAGTGACAACTCTTCAGAAGTCTCTTGACCTACAGAAGTCCGGGGACGGCCTTCACTTAAGTGAAGGACGAGTTGACATGGGCAAGAGAATATAGCTAATAATGCATTTGGCAGTAGCCACGATCGCTGGGTCAGCGATCCAACTGTCTGCGTAATATGAGCACTGCATAGGGTTCTTGGGTAGTTTATTTGATAAATATAAGTTAGTTGTAATTCCGACTCCAAGCACACAAAATTGTGGCTTGCATTAAACAAATTAATCAAATAAAAATTAACATTTATATTTCTCAATACACAAATTAATCGAATATAAATAAACATTTATATATCAAAATATCAAAGAAGCTAACTTCGGCTATGCCGAAGTTTATATACCCTTGCAGTATACTTGGCAATAATATTTTTCCTTTTTGAAATTTCTTTCCCTGCAACTCAATTCATCAATACACAAACAAAATATTATTTCTCTTTTTACCACAAGTTTTTCTTCTTCCATCATTTTCTAAGCAAAGCACGGCACGCATACACATACAGTTCATGTAGCGTTGCGTCTGTGTGTGTATGCGTGTGCTCTGTTGATTTGATGATGGCAGTAGTAGGCAGCAAGCAGCGCTGCCGGCAGCGTTTGAACCGATTTATATTGACTGTAACTTGTGTTCTATTTATCGGATCAGATTCAAATTTTGGGATCTGAGATTTTATATCTATTACTATCATATTGGTAAATTTCATGGGGATACTCCAATTTTTGCAAAAATGTTTCTTCTAGAGCTATATGATATAGTGGTCCGATCCCAAAGATTTTCATACTTTATCTCACCCGGGTAAAAAAAAGCTCCCAAAAAAAATTTCATCCCGATAGCTCTTAAGATGGCTGAGTAAAACGCGTACGCACCGACGGACAGACGGACAGACGGTCAGACGGACAGACGGACAGACGGACATGGCTATATCGACTTAGCTTCTCATGCTGATCAAGAATATATATACTTTATGGGGTCGGAAACGTCTCCTTCTGTGCGTTACAAACATCTGACCAATTTTATAATACCCTCTGCAAGGGTATAAAAAGCTTTTCTGCTCTCTGACCTGACGGTCGTGTTTTCTCATAGCTCCTGAGTTTTAATCAATATTTATTGTTTCTCTCAATTTTTAATTGTGCTTAGTTTGTTTACGCTTTCGTTGGTGTGGTTTGCTTGACACCCGTGTGTTTTATTTGCAGAATTTACCAAATTAGTTTTGTTTTGTTGTGATTAGTGTTTGGTGCATTTTATATATAGGTACATATATTTTTTTTCCTTTTCTCTCTCGTCATTGCTTCTGCAGTTGCTCCCCTCACCGAACCAATCATACCGTCAGTGCTAGAGTTTTTATACCCTTGCAGAGGGTATTATAAAATTGGTCAGATGTTTGTAACGCACAGAAGGAGACGTTTCCGACCCTATAAAGTATATATATTCTTGATCAGCATGAGAAGCTGAGTTGATATAGCCATGCCCGTCTGTCCGTCTGACCGTCTGTCCGTCCGTCTGTGCGTATGCGTTTTATTCAGCCATCTTAAGAGCTATCGGGATGAAATTTTTGTTGGGGGCTTTTTATTACCTGGGAAAAATAAAGTATGAAAATTGGGAGAATCGGACCACTATATCATATACCTCTGGAGGAAACATTTTTGCAAAAATTGGAGTATCGCTATGATTTACCAATATGACAGTATTTCATATAAAATCTCAGATCCCAAAATTTGAATCAAATCGGATAAATAGAACAGAAGTTACAGCCGATATAAATCGGTTCAATTTGCTGCCTACTACGTCATCATCAAATCAACAGAGCACACGCATGCACACATACAGACGCAACGCTACATAAACTATATGTGTATGCGGGCGAGTCGTGGCATGCGTGTAAAAGGGGATGGGGAAGAACTAGAAGAAATTGAAATGATATTTGAAAGGTTCTGTGCATACAGAAAAAGAGTTTGGAACATGTAAAAATATTATGGCCATGGACTGCAAAGGTATATAAACTTCGGCACAGCCGATGTTAGCTTCTTTGATATTTGTTATTAATTTTAGATTTTAATCCTGATGCTTTACTCAGTAAGTTTAAGGCGTTCCGTTTATTCAAATAGCGACTTAATCCTCGAGAATTAAAAGCGTTCTTGAGTTTTGATTTATTTTCGTTGTGATCCAACAATCGACTAAAGTCTGTTTGTGACCAATGGTTTTGCCTCGAAATGTCGGAATATATGTGCTTGAAATATAAAAGCATGGATAGATATTTCCAAATATTAGTAAAAGTTTGTAAGGACACATTAAAATACAATTAGCAATACTATTGTTAATCTAAGACTGGAAAGTTAACTATTTGCAAAAATAAATAACAGAATCTAATTTGATAATATTAATAATATATAATATTAATTAAATCTTATAGGAATTCATTTTGACATACATTAATTTTTGTTAGTGTAAATGTAAGTTAGTAGTCATTACTTTTTAACCAATCCAGATCTACCATTATTTAACACTTTGGCGCCGCTCGGTGCCTATTTTACATAGCAAAAATCATAAATCAATGAAGGGAAACATTTGAAAATTTGATTATGCAAAGTCTTTGATAGAACATTTTTTAACCTTTAAAATGTATGTTAGGTTTGGGTATTCGTAGTGCTTTAATATTCAGGTCCATATCAAAAAGTAATAGATTAACTTTTATACCCTTGCAGAGGGTATTATAAAATTGGTCAGATGTTTGTAACGCACAGAAGGAGACGTTTCCGACCCTATAAAGTATATATATTCTTGATCAGCATGAGAAGCTGAGTTGATATAGCCATGTCCGTCTGTCCGTCCGTCTGTGCGTATGCGTTTTACTCAGCCATCTTAGGAGCTATCGGGATGAAATTTTTTTTGGGGGCTTATTATTACCTGGGAAAAATAAAGTATGAAAATTGGCAGGATCGGACCACTATATCATATAGCTCTGGAGGAAACGTTTTTGCAAAAATTGGAGTATCTCCATAAAATTACCAATATCATAGTATTATATATAAAATCTCGGATCCCAAAATTTGAATCTGATCGGATATATAGAACACAAGTTAATGCCGATATAAATCGGTTCGGCTTGCTGCCTACTACGTCATCATCAAATCAACAGAGCACACGCATGCACACATACAGACGCAACGCTACATAAACTATAAGTGTATGCGTGCGAATCGCGGCATGCGTGTAAAAGGGGATGGGGAAGAAGAAGAAGAAATTGAAATGATATTTGAAAGGTTCTGTGCATTAATGAATTGAGATACAGAAAAAGAGTTTGGAACATGTAAAAATATTATGGCCATAAACTTCGGCACAGCCGATTTTAGCTTCTTTGATATTTTTAGGTTAAATTTGAACTGTTGTTATTGATGGCTGGCTGATTTTTATCAGCATAATCTTCAATATTCACATCAAAACCTAATATAAGTATTAGTACAATTAACTATAAATGCTATTTGTTAAATCGTTTCCGTTTTGCAAGGGTATAATTCTTGATCAGCATGAGAAGCTGAGTTGATATAGCCATGTCCGTCTGTCCGTCTGACCGTCTGTCCGTCTGTCTATATCAACTCAGCTTCTCATGCTGATCAAGAATTATACCCTTGCAGAGGGTATTATAAAATTGGTCAGATGTTTGTAACGCACAGAAGGAGACGTTTCCGACCCTATAAAGTATATATATTCTTGATCAGCATGAGAAGCTGAGTTGATATAGCCATGTCCGTCTGTCCGTCCGTCTGTGCGTATGCGTTTTACTCAGCCATCTTAGGAGCTATCGGGATGAAATTTTTTTTGGGGGCTTATTATTACCTGGGAAAAATAAAGTATGAAAATTGGCAGGATCGGACCACTATATCATATAGCTCTGGAGGAAACGTTTTTGCAAAAATTGGAGTATCTCCATAAAATTACCAATATCATAGTATTATATATAAAATCTCGGATCCCAAAATTTGAATCTGATCGGATATATAGAACACAAGTTAATGCCGATATAAATCGGTTCGGCTTGCTGCCTACTACGTCATCATCAAATCAACAGAGCACACGCATGCACACATACAGACGCAACGCTTCATAAACTATAAGTGTATGCGTGCGAATCGCGGCATGCGTGTAAAAGGGGATGGGGAAGAAGAAGAAGAAATTGAAATGATATTTGAAAGGTTCTGTGCATTAATGAATTGAGATACAGAAAAAGAGTTTGGAACATGTAAAAATATTATGGCCATAAACTTCGGCACAGCCGATTTTAGCTTCTTTGATATTTTTAGGTTAAATTTGAACTGTTGTTATTGATGGCTGGCTGATTTTTATCAGCATAATCTTCAATATTCACATCAAAACCTAATATAAGTATTAGTACAATTAACTATAAATGCTATTTGTTAAATCGTTTCCTTGCAAATTATAACATTTAGGACAACAGCCAACCTTATGATCTCATGACTAAAGATAACTAAAGATTTCATTTTCTGATTGTCAAATTATCTGCTTCGTATTTCTATCATTGGTAATTCCGTATCCGTGCTTTGGGTAATTTACTTTTAATTCTACCTTCCCAGAGGTTTCATCATGTATAGTCTCCTTTCTACTCTGTATATCCTCACGAGGTGTATTATCCGTTTCTCTTTCTCCTGGTTTAGGAAGTGTGTAGGCTAGCATCAGAATAAATTCAATAGACTTGATGCTGCAACGCAAAAGTGAAATTCGATTTTCGTGAAAGATCTGACTTGCACTTAATATTTAAGAACGCGAAAATGAAAAAAAAAAAAAAAAAACAACAACTGGAAGTAACCCAATTTTTTACTACCAAAAGTTAGGTATACATGTTTCAGCATTACGAAGTATATGCGAACAAATATGAAATGGCGAATGCCTTAAGGCTTTACGGGCTCCTTTGGCATCGTCTGGCAAGTTGGAAGAATGCGGTGCGGCTGGCAACGGTGTTTCGTTTCCAGGAAATTCTTCAACAGATGCACAATCAACAACAACAAATACAATATATCAGTTGAATTCTTTACTTAACTCATCTAAAAGAATCCTCGATCTTGTTTTTGTCTCGAATCCCTCAGTTAGTTCTGTATCTCAAACACAGCCCCTTGTGAAGCCTGAAGATTCTTATCACCCTACCATTGAAGTTATTATTTCTAACAATTCCATCTCAGTTTCTCGCCGTAGATGTTTTCGTAAAACAAATTTCAATCTTCTCAACAACCTTATTTCCTCTTTTGATTGGTCATTTCTATTTGAGTGCTGTGATATAGATTGTGCAGTGAATTTTTTGTACTCTGCACTTAATTCTCTAATTGATAAATGCGTTCCTTATGTGAATGTCTCTATCGTCTCCAGTAAGCCGGTCTGGTTCACACGTAGGCTATCTAATCTCCGTAACATTAAATCGAGATTTTTTAAAAGATTTGGATCCCACATACTATCCTTTCTCAATCCCACATTTAAATTGAATGTTTTTTCCTAGTATTACTGAAGACTGTATTATCTCTAGCTTATCATCTGATAATATACCTAGTTGCATACTTAAAATGTGTTCGATTTCCCTATCTAAGCTGTTATCTCGGTTATTCTTTATAGCGAGTGAGACTTGTAGCTTTCCTGATGTTTGGAAGAAGTCTTTTGTTATTCCACTTTTTAAAAAGGGCAACAAATCGGATATTTCCAACTACCGTGGCATTACCAAATTTTCCGCAATACCTAAGCTGTTTGAGAACGTCTTCTCTTCAAAACTTATCCAGATCCATTATTTCTCCTTGTCAGCATGGTTTCATGAAAGGTCGTTCGTCGCTTACCAACCTTTTAGAATTGACTACCCTTGTACACCATGGCTTCCGTAAAAAGTGTCAAACTGATGTTATTTATACCGACTTTAGTAAGGCTTTCGACACGGTTGATCATTCTATGTTTCTTACGAAACTTAACATTATGGGCTTTTCCCCGAAACTGTTGGCTTGGTTAAAATCGTATCTTATTGGCAGAACCCAAAAGGTGTCTTTTCGTTCCTCAATATCTAAAACTGTTCGAGTTACCTCAGGTGTCCCCCAAGGCAGTCATCTGGGCCCACTGTTATTTACTCTGTTTATAAATGATTTACCCTTGGCTTTGGTTCACTCACGCGTGTTCATGTTTGCGGATGACGTCAAGATTTGTTATTCCTATAATGTTCCTTCTTTCCAACCGTACTTGCAGTCAGATCTGCATTCTGTGATTGGTGCCATGTTAATAAACTACACCCCAATACCTTCAAGTGTCCTTTTATGAAATTCAGTCGTTTGTCGCCGTTCGTAGCTCATTGTTTAGATTGTTTTTCATCTTTTAAACATTTCTTCAATTGTTAATAGAGCTTGACTTCTTGGCTTCATAAAACGTTGGGCCAAAGCATTTGACGATCCCTATGTAATGTAAGATTCCAATTATTTAAAGTCTGTTAAATGCTCATGTATATACCGAAACCGGTATTGTAGTATCGATTGTTAGTAATAAGTATCGATTGTTAGTAATAAGTATCGATGGTTAGCGATAAGTCCTCGATAGGTTGAGAGACGGCGTCTCTCTTCTCTTCCGGCGACGCAACGAGCAAGTTGCCTCTGCGCAGAAACCCAGAGAATTAAATCCAAGAAATATAAACTAATCATTACTATTTTTAAGAAATAAATAGGTGTTTACAACTCAGAAGGAGGATGACCACCCGAAAGGATATATATTTCGGGACACGGCAGGCCACACGTTCCAAATCTAGGACGGCCGCCTCCACGCCCATCGCTGCTGGTGCACCCACTGCTGTGACTACCGCTGCAGTACCGGCGGCCACTGGAGCCGCCGCTGCTGCGCCTGTCGCTGCAGTACCAAGAGCCGCTGTGTCGACTGCTGACATACTCGCCCCTGCCGGGCCCGCCGCTGCTGGGCCAACTGCCGCCACACTCGCCCCTGCCGGGTCCGCCGCTGCTGGGCCAACTGCTGACGTACTTGCCCCTGCCGGGCCCGCCGCTGCTGGGCCAACTGCCGCCACACTCGCCCCTGCCGGGCCCGCCGCTGCCGCAACCGCCCCTGCTGGGCCAACCGCTGCCATACTCGCCCATGTTGGGCCAACCGCTGACATATTCGCCCCTGCCGGGCCAACTGCTGACATGCTCGCCTCCGCCGGGCCAACTGCAGCTATACGAGCCCCTGCTGGGCTAACTGATGCCACATTCGCCCCTGCCGGGCCCGCCGCTGCCGCAACCGCCCCTGCTGGGCCAACCGCTGCCATACTCGCCCCTGCTGGGCCAACCGCTGCCACACTCGCCACTGCCGGGCCAACTGCTGACATGCTCACCCCTGCCGGGCCAACTGCTGCCACATTCGCCCCTGCCGGGCCCGCCGCTGCTGCATCCGCCCCTGCTGGGCCAACCGCTGCCACACCCGCCCCTGCTGGGACAACTGCCGTCATACTCGCCCCTGCTGGGCCAACTGCTGACATGCTCACCTCTGCCGGGCCAACTGCTGCCACATTCGCCCCTTCCGGGCCCGCCGCTGCTGCATCCGCCCCTACTGGGCCAACTGCTGCCACACTCGCCCCTACTGGGCCAACTGCCGTCATACTCGCCCTGCCGGGCCAGCTGCTGCCACATTCGCCCCTTCCGGGCCCGCCGCTGCTGCATCCGCCCCTGCTGGGCCAACCGCTGCCACACTCGCCCCTGCTGGGCCAACTGCTGCCACACTCGCCCCTGCTGGGCCAACCGCTGCCACACTCGCCCCTGCCGGGCCAACTGCTGACATGCTCACCCCTGCCGGGCCAGCTGCTGCCACATTCGCCCCTTCCGGGCCCGCCGCTACTGCATCCGCCCCTGCTGGGCCAACTGCTGCCATGCTTGCCCCTGCTGGGCCAACTGCTGCCATACTCGCCCCTGCTGTGCCAACTGCCGCCATACTCGCCCCTGCCGGCCCCGCTGCGGCTATATTCGCCCCCGCTGTAACCGCTGCCGCCGCACCCGCCCCTGCTGTACCCACCGCTGCGGTGTCCGCCGCTTACAGGCCACCTCTGCAGACTGCCGCCGCTGCACCCGCTGCCGCCTCTGCACCCGCTGCCGCCTCTGCACCCGCTGCCGCCTCTGCACCCGCTGCCGCCTCCGCACCCGCTGCCACTGCTGTACCCACCACCGCTGCACCCGCTGCCGCCTCTGTACCCGCTGCCACTGCTGTACCCACCACCGCTGCACCCGCTGCCACTGCTGTACCAGCCGCCGCTGCCGCCGCATCCATTACGGTACCTGCCGCCGCTGCCACATCCACTGTACCTGCGGATGCTGCGCCCGCCGACCATATGTCTGCCATGCGGGCTGCGGCCTCGCTCGCCGCCCCCGTCACTGGTCCCGACGCGGACCCATGGGAAGAGATGCCCGCTTTAGTGCCCTCCGTATCGACTGCCGCGGCCGCCATCACACCGGCCACTTCCGCCTCCCCCAGCCTGGATGAGCAACTGGTGACGCTGCAGAAACAACATGAGTTGCTACAGCTACAGCATCAAATCCTCAAACTGCAGCAGGGGATTGACGAATTCCAAGCACCGAGGCAGCAAGTCAGTGACGTGAGTGTCATTGAGAGCATGGTGGCTCGATTTTCAGCGGATACCGCATACGATGTGAAGAAATGGCTGAACGATCTGGAAGACGCATTTGAAATTCTGCAGTTGAACGACCGCCTACGTTTGGTCGCATGCCGTCGTATGCTGGAAGGTACGGCGGCGGTGCTGCTGCGCACGGTATCGGTGCACAGCTACGACGAATTGAAGGCAATCCTCTTGCGAGAATTTGGACGCTCGTGTAGCATCGAGGAAGTGTACCACGCTCTGCGTGGCCGGCGCATCAAGGCAGGCGAGGGATGTTTAAGATTCGCAATCGAGATGCAGGAGATTGCCATGAATGCTCCGATTCCGGAGAACGAGCTGGTCGACCTGATCATTGATGGATTGCGGGACAACTCTACTCGAGTCGGCATGCTGTACTCAGCTCGGACGGTGGCTGAACTGAAGCCCCTACTGGAACGCTACGAGACAAAACAATAGCGTGAAGGTGCAGCCAACAACAACTGCCGTGGCGCCTGGAAACAAATCGTCAGGCACCGCCACGAGTGAGACCAGATGCTTTAACTGCTCAGGATGGGGGCATTACAAGAGTCAATGCCCGAAACCAATGAGACCTCCGAATTCATGTTTCAAGTGTGGCATAGTGGGCCACATCTACAAAAACTGCCCGTCTCGAATTGGAAATGCCACCAATATCACTGCTGCCGCCGCCGCTGATGAAGCAGGAGATCGACTAGACCATTTACAACTGGTGAGTGTTGCTTTTGTTTGTGATGAAGTGCAAGATAGGAAATTTATAGATATGTTTTCTCTCCTTGATTCGGGCAGTCCAAAGAGTTTTATCCGTCAATCTGAAGTCCCCTCCAACTGCCGTCTTAGCCCCCGTACATTGAACTGCCGTGGTTTGGGAAATAGCCAACTTCTGTCCTTAGGCCAAGTCCAGTGTAGGGTTCGCCTCCGCAACACACAGACAATACATACGTTTGAAGTCCTGACGAACCAAGCAACCGAACTGCCGATGATTATCGGTAGAGATCTTCTGTATAAAATTAATATTAGACTCTGTAAACTGAAAGAACTGAAATATGAAAAGGAATCGTTGATACTCATGAATAAACCGACTGAATGTATAAATCCAAAACTTACTGCTGTTCTGAAGTCTTTTAAAATATTGAGGAAAGATCTGGCGGTACTACCGCACGACAGGAATGAGATTGTGTCTGCCGAAGTGTTGTCTGATTCTCCCCTTCCAGAAACTTCTGCTGTACCTTCGGAAACACTGAACGATGCACTTACGGCGATAAATGCCATTGAGCTCCCTGCTGTCAGTGAGTCAGACTTTGATATAGAGCCCACGTTACGGGAAGAGCAAACCGCAGCCCTTAAGTCTATTATTTCCACTTCGTATGTTCAAGTTGATCCAGATTTAATCAAGCCCATGAACTATGAGATGAAAATAGAATTGACTAGCCAAACTCCGATTTTCTGCCGCCCCCGCCGTCTGTCGCACCACGAACGCATCGAGGTGCGTGAGATTTGTGACGATCTCTTGAAAGCTGGTATTATTCGCCACAGTAGTTCTCCTTACGCTGCCGCGATTGTCCCTGTCCGGAAAAAGGACAACACAATGAGGAAATGTGTAGATTACCGGCCGTTAAACAAAATTACAGTTCGAGATCATTTTCCGATTCCTCTGTTAGATGATTGCATTGAACATCTGGGTGGCAAATCATTCTTCACTATCTTGGACTTGAAGAACGGTTTCCACCATGTGAAAATGCACCCAGACTCAATCAAATATACTGCCTTTGTAACCCCTGATGGCCAGTTTGAATATGTACGCATGCCCTTCGGACTTTGTAATGGCCCTTCCGTGTTCGCTAGATTCGTTTATTTTGTCCTTAAGGAATTTATAAACCGAGGTCAACTGGTGATATATATGGACGATATTCTAGTCGCGTCGTATGACTTTGAAACCCACCTTGAGATTCTGAAGGAAATATTGTATGTGTTAAGAGTGAACGGGCTATGCCTGAAGCTGACTAAATGCCGTTTTGCGTATAGGGAACTAGAGTACTTGGGGTACTTAGCCAATTCTGCCGGTATCACGCCTAAACCAACTCATCTCCAGGCGATACGTGATTTGCCTATCCCAAGGGATAGCAAGGAATTAGAGCGCTGCTTAGGGTTGTTTTCGTACTTCCGCCGATTTGTACCTGGCTTCGCCAAGATTGCATATCCGATGTCCCGATTGTTGAGAAAAGATATCCCTTACGTCTTCTCCGATGAGAGTCTCGAATCCTTCCGAACCCTGAAGTCGAAACTGGTTGAATCCCCCGTGTTGTCCATATATAACCCGAGGTCTGAAACAGAGTTACACTGCGATGCTAGTTCAACTGGTTTCGGAGCAGTGCTTCTCCAAAAACAAGCCGACGGTAAACTTCATCCAGTGTTTTACTTCTCTAAGACAGCCTCCGCCGCCGAATCGAAACTACATAGTTATGAACTAGAGACGTTAGCGATCGTATATGCCTTGAAACGTTTTGAGACGTACCTTAAGTTCATCCCGTTCAAAATCGTGACCGATTGTAATTCCCTTGCGCTGACACTGAGAAATGGTGGACATTCCGCCAAGATTGCTCGCTGGGCCCTGCTGTTGGAAAACTATAACTACACGATTGTACACCGCTCGGGGGTTAGTATGCCCCATGCTGATGCTCTAAGCAGAATAGAAACTGCCGCATACGTTGACGATATAAACCTCGACTTCCAACTGCAGTTAACCCAGAACCGGGACCCTGAGATTGTCAAACTCCGAGATGAGTTAGAGAAATATGAGATAGCGGATTTCGAACTGCGAGATGGAGTAGTGTACCGCCTGTCCTCGACGAGTGTACCCCAACTTTATGTCCCTTCCGAAATGATAAATCATGTCATACGAGTAGTGCACGAGAAGCTTGGCCATATGGCCACGGAGAAATGTTGTACACAGATCAAGAAGCATTACTGGTTCCCGTGTATGAAGTCTTATGTTAACAATTACATTAAAAATTGCCTCAAGTGTATCTACTACTCCGCGTCCGCTTCGGACCACCGTGTCACGCTACATAGTATTCCGAAAGTGCCCCTTCCGTTTGATACCGTCCATATTGACCATTTGGGCCCCCTTCCGTCCATACGTTCTAAGAAAAAGTATCTTCTGGTTGTCATTGACGCTTTCACCAAATTTGTGAAGCTGTACCCTGCCGCCACGACTAATTCACGTGAAGTATGTCAGACATTAGAATCTCAGTATTTCGCAAATTACAGTAGACCCCGCCGAATCATCAGCGATCGAGGTACCTGCTTTACTTCCTCCGAGTTTGAAGAATTTCTGAAGGCCAATAATATAATTCATGTGCTGAATGCCACTGCCTCACCCCGGGCCAACGGCCAAGTCGAGCGGGTTAACCGTGTTTTGGGCCCCATGTTGGGTAAACTAACGGAACCTGTGGACCACGCAGATTGGGTCCAACAACTGCCGAACATAGAGTTTGCATTGAATAACTCCGTCCACTCCACAACCAAATTTGCCGCTTCCGTACTTCTATTCGGTGTTGAACAACGAGGTGTGGTGGTGGATGAACTAACCGAACGATTGGGTGAGAGAACGGAGGAGGTCGATGCCTCAGAGGTAAACGTCCGGAGATTAGCCTTTCGTAACATTGTTAAGTCCCAAGAATATAATTCGGAATATTATTCGAAGCATCACCTCCCGGCCGTTAGTTTTGAGGAGGGGGATTTCGTAGTTATTAAGAATGTGGTTACTTCGGCAGGCACAAACAAAAAGCTTATCAGACGGTATCGTGGTCCGTATGTGGTTCATAAAAAACTTCCGAATGACCGATATGTTATCCGGGATGTAGAGGGCTCCCAAATCACCAAACTACCATATGATGGGGTCCTAGAAGCCTCCAAATTAAAGCTATGGGTTGCCCCTGATCAAGATTGCACTTCTGATAGCCAAACAAAGGCGACACCAGCCACTTAAGATTCTTATTTACCCCCTTCGTCGTTAACAATTGGAATCGAGGTCGATTCCTCGTCAGGACGGCCGAGTTGTAAGATTCCAATTATTTACGAAGTCTGTTAAATGCTCATGCATATACCGAAACCAGTATTGTAGTATCGATTGTTAGTAATAAGTATCGATTGTTAGTAATAAGTATCGATTGTTAGTAATAAGTATCGATTGTTAGCGATAAGTCATCGATAGGTAGCGAGACGGCGTCTCTCTTCTCTTCCGGCGACGCAACGAGCAAGTTGCCTCTGCGCAGAAACCCAGAGAATTAAATCCAAAAAATATAAACTAATCATTACTATTTTTAAGAAATAAATAGGTGTTTACAGTAATAAAGGTTTTATACACTTCGTTAGTTCGCCCTATTGCTCGCCAGTGTGGAACCCTCAATATGATGTTCACCAGCGTAGTATTGAATCGGTCTTAATTCGTATCCGAGCCTTCGCCTTCCTTCTTATTCTGACAGACTTCTTCTTATTAATCTTATTAATCGTATTTGGCATTCTCTTTCTCCATAAACTAGTCAACAGGTAAGTCAATTCGACTAATTTACTAAATATGCTATATAAGTTTTTAGTTTAGCAACTCTTCCCTGGCCCAATTGGGGATGTTTAGTTGCGTATATGGCTAAGCTTACGTTTCTTCAATTAATTCATATCTGTTTTTTATACCATACACCCATAGGGGTTCATCAGCATCAATAGCCGAGACAATCTAGCCATGTCTGTATGAACACCTAGATCTCGGAGGCTATAAGAGCTCGAATTACCAAATTTGGTATGTAGTCTCGTGTAATATGTGCGCTTATCGAGTTTGTTTCAAATTTTTGCCACGCCCCCTGCCTTTACTGGTGTATGGTATTCCTAAGTCGACGAGACGACTTACTTACTTGATTTTATCTAAAGCTTTTTCGTCGACTGCTGTTTCAGTTGACGGAAATAAATAAATAAACAGCTGTGACCAAAATATTGTATAAATAGATAAATGCATTTGTTGTTATAAATTTAAAATATTTTTTTTGCGTGCATGGCGAGATTACTTACCTACTTCATTTTAACTACAAATACTTGAACTGGCACGTCAATGCCTCAATGCGCATGTCATCGCTGGTCTGTCTCCGATCAGCGATCTAGCGTACGAAGCAGACGCGATGTACAGAGCGCTACACTCCACACCACCGGTGGTTGAGCGATCGCCCTTAGCTAGTATACGGCAAGAAATACGAGGCGAACATGTGGCTCGATGGCAGCAACGATGGACAGAATCTGCGAAGGGCCCTTGGATTTACTGGCTTATCCCAGACCTACAACAGTGGATAGGCAGAAGTCACGGGCAAGTTACGTTTTACCTGACGCAAATTCTGAGCGGCCATGGTTGCTTCAGAGCCTATCTAAAGCGTTTCGGGCACGAGGCATCCGACGAATGCACGTGGTGCGGAGCCGGCATTGTCGAGGACGCAAGGCACATAGCTTTTCACTGCCCTCGCTATGAAGCACAGAGACGCGAGTTGGAGTCCAGGATCGGCACGCGCATCACCATTGAGAACCTGGTGCCTCTGATGTTAGAAAACGGTCGCGCATGGGAGGCAGTGTGCGAGTTTGCGGCAGCCGTTATGGTCGAACAACGGCGACTATAGAGGCTGAGAAGGGAGGATTAGTTTAAAAGGTTAAGTTTAAACCGGCCGCTGCGAAGCAATACCTCGCGGTAGTCCCGCGTATATACGCGAAGAAAATGAAATTTTGTTGTAAATAAAAATGAATATAAAAAAAAACGTCAATGCCTTGATAGTGTTTTTTTAGAATGCCTTTATTTCAACAAAGAAAAGTGTTGTTAGACTAGGTGTTACATATATTCTTAAGAGGGAGAGCAAAAGTACTTACGTATATATGGTTGGACCACTGATTCATAAGTAGATCATTCCATATTTTAATATCCATTCGAGTGTAACTCGTGGATCTACTTGTATGTATAATATGTATGTGTAATATGTTTACATGTAATTAAAGTACAGGAAACCCAACAGCATTAGCAAAATTACGTTTCAATCACGTCTTAACATAATATTAATGGGTTATTATACCCTTACAGAGGGTATTATAAAATTGGTCAGATGTTTGTAACGCACAGAAGGAGACGTTTCCGACCCTATAAAGTATATATATTCTTGATCAGCATGAGAAGCTGAGTTGATATAGCCATGTCCGTCTGTCCGTCCGTCTGTGCGTATGCGTTTAACTCAGCCATCTTAAGAGCTATCGGGATGAAATTTTTTTGGGGGCTTTGTATTACCTGGGAAAAATAAAGTATGAAAATTGGCAGAATCAGACCACTATATCATATAGCTCTGGAGGAAACGTTTTTGCAAAAATTGGAGTATCTCCATAAAATTACCAATATGATAGTATTATATATAAAATCTCGGATCCCAAAATTTGAATCTGATCGGATATATAGAACACAAGTTAATGCCGATATAAATCGGTTCGGCTTGCTGCCTACTACGTCATCATCAAATCAACAGAGCACACGCATGCACACATACAGACGCAACGCTACATAAACTATATGTGTATGCGTGCGAATCGCGGCATGCGTGTAAAAGGGGATGGGGAAGAAGAAGAAGAAATTGAAATGATATTTGAAAGGTTCTGTGCATTAATGAATTGAGATACAGAAAAAGAGTTTGGAACATGTAAAAATATTATGGCCATAAACTTCGGCACAGCCGATTTTAGCTTCTTTGATATTTTTAGGTTAAATTTGAACTGTTGTTATTGATGGCTGGCTGATTTTTATCAGCATAATCTTCAATATTCACATCAAAACCTAATATAAGTATTAGTACAATTAACTATAAATGCTATTTGTTAAATCGTTTCCTTGCAAATTATAACATTTAGGACAACAGCCAACCTTATGATCTCATGACTAAAGATAACTAAAGATTTCATTTTCTGATTGTCAAATTATCTGCTTCGTATTTCTATCATTGGTATTTCCGTATCCGTGCTTTGGGTAATTAACTTTTAATTCTACCTTCCCAGAGGTTTCATCATGTATAGTCTCCTTTCTACTCTGTATATCCTCACGAGGTGTATTATCCGTTTCTCTTTCTCCTGGTTTAGGAAGTGTGTAGGCTAGCATCAGAATAAATTCAATAGACTTGATGCTGCAACGCAAAAGTGAAATTCGATTTTCGTGAAAGATCTGACTTGCACTTAATATTTAGGAACGCGAAAATGAAAAAAAAAAAAAAAAAACAACAACTGGAAGTAACCCAATTTTTTACTACCAAAAGTTAGATATACATGTTTCAGCATTACGAAGTATATGCGAACAAATATGAAATGGCGAATGCTCGCCTTAAGGCTTTACGGGCTGCTTTGGCATCGTCTGGCAAGTTGGAAGAATGCGGTGCGGCTGGCAACGGTGTTTCGTTTCCAGGAAATTCTTCAACAGATGCACAATCAACAACAACAAATACAAACGGAGCACCAGCAACTGCAGATGCAACGTCAAATGGAGCATCAACAACTGCAAATTCAACGTCAAATGGAACAACAGCAACTATTGGTTGAGAGATTGCTCTCGCCATAAGAATCTACGACTTCGTCAGGCTCACCGTCGGTTGTAACGCCGACAACAAGAGATTGTGAGATACCCAAAATCCACATTAAGAACTTTGGTGGAGATTATATGGAATGGCATGCACCATGCTGATGCTTTGCAAACTATTTTTAATCGTCATAAAGATCGTGATTTCCTTATAGTTTTAGGTGATTTTAACTTGCCTAATATTTCTTGGCTTGTTGATGATAATCTATCTTTCTTAGTTCCTTCATCTCAAGATGTTTTTCTTGATAGCCTACTTGAATGTCCGCTATATGAATTCTTTCCCTAACTCTTCTTGATCTTGTTTTTGCCTCGGATCCCACTATTATTTCTGTTTCTCAAACACAGCCCCTTGTCAAGCCTGAAGATTCTTATCACCCTAGTGATATAGTGCTGTGATATAGATTGTGCAGTGAATTTTTTGTACTCTGCACTTAATTCTCTAATTGATAAATGCGTTCCTTATGTGAATGTCTCTACCGCCTCCAGTGCGCCGGTCTGGTTCACACGTAGGCTCTCTAATCTCCGTAACATTAAATCGAGATATTTTAAAAGATTAAAAAAAACAGGTTCCCGACTTGACTATGCAAATTACTGTATAGCCAAGTCTCAATTTTGTCACTCAATGCTACAATAATTATATCGTTCGCTGTAAGGTTGAATTTTATAAGAACCCCAAAAGATTTTACAACTTTGTTAATTCCAAATGACGCTCTAAGTTACTACCTTCCACCTTTAATTTTTATGACCAGACTGCTAATAATGATTCAGGTATTGCTGATCTGTTTGCTAAATTCTTTCAATCGACTTATTCTACTACTGCTTCGGATCCCACATACTACCCCTTCTCCATCCCACATTTAAATTGTATGTTTTTTTTCTAATATTACCGAAGACTGTATTATCTCTAGCTTATCATCTATGAAGTCTTTCTCCGTACCCGTGCCTGATAATATGCCTAGTTGAATCCTTAAAATGTGTTCGATTTCCCTATCTAAGCCGTTATCTCGGTTATTCTTTATAGCGAGTGAGACTTGTAGCTTTCCTGATGTTTGGAAGAAGTCTTTTATTATTCCACTTTTTAAAAAGGGCAACAAATCGGATATTTCCAACTACCGTGGCATTACCAAATTTTCCGCAATACGCTTAGGTATCAAACAGCTTTGTTTGAGAACCTTTTAGAATTGACTACCCTTGTACACCATGGCTTCCGTAAAAAGTGTCAAACTGATGTTATTTATACTGACTTTAGTAAGGCTTTCGACACGGTTGATCCTTCTATGTTTCTTACGAAACTTAACATTATGGGCTTTTCCCCGAAACTGTTGGCTTGGTTAAAATCGTATCTTATTGGCAGAACCCAAAAGGTGTCTTTTCGTTCCTCAATATCTAAAACTGTTCGAGTTACCTCAGGTGTCCCCCAAGGCAGTCATCTGGGCCCACTGTTATTTACTCTGTTTATAAATGATTTACCCTTGGCTTTGGTTCACTCACGCGTGCTCATGTTTGCGGATGACGTCAAGATTTGTTATTCCTATAATGTTCCTTCTTTCCAACAGTACTTGCAATCAGCTCTCGATGCGTTCTGTGATTAGTGCCACGTTAAGAAATTACACCCTAATGCCTCAAAGTGCTCTTTTATGTCATTCAGTCGTTTGTCTCCATTCCTAGCTCATTATTCTATTAAGTCTGTTCTGTTAGATGGTGTGCCATCATTCAAAGACTTAGGCGTTATGTTTGACCCAAAACTTTCATTTAATATTCATATATCTTCAATTGTCAGTGGAGCATGCAGACTTCTTGGCTTCATAAAACGATGGGCGAAACAATTGGATGACGCCTACAGACAGAATTTGATGTTCGCCCTACTCTAGAGCAATAGCTCGCCAGTGTGGAACCCTCAATATGATGTTCACCAGCGTAGTATTGAATCGGTTCAGAAGCAATTCCTTAAGTTCGCGTTACGCGGTCTTAATTGGGACCCGCACCTTCCTCCTTATTCTGACTAACTACTCTCTTCACGAACCTTTTCGTGTTTCTTGCCAATCTTTTAACAACCTTTCTCATCTAATTTCTCTTCATCTTTCTGTCACTTCTCTTCGCGCTATACTTTTTAATCATCTACAGCGAAACCAATGAAAATATTCTGGACTTGGATTGGCTGCAACTGCTGGCATAGCTGGCACCTTATGCAAATAAAACACCTCCACCGGTTCGGGGATGCTTAGTTGTGTATGTATATAGCTAAGCTATCTTCTTCAATTAATTACTATCTGTCTTTAGCTTAAGCTTTTTCGTCGACTGCTGTGTTAAAAAAAGTAAAAGTAAGTAAAAGTAAATAAACTTATGTTTCTTATGAGATATTACACAAAAAAAAAAAACAGAGAGCCGGGGCTTACATCGGCCGTGCCGAAGTTCGTATACCCTTGCAACTTTACACATACCAAATTTCTTTAATTGTAGTAAAAAATACAAATACAGGTAGTTTCACCGATCGTTCTTATGGGAGCTATATCTTATTACCCGATCTTGATCAAATTTGGCACAGTCATTAACAGATATATAAAACTGAGAAATATTTAATTTCAAAGCAGGCGCGTGAAAAGCAACGCGAAGTTATTTATAAAAGTCATCGATCGTTCCTATAGGAGCAATATGATATATTCAACCGATCGTTATTAAACATACTATTAATGAAGAACATACTTTTCTGATAAAAAAATTCCAAGATCGATTGTTGAAATCTCCCAATATTCAATTTTAACGTTGCGATTTAAAATGATCTTGGTGATTGTTGGCCGGTTCTTTTTACAGTGAAAGTTAAAGGTCGAAGTTGGAGTGTACTGCGTTTTGCTTTTACCACTTTGGATCGGGTTAGAGCCTTATTTAAAGGATCGTCTGTGCGACTTTGTTTCTAATGTTGATATTTACGACTGATCTATGGTCTTTTACCTTCGCTGCCAACCGATATTTCTTGCGTTGTATCCGAGGATTCTACACCTTTGCACATTCTGAAGACCCTTATTGTTTTTAAAAGAAGCTCCTCTGCTTTCTGACGTGACGGTCGTGTTTTTTCATAGCTCCTGAGTTTTTATCAATAGTTATTGTTTCTCTCAATTTTTAATTGTGCTTAGTTTGTTTACGCTTTCGTTGGTGTGGTTTGCTTGACACCCGTGTGTTTTATTTGCAGAATTTGCCAAATTAATTATTTTTTTTTTCGTGATTAGTGTTTGGTGCATTTTATATTTTTTTTCTTTCTTTTTCTCTCTCTTCATTGCTTCTGCAGTTCCTCCCCTCACCGAACCGATCATACCATTAGTGCTAGTGTTTTTATTTTTTTTTTTTTTGTTGTTCTCTCTTCTTTGTGCTTGTGCTCAGCTTCTCTTCCGCGTAATTACTTTTGTATTGCAGCCTCTCAAAGCTTGGCTTATAACTGTTCTTGCACTCTTTCTTGTGCTGTGTACTCTAGCTGTCTCTTTGTTTTATTTGTATTTATTCATTTTATATCGATAATTATCTTAGTGCTGTGTATTTAAATTTTAAATTTTGTATAAATTTTTATATATTTTTGCCTTGTGTTTCGTTTGGCGTTTCAATGGCTTGTTGTCTACCTACTCGCAAGCATTCTGATCGTTTTGATGATCAGTATAGAGCAATATCGTGTTGGCTCTGCGATAATCTGATTCACTTAAAAAGTGCTGGACTTAACGGCCGTGACTATGACAATTTTTCTGGTTTATCTGTGTCTAAACCTGAGCTTGGCTTAGTGCGCTGGATTTGCCCATCTTGTGCCAGTCAGCAGCTTTGACTTCAGCCGTATGTATAGGGATCTTCGTTTAAAGTTTCTCTCTTTAAACAAACTGGCCAAACAGCTGTCTAACGAGTGTGACTCTGGCGTACATTTATAGTCGCAATTCAATTTCGCTACACCTTCTAAGAAGTTGGCCAAGAAACGTACCCTTGAGTTGACTCATAAGCAGTCGCCAGCACTCTCTATTACATCTTCTCCCATTTCACTTTCGCCTACACCATCTTCTTGTCCCTCTTTATGCTCTTCTTTTGGAATTAAAGTACCCAGTACAAGCCCTGCTGTACCTCAATCTGTCCCTCACGGGAACTCTGATCAATTCCACGATCAAGCTGGCTCTCAATCACTTGTGGATTCCAATGGTCCTCGGCCTTCACTAACTGTAGTGTCTCATCGCAAACAATTATTTATCGCTAGGCTTGCTCCAGATACTTCTGAGTCGTCTGCGGCAATAAGTTAATGATTTCGTCTCGTTTGGTTTCTATTTCATTTATTCATTGGTTAGGTTGTTTTTACATTCATGTTGTGCCTTTTGAGTTCTCTTTGATACTGATCGGGCCACGTGGATGCGGGCTTCAAACCTATCAAGCTTAAGCTGCTTTCAGCTGCTCTTTTAAAATTACAGTACGAAATGAGTATTTCTCAGCTATGGTAGACCCCAATTTTTGGCCAGACGGCTTAGTTGTACACGTGTTTGCGCCCAATAAGCGCTCCCGTCCGTTGCCTGTCCACCTTCCTAACTTATCTTCTGCTTCAAAAAACTAAAAACTTCTAGCCTTTGCATTCATTATCAAAATAGAACACGACTTCTTACCAAGCTCTCGAAACTGTACTGTGATAGCCAAACCTTTTCGGCTGACATTTTAGCTTTTTCTGAAACTTGGCTCAACTCCTCTGTTTTGGATAACGAAATTCTTTCTAATAACTATATTTCTTATAGGCTTGATCGTGTTGGTCGTCGTGGCGGTGCAGTACGCATTGCTGTCAACTCGAATCTGTGTTCAAGTGTTGTGCCGATTGATCTGCCCTTAGGTGTTGAGGGTTGTATTTGGGTCGAATTTGGGTTTTTCGTAAAACAAATTTCAATCTTCTCAACAACCTTATTTCCTCTTTTGATTGGTCATTTCTTTTTGAGTGCTGTGATATAGATTGTGCAGTGAATTTTTTGTACTCTGCACTTAATTCTCTAATTGATAAATGCGTTCCTTATGTGAATGTCTCTACCGCCTCCAGTGCGCCGGTCTGGTTCACACGTAGGCTCTCTAATCTCCGTAACATTAAATCGAGATATTTTAAAAGATTAAAAAAAACAGGTTCCCGACTTGACTATGCAAATTACTGTATAGCCAAGTCTCAATTTTGTCACTCAATGCTACAATAATTATATCGTTCGCTGTAAGGTTGAATTTTATAAGAACCCCAAAAGATTTTACAACTTTGTTAATTCCAAATGACGCTCTAAGTTACTACCTTCCACCTTTAATTTTTATGACCAGACTGCTAATAATGATTCAGGTATTGCTGATCTGTTTGCTAAATTCTTTCAATCGACTTATTCTACTACTGCTTCGGATCCCACATACTACCCCTTCTCCATCCCACATTTAAATTGTATGTTTTTTTTCTAATATTACCGAAGACTGTATTACCTCTAGCTTATCATCTATGAAGTCTTTCTCCGTACCCGGGCCTGATAATATGCCTAGTTGAATCCTTAAAATGTGTTCGATTTCCCTATCTAAGCCGTTATCTCGGTTATTCTTTATAGCGAGTGAGACTTGTAGCTTTCCTGATGTTTGGAAGAAGTCTTTTATTATTCCACTTTTTAAAAAGGGCAACAAATCGGATATTTCCAACTACCGTGGCATTACCAAATTTTCCGCAATACCTAAGCTGTTTGAGAACGTCTTCTCTTCAAAACTTATCCAGATCCATTATTTCTCCTTGTCAGCATGGTTTCATGAAAGGTCGTTCGTCGCTTACCAACCTTTTAGAATTGACTACCCTTGTACACCATGGCTTCCGTAAAAAGTGTCAAACTGATGTTATTTATACTGACTTTAGTAAGGCTTTCGACACGGTTGATCATTCTATGTTTTTGACGAAACTTAACATTATGGGTTTTTTCCCGAAACTGTTGGGCCGGTTAAAATCGTATCTTATTGGCATAACCCAAAAGGTGTCTTTTCGTTTCTCAATATCTAAAAGTGATCGAATTACCTTAGGTGTCCCCCAAGGCAGTCATCTGGGCCCACTGTTATTTACTCTGTTTATAAATGATTTACCCTTGGCTTTGGTTCACTCACGCGTGCTCATGTTTGCGGATGACGTCAAGATTTGTTATTCCTATAATGATCCTTCTTTCCAACAGCACTTGCAATCAGATCTCGATGCGTTCTGTGATTGGTGCCACGTTAAAAAATTACACCCTAATGCCTCAAAGTGCTCTTTTATGTCATTCAGTCGTTTGTCTCCATTCCTAGCTCATTATTCTATTAAGTCTGTTCTGTTAGATGGTGTGCCATCATTCAAAGACTTAGGCGTTATGTTTGACCCAAAACTTTCATTTAATATTCATATATCTTCAATTGTCAGTGGAGCATGCAGACTTCTTGGCTTCATAAAACGTTGGGCGAAACAATTGGATGACGCCTACAGACAGAATTTGATGTTCGCCCTACTCTAGAGCAATAGCTCGCCAGTGTGGAACCCTCAATATGATGTTCACCAGCGTAGTATTGAATCGGTTCAGAAGCAATTCCTTAAGTTCGCGTTACGCGGTCTTAATTGGGACCCGCGCCTTTCTTCTTACTCTGACAGACTTCTTCTTATTAATCTTTTTTCACTTTACAACCGTAGACTCCTATTTGGCATTCTCTTTCTCCATAAACTAGTCAACGGTGATGTCATATTTACTAATTTACCAGATACGCAATATTTTTGTGTTCCCTAAGTTTGGACGAAAAAAAATTTTTTCCTAATCACCTTAGTAGATGTCTGACTAACTAATCTCTTCACGTACCTTTTCGTGTTCTTTGCCAATCTTTTAACAACCTTTCTTACCTTATCTCTCCTCATCCTTCTGTCACTTCTCTTCGACCTTTACTTTTCAATCATCTCCAACGAAACCGCTAAATACATTCTGGACTTGGACTGGACTTGGATTGCTTGCAACTCATCCCTGACCACATTGGCTGTGAATCGGGGCATAGCTGGCACCTTGTGCAAATAAATCACCTCCACCGGGTCGGTGATATTTAGTTGTGTATTTATTTATATATGCACATACATTTAGCAATGCACAGGCGTAACATGAGCTAGGGTCGGTGATATTTAGTTGTGTATTTATTTATATATGCACATACATTTAGCAATGCACAGGCGTAACATGAGCTAGGGCCAAGCCAGCGTGTGAACGCTGACCATGCACTATGATGCAAGCGCCCCAAATAATATGTATGTACGTACTGACACTCTCCCTCTCTTTTTTAGCTGTTGTCCAAGTCGCAGTCGAATATCTATGTAACAATAGGTTAAGTCAAAGAATATGTTTGGATTAAAAATCAATCGGAAGAAGACCACAGAACTGAACTGACGTCTTCATTTATTTAGTATTCATAACAGTGGAACCCGGTCATTACATGGCGACCGTGACAATAGGCCAAGACAAGGCCTAAGGACATCGAAGGACCCAGGACTAAGGACATTGAGGACCAAGAAGAAAATTTTGTGTACGTATGTGTGTGTTTTAGTAAAATAAAAGAAAAATATCAAAGAAGCTAACTTCGGCACAGCCTTGCAGTCCATGGCCATAATATTTTTACATGTTCCAAACTCTTTTTCTGTATCTTAATTCATTAATGCACAGAACCTTTCAAATATCATTTCAATTTCTTCTTCCCCATGCCCTTTTACACGCATGCCGCGACTCGCACGCATACACATATAGTTTATGTAGCGTTTGATGATGACGTAGTAGGCAGCAAATTGAACCGATTTATATCGGCTGTAACTTCTGTTCTATTTATCCGATCAGATTCAAATTGTGGTATCTGAGATTTTATATATAATACTATCATATTGGTAAATTTCATGGCGATACTCCAATTTTTGCAATTTTTGCAAAAATGTTTCCTCCAGAGCTATATGATATAGTGGTCCGATTCTCCCAATTTTCATACTTTATTTTTCCCAGGTAATAAAAAGCCCCCAATCATCCCGATAGCTCTTAAGATAGCTGAGTAAAACGCATACGCACAAACGGACGGACAGACGGACATGGCTATATCAACTCAGCTTCTCATGCTGATCAAGAATATATACACTTTATATATATAACGTCTCCTTCTGTGCGTTACAAACATCTGACCAATTTTATAATACCCTCTGCAAGGGTATAAAAATATATAAGCACGAAAATGAGAAACGGTAACGATGGATAACTACTTTCAAATAGTTACCAGACGGAACCCGGGCTTAAGAGAAAACATAATTGAGGTGTTTAGAAGTGAACACAGCCACTCCCCTCAAAGCTTGCTATCTCTAGTGCAAATAAGAACTATATACTCAGAACAAACTGAAGAAAGATTCCCAGTAAAAGGAGACACAAGAATACAAATGTGCTTCTTATTGAATGTACCAAATACATGGTGCTACACAAATGCAGCAGGTACTTTCCATTTCTACTTGATGGAATAAAAAAAAAAAAGAGAACACACACACATACACACAAAAATAAAAATTAACAATTGAAAAAAAGGCAAGTGCTGATGACTAGCACTGAACCGTCGCATCCAAAGGACTTGGATTTCCTGACGGCTGTACCTACCGTACAAAGAAACGCACCACTCTTCGAAGAGGTATTAGGGGTGGGCCCAAACGAGGGACCACGCCCACTCACGATAGCGGAGGACCCCAAAAGGAAGTCGAGAGGAGGAAAATACGCTAAGGCTAAGGCGTGAGAGAAAGCTCCTCCAGGACCTCCTCCACACAGGACTTGACGACAAGGACCGACAGCACTACACAGAGTGCTTAATGAACAACAACTTCGCCAAAGAGCGAAGACACGCAATGAGTAAATAATTCTCTTGCCTTTATTTATAATTGAAATCAATTAAATATTAAGATTATATAAGCATGTACGAGTTTGCACTTGTTGCACAGTACAACTACTAACCAACCATCGATAGGCTATTACTAAAAAACATGCGTAGGCATAGATTTAATTAAACCACTGTTCAAGTTGTAAGCCTACGCATGTCTACTCTTCTATCTTTCCACGTCTCTGGCTCACTGTGAGAAATACAGTTGAGATAATTTTTCTCTCTTTCAAAATTTTTGAATTATATTAAAACAAAAAAAAAAATGCATGTAACAATCGAATCCAAACAAAAAATATTTTCTTTTCTCTATCAAAGCAATAGAAAACAGGTCAGGTTCTCAAGAATCCAAAATAGACCACCCAACGGCTAATGTCGTTAACAGCGTTAAAATAGTAGATCACAAGGAAAATTTAGAAGAAATAGGGATATTGTTGTTAGCTATCCTAATATTAGTAGCCTTAAATCTGGCTTTGAAATTATATGCAATGCATAGTAAAATAATTAAGAAAAAATATCAGAGTAGAGCAGAGGGCCTAAATACAGTATAACAATGGGTCGAATAGAACTTAAATATTTGAACAAATACGTTAGAAGCGTACAACCGCCTAAAGCGAAAAAACAAAATACTACCCACATGGGTACATAAACTATTCGAACAACCCATAGAGACAATTGATCTCTCAGGGAATAAATAAAAAAAAAAAAAGAGAGTGTAAATTTTTTTTTTAACAAAATATGATTAATTGGGACGATATAATAAGAAAAGCTAGAATACATGCACAAGAATTAAATAAATCTTGTAAGTGCCTTACGCAGAATAGGGAAACATCCCAAAGTACAATAGAAAAACACTCGAAAATAATAATAGAGAGCCTAGAAAATATCAGAGCAGTGTTAATAGAACACTATAGTAAACTAACTGCGGGTCGAAAAACAGCCGCAAATGCATTCTATAATGACTGCAAACAAAAGGCAAAATCCGTATTAAAAAGATATAATATTGAATATAAACAAACAATTGATTTGGAAATTTCAATATCACTGGAAGACAAAACCCAGTTAACGGCGGAAGAAGAGATGGATCAAGAAGAACCATCAGTGAGTTTAGATCAAACAAAAATAACTCTTAATAAACCAGCCATTTCGCCAAGAAACGCAAAAATGACTCAAACAGTCACTGATTTTTTAAGGATGGCCTCAAACCTTATTCCACAGTTTGATGCAGAAGAGAAAATCTTCAGAGCTTCATGGACGCATTGAATTTGATAAATTCACTAAAAGGTGACCATCAGAAAACAGCAGTGTGCCTAATAAAAACAAAACTAAAAGGTCACACAAGAAATTTGATAACCTCTGAACAGACAATAGAAGAGATTATTAACAGTATTGCGTCAAATGTAAAAACGGAATCAGTAGCGTCAATAACGGCAAAAATCAAAACCTAACCCAGAGAAACAAAACAGCAAGTCAGTATGCCCAAGAGATTGAAAAGCTTACCGACTCTCTGGAAGGTGCCTTTATACACGATGTCACATCTGTCGAACTAGCTAAAAAGTATACACTTTCAGTCGCTACAGAGGCAATAACAAAGAACTGCATAAACAATCAAGTACGTAACGTACTAAAAGCAGGTATTTTCCGTGACATGAACGAACTAACAACAAAGTTCATAGACAGTTGCACGTCGGAAACAGGACAGACGAACTCAGTCCTTCACTATCATCAATACAATAGAAATGGACAAAATAATTACCGAGGTAGAGGTAATTACCAAAAGAACGGTTATAGGAATAATAATAATACCGGTGGATATCGTGGTAACTCACGGTACAACAACCGAGGAAGAAATAATTTCAACCGAAACAGCTCGAACCGAGGTAATTCTAACCGAGGTAGCTCTAACAACGGAAATGGTAATGTACGACTTACTCAAAGTAATTCGGAAAACCAATAGATCCCTGCAGATATTCAGAAGAAACTGTAAATGTATACACATTCTATCTTAGCCTAAGTATTTTCATCAAAGTTAAAAACGAAAATACAGACAACATATACACTTTCTTGTTAGATACAGGTGCAGACTTATCAATAATAAAAGAAAAAATATCAAAGAAGCTAACTTCGGCTGTGCCGAAGTTTATATACCCTTGCAGTCCATGGCCATAATATTTTTACATGTTCCAAACTCTTTTTCTGTATCTCAATTCATTAATGCACAGAACCTTTCAAATATCATTTCAATTTCTTCTTCTTCTTTCCCATCCCCTTTTACACGCATGCCGCGACTCGCACGCATACACATATAGTTTATGTAGCGTTGTGTCTGTATGTGTGCATGCGTGTGCTCTGTTGATTTTATGATGACGTAGTAGGCAGCAAGTTGAACCGATTTATATCGGCTGTAACTTGTGTTCTATATATCCGATCAGATTCAAATTGTGGTATCTGAGATTTTATATATTATACTATCATATTTGTAAATTTCATGGCGATACTCCAATTTTTGCAAAAATGTTTCCTCCAGAGCTATATGATATAGTGGTCCGATTCTCCCAATTTTCATACTTTATTTTTCCCAGGTAATAAAAAGCCCCCCAAAAATAATTTCATCCCGATAGCTCTTAAAATGGCTGAGTAAAACGCATACGCACAGACGGACGGATAGACGGACAGACGGTCAGACGGACAGACGGACATGGCTATATCAACTCAGCTTCTCATGCTGATCAAGAATATAGGGTCGGAAACGACTCCTTCTGTGCGTTACAAACATCTGACCAATTTTATAATACCCTCTGCAAGGGTATAAAAACAGATCCTTTTGAACATATAGATACTTCAAACACAATTGAAATATCAGGAATTGGTGAAGGTTCAATTACTTCTAAAGGTCTAACCCTTATAGAACTAAGACAAAATGAATTCATAATTCCACACAATTTCCATATAGTAGACGAAAGTTTTCCAATTCCATTTGATGGAATTTTAGGACTAGATTTCTTCAAAACATTCAATTGCCAATTAGACTTCAGTGAACCAAACGATTTGCTAATATTAAGACCAAATAATTTAAAATTTGCAATAAATATCCCAATATTACACACTTGTGACAGCAATTCCACAATTCTCCCAGCAAGATCTGAAGTAGTCCGACAAATAAATATTCCAAATGAAAACTCAAATATCGTCATCTTAAATCAATAGGTCAAAAATGGAATATTTATTGGAAATTCGATCTCAAGCCCGATCAAAACATTTGTCCGAATTTTAGACACAACAAAAAGTGTAAAAATTTTAAATTTAAAAAACATAAAATATGAATCATTAAAGAATTACGAAATTCTACAGACAACTGATGACCAAAGAAGTCAATCAGTAATGCAAAAACTGAAGCCAAACTTCCCACCTATGTTCAAAGGCGTACTAGAAGAGCTCTGCACCAAGTATACAGATGTATTTGGGTTAGAAAACGAACCAATTACTACGAACAACTTTTTTAAACAAGAACTAAGATTGAATGACAACCAACCAGTATACACAAAAAATTACAGAATACCACACATGCATAAAGAAGAAATAACTAGACAAAACGATAAACCGATTAAAGATAAAATAGTTGAACCGTCAGTGTCCGAGTATAATAGTCCGTTACTACTGGAATCGAAAAAGGGATTACCAGGATCATAAAAGAAACGATGGCGATTGGTAATAGACTATCGTCAAATAAAAAAAATTTTTTTGTCCGATAAATTCCCATTACCAAGAATAGACGATATTCTTGATCAACTAGGCAGAGCCAAATATTTTTCATGTCTAGATTTAATGTCCGGTTTTCACCAAATAGAACTAAAAGATAAATCGCGAAGCATTACGTCATTTTCCACTAGCAATGGATCTTATCAGTTTACTAGACTACCGTATGGTCTGAAAATAGCACCAAATTCCTTTCAAAGAATGATGACAATTGCTTTCTCTGGATTAAATCCGTCACAAGCATTCCTTTACATGGATGACTTAATAGTCATAGGCTGTTCCGAGAAACACATGCTCAAACACCTAAAGGATATTTTTGACATATGCAGAAAACACAACCTAAAACTGCATCCAGAGAAATGTTTATTCTTCATGCACGAAGTGACATTCTTGGGTCACAAGTGTACCGACAAAGGAATATTGCCAGATGACACCAAATACGATGCCATTGAAAAATACCCAGTACCAACAGATGCTGATAGTGCTAGAAGATTCGTAGCCTTTTGCAACTATTCCAGACTTTTTATTAAAAACTTCGCAGAACATGCACGTCCGATAACACAACTATGTAAGAAAAAAGTAAAATTTGTTTGGTCTGAAGAATGCCAAAAAGGATTTGAATATCTGAAAAAAGCCGTAATAGAACCCACACTGCTGCAGTATCCAGATTTTAGCAAAGAATTTTGCATAATAACAGATGCTAGCAAATATGCATGTGGCGCAGCACTAACTCAAACTTATGATGATAAGCAGTTGCCAGTAGCATACGCATCCCGTTCGTTTACTAAAGGTGTAAGTAATAAAAGTACTACGGAGCAAGAACTAGCTGCAATACACTGGGCCATTACACACTTTCGCCCATATATATATGGCAGACATTTCAGAGTCAAAACAGACCACAGACCCCTAACGTATTTATTTTCTATGATAAATACGAGTTCAAAATTAACAAGAATGAGACTTGATCTAGAGGAATATGAATTTACAGTAGAATATCTGAAGGGAAAAGATAATTTTGTTGCCGATGCATTATCCCGCATTACAATACAGGATCTAAAAAACACAAAAGCAAATGTCCTGGAAGTCACTATCAGGCAGCAAAGTAGACAAAATAAACTCTGGCCAGATGATAAAAATCAAAATACAATTAGGCACGTACCTAATGATGCTTCTAAGCCCAAAATACATGAAGTACTCTGCAATGATGAAGTACGAAAATTAGTGACCTTGCGTATAAGACATAATTTATGTTTCCTCAAACATGGAAAAAAAATTATAGCGAGAATTGAGATTGGAGATCTGTACACGAATGTAAATCTAGACTTAGGTCAGTTTTTTCAAAGGCTTGAAAAACAAGCCGGCATACTTGATATCAAAGAAGTCAAATTCGCCCCGAGTAAAAAGATCTTTGAAACATTTTCAATAGAATCTTTTAAAGAAATGGGCAATAAAATATTGAAAACATTAAGAGTAGCGCTACTCCAACCGGTGACCATTATAGAAAAAGATAAAGATAAAGAAGCAATATTGTCTACATACCATGATGATCCGATACAGGGTGGCCATACAGGCATTACAAAATCTTTGGCCGAAGTAAAAAGATATTATTATTGGAAAAACATGACACGTCATGTAAAAGACTACATTAATAAATGTGAAAAATGACTAAAGTCAAAAACGACAAAGCACATAAAAACACCCTTAGTTATTACAGAAACCCCCATACATGCTTTTGATAGGGTAATTGTAGACACCATTGGTCCATTACCAAAATCCGAAAATGGTAACGAATATGCAGTCACTCTAATATGTGACTTGACGAAATACTTAGTAGCAATACCAGTTCCCAATAAAAGCGCTACAACAATCTCGAAAGCTATTTTTGAATCATTCATTCTGAAGTACGGTCCAATGAAGACGTTCATTACGGACATGGGAACAGAATACAAAAATTCAATAATAAATGACTTGTGCAAATATTTAAAAATAGACAACATTACGTCTACTGCACACCACCACCAGACTTTGGGTACCGTTGAAAGAAGTCATAGGACATTCAATGAGTACATTCGATCATATATATCAGTAGATAAAACTGATTGGGACATATGGTTACAATATTTTGTGTACTGTTTTAACACAACCCCATCAATAACACACAAATATTGTCCCTATGAACTTGTATTTGGTAAACAAAATAATTTACCAATTCATTTTAATAGCATAAATAGAATAGAACCATTATATACCGTAGATGATTATGCTAAAGAAGTTAAGTTTAGATTAGAACTGGCATACAGTAGAGCTAGAATAATGTTAGATAAACGTAAGGAAAATCAGAAAAATTTTTATGACAATAAGTCAGCAGATTTTAAAATAGAAATAGGAGACAAGTTTTCTTAAAAAACGAAGCAGGTCATAAGCTTGACCCAGCCTATATACGACCATTCGAAGTTGTAGAAATATCTAAAAAAAAACAACATAAAAATTAGAAATAATTCGAAGTTGTAGAAATATCTAAAAAACAACAACATAAAAATTAGAAATAATAAAAATAAGATACAAACAGTACATAAGAATAGGTTAAAAATTTGAAAAAATAATTTAAAAAAAAAAAAAAAAGAAAAAACAACGAAAAGAAATATATAAAATTTTTTATGGATTCAACTACTATAACTACTTCATTTTATTAAAAATATACAAAAAAAAAAGAATTTTGAGAAAGAAAATTTGTCTGTCCAGATACAAACATAACAATTTTTCTAACAAACATACATATATTACTATTAATCAATCATTTATTATCATTATTAGTAATTAATAAATAACTCCATAATATTACGTTATTTTCTAAAAAAGGGGAGGTGTAGTATATCCATACCAAAAATCATTCAACACAAAGAGCTCAACTTGTAACACTTTGTTGCAAGTATAAACAATCAAATATGTATGCAATAAAACATAACAGTGCACTTGAATATGTTTATGTGTATACATTAATATATTCTCATAAACATACTCACATAAATATACCGCTAAATAAATGCTCCACAAGTAACACAAGTAATAACATTAATAATTTGAACAGTGCAATATGTGGCTTATGCAAATGGTTCCAATGCTTTAAAATTAGAAGAGCTATAAGCGAAGATACAACACTACAAAGAGAAGCAGATGGTCCAACCTTGTAAGAAATAAACAATATTAATATAATTAATTTAATATTTAAAAGTAATATTATAATATTTAACGGTCGACAACCGATATATTCTCAATTTCGTTCAATAAACTAATTCTTCTGTATGTTAAAACAAATTTAGTCGGTTCCATTGTCGAATTGTCAATAGATTTTGAGTGCCTATGGTTCTATTTTCAGTTTTTTTAGGACGTTTTTGACTTTTAGTATCATTGCGTGTATAGATCATCCATAGCACAATATCATAGTGAAAAGATGTTAGTTGAAAGTTAATTCGTGATCCATGAATACACTCAATCTTTTTTTTGTTTAGAAGATAATAAATGACAAGTTGAAAAGAAATTCTATAAATTCAAAACGTCTTAAACTTTCTTCGGAAACATTTCGAATTAAATAAGTAGTACTGGAATCTAAGTGAAATTCTTTTCCGAATTCCAGGCATTGAGACACACGAACATACCTGCTTTCGAGCTGTGTTAGGTTGTTGCAGCACGTTTTCGTAGATAAGCTGATAGTTCTCACAATTATTGTGGACCCTGTGTTGGTGAGTCGTTCCTAAGTCTGGTCTATCAGACCGGAACTGAGCTTTCTAGACTCTAGATAGTTCAATAGAATATTGCTAATACTTCAGTTTTTCCCACGAAATATAAAATAAATAGACTTAATCGGACTAACCGTAGTGGTGGCGGTATTCTATTCGCTGTTGATTCAGCGTTTTCATCTAAAATAGTGCAACAGTGGGTTTTATAACGGCTTTCCGTGTATCGACCGCAGCGCCATCTGCTGAAAGCGAAGACAACACCCGCCATACTAACCAGCAACCGCCGTACTCACATGTGAACCATGGGAGCAAATGATAAATAGTGGAGGATTGATTCTAGCCACGGTTCGAGGAAAAAAGGACATAGGTTTAGCTCTTGCTTCACCTGCTGGAAGGAGTGCTCATTCAGCGCTGAAGTTTCCATTGAACATGAAAATAATCGAGACATCCATAGGTTATTGCGGTAGGTTATTGCGGGATTTAGGTAAAACCGTTCAACCATACGGGAATGCGTTGATATTGCTGGCAGGAGATTTCAGGCAAACGTTGCCTATAACTTCACGATCGACACCAGCGGACGAAATAAATGCTTGCCTGAAATATTGGGACATTTGTAATTTAGTTGCATCAAAGCAAGAACTGATCGAAAAAGTATTCCCTTATATTTAAATGAATTATAGGAATCATGATTTGTTCAGTGAACGAGCGATCCTTGCTGCCAAGAATAAAAATGTCTTTAACTTAATCATGTCATCCAATCCAGCATAGAAACTGAGGAAATTACGTATAAGTCGATAGACACCGTTGTGGAGGCAGATGAAGCGGTTAATTATGCAACGGAATTTGTGAACTCACTTGATCTGCTTGGAACGCCACCACAAGTGTTGAAATTGAAAATAGGTGTGCCAATAATCATGGTCCGGAATATTAATCAGCTAAAACTCAGAAATGGCACGCGACTCGCGGTCAAAAAATTGATGAACAACGATGTGGAAGCAACGATCTTAACTGGACCATTCAAAGGTGAAGATGTCGTCATTCCCAGAATTCCCATGATCACGAATGATACACCGTTTCAAGGGCAAGGGCTCAAGGGCAATCTCTGGAATTATGTGGTTTAGATTTACATGAGGATTGCTTTTCACATGGACAATTGTATGTTGCATGGATCCGTGTCGGTAAACCAGAAACCCTTTATATTTACGCGGAGAATGGAAAAACAAAAAATATTTTATGCTCACAAGTATTACAGAATTAAACGTATTTAAAAGTTATGCTTTGTTGGGTTCCTCATTTTTTATGCGTGCACCGACAGTATGCCACAGCGAAACCTGGTAGTTAGGTTGATACGTCTTAAGATATGTCTGCAAAAGAATAGTAACTTTCTCGGGAAACAAAACAATCGAACAAAATCACTTGTTGTTCAATACGAAAGCAACTGAACTAAATAGATGAGGTGCGACTCATATTAATGTCAACAAGTTCAAAATTCATATTGTATAAGAATCGTCAAATTCTTTTGACCATCTTTTAATAAAATCGAGAACACCCATGGCTTTTGTGACCATGATGGAAATATGTGTGTTAAAAGGTAACTTATGGATCATGAGAACGTCAAATCATTCATACTATTAAGACGTTCTAACGGAAAGGTCATTCGGTAAGATTTAGAAAATTAAACTATAAGTGAGACAAATTTTGACATCGTCAGATGGAAAATCGTTAATGAACAGTGTGAATAGCAAAGTGACAAGATGACTACCTTAAGGCCATGGGGTTTGATTAACAGAATCAGAAGCCTTGTTGAAGTCAGTATATTGACATAAGTTTGTTCGGCATTTTCGATTCCATTGATAGATAGAGAGGTAAATTCTAAAAGGTTAGTGGTTCTAGATTACGTTTCACAAACCCATGTTAAGATGACGAAATAATAGAGCTGCAGAAATGTTGCAATTGCGAAGTTATGATTTTTCCGATAGCTTTCGAAATAACGTTTAAATGCATAGATTAGATTTTTTCAGAATTGTGGGATATAAAAAGTTTTTTTTTTTTTAAATAACGGGAGTGAGAAGGAGAGAGAGTTATGTCTGTGCGCTTATACACGAGCATACTCACCAAATTTCATGCCTCTAACTGGTATAGTTTTTAAGCAAATCATTTTTGTTTAAATTATAGGAGCGCAAGGGGCGTGCAAAAATTAAAAACAAACTGTATATATTTACATACTACACGGGTGAGATCTAGGTGTTCATACAGACAGATGGACGGACAGACGGGCATGGCTAGATCGACTTAGCTGTTTATGCTGATCAAAAATATTTATTCTTTATATGCTAACGTTTCTTCCTGCCTGTTACATATATTTTGTCGACATTAATATACCACTTCACCATATTGATGTATGATATAAAAATACACTCAGACTTTTTTAACTGATAAGGATACAAATTTGAAAGTTTTTTTTTAAAATTCGCAAACATAACGGCAATGTCCTAATCAGCGTTAGCTTTTTATTTTCAAAGGACAAACAAGATGGGTGCACAGAAGTCTTACGGTTAAAATTGACAAAATTATTAAGCTGATGCTGAATTGTGAATGCTCAAATACGCTCATTCTCACCCGAATTAATTTAGCTCATCAAATGTAATTAAAAAAAAAATTTGGTTTTGTATACACTTACAGCTTGTTAATTATTCCCACGCAGAAAGATCTTTCGTTGTGTTGGTGTCGCTGTTGAAAATAGGAAGGTTTACATATTCCAAATAGAGCTAAAGCATATGGTAAACATTGTGAAGTTACATGTATACTCAGATTCTGAATAATGAGAATTATTAAACTAACGAAAACATACACTGACATTGAATTCCATTTTCTTTAAAATTGGGTCATTTAACCAAAAACAAAAATTCAATGCAAACTTATGCTAAAAATTGATTCGAAACTACTGCTAAATAACTACGGTGGAGTTATGACTCGTTTCACTTAATCCTGATCTTTTCGAACGTGCTGAAGACGAAAAATGAAAATTTCCCTTGAAAAATTACAAGCTTGTAGTTGATAATAATTCCAAAATTCTCTGTACATCTACAATTCTTTCTTCTCGATTGAGGTTCCTTCTACTGTTTATCTTTTACGTGTTCTGGCTATTTGATCTGCGTTACAGGTTAGGCAGGATGACAATGACAAAGATGACAATGCATCTGGTACTATATGTTCTCGTCCCTTTCAATAACTTATCTCAAATTTATATCCTTGCAAATGTATAGCCCATCTCGCTAGACGCCCTTTAAGATTGGACTGCTTCAAGATAGACTGGTATGATCTGTAACAATTTTTAAATCTTGAAGCTTTACATAGCAACGATAACGTTCTACACTGCGTTCTTACTTCCTTAACACTGTAATTTCTTTGTGCCACATTTAGCTTGTTGTATATATAGGCCACCACCAGCCTGAATTTTCGATAACATCCAGCTAACCCTGAAAATTTAGTGTAGCCCATTGCAAATCGATTCTATTTTGGTCGGATCGGTTGAAATTCCGCCTCTATTAATGATGTACCCTTAATACTTGACTTTGGTCACACAAAACTGACTCATCTTGAGATTTGGCGTTAGATTCGCTTTACGAAACCGATCCGCTAACCTCAACAACCTGCTGTTACTACACATAAATCATCAAGATATCCAAAACAACAATACTTTTAATCCGCTGGAACAACTTCGTTCATTAACCTGCACATATTTTGTGGGGCATTGCACAATCCGAATGGCATTACTGGAAATTGGTAGAAAAGCGTCCATGGAATAGTAAATGCTGTGATTCCACGTGCGAATATCCCATCAATACTTGGCAATTGATTTGGATATTTTGTCGCATACGAACTCATCTTTCTAGCTTCTAGACATAGTCTCACTTTCTCAGGTTTAACTGCTAATCACATCGGAGAACTCCACGGACTATTTGACATCTCTATCATTTAGTCAACTTCGCTATACATTAACTTTTCCAGCCCTGGGGATCTTGATTTTGATACTTCATGGCTAATCAAAATTCGACAAAATTACGACATCTCTACGGTGCCTCCAATACCACTCTTTTGCTTTGCCTACTGAAAGAATATTCAAATTTTTGCATACTGCATCAAAATCTTGGTCTAAGCCAGGGGTAGGCACAAAGAGAGCCAACGCAATGTATGTGTGTGTTTTACACTGCGAGAAAAGAAAACTTAAAAAATATTGCCTCAATCGTTCAGACGAGCGGAATCGACAATCCGTTGCAAGAAAATAAAAAAGAAAACAACCCCTAAATTAATTTTTTCGTGTGCATATTGCACAAAGCGACACAGATCCACTCGCGTCGAAATGCTGCAAGCGACTAATTCAGATTTTACGCTCTCGAGTGCAATTCGGGTTGACTTCGGCATGCACACAGATGGCAAAACGAGCAATTGCCGAACAAAAGTGCCCTCACAAGCTATGGGTGCCTACCCCTGGTCTAAGCAATCCTCAGTTAGTTTTTTGATCCGATAAAGAAACTCTTCGACCATAACTCTTTTTGACGAACTGTCTAATTTTACATTTTATCCAATTTTTATACCCTTGCAAAGGGTCAGATGTTTGTAACGCAAAGAAGGAGACGTTTCCGACCCTATAAAGTATATATATTCTTGATCAGCATGAGAAGCTGAGTTGATATAGCCATGTCCGTCTGTCCGTCCGTCTGTGCGTAGGCGTTTTACTCAGCCATCTTAAGAGCTATCGGGATGAAATTTTTTTTGGTGGCTTTTTATTACCTGGGAAAAATAAAGTATGAAACTAGGCAGAATCGGACCACTATATCATATAGCTCTGGAGGAAACATTTTTGCAAAAATGGGAGTATCGCCATGAAATTTACCAATATGATAGTATTATATATAAAATCTCCGATCCCAAATTTTAAATCGGTTCGGCTTGCTGCCTACTAGGTCATCATCAAATCAACAGAGCACACGCATGCACACATACAGACGCAACGCTACATAAACTATATGTGTATGCGTGCGAATCGCGGCATGCGTGTAAAAGGGGATGGGGAAGAAGAAGAAGAAATTGAAATGATATTTGAAAGGTTCTTTGCATTAATGAATTGAGATACAGAAAAGCAGTTTGGAACATGTAAAAATATTATGGCCATGGACTGCAAGGGTATATAAACTTCGGCACAGCCGAAGTTAGCTTCTTTGATATTTTCTAATTTTATCTGGATTATGACTTGTTCTCCTTGGTCTGACTGTAGATGACAATTTGACAATTTTGACAATTTGACAAATTTCTGTTTAGTTTTAATATTTGGTGATTTCATTTTAATTTGTATTTGATCTTAAATCAAATCGTTCCCTAATAGTGAACCCTATACTCTAGTATACAAAAAGAAAATAAAAAAATTAAGAAAATGAAAGAAAAAGATTAAAGACACTGGGTTGCTCCTGGCAAATAACTTTAGATGCATCACTATTTTTAATGGTCAGGATTTATCTTATCTACTTGCACCTGGTGCTTTCGAAAGAAAATAAAAAAGAAATTAGTTTTTTATAATGCAAATATTAATTCACCTCCAAATTGACTGGTCTTAATAGATGCTTCGCAATTATAAAGAATTCCTAAAATTAAATCCGTTGATCAAATCTTATAGCATATATTAGGAAAAAAAAAATAAAGAGAAACAAAAAGATCCTCCTCGCTATTGATTTAGCTATCTAGTGGTCGTATACGTAGATTTATTCAATTACGTATTCCAAACTAGACTTAAATCGCCAATACCAGTATTAGAGGAAAAGAAATTATTCGAAAAGATGAAGTTCACCTAGCCAATCCTAGTACTAGAGGTAGCTGTGGGAGAATCACTACAATACGATTTCCATTTAGTTGCATAGAGACCGCATCAATAAAATTCAAACTTTACACAAAGTAGAGCAACAAAAAAAAAAAAAAGGAAAGAGAATACCATCTACGACATAATAAATAGCGATCTAGTGGTCGCTATTGTAGTCTGGCTACAACACGAATTCCAAGCTAAATTTTCCTTATTCGATAGAGAGCAAAACAAAATAGAAAATAAACGGAAATCAAGAAAAGCAATGACATATTTGGCCTTTTCTTACGATGGCTTCCTATGCTATATTAGTCCGATGCTTTTCGACACACTTTACCCAAAGAGTATAGAAAGTGAAGTAAGTAAGTCGTCTCTCCTACTTCGGTATACCATGTGAAAAATATGTTAAATTTTTAAAATGTCTATTAAATTCTCCCCATAGCATACGCCAACTCTGCCCGTTTGAACCGCCTAGTGAAACTCGTTTACGTATATTTTCCAAGTTTGTAGTCCGATTTTAATAAAAATTGTAGAGGCATTCGGCTTGTGGCAAAAATGTTAAATACCAATAATCTGCATACATACTAATGAAATCTAATTACCAAATTTGGTGATTCTAGCTTTGTTAGTTTTTGGGAAAATCAGTTTTATTTAATTTTTTTGTTGCGGTTACTAAGTTACTACACATTCCAAATTTGGTGGTTATATCTTTGTTATTTTTTGAGAAAATCAGTTTTATTTAATATACGTAAGGGGGCGTGGCAAAAATTTTAAATAAACTTGAACAGCATAGATATTACAGGAGTCTAAGTAGCAAATTTGGTGACTCTAGCGCTTATAGTCTCCGAGATTTACGTGTTCATACGGACGGACGGACATGGCGAGATCTACTCGGCTGTTGTTCCTTATGAAGAATATATATACTTTATGGCGGCGGAAAAGCTTCCTTTTTACCCTATGGGCTATATGCTGTTCAATATCATACTGAGGGTTCCAAAATGGCCGGCAACTACGCAAATATACAGATAACATAAAATGAAGCACCAGCCTAATACTCATGTTTTACACCTTGTAAGTATCAACACAAGTCAGCAAAACACAAAGATTATTATACAAAGATTATTAGCACTGCGATCCTTTCAATCAATATAATGGAAGCAAAACGGGTTTACTTACCCACACTGTTCAACCAGGACGTCACCTCAGTTAGAGGTACCCAAACACATTTAACTATATTGAAAACGCTTGTGATGAACTTTGGACAACGTATTTGATGTATGTCAGCTATTCATATTAACCGAATCCCTTGCCTGGGTTTTGTGACGAGTCACATTTCCATGGCGGCTTAAACTACGCCCATGTGGGGCCCCTCTGTATTATTACTATTATTCTTCATACGCCCATGGAGGGCACATTAAATACCTCAACATAAAAAATAGCCAATACTTGCGATCGACGTCTTGTGCTTTGGCACGCGTCACGATCGCCGTCTCCCTCTCTCACTTTCAATTTTGTCAAGGGCTCTTTGGCGTCGGCATGCGGCGCAGCGTCGACGCGTTGCGGAGAGAACAACCTCCCCACAGCGGACGCTGCGCTGCATGCCGACGCCAAAGAGCCCATGACAAAATTGAAAGTGAGAGAGGGAGACGGCGATCGTGACGCGTGCCAAAGCACAAGACGCATCAAATGTTTTCACCGTTAGGACATAAGTAGGCAGAACAAGGGTGGGTTTCGACAGCGAATTAGAATGAGTTGAAAATCACTTCGCCAGTAGCCACGGGAGTAATGAGTCACATTGTGAAACAGTGAGTGCAAAACAACAAGTGTAACATTGTAAAACCAAGACTAGAGACCGAGTACCAGCGAGAGATCCTTCAGGAATAGCAGGTGAGCCCATGACCAAAGTTCCCCTTTATTTTTACTTGAGTACGGTAGGGACCTAGATTTCCAAATATGTTTAGGATTAATTAATTATTAATAAACATTACAACATGATCATTTAACCTAACCCGGCATTATTTCTTTATTCGGCACTGAATTTTTGTATACCCCTTTCCCTTCCCTTCTCCTTGGCCACTTAACCATTTGAGTGGAGCCGAAGGACCAGCGGACTTCGGCAGGATGAGTTATTCTCCTGCAGACGAAGTCAGTCGCTGGTCTCCAGGCTCAGTCACTCAAGGTGAGGAGGCAACGGATCTCGGCCAAGTGGCAGACGAGATCAGTCGTTGCAGTTCCTCTTCACCATCCCTTTCCCATAACCACACTCCTCTTGGACTCTCCTCCTACTCCTTTCCCTTCCCTTTTTCCTCCTTTCATGTGGTCTCAGTCCCCAATCTTAATACTCATCAAGGTCTCCAGATCAAATAAATGTTCTGTAGACTGGACTCTGGGACTGAGAATTGTACCCCAGCCAGAGCTTCCTTACAGATGGCGCCCGAGCAGGGACCTTGATGAGTATTATGAGGGAAATATTAAAATATATATATATACATATATGTTTGTACATTAATATATATGTATATATATATATATAGATGCATATATATATAAATACACGAGTCCACACGAGAGTGAAAATTTTTACATGTATGCATATTCATGAATATATATCGGAGTCAGAGACACACGAGCGGCCAGTAAGAATGAGGATAGACAATTCACCGTTTGATTCGGGGCGTGTGTGTGAGCTACGAGTATTCTCTTGCCGTTTGTCTCTCACTCTTACACACAGCTTTGGTCCAACCGTTTTTTTGTCATTCCTTCATTCACACTGATTTGCAAGTACAGTCGCGCGTTGGGTTTCGTTTTAGCGTTTTTTTTTTTTATTGTGAAAAAAAGAAAGAGAAAAGAGTTTTTAAAATGCGCGTGTGTGTGTGAAAAAAAACGATGATGCTCGTGTGCAGTGGCTCTCACATGCGTGATACCGCATCCGATCGCGTGAGTGTGTATGAGTGTCACTGACTCTTGTGTATGTGTGCGCTCACGATCCGAATTGTAGAGATTAGCCTGAAGGGTAAATGTGTGACGTCACACATTTCCTCCAGGGCAGAGGAATCGCTGGTTCATTCGCGACGTACATATGCTTGAAGAGGCGACTCATAGACATTGGACACTTTCGTATGGGTATACGTATGGAAGGGTGTGCATGGGTATATCACCTAGTTTACCACACACATGAGCAAAAGAAAACCATTTGTTTTGGTGCAAACTGTATGATTATTTTTTTTGTATGTTGCGAAAGCAAACAAAAAAACTTTCACTCGTTGCAGAGGACGGACGTGTTTTTTTTTGCGCTTATCAACTTTTATTTTTTCTCGCGATTAAATACTTTTCCATAACTTTTAAATTTATTATTGGTTTAATTAATTAATAATAATTTCAGCATTCGAATTTTATTTTCATTTCGCGAATTCTTGCTGTCGCTTTTGTTTAAATTTAAATAAAATCAAAACTTATAACAATACTCGCATTAGCGGTGTTGTTGTTTTGCTTATCTCTTTTGCTTTTGTGTCTTTACCGTTTTTAACTAACTCTCGCGCTCTTGCGTACAAATTGTTGTTGCATGTGTTCAATTTGACGCGCTCTCCCGCTCTTTCCTATTCTTGATTGATTTGCGCTGTCGTCTTTTGCCTACCCGCGACTCTGTGATACGTGTTTTTGGTTTTGTGCTTTCATCTCTTTTAATTCTTTAGTTGTGAAGGCTTACTCTGCACATAAACCCTTGTGTCAGAACTGGTCAGTATATTCTTATTCACAGAAATTTTACCTTTAGAATTTCTATTTTTTATTTTTTGTATTTCCTTGTTTAAAATAAATTTAACTTTTTGATAAAATGGTTGTCTGCTCAAAAAATAATTGTATAGTTGCCACTAATGCGGTTGACTCCCATGATTATATTTTTTGTTGGTTGTGTGACAATGCGGTTCACGTTAAGTGTGCAGGTTACACAGGCAGAATCAAGGAGTCTATTGCTAAAGGTGGTGGCTTAAAATATGGATGTGATGCTTGCCGGGAGGTCGAGAATGAGATGCGCTCTTTCATGAGGCGGACTAGAGATAGTTTTGACACCTTAAGGGCAGGTTTTAATAAACTCCAAGCGGAGTTTACTGCGGTGGAGACTCAGTTCAGAAGTTTATCGCTTATGAATGAGTCTCCGAAACGTAAAAGGACCAGTCCTTGGGGTGTTTCTGTATCTGTAGATCCGCCAGCATCTCTTATCGTCCCCGACCGGTCTCATGCACCGTCCACTCCTACTGTACAGCAAATGATATCGTTTAAGAGCCCGGTTGTGAATGCTATTAGTAAGGAATTACCGGTATCACCTGGGAATGATCTCTTAAAAACGATGCCTATTGTAGTGTCCGATAAGTCCGGGCAATTACCCATTCCAATGGAAATTGCCTATAGTTCTAAAAGTATCGAGGGCCCCGTAAACAAGTTGACTGCGGCAGTGGGTGACTTGTCCAACGTTACTGCTGCGGCTGACGCTTCGGGACCGCGGCCTCTCTTTGGCATACCACCAAAGAAACATATATTTGTTTCTAGGCTAGACCCTGTTGTCACATCTGATGATGTAATAGCCTATATTCGGAAGAAAGTTAACGTCTCGAATATTGCGGTGGAGAAGTTTAAATTTTCTTATTCTCGGGACATTTCGTCCTTTAAAATTAGTGTTTCTGCCAATATCTTCGACACCATATGTCGAGAAGATTTTTGGCCGAAACATATAATAGTTAAGGAATATACTGTAAAAAGAAAAATCGGCAACCGATTCGCTTGCCAACAACAACAACTAATACTATTCCTGCCACATCAGCATCTGCTGGTGTGTCAAAAAAACTAGCTTCGTCCCTTAACCTGGGTTGCCAGAACGTTAGAGGACTGAAATCTAAACTTCCTAATCTCTATGTAGATAGTCTTTCTTTTGAGCATAACATTCTAGCTTTTACAGAGACGTGGCTTAAACCTGATATTGCTGATGCATCGGTTTTTCCCACAAACTTTTCTATATTCAGACGTGACCGGATTTCTCGCATAGGTGGTGGCGTTCTGATAGCTGTTGATGCTGCTTTATCATCTGAAATGATTCAATTTTCTAGTACCCAGGAGATTGAGTTTGTCGGTGTTAAAGTAAATTTTAAATCTTTTAATGCTTTTATTACTTGTTCCTATATTCCACCATAGTCAGACATGGTGGTATATTCAAATCATTTAGAGGCAATTCAGTTTGTCTCCTCTTTGGTTTCCAGTCAAGACATGTTCATAGTTTTAGGTGATTTTAATTTACCCGCTTTAGCATGGTCACAAACAGATGAATGTACCATGTTGCTGCCCTCTTTGTCACATGATTTTATTGATGGCCTTCTAGGCTTATCTTTATCCCAAGTCAATCCTGTCTTAAATTCTAATGGAAAATCGTTAGATCTTATTTTTGTATTGGATTCTTCTTATTGTGAGGTTTCCAGGATCGAACCATTTGTTTTTCCAGAAGACAAATTTCATCCTACATTAAATTTAAAAATTGATCTGCCCTTGCTTTCACCATTACTTGGTTCAAATGAGTTACCTCTAACTAGGTGCTTTCGTAAGACTGACTTTGCCAGCCTTAATGAAAACATCGCTACTACCGATTGGTCTTATCTGTACAATTGTAGAGATATGAACTCAGCTGTTCGTTTTTTCTATGATGCTCTGAATTCCCTCTTTAATATTTGTGTGCCTCTTGCTAGGCTGGAGCGGCTTAACAAACCTCCCTGGTTCTCTCGTGAGCTGTGCAATTTGAAAAATGTGAAAACACGATATTATAAGAAGTGTCTAAAAACACGTCGTTCATCAGACTATGCTCTGTATACAGTCGCTCGTTCAAAATTCATGATGCTTAATACACAATGCTATAAGAATTATCTTCAGCGGTGTAAGCTTCAGTTTTCTTCTGACCCTAAACAATTTTATAATTTTGTTAACTCTAAACGTAAGACCTCTGTGCACCCATCTTTTTTGGTCTTTTCAAAATAAAAAAGCGAGCACTGATCAGGCAATTGCCGATATGTTTGCGAGTTTTTTCAAAACAACTTATTCCTCAACGGAATATCGAGCCAGTCCGTATCCTTATCATTTAGAAAAGGCTAATTGCATTTTCAATCCAGTGATTGATGAAGGTTCTATTCTTAGCGAACTTAAATTAGTTAAGCCCGTTTATTCTCCGGGGCCAAATGGTCTTCCTGGATGTGTACTCAGGTTCTGTGCAAACGCATTATGTAAACCCATTTTAAAATTGTTTCTATTGTTTCTATTGGAAGGAGTCGTATATCATTCCTCTGCATCAAAGTGGCAAAAAGTCCGAAGCCTCTAACTATAGGGGTATCTCAAAATTGTCCGCTATTCCGAAAGCTTTTGAGAAAATTATAACTTCTCAATTGCAACATTTTTGCAACTCTATTATTTCGCCATCCCAACATGGGTTTGTGAAACGTAGATCTAAAACCACTAACCTTTTAGAATTTACATCAATAATTATCAAGGAGTTCAAAAATGGTAAACAAACTGATGTCATATACACTGACTTCAGCAAAGCCTTTGATTCCGTTAATCATACCCTATTACTTTCGAAGCTGAACGACATTGGGTTTCCACCTATTTTACTTTCTTGGGTTCGAGAATATTTAACAAATAGAAAACAGAAGGTACTTTTTAAGTCTTCTTTTTCCGTTTCCATTCCTGTGAGTTCTGGTGTACCTCAAGGTAGTCATCTTGGCCCACTGCTTTTCACACTATTCATTAACGTTCTTCCATCAGTCATTGTTCATTCGCGTGTGCTTATGTATGCTGACGATGTCAAGCTTTGTCTTACTTATAAAGATACAGATTCATTTAGTCGGCTACAAGCTGATCTTAAAAACTTTCAATCCTGGTGCCAGTTTAATCTACTAAATCTTAACACTACCAAATGTAAGGTAATGACTTTTTTTCGTAACTCTCCTCAACTGGTCACTTATTTTCTAAACAATAGCCCTTTAGAACGTCTAAATAATATGAATGATTTGGGCGTACTTATGGACCATAAGTTAAATTTTAACACCCATATTTCCACCACGGTCTCAAAGGCCATGAGTGTCCTGGGTTTCATTAAAAGATGGTCAAAAGAATTCAATGACCCCTGTACAACTAAAGTTCTTTTTACTTCGCTTGTCCGTCCTATTTTAGAGTATGGAACTTGCATTTGGTCACCTCAATATGAGTCGCACCAGATTAGACTTGAATCCGTTCAAAAGCAGTTCTTGCTATTTGCTCTTCGTGGCTTAAGCTGGGATCGCAATGTCAATTTGCCTTCGTATTCTAGTAGACTTCTCTTGATTAACCTTCCTTCCCTAACTAACCGTAGTACTATGCTTGGTGTCATTTTCATGCACAAGCTCCCAATTGGTGATATCGACTCGCCTGAGTTATTAGCTCAGATAAATCTGTCGGTACCATGTAGACGGAGTAGACATCCTTTGATACCATTATCCCTTAGTCGTTGTTCTTCTAACTATGCCATGCATGAACCTTTTAGGGTCCTCTGGTCTGATTACAACCTTCTATTCCATGTAATCAGCTCAGAGTTTTCTATCAATATGCTTAAAACATCTATCCTATCCCATTTAGTTAATAGATAACTATAATATTATTTGTTTGTCTGTTTTTTCTCTTGTGTATTTGTCCACGCGATTCGTGCCGTGCGTTATACGGCTGCACCCCTCGGTCGGTCGGGTGGGAGGTGGGCAGTTATCTGCTTGGGCTCGCGCGTAATAGGCTTTGTCCTGGTGTCGTAGGGGCCACTTGAACGTACTGCGCATAGTATCGTCGTTTAAAAAAAAAAAAAAAAAAAAATAGTATAATAAATAAATATATATAACATGCACACTATCATGCCATGCAAGGTGAGAAAATCGTCAGAGTCTCCGGTAGGGTTGCGACAGAATTATCAGCAGAGTCATCAACAGAGTTTTCGACAGGATTAATAATCTCATCAACAGGATATTCCAGATAGAATTATTAATGGAGTCAGCTACTGAGTTACCGACAGAGCTAACTATAGAGTCCCCAATGGAACCATCGACAGAGCCATACCAGGAAATCAGTGGGAAAAAAAATAGAGAATATATATATATAGATATAACACGCGCAGAGCTAGGTCACGCTAAGTAAAAATAGCGGCAGAGTCTCCGGCAGGGTTTCGACAGAATGATCAGCAGAGTCATCTACAGAGTTAGCGACAGGATTAATAATCTCTCCAACAGAATATTTCAGGTAGAATTATTAATGGAGTCAGCTACTGAGTTACCGACAGAGCTAGCCATACAGTGATTAACGGAGCCATCGACAGAGTCGCCTATGGAAATTAGTTTGATTAAAAAAAAAAAAATTTTGTGTTTTTTTTTTACCACAGGAGAGAGAATAGCTAAAGTTGCCAGAAACAGATAGAACGAGTCTAGGTACCTCTCGGAGAGCCATTAGCAAGGTTGTAAACTACCGCATTATGAGTTAAACGGGACTTGGGCATGGGTAACCTAAAAATCCGCCACTCTCACCCAAAGCAGCAGCAGAAGTCACAGCAGCGGTAACAGCAGCAGAGGAAAAGAGACAGAAGAGTGTCGCACAAAAGACTATTTAAAACCAAGCCTATGCACTGGCAAAGGAGTCAGTGTTTGGAACTCAACAAGAAAACATCGGAAGAAAAATTGCTTCAATCCGGAAGGATAGCAACTGGACAAGGATCATTATCAAGACTACTCACCAATACAAGGGTTAACAACTGGACAAGGATCAACGACTGGACAAGGATCAACAAGGACATAGGACAGGGACATTCATCGCCAGGCTGAACTAAGCTTCAAGGACACAACGGAGATTAATGCAAAGGACATCAGGAAATTCGGCAGCAAGGACCACTATTTTCTCAAGGATATTCTAAACAGTAATCGGAGTAAACTTTTATTTTCTTTGGACAACATCGAGGGAGAATCAATCACGTCCCCAATAACTATATTCTACATTCAAGGATTTACCTATTTCAAATAAACAAACCGGATCGAATTCTACCAACAGGCAAGACCTTTCTTATATATATTTGAACCATTGCAAAGATTTTGTTCAAAATATTTAAACCAAAAACCACCTCGAAAGTTCCCCGGCGGCTATAATCCTCCTTTACGCGTCACCGTTTCTTACTCTTCTTTGAACAAACATATATACATTTTCATATTTTCTGACCCTTCCCTAGCAGAATTTATTAAAAATTAAATAAAATATATATATATATACGCATTGGTCAAATTGCATTTCCACATCATAGTCTATCGGTTTACCGTAGCCATCTTCAATCAGTATCGCGTAGCCTACTGGGCGAACTCCGAGATCCTTTAGCGGTTTATCACTTATACTACGACTCCGAGTCTTTACTAACATACTAGCAATGGGCGTTCATTGGATAAATCATCGTCGCAAAGCCGAATTGGAAGTCCTTTGTGACGAATTCGGATTAGACACCGGTGGAATAGTGGAAGACTTAAGAAATCGGTTCCGTGAGTTCGCCTCAAGGGAGGATCATCATCCTGATCCCGAAAGCTGGTGGCAAACCAGCGGCTATCCGGAGATGACATGGGCCGGCTATGATGACATGGCATGGCTATTTTGAGAAACTAGAGGATAGCATACGCGCTCGAAAGCAACGCCATCAGGAACCATACAAGGAGTATCTAGTAGACCTTCGATTGATGATGAAGAGAGCTCAGTACTCGACGTTACAGGAAGTCGACAGGATCTACGGATATCTTTTACCAAACTACAAACTGTATACCCGACGAAATGATTTCCAAACGTTACCCGGCTTAACCAAGTTGGTGGTAAATTATGAGACAATTCGATTGGAGCAAGGCAGCGAGGACTCAACGCATGCCTGGAAAAGGAGCAACGCCGTTTAAAATAAGCCCTTAGATCATATGCCTTCCAGCCTAAACGGGACTGCTATATGTCAACTCTCCGAAGCACTCGTGGATACCAGTACAGCTTGCCGCAAATGTGCGGGAGCTGGTCACTTCGCACGAGAATGCACGAAGCCCCGTGTGTTGTTCTGTTGGCAATGCGGACGAAGGGGGGTACGTACTATCGAATGTTGCCAAAGTTCGGGAAACGGGCCAAACCTCCGTCTCAATCTGGGCCAGACGGAGGGACCAGACCAGGACCTCAGCCCAGTAACCCCTCCACCTAAAGAAAGACCGCATCCAACTCCATGTCTTCGTCAATAGAAAACCAATGGTAGCTACCTTGGATTCAGAAGCGAACAAGAGTTTCATAAACGAGGAAGTGGCTGTTCAGCACTTCGCTCCGTTCCTTCTGCGAGACATTCATACTAATATTAACCTTGCCGATAATACTCGGGCAGCAATCAAAAGTTCTCTTAGGGCGACCATCAGTCTCGGGGCACAGACCGTACATATGACATTGTTAGCGATGCCATCGATGATGGATCCTCTTATTCTGGGAGTGGATTTCCTTCGGAACATAGGAACTTCTATACGTTGTGGAGGTTATCTGTTACAGTTGCCCCCCCCTACAATTCAGCCATCGCTAGTGGCGGATGACCACGCGCAGCCTGATGCTCATATAAATCAACTGGATCCTGCAGAAACGTCCGCTACGCCCAAGGATACCTCTGACTCTCCACATAGCAACAAACCGGTATGCCAAGCACGCTCAGTCTTGCCGCCTCCAACACCTGACGCTGTCCGTAAAAACCCATTCCGCCAGCCCGGCAGCAAAAAGGAACTCAACGGCGTTACCCAAATAGCACAACATGTCATTGTATTGAAGCACGATCGACCCATGAAGCAGAGGTATTATCCCCGTAATCCGGCCCAACAACAAATTATCAACGAAACAGTAGACGCACTGCTGAAGGAAGACCGTATTGAACCATCCAAAAGCCCTCACAGCGCACCAATCGTGTTGGTAGGTAAGAAAACTGGTGATACTCGCATGTGTATAGACTTTCGACAACTGAACGCTCAGTCAGTGCGTGACGCATATACACCAGAGAAATTGAGGAACGCGAAGTACATTTCTACTCTAGATTTAAAAAGCGGGTATTGGCAAATACCTTTAGAGGTCAAAAGTAGAGAGTGTACAGCCTTCACAGTGCCCGGACGCGGGTTATTCCATTGGAAAGTCATGCCTTTCGGCTTGCATTCCGCATCCGCCACGTTCCAGAGGGCTTTGGATAGTGTGATTGGGCCCGAAATGGAACCACATGCCTTTGCGTACCTAGACGATATTATCGTAATCGGAAAGACGCTCGAGGAACACCTCTCACACCTGCTTGAAGTCTTTCGACGTCTACGAGAAGCCTATTTAAGGATCAACCGAGACAAATGTCGTTTCTTCAAGAAACGGATCCAATTTCTAGGTCATGTTGTCAGCGAGGATGGTATCCATACCGACCCTGAAAAAGTAGAAGCTATCCGTAACCTTCAGCCACCAACCAATGTCAAGGAGTTACGTCGATGTCTCGGTATCGCCTCTTGGTATCGTCGGTTCGTACCCAACTTCTCCGATACGATGCAACCTCTCACAAGTTTGTTAAAGAAAGGTTTGAGTTGATTTTGGAACTTAGAGCAACAACAGGCGTTCGATGCACTCAAGACACGTCTCACCACAGCCCCTGTCCTAACCTGTCCAGATTTCGCTGTAAAGTTCTGCTTACAGACTAAAGCCAGCGATGTTGGCCTCGGCGCAATGCTCACTTAGAGTATCGACGGTGCAGAAAGAGTCATTGCTTACGCTAGTCGACGTCTCTTGAAGGCGGAAGAAAACTACTCGACTACTGAGAAAGAATGCCTAGCAATAGTCTAGGCCATCAGGAAATATCGTTGCTTTTTGGAAGGCTATTGCTTCGACGTGATCACGGACCATTTGGCTCTCAAATGGCTAAACTCGATAGAAAATCCCACAGGGCGTGTGGCCAGATGGGCGCTGGAGTTGCAGCAATACGAGATCGAGGTGCACTATAGACGAGGTAAGCTGAACGTGATTGCCGATGCCTTATCGCGACAATCTTTGGATGTGCTCCACTGGACACAACTAGTAGAACCGGAGTGCAAATGGTGGCTAAAGATGCGGCAGCACGTCACGGAACACCCTGCGGATTTCTCAGATTATATATTCGAGAACGGCCACATTTATCGCAGACGAGACCCCCGATGACCACGATTCTACACCTTGGAAACTATGCGTTCCCCTAGAACTTCGAGACCAAGTACTAAAGGAATGTCACAATTTGGTGACGGCTGGCCACTTGGGAATCAGGAAAACCACTTTGCGAGTGACCCAAAGATACTTTTGGCCTGGCCTCTTCCGAGATGTCGCGCGTTACGTTAGATGCTGCCTCACCTGCTCGTAGTTTAAACCAGCGCAAATGAAACCAGCGGGCAAAATGCTCACCCGTCAAGTCGCGGAGTCTTTCGATACCGTGTGTACGGGCCTTTGCCGCGTTCTAAGCAAGGTAATACGATGTTACTAGTTTTCTTGGATTTATATAGTAAATGGGTCGAGTTGGTACCACTTCGTAAGGCCACTTCAGCCGCTTTGGAGAAGGCTTTTCGTGAAAGGATTTGGTCTCGATTCGGCAATCCTCGCACCCTCGTGAGCGATAACGGTACCCAGTTCACTAGCAAGCTTTTCAAAAACTTCTGCAAAACGTCCGGAATTATACTCCAGCATACCGCCCCCTATTCTCCACAGCAGAATCCTACCGAGCGCGCAAATCGAACCATCAAGACCATGATTGCACAATACCTGGAGAATGGGCAAAACACTTGGGATCAATGGCTTCCAGAAATAACATTAGCGATCAACTCAAGCGCCAACCACACCACCGGATTCAGTCCAGCTTACATCATATTAGGTCGGGAACCCCGTATGCCCGGCGCTCTTTATGACCAAGCAACGGATGTCGCCGGTAACGAACCCCCTAGCCCTGACGAGCGCATCCGACGAATGGAAGATATTTTTAAGCTTGTACATGAGAATCAACGGAACGCACTGAAACATCGGGAGCATGGTCATGCTCAAGCAACATGTGCTGTCTAATGCCAACGAAGGGTTCAATGCCAAACTGGCGCCTAAGTAAAAAGGCCCATATAAAATAATCAAGTTTCTTTCCAGCAACGTCGTTAGACTACAAGAAGCCCAGGGGCGTGAGCGACGTACCGCCGGTCTGGCTGACTTAAAGGCCTTCAATAGTGACGACAACGAGCCACCAGAACCCGTTCTTTCTGAAGACATCGGCCACGGGACACCTCGTACCCACGGCCCGCACGAGGCCACTGATTAACGATCTTTCAAGGGGGACCACTTGTTGGTGGGTGCGCCTGCCCAGAAGAGACAGTCCTCTCGGCTGCAACCGCGCTCTTTGGGTCAGCTCCAGTGCCTGTGTGCCCACCGGACATGACCCTCGCACAATATCGGCAAGATATGACTACGCCGCCGTTCCGCCAAATGGAGCCCCTCGTCTGGCCGGCAGAGCGCGTTTTCCGCGAGGAGATGTTCGTCCTGCCGTACCCAGGGCCGGACCCTGGTGAAGTACTCGCCGTCCCGATGGAGGACTACAGAGTCCCCGCCGCCGATGACCAGGGATCTAAGTCCAACTCTCCGTCTCACCGTGTACCGGACACCCCTCCGCGGCCCGTGTATGAGCCGATAAGCCCCCCAGCGAACACTGGCGTTCGTTTGACAACCGTCAGGGTCCGTGAGTGTCCACCTGACAACGAGGAGATGCCTCCAGATCTCTCTGGGCCCCGCCCTCGACAATCGCTCGCCCCAGCAAACGACACCGCTGCTACATCAACTCACGCCAGCCTTGGGCTAACGTCTCGAGGCCCTTTGCGCCGATCTACGGCAACCTTTGTGTCGGAGGTCACCCCCGCAGCTTCTAACTGGGTCCTCACACCACCAGAATGGATCGTCGACACCCCGGATAGACGAATACCCGCTGAGATCCGAGATCGGGTGGCGGTAATCCGTCACGATGGACTCCGACGAAACCACCGCTTCCTCATGTGGGCGGAAGAGCATCTGTTCCGCATCGAGATCAAGCTACATGGTCGAGTCACGATCCGTTTCGTCCGGTCGAAGTAGGGACACCGTGTGACGAGTCACATTTCCATGGCGGCTTAAACTACGCCCATGTGGGGCCCCTCTGTATTATTACTATTATTCTTCATACGCCCATGGAGGGCACATTAAATACCTCAACATAAAAAATTAACTGTAGTTCTTTCTTCTAATAGCCAATACTTGCGATCGACGCGTCCCTCTCATTCTAGCTACCGTCTTGATGCGGCGCAGCGTCGACGCGTTGCGGAGAGAACAACCTCTGCTGCGCTGCATGCCGACGCCAAAGAGCCCATGACAAAATTGAAAGTGAGAGAGGGAGACGGCGATCGTGACGCGCGAGTTACCTACCCGGTCACCACACCAACGAATTCACCTTCAACTACACAAACCATGGACAACACATCAAAAAGGGCAACAAATAACACATATATACATATATACATACATACATATATACATAATTAACTGAAGGAGAAAACGGCATTGTCGCCGAATAAAAAGAATAATTGTATGTTGAACGTCAAACAAGACGGAGGTTTTAATTTTATAATTAAAAAATACTAAAAAAGTAAATAAACACAGGGAAAAGTTACTCTTTTTCCTCGAACACGACTTGGCCAAGATGTTAACGGGCGCAGCTTAACGACTTCAGGGACGGGAAAAAGTGCCCCGAAGGAACCTACGTTCATGCATAAGTATCTAAGTATCAAAAAAAAAAAGTTTTAAATAATGATTTACAAATATTTCATTGGTAAAAAAAAAAAAAAAAAAAAAAAAAAAGAAAAGTATTTAAATAATGATTCACAAATATTGCATTGGTAAAAAAAAAAAAAAAAAAAAATTTTATAATAATGCATAAATTGTTGCCTAATCGTGCTAGAGATTGTTAAGTGTATCGGACAGAGCGATAAAGACAACAAAACATGTACATATGTACATACATGCACTCCATGATATTGATGTTGGTGTTGCCTTTCAGTTTCACTCGAATTTAAAATATTTCATCATCTTTTTCAAGTTTTTGCTTCGGGTGTATTCGTTCCCCCGAATTCAGCAATTCCCGTTAATCACATACACACATGTATATGGGTACAAGCTGCGTAACAGGCGACATTGTCGTTTGCTACATTTTGCAGACTTGCGTGTCTCGTCAGAGTGACGGAGATGCCGCAACGGTACAAAGTTGCTTCGCGACAAGCGTCTCTACTTCATCATCTTTTTGGTCTGACCGCGTCGCGGTACAAGCTGCGTAACAGGCGACATTGTCGTTTGCTACATTTTGCAGACTTGCATATCTCGTCAGAGTGACGGAGATGCCGCCACGGTACAAAGTTGCTTCGCGACAAGCGTCTCTATTTCATCATCTTTTTCGTCTGACCGCGTCGCGAGTCGCACATTTTGGTGGCTTTACGTGTTCCGTTAGAACAGAACGACAGCGATGTCGCGACAGTCAGAATTGTTTGACGAGTGGCGTCGCAAATTTTGGAGTGCGTTTTGTAGTTTCCTAACCCTTGGGCAGCGAGTCATTTAATTTTCAACCGCCTTGGAAGCAACATCGACCTTCAAAAAAAAAAAAAATATATATAAAAGAAAAGTAGACAGAAGTCAAAGTGTGTGCAAATTAAACAACAAGCTGTGAAATTCGAATGCTTCAAGTTTGAGCGAGCAAAGGCCCAACAATATTAGCCGAAAGTGAAAGGGGTAAGGTACATATATATATATATAAATAGATATAAAAAAAAAAAAAAAAAAAAAGAAACCAACAACAAAATTGATTCAAATAAAATATTTAAAACTATAAACAAAAAACACTGCTATAAAAATAGTATAACTTTCCCCAACTTTGTGATTCCCAAGGGACCTTCCAAAGTAAAAGGGCAAACCAGCCTCTGGTTTTCATACTCAAAAAAAAAAGGAGGAGAACAAATAGCTAAACGATACATAAGCTGTTTAAACCAACACATAAGTTGTTGTACAAATTTTTTTTTTTCGTGTTCTTATTGCGCTGGACGGTTATATGTGCCCACAAGTTTGTGTGTATGTGTAACCGGAACCTGCTGTATTGGACAGAACAAGAACAGAACAGAAAAGTTACTCTTTTTCCTCGAACACGACTTGGCCAAGATGTTAACTCGCGCCAAAGCACAAGACGCATCAAATGTTTTCACCGTTAGGACATAAGTAGGCAGAACAAGGGTGGGTTTCGACAGCGAATTAGAATGATTAGAAAATCACTTCGCCAGTAGCCACGGGAGTAATGAGTCACATTGTGAAACAGTGAGTGCAAAACAACAAGTGTAACATTGTAAAACCAAGACTAGAGACCGAGTACCAGCGAGAGATCCTTCAGGAATAGCAGGTGAGCCCATGACCAAAGTTCCCCTTTATTTTTACTTGAGTGCGGTAGGGACCTAGATTTCCAAATATGTTTAGGATTAATTAATTATTAATAAACATTACAACATGATCATTTAACCTAACCCGGCATTATTTCTTTATTCGGCACTGAATTTTTGTATACCCCTTTCCCTTCCCTTCTCCTTGGCCACTTAACCATTTGAGTGGAGCCGAAGGACCAGCGGACTTCGGCAGGATGAGTTATTCTCCTGCAGACGAAGTCAATCGCTGATCTCCAGGCTCAGTCACTCAAGGTGAGGAGGCAACGGATCTCGGCCAAGCGGCAGACGAGATCAGTCGTTGCAGTTCCTCTTCACCATCCCTTTTCCATAACCACATTAACATTCCGTTTCCCGCTTCCCTTTCCCGTCCCTTCCAAGAGGCAACGGATCTTGGCCAAGCGGGCTTCGCTTGGCAGACGAGATCAGTCGTTGCTACTCCTCTTGGACTCTCCTCCTACTCCTTTCCCTTCCCTTTTTCCCCCTTTCATGTGGTCTCAGTCCCCAATCTTAATACTCATCAAGGTCTCCAGATCAAATAAATGTTCTGTAGACTGGACTCTGAGACTGAGAATTGTACCCCAGCCAGAGCTTCCTTACAGTTTTCATTAGAGAATAATACCAAAGATTTTCGGACACCACTTCTTGCAGGCACTATAGATGGTAATAGCGCTCCGGGTCTGTACCCACCCTACCATGAGCCTGCCAGCGAAAGTTATCGCAGTCTCCCAAAACAAAAGCTAGGACTTCTCCTTCTACATCAGGGAACTAAAGAAATAAGTAATTCATAATGCACTTAATATTTATTCAAACAACTCAAAATTATAAGACTCTTCGTGCAATAGATTGGATTAACTTGATCTACAAAAATTATTTATTTTTAAAAATATTAAGCTGAATAGCTTAAAATTGGTACAAACCTGATTATATAGGTTACAAAGTTTGCATATTATTCTTATTACTAATGGTTTTTCTAATATTCAAAATTCATGATTTCCTAACTTTACGATATTTTAACTTTTAGCATTAGTGACCAAAAAATTTTTACAAAGGTTATACATTTATGTTGCTTGCTTACGCTAATTTCCTTAGCTTTATTTAGCTCATCAAATGTAATTAAAAGAAAATTTGATTTTGTATACACTTACAGCTTGTCAATTTTTTCCCACGCAGAAAGATCTTTCGTGGTGTTGGTGTCGCTGTTGAAAATAGGAAGGTTTACATATTCCAAATAAAGCTAAAGCATCTGGTTACATTGTGAATTTAAATGCATACTCAGATTCTGAAAAATGAAAATTATTAAACTAACGAAAATATACACAAGACTGTCACAACATAGATCTGACTACTAACTCCGATAATATTCCAAAATACAAAAAACGGCACTTATGGCCCATTGTGCCGCCAGTGGACTTTCACCGATTTTTGATGCAGCAAGTATAATAGACCAAGAACAACATTACAACAAACGTTACACTTTAATGCACCTAATAAATACCTCGAAAAATATAAAACTTAATTATAAGTTAGATACCGACAATTGCGCTCATTTATTAGGGACTAATCAGTGTGAAGCTCCATGGGACTACGCTGGTCTTAGCGGTAAATAGATGGTCGCTTGGCTTATTGCGATAACTGACCCGCACATATAGAGCTGCTCCGTTAGCCTTTTGGAACGAGTCACAGAAGCCATGAATCTCCCACTTGAAAGTATCGCCGGTATATAGACGACGAGGGATGCGAAGTAGACTGAGACCTGGATAATCCTGCAAGAATTCGTGGCATTGATGCAGAGGTTTCTTTAAGCGGAGTTCGGTTAACCAAATCTTCGCTCGGATCGCGGGGCAAACCTGCCAACGGTCCAGAAAATCATCGTTATATGAGACAAGACTTTCATCTTGTCGATCCAGATCGACTCCTGTAGTGGTGGATCTGTGACGGAGAAGAAGAAGACGACCTCGGCGCCCAAGGTTTCCGCAGTGCTGGCGTATTCTAACTCGAGAAAGTCCTCTTGCACTAGGTGCTTTCTTGGGATATCCTGATGTACATCCTTCTTGTCCACTTTCGCAGCGGGTGACCCGCACAAAACGGGCTGCAGGCACCTTTTGGAGGGCGAGAACGCCGCGCAGTTAACCACAAACGTGACTGTTTGGTGCTCATAGTCCTAAATAATGCCGTGACGATCCCGGGAGAGGATACGCTGAAAGGGAGTGTGCCTAGGATCGATTAGGATTTGCCGATAATCTGCGTGAGTCGGCAGTAAAAACCAACTGACGTTTTTTTTATTTTTGCTTAAATAAATTAATAAACTTTTCTATAACTTAAAAACTCACTATCGTTTTTGTGCATTTACAAAAAAAATCTTGAACAATTTCAACATAAATAAAAACTAACAACAAAACTTGCATTAGCAGTGTTGTTCTTTTGCGTATTTCTTTTGCTGTTGCTGCATGTGTTCAATTTGACGCGCTCTCTCGCTCTTTCCTATTTGATTGCGCTCTCGACTTTTGCCTACCCGCGACTCAATGATACGTGCTTTTGTGATTATTATTTGTGTATTCTTCTGCATTCGTTTTACTCTATAGTTGCGAAGGCTTAATCTGCACATAAACCCTTGTGTCAGAACTGGTCAGTATATTCAATTTCGTTTATTCCTTTTTATACCTTTGAAGAGGGTATTATAAAATTGGTCAGATATTTGTAACGCACAGAAGGAGACGTTTCCGACCCTATATTCTTGATCAGCATGAGAAGCTGAGTTGATATAGCCATGTCCGTCTGTCCGTCTGACCGTCTGTCCGTCCGTCTGTGCGTATGCGTTTTACTCAGCCATCTTAAGAGCTATCGGGATGAAATTTTTTTGGGGGCTTTTTATTACCTGGGAAAAATAAAGTATGAAAATTGGCAGAATCAGACCACTATACCATATAGCTCTGGAAAAAATATTTTTGCAAAAATTGGAGTATCCCCATGAAAATTTACCAATATAATAGTATTATATATAAAATCTCAGACGCAACGCTACATAAACTATATGTGTATGCGTGCGAATCGCGGCATGCGTGTAAAAGGGGATGGGGAAGAAGAAGAAGAAATTGAAATGATATTTGAAAGGTTCTGTGCATTAATGAATTGAGATACAGAAAAAGAGTTTGGAACATGTAAAAATATTATGGCCATGGACTGCAAGGGTATATATGATATTTTATGTTAAATTAAATTTTTTATAAAATGATTGTCTGCTCTGAAATTAATTGCATAGTTGCCACAAGGTGTACATTGCTAAAGGTGGTGGCTTCAAGTATGGATGTGATGCTTGCCAAGAAGTTTAGTCAACACATGCTCATAGTTTTGGGTGATTTTAATTTACCCGCTTTAGCATGGTCGCTAACGGATAAATCTATGATGTTGATGCCTATGTCACATGACTTTATTGATGGCCTTCTAGTCTTATTTTTATCTCAAGTTATTCCTATCTTAAATTCTTATGGAAAATCGTTATATCTTATTTTTGTATTAGATTCTACTTATTGTGATATTTCTAGGATCGAACCATTTGTACTTCCCGAAGGTAAATTTCATCCTACATTAAATTTAAAAGTCCTTCCGCCCTAGTTTTCACCATTACGTGGTTCAAACCTCTGACTAGGTGCTTTCGTAAGACTGACTTTGCCAGCCTTAATGAAAACATTATTACTACCGATTGGTCCTAATTATACAATTTAGAGATATGAACTCAGCTGTTCGCTTCTTTTATAACACTCTAAATTCACTCTTTGATATTTGCGTGCCTCTTGGTAGGCAGGAGCGGCTTAACAAACCTCCCTGGTTCTCTTGAGAGTTATCTAATTTAAAAAATGTGAAGACTCGATATTATAAAAAGTTTCAAAAAACACGTCGTTTATCAGATTACGCTCTGTATACAGTCGCTCGTTCAAAATTCATGCACAATGCTATAAGAATTATCTTCCGCGGTGTAAGCTTTAGTTTTCTTCTGACCCTAAACATCTTTATAATTTTGTTAATTGTTAACGTAAGACCTCTGTGGTGCACCCAACCTTTCTTGTCTTTTCAAAATAAAAAAGCTAGCACTGATCAGGCAATTGCCGATATGTTTGCGAGTTTTTTCAAAACAACTTATTCCTCAACAGAATATCGTGCAAGTCCGTATCCTTATCGTTTAAAAAAGGCTAATTGCATTTACAATCCAGTGGTTGATGAAAGTTCTCTTCTTCGCAAACTTAAACTAGTTAAACCTGTTTATTCTCCGGGATGTGTACCTGGTCTACTTGGATGTGTACTCAGGTTCTGTGCAAACGCATTATGTAATCCCATTTTAAAATTGTTTTTAATGTCTATCGAATCTTTCTCTTTTCCATATATTTAGAAGGAGTCATGTATCATTCCTCTGCATAAAAATGGCAAAAAGTCCGAAGCCTCTAATTATAGGGGTATCTCAAAATTGCCCGCTATTCCGAAAGCTTTTGAGAAAGTTATAACTTCGCAATTGCAACATTTTTGCAGCTCTATTATTTCGCCATCCCAACATGGGTTTGTGAAACGTAGATCTACAACCACTAACCTTTTAGAATTTACCTCAATAATTATCAAGGGGTTCAAAAATGCTGACCAAACTGATGTCATATACACTGACTTCAGCAAAGCTCCTGATTCTGTTAATCATAGCCTATTACTTTCTAAACTGAACGACATTGGGTTTCCACCTATTTTACTTTTTTGGTTTCGAGAATATTTAACAAATAGAAAACAGAAGATACTTTTTAAGTCTTCTTTTTCCGTTTCCATTCCTGTGACTTCTGGTGTACCTCAAGGTAATCATCTTGGCCCTCTGCTTTTCACACTATTCATTAACGATCTTCCATCAGTCATTGTTCATTCGCGTGTGCTTATGTATGCTGACGATGTCAAGCTTTGTTTTACTTATAAAGAAACAGATTAATTTAGTCGGCTACAAGCTGATCTTAAAAACTTAACACTACCAAATATAAGGTAATAACTTTTCATCGTAACTCTCCTCAACTGGTCACATATTTTCTAAGCAATAGTCGAGTCACTCTCCTTGGTGTGACCGTATCCGCCGAGGATCAAAAAACTCTCCTCACTCCTCACTGCTCTTCGCCGCTCACTGCAACGCCGATCACTTGCAACATGTTCAATTGTCACCCTGGACATATAGTGGATGGGGGACGGCAACGTCCTGGAGCGCCTAGATGCCACAGGAGCCGGAGACGACCCATCCGAAGGACTTCGAGCCGTTCGGGCTAGGGAGCGGCGCCTGGGTGGTTGGTCAATCATATGGAGCAGTGTGTGATGATTCTGCCCGCACCGTCAGCAATTAGGGTAGTATTTGTTATCAGCCCGGAGGTTCAGAAAGCGTTGTCAATTCCGAAGGGCATGGACTCCCCGGCAGACACGGCATCGATAGGAGTTTATCCCGTGCGGACCGGACCGATGGCTGCTAAGGTGCGGCTAACGCGAGGGGGCCATATCGCTATAGAAAGACCGTTTGAAGGACTAAAACGAAAAGAAAATACGGAGGGGAAAGCGGATTAGTCAATTCAGGGGGAACGAGTCCCATGAATGGAGACGAGGACATTCGGAAGCAACATAGAAGATCAGGGAACCGCTGTTGTCTTGCAGCAGGATGAGTTTCGCAACGGGTCTTCGAATCGATCCACGCGCTGTTCTAAGCGCCACTCGAAACGATCACGAAGTCGCCTGTCTGCAGACTACGAGCAGGCAATTTCCACTTATTCCGTTTGTGGAGCTCCTTAAGGTATTCGTTCTTCCAATGGTGGCAGAAGGCATGGGTTGCCTTCAGTCGCTGTCATCGGTTGATTAAGGACATAGGCTCAATTAGGATCTCAGGCTCAGCAATGGATAAGAGAGCTCCTCTAATAAGGAAATGTCTCGGGCTCAATGCCAGCAGATCCTCTGGGTCCTCGCTCATGGGAGAAATTGGCCGAGAATTCAGACACGCCTCGATTCGACACAGTAGAGTGGAAAGTTCCTCAAACGTGTGCTTAACGTTAGACGTGGACTTGTAAAATAAGGTCTTAAATCTTTTGAACCGGCCTCCGACAGTCCTCCCATATGAGGAGCGCTCGGCGGAATAAAGTGCTAGGATATAAATGAAATGAATTCAAGATACTCTGGTCGACCCAAAAAGTCCTTTTCGAGCACCTTCGAGGCTCCTACGAAGGTTTTGCCATTATTGGAGTAAATGCGCTGTGGACATTGTATCATTGCGACAAACCGTGAAAAAGCTGTGAGAAATCTTTCAGTGGTGAGGTCGGAGGTAGCCTCGAGATGGATTGCCTTTGTGCTGAAACACACAAAGACGCAGACATAACCTTTCGTAATAAAACACGTACGCCCGGTATAATGCCCGTGTGGGTGAAAGTCGGGAATAGGTGATGGGCTCTGGAGAAAGATCACCCATCATTTGAGTCTGCTGTCGTAGACGAAGAACGATGCAAATTTTATATCCCTTGATGTGGGACTTCACCAGATTCTTAATCCGTGGAATCCAAAACATGGACCGCAGATACCGCACCATTAGCTGATTGCCGCCATGCAGCGCGATGTGATGGGCGGGGCCACGAGGGTCTTAGCCGATAATAGATAGACGCTTACATGATCGCGATAACAGACCCGCACATATAGGGCTGCTCCGTACGCCTTCGAAGCTCCGACGAGAGAGTATCGCTGGTGTTTAGGCAACGGGGGATGCGAAGTTGACTGAGGCCTGGAAAATCCTGCAGAAATTCGTGCCAGAGCGTCATCCCAGCCAAGTTCGGTTAAACAGATTTGCTGCATAAAGATCTTCGCTCGAATAACAAATGGGGTTTTTTTTTTTTTTTTTGTCAGGTCCATATTTTGGGACTTTATTTCAAAATTTAGTTTAAAAAAAACCGTTAGAGATACGCCCACAAAATTTACGGTACATCATCTCGATAGAATGACCAACTCAACGCTATAAATTAATACATCAAAACGTTTCACTAACCGTATATAAAAATCAAATGAAATCAGAATTTATGATCAAAAAAAAAAGTCTCAAATTTCTTGCCGCAACTGTATGTACATTTGTATGTATGTGAGATGGGATAAGGTAGTTGCAACGTGTTGGGAGTTGGCAACTCCCTTATGCAGATTGGCAACGCAGCAGCAATCGTGAGGTGTCGTGGGAAGTCAGCAGTTGGTGTTCAGCAGTCAATAGTCAATGTTCAGCAGTCAGCAGTCGGTATTCAGCAGTCAGAGGTATCAGCAGTCAGCAGTAAGAGGCCGATAAATCAGCAGTACACAGAACCCGAGATTTAAGTTGCATATTGTAATCCTTATTCGCCCGTCCACGATTCATAATACTAATAAACTATAATATAATACATTTGGGGACTCAATTGAGGACTCCATCTTACATTTGGGGGCTCAACCGATCGCGGACTTTGGAAATACATGATTGGAAAGCTGACAGTGGAAAGAGTGAGACAGCGAAAGTTTTCGACAGCAGAAAAAACGAGAGAGCGAGTACACTCAGACGAAAAAACGAATTCCAATTTCGCAAGAAGACGCGATGCTCTGGCGCCAAATGAAATAAGCAAAACGAAAACATTAAACGAAACGAAAAAAGAGACAGCAAGCAGACGCGACATTTTGGCGGCAAACGAAACGAAAAAAGAGACAGCAAGCAGACGCGAAATTCTGGCGGAAAACGAAACGAAAAAAGAAACGAAAGCAGCAATCGGAAAAAACGAGACGAATACAGCAAGCAAAAAACGAAAAGGAAAAATCGCGAGCACGCTTCCAATAAGAAATTGTAAGGCTCCAATAAGAGTGTTACGAAATCGCATTATTATGTCGGACCAAGAGGACCAATTAGCCCCGATGTCGCACCCAGGTAAAATGGTTAATGAGAACAACCATGGAAATGATGAAAACCAGGCCGGAATAAATGCAGCAATGCTAGTTGAGAACACCGCGACTCTTCAACAGCTGGTCCAACTATTTTCTCTGAAAGTGCATGGCGACGAAATAGACAAAAAGAATGACACCAAGTTGGTAGTGGAGAACTTTGCCAAAATCATCCCAGAATTCTGCGGTGAACGAATGTCTGTACAACAGTGGTTTCAAAACTTTGAACTCAACGCCGATGCATATGGATGGAACAATAAACAGAGTACGTTCAAGCCCGAGTGAAAATGACTGGTACCGCCGCTCTATTTCTCGAGTCTACGGCTGTCTACGAATATGAACAACTTCGCCAGCAAGTCCTGGAGGAATTTGATTGGGATCAGCCATGCAGTGCCGAAATTCACAACCAATTATCTCTACGTACGAAGTCCGATGGTGAAAGTTTTCATGAGTACATTTTACAAATGAAACGGATCGCTGCCCGTGGGATTATTGATATGGAGTCAGTTATCAAACACATCGTTAATGGATTGAACCTAAAGAGTGACTACAAATACACGTTGTACGGCTGCAAGTCACTGAAGGAGCAGAAAGACAAATTAGACATTTACGAAAAATCGCCAGTACCAAGGTTAAGCACGAAGCAGCAAAACGAGCTCCGCAGCAGTTTACGCCGAAATCAAACTTCATTAGGAATGACGGGAAGCAACATTGCTTCAATTGGATCAATGGCGCATCTGCGCAAGGACTGTAAAGAGGAAGTCAAGTGTTTCCCCTGCAACCAAACTGGACACCTGTCCAAAAATTGTCCTACTTCCTACTCTGTAAACATTGTGTATGAAGAAAACCGACTCAAATCATTGCAGATAGACGAGGTGAATGTAAAGGGATTGATAGACACCGTAGCTGACGTGTCTCTACTTAGAAAGTCTGTGTTCAGCCGAATGCGAGGAGTCCAGCTACTAGCAAGTACGTCTTTTCTGAGAGGACTAGGACAGAACACCACACGTCCTGTAGGTCAGTTCAAGGCAGAGGTGTAGATCGATGGTATTTGCCTCACACACACGTTTCTGGTAGTAGATGACTGCACAATAGGAATTGAATTACTGTTGGGTTACGATTTCATATCAAAGTTCCAAATGACATTAACTTCCGTTGGTTATACGTTCGCCCAGCTATTTGAGGAAGAAGCTGACAACCAAATCAGATAAGTATTTACAATGTAGTCGAAACATACTGTGATGTGCCTTCACAGTATACTCATGTTGTTCGATTGAGGATTGAGGATTTTGGCAAAAAAAAGAAGACAGCTGACTGCCCGATCACGTTGAAGATCGTGCCTGACGACAACATCAAGCCATTTAGGCACGCACCAAGCCGAATAGCCATCACCGAAGCAGATGTGGTCAAGCAGCAGATCGACGAATGGCTAAAGGATGACACAATACGACGTTCATCATCTAACTTCGCCAGTCGTACAGTTATCGTAAAAAAGAAGGATGGCAATAATCGAGTGTGCATTGACTACCGGCAGTTAAAAAAGATGGTATTGAAGGATTGTTTCCCTGTGCCTATCGTCGAAGATGTTTTGGAAAAATTGGGCAATGCAAAAGTTTTCACCATCATGGACCTTGAAAATGGATTCTTTCACGTTCCAGTTGAGGAAAGCAGCAAGAAATACACCGCATTCATTACTGAAGAGGGCCTGTTTGAGTTCAACCGCGCGCCATTTGGCTTTTGCAACTCCCCAGCCGCTTTTATCCGTTTTGTTAATGACGTATTTCAAAACCTCATTAATGATAACGACTCGATCTTTACATGGACGATATAATAATACATGCCGAAACAGTCAACGAAAGTCTTACGAAATTGCGAAAAGTTCTGGATGTAGCAGCTGAGTACGGGCTAAAAATAAAATGGAGGAAATGCCGATTTCTGCAGACCGAAATTGAATTTTTGGGTCACCAAATTGGAAACGGAAACATAAAACCGGGAGCAGAAAAGACCAAAGCCATTAGAAAGTTTCCAATGCCAAAAAACATCAAGGCTGTTCAGGCTTTTCTCGGATTAACTGGCTTTTTCCGCAAATTTATAACAGACTACTCATTGATCGCCAAGCCGCTGATCTATTGCGAAAAGATATCGAATTTAAAATGTGCCCGAAGGAACAAAACGCTGTTGAAGTCTTGAAAGATGCCTTAATAAAAGAGCCTGTTTTGAAGTTGTATAGAAGGGATGCCAGAACCGAAATACATACCGACGCATCTAAAGACGGGTTTGGTGCTGCATTGCTACAGTGGCAAGAGGGTCAACTTCACCCCGTTCTGTTTTGGAGCAAGAGTCTGAAGCACGGCTGCATAGCTATGTACAAGAAGCAAAAGCTATATTTCTAGCTTGCAAAAAATTTCGGCAGTATATTCTTGGAATTAATTTTAAGCTTGTTACTGATTGCGCTGCGTTCAAACAAACATTGAGTAAGAAAGACGTTCCTCGGGAGGTTGCTTAATGGGTTCTATACTTGCAAGACTTTGATTTTGAGGCAGTACACAGACCAGGAGAGCGGCTAAAACACGTGGATTGCCTAAGCCGATACACAAGTCAAATAATGTTAGTATCGTCAGTAGTCACAGCGAAGATTAGAAAAGCTCAATTAGAAAAGCTCAATTACCGAAATTCTTAGAAGCAAGCCATATGACAACTTTAAGCTTAAAGGAGGTTTGGAGTACAAGGACATACAAGGAACAGATTTGCTCGCTATACCAAAATCCCTAGAAAGAGAAATAATTATAGAAGCTCACAACGCAGGACACTTCGCAGTGCAGAAAACTATGCACCCAGTACAACAAAGTTTTTGGATACCACATCTGGAAGGCAAAGTGATGCAGATAATAAACAATTGTGTTAAATGCATTATCTACAACAAGAAACTTGGCAAAAAAGAAGGGTTTCTTTATCAAATCGACAAAGGATCCGAACCGCTGCACACTTGACAAGTGGATCACCTCGGACCGATGGATGCCACATCAAAGCTGTATAAATACATATTTGCAATGGTCGATAGTTTCAGCAAATTTGTATGGATGTACCCCACAAAAACCACTAATGCCGACGAGGTCATCAAAAAGCTACAGGAATGGTCAGATATATTCGGACATTCAGCTCGCATCATAAGTGATCGGGGATCAGCATTTACATCGTCTAGTTTTGAAGAATATACGAAGCAGAATGGAATTGAACATGTTTGGAGCACCACTGGAGTGCCAAGAGGAAATGGACAAATTGAACGTGTCAACCGATCGATCCTTAACATTTTATCCACGTTATCATAGGAGAAGCCTGAGAGATGGTATAAGTTCGTACCGAGAGTTCAAAAAGCGATTAATTCTTCTGTCCATAAGTCCACAAAGCGGCCTCCATTTGAGTTGCTGCTCGGCGTGAAAATGACGAGCGAAACCGAAAGCGATATCTTACAGTTGCTGGAGGAAGAAATGCTTGACACCTTTGACTCAGAAAGGCAAGAGATGCGTGACAAAGCAAAAGAAAATATACGGATGGCTCAGAAACGTTATAAAGAACAATTTGATAAAAACCGAAAGAACGAGATCGGATACAATGTTGGAAATCTGGTGGCCATTCCCAACTCCCTTATGCAGATTGGCAACGCAGCAGCAGTCGTGAGGTGTCGTGGGAAGTCAGCAGTCGGTGTTCAGCAGTCAATAGTCAATGTTCAGCAGTCAGCAGTCGGTGTTCAGCAGTCAGAGGTATCAGCAGTCAGAGGTATCAGCAGTCAGCAGTAAGAGGCCGATAAATCAGCAGTACACAGAACCCGAGATTTAAGTTGCATATTGTAATCATTATTCGCCCGTCCACGATTCATAATACTAATAAACTATAATATAATACATTTGGGGACTCAATTGAGGACTCCATTTTACATGTATACACGCGTATGGTTAAAATGTGTACATAAGTAATTTGTTGCGTACCGAACTCGATCGGGTTAAATGAAATTCAATTAACTGCACCGAAATTGATCATGTGCATTTACATATGTACGTTCATCAACATATGACGGGGTATGTATGTAAGTGCATTAGTATATGGATACACTCGTAATTGTTTTGACACACAAGAATCTAAATATCGCGGTGAACACTTTAATTTTAAATTAATTTAATTTTTTGTATAACACTTTAATAATTTTTAACTTTTAAGCGGACTTGGCAAACAGCTGTGGAGAATACATGTATATGTGGGTGTAACAACTTTAACATATGGATGGATGCATAAACATATGTATGTGGATGGAGAAAAAAAAATTGGAATTGGAAAAGTGAAAAAAAAGCGAATTTGAAAGGAATGGAAAAAACGCTGGACAAATACACAAAGCATCGGGAAACACCATATAACCTTTGTGACATGTCAGGTATGTACATACAAACCTTTCACTCGTTGCAGAGGACGGACGTGTTTTTTTTTGCGCTTATCAACTTTTATTTTTTTCTCGCGATTAAATACTTTTCCATAACTTTTAAATTTATTATCGGTTTAATTAAATAATAATAATTTCAGCATTCGAATTTTATTTTCATTTCGCGAATACTTGCTGTCGCTTTTGTTTAAATTTAAATAAAATCAAAACTTACAACAATACTCGCATTAGCGGTGTTGTTGTTTTGCTTATCTCTTTTGCTTTTGTGTCTTTACCGTTTTTAACTAACTCTCGCGCTCTTGCGTACAAATTAATGTTGCATGTGTTCAATTTGACGCGCTCTCCCGCTCTTTCCTATTCTTGATTGATTTGCGCTCTCGTCTTTTGCCTACCCGCGACTCTGTGATACGTGTTTTTGTTTTTGTGCTTTTATCTCTTTTAATTCTTTAGTTGTGAAGGCTTACTCTGCACATTAACCCTTGTGTCAGAACTGGTCAGTATATTCTTATTTACAGAATTTTTACCTTTAGAATTTCTATTTTTTATTTTTTGTATTTCCTTGTTTAAAATAAATTTAACTTTTTGATAAAATGGTTGTCTGCTCAAAAAATAATTGTATAGTTGCCACTTATGCGGTTGACTCCCATGATTATATTCTTTGGTGGCTTAAAATATGGATGTGATGCTTGCCGTGAGGTCGAGAATGAGATGCGCTCTTTCATGAGGCGGACTAGAGATAGCTTTGACACTTTAAGGGCAGGTTTTAATAAACTCCAAGCGGAGTTTACTGCGGTGGAGACTCAGTTCAGAAGTTTATCGCTTATGAATGAGTCTCCGAAACGTAAAAGGACCAGTCCTTGGGGTGTTTCTGTATCTGTAGATCCGCCAGCGTCTCTTATCGTCCCCGACCGGTCTCATGCACCGTCCACTCCTAATGTACAGCAATTGATATCGTTTAAGAGCCCGGTTGTGAATGCTATTAGTAAGGAATTACCGATATCACCTAGGAATGATCTCTTAAAATCGATGCCTATTGTAGTGTTCGATATGTCCGGGCAATTACCCATTCCAATGGAAATTGCCGATAGTTCTAAAAGTATCGAGGGCCCCGTAAACAAGTTGACTGCTGCAGTGGGTGACTTGTCCAACGTTACTGCTGCGGCTGACGCTTCGGGACCGCGGCCTCTCTTTGGCATACCACCAAAGAAACATATATTTGTTTCTAGGCTAGACCCTGTTGTCACATCTGATGATGTAATAGCCTATATTCGGAAGAAAGTTAACGTCTCGAATATTGCGGTGGAGAAGTTTAAATTTTCTTATTCTCGGGACATTTCGTCCTTTAAAATTAGTGTTTCTGCCAATATCTTCGATACCATATGTCGAGAAGATTTTTGACCGAAACATATAATAGTTAAGGAATATACTGTAAAAAAGAAAAATCGGCAACCGATTCGCTTGCCAACAACAACAACTAATACTATTCCTGCCACATCAGCATCTGCTGGTGTGTCAAAAAACTAGCTTCGTCCCTTAACCTGGGTTACCAGAACGTTAGAGGACTGAAATTTATACTTCTAATCTCTATGTAGATAGTCTTTCGTTTGAGCATAACATTCTAGCTTTTACAGAGACGTGGCTAAAACCTGATATTGCTGATGCATCGGTTTTTCCCACAAACTTTTCTATATTCAGACGTGACCGGATTTCTCGCATAGGTGGTGGCGTTCTGATAGCTGTTGATGCTGCTTTATCATCTGAAATGATTCAATTTTCTAGTACCCAGGAGATTGAGTTTGTCGGTGTTAAAGTAAATTTTAAATCTTTCAATGCTTTTATTACTTGTTCCTATATTCCACCATTGTCAGACATGGTGGTATATTCAAATCATTTAGAGGCAATTCAGTTTGTCTCCTCTTTGGTATCCAGTCAAGACATGTTCATAGTTGTAGGTGATTTTAATTTACCCGCTTTAGCATGGTCACCAACAGATGAATGTACCATGTTGCTGCCCTCTTTGTCACATGACTTTATTGATGGCCTTCTAGGCTTATCTTTATCCCAAGTAAATCCTGTCTTAAATTCTAATGAAAAATCGTTAGATCTTATTTTTGTATTGGATTCTTCTTATTGTGAGGTTTCTAGGATCGAATCATTTGTCCTTCCAGAAGGCAAATTTCATCCTACATTAAATTTAAAAATTGATCTGCCCTTGCTTTCACCATTACTTGGTTCAAATGAGTTACCTCTAACTAGGTGCATTCGTAAGACTGACTTTGCCAGCCTTAATGAAAACATTGCTACTACCTATTGGTCTTATCTGTACAATTGTAGAGATATGAACTCAACTGTTCGTTTTTTCTATGATACTCTGAATTCACTCTTTGATATTTGTGTGCCTCTTGGTAGGCTGGAGCGACTTAACAAACCTCCTTGGATCTCTCGAGAGCTGTCCAATTTGAAAAATGTGAAGACACGATATTATAAGAAGTTTCAAAAAACACGTCGTTCATCAGATTATGCTCTGTTACAATCGCTCGTTCAAAATTCATGATGCTTAATACACAATGCTATAAGAATTACCTTCAGCGGTGTAAGCTTCAGTTTTCTTCTGACCCTAAACATCTTTATAATTTTGTTAATTCTAAACGTAAGACCTCTGTGCACCCATCTTTTTTGTCTTTTCAAAATAAAAAAGCGAGCACTGATCAGGCAATTGCCGATATGTTTGCGAGTTTTTTCAAAACAACTTATTCCTCAACGGAATATCGAGCAAGTCCGTATCCTTATCATTTAGAAAAGGCTAATTGCATTTTCAATCCAGTGATTGATGAAGGTTCTATTCTTAGCGAACTTAAATTAGTTAAGCCCGTTTATTCTCCGGGGCCAAATGGTCTTCCTGGATGTGTACTCAGGTTCTGTGCAAACGCATTATGTAAACCCATTTTAAAATTGTTTCTATTGTTTCTATTGGAAGGAGTTGTATATCATTCCTCTGCATCAAAGTGGCAAAAAGTCCGAAGCCTCTAACTATAGGGGTATCTCAAAATTGTCCGCTATTCCGAAAGCTTTTGAGAAAACTATAACTTCTCAATTGCAACATTTTTGCAACTCTATTATTTCGCCATCCCAACATGGGTTTGTGAAACGTAGATCTAAAACCACTAACCTTTTAGAATTTACATCAATAATTATCAAGGAGTTCAAAAATGGTAAACAAACTGATGTCATATACACTGACTTCAGCAAAGCCTTTGATTCCGTTAATCATACCCTATTACTTTCGAAACTGAACGACATTGGTTTTCCACCCCTTTTCCTATCTTGGGTTCGAGAATATTTAACAAATAGAAAACAGAAGGTACTTTTTAAGTCTTCTTTTGGCGTTTCCAATCCTGTGACTTCGGGTGTACCTCAAGGTTGTCATCTTGGCCCTCTGCTTTTCACACTAATCATTAACGATCTTCCATCAGTCATTGTTCATTCGCGTGTGCTTATGTATGCTGACGATGTCAAGCTTTGTCTTACTTATAAAGATACAGATTCATTTAGTCGGCTACAAGCTGATCTTAAAAACTTTCAATCCTGGTGCCAGTTTAATCTACTAAATCTTAACACTACCAAATGTAAGGTAATGACTTTTTTCGGAACTCTCCTCAACTGGTCACTTATTTTCTAAACAATAGCCCTTTAGAACGTCTAAATAATATGAATGATTTGGGCGTACTTATGGACCATAAGTTAAATTTTAACACCCATATTTCCACCACGGTCTCAAAGGCCATGAGTGTCCTGGATTTCATTAAAAGATGGTCAAAAGAATTCGATGACCCCTATACAACTAAAGTTCTTTTTACTTCGCTTGTCCGTCCTATTTTAGAGTATGGATCTTGCATTTGGTCACCTCAATATGAGTCGCACCAGATTAGACTTGAATCCGTTCAAAAGCAGTTCTGGCTATTTGCTCTTCGTGGCTTAAGCTGGGATCGTAATGTCAATTTGCCTTCGTATTCTAGTAGACTTCTCTTGATTAACCTTCCTTCCCTAACTAACCTTAGAACTATGCTTGGTGTAATTTTTATGCACAAGCACCTAATTGGTGATATCGACTCGCCTGAGTTATTAGCTCAGGTAAATCTGTCGGTACCATGTAGACAGAGTAGACATTTTTTGATACCTTTATCCCTTAGTCGTTGTTCTTCTAACTATGCCATGCATGAACCTTTTAGGGTCCTCTGCTCTGATTACAACCTTCTATTCCCTGTTATCAGCTCAGAGTTTTCTATCAATATGCTTAAAACATCTATCCTATCCCATTTAGTTAATATAACTATAGTATTATTTGTTTGTCTGTTTTTTCTCTTGTGTATTTGTCCACGCGATTCGTGCCGTGCGTTATACGGCTGCACCCCTGGGTCGGTCGGGTGGGAGGTGGGCAGTTATCTGCTTGGGCTCGCGCGTAACAGGCTTTGTCCTGGTGTCTTAGGGGCCACTTGAACGTACTGCGAATAGTATCGTCAAAGTCCGCTATAAGTGTTTAAAAGTGTGTAAGGCGCTATGGAAGAGCGGGAAACCTCACACTTTTATTAGTATGTAATGGAATTTTGAATAAAAAAAGTTGTACTTATCAGGAATTTCGTCGATTCAAGCTGGAGGAGCGGAAGCATATCCTGAACGAAGGACCAATGTGAAGGGGTGGAAGTATCAAAATAAAAACACAAATAGTTGGCGGGTGCCAATTATTTCTGATATGTTGAGCTGGTAAATAATTAAAAACGCGCGGGACCTTCATTTGAAACTATGATATTATTTACAGAACAATCTCACACACGCAATAGGTCGCTTTAAACGAAACTAGTTTTTGGTATAAACAGCAAAGTGCGGGTGTTCGTGGAAAATTCTCGGACTGCAATGAATATGGCGATTCCCAGTAGAAGTCAAGTCACCCTCCTTGCTGTGACCGTATCCAAGGAGGATCAAAAAACCCTCCTCACTCCTCACTGCTCTTCGCCGCTCACTGCTGTTCACCCGGTGGCGTGAACACTCCCAATTGCTGTTCCGCTGTTCTCGATCATATGTCCGCTTGCTGCTGTTAAACTGTACGTCTCCATGGTACCTTATATTTATATCCGTTTTATTTTTTACAATTCAATTCAACTGCCGCCGTGTACAGACGTGTTTTTTAATGCACTCTGCAAAAATTGAGTGTGAAAAAAAAAATTTGTTTGCAATGCGTTTGCAAAAATTTGTGTAGGGCTCTCAGTCACCTCAGAGACGCCTATTTACAATCATATTGCTATTAGATTGCTCTAATAGCAATAAATACTAAGTTGCAACAACAAAGTGCGTAATTTTTAACAAAAGCCATGTCCACCAATTCGGGCCCAAGCTCTCTCGATCCCCACCAGCAACAGCTACAAGAACTTATTGTACAACAAGAACGTGAGCGTCGACTCTCGGTCCAACGCAACAACGCGTACTTTTCGGTGGTGTCGCCGACCCAACTGAATGCTAACGTAAGCAATAACACCGGAAGTGCCAGCCACTCAGCAATCAAAACCGTGGAGAGAGCAGTGTGCTTCTCCATCAATATCGATAACTGGGTCACCGATTGCACCGACCAGCACCGTCAGCTCGTTGACAGCAACTACTGCAACGTCTACCGAAGTATTGACCTGCCTCAAGCCGTCAACGACAAGTCGCCCAGAGTCAGCCACAATAGTAAACCCAACGACTTCTGTCCAAACTGGAATGGATAGATATAGTAAAATAACTAAGCGGAAGCTAAGCCCGCCAAAGAAAAAAAAGTGGCAATACGCCGAAAATAACCAAACCAAATGAACGAGTTGCACCTCTTAGCGGGAATCGTTTTAAAATTCTTGCCGATCAGCAAAACGATCAAGCCGGCGCTGTAGATAAAGTTAAATCGGCTAGACCACCCCTTTATACATCCGTGGAGCCAACTGCAGCGCCCTGATTTCGAAGCTAGTAGAAACAGTAGGGGCAAAAAACTTTGTTGTAACCCCACTCAATAGGAGGGGGGGGGGGGAGAAATTATATGTCAAACCCAAACTGAGGACAATTTCCGCATCATCGAAAAGTGCCTCCGTAATACTAACATCAACTTCTATACCTACCAACTAAAAAGCAGTAAAGGGCTCCAGGTTGTGTTAAAGGGGATTGAGCCATCGGTCCCTACTCAAGAAATAGCAGACGCGTTGGTCGAAAAGGGTTTGCGGTCAAGTCCGTTGTCAACATCATCAACAGGAACAAAGTCGCAAAGCCGCTCTTTAAAATCGAGCTCCAACCAGATGCAAAGCGGTCGAAGCCAAATGAAGTGCACCCGATCTACAACCTACAGCCTCTATTGCACAGAAGAATCACCGTAGAGGAGCCCCATAAGAGACACCAACCACGGCAGTGTAAAAACTGCCAGGAATACAACCACACCTCTAACAATTGCAATCTTAGGTCAGTGTGTGTTGGCTGCGGCGCACATCATGAAAATGGCATTTGCACCAAGGACAGAAACAACGTCGCACTAAGACTATGCAGCAACTGTGGAGGGAACCACACGGCCAACTACAGAGGATGTCCTGTCTTTAAGGATCTTAAATCACACCTAAACGGGCGCAAACCCCCAGCCGGACCATAAATCATCTTCAACGCCTCCAAAACTACACCGGAGGTTTTCTTCGCCAAGGCTGTTAGATCATCCAACATGACTGCTACAACCAGTCCTAGTGTATCCTTCGCTAGTGTGCTCCGAACTGGACAGACGGAGCCCGCGAAAGAGACCCCGTCACTCCGCCATCTACAGAATCCGCAACCTAGCGCACCAGAGCTTGGCCAGCAAACTCCAAGTGGTCTAGAGGCCCTATTGATCTCACTCAATCAAAACATGACCACTTTTATGACGTTCATGCAAAACTGTATGCACGAACTGATGCGGAATCAAAACCTGCTTATCCAGAAGCTTATCGAGAATAAATAATGGCTTCCCTACGTCTATGTCTTTGGAATGCTAACGGCATCTCCAGCACAAAAATGAACTGCAACCATTCCTAGACTCAAGCGAAATCGAAGTTTTGCTGATATCGGAAACACATTTAACAGCAAAAAATAATTTTCAAATACCGAAATATACCTTCTACGCAACCAATCATCCAGACGGCAAAGCTCATGGCGGAACTGGTATCCTAATCAAAAACCGTAGAAAACACTCGTTCCTCAACAGATTTGAAACACAGCACCTACAAGCAACTGCTATAACCGTCCAAACCAACACTACATTGGTTGCCCTGTACTGCCCACCACGCTTCTCAATCTCTGAAAAGGAATTTACCGATTTCTTTAACACACTCGGAGATCGCTTCATTGCAGCAGGGGACTATAACGCCAAACATGGTAAATCCTAAAGGCAAGCAGTTGTACAACACAATAGTCAACACTCTCAATAAGATGGATTGCGTGTCACCGGGTAGGCCTACTTATTGGCCCACAGATCCACAGAAAGTGCCTGACTTGATTGATTTCGCAGTAACCAAGAGGATTCCACGTAATCGGATCACTGCGGATACACTGCTAGACTTAACCTACGATCACTCTCCAGTGCTATTCACACTATTAACAAGACCTCAAGTACTTGATCTCCCTTATAGGCTTACAAACAACAAAACAAATTGGCTTAAATTTAAAATGTACATGAGTGCCCACATTGACTGTTCGCCGAAACTGGATGCTGCAGAAGACATTGACATGTGCGTCTCTGCACTTAAGTCGATGATGGGAGCTGCAGCAAGAGTATCTACTCCACATGCCTCTTCTTACACTAAACCTGTTGACAGGCCTACGAACCGGCGGATAGAACAGTTAGTAACGGAAAAACGACGTCTAAGAAGAGAATGGAAGATTACTCGCTCACCAGCAGCAAAACTTCGCCTAAGGCATGCTAATCGCAACCTCTCCAAGGCGTTAAGACAAGAGGTAAGCTGGGCTCAAAGGAAATACATAGAAAAGCTCAGTCCAACCAGCACTAAACATCCTCTGTGGAAAGTTCACCCAACTTTAAGCGCTCCTACAGAGACAATTTCACCGATAAGGAGTCCAACCGGTGGATGGGCCCGCAGTGACGAAGAGAGGGCATCCGTATTTGCCACACATCTTAAAATGGTTTTCCAGCCAAATCCAACATCAAATTCATCTGTACTTCCCCACTTCGAGCACATTAATGGATAGTGAGTACTCGGAACTCCAATCAGACGAGATCACTGCAGTTATTAAAAACCACATAAAGCCGAAAAAAGCCCCTGGCCATGACCTAATCACACCGAAAATTATCCTAGATCTCCCTATCATCGCCATATAATATATCTGCAAACTGTTCAACACTATAATAAAAATTGGCTACTTCCCAAGAACATGGAAAAAGTCCACTATCATCATGATTCCTAAAGTGGGAAAGGACAAAACGTAGCCATCATCCTATAGGCCAATTAGTTTGCTGCCATGTCTTTCGAAGCATTTTGAAAAGGTCCTGCAGATCCGACTAAACTCATTTCTGGCATCGGAGAACACAATCCCTTCACACCAGTTCGGCTTCCGCGAAAAACATGGTACAATTGAACAAGTCAATCGCATAACAACCGAAATACGAACAGCATTCGAACTAAAAGAATACTGTGCGGCTGTCTTTCTCGACGTTGCCCAGGCTTTCGATAGAGTTTGGCTGGAGGGTCTGATGTTCAAAATCCGGCAAAAACTGCCACAGTACACCCACAAACTCAAGGAATCTTACCTTTACAATAGGAAATTCGCTGTCAGATGTAATGGCTCCGTCTCGGCTGAGTTTGAAATCAAAGCTGGTGTACCGCAAGGCAGTGTACTCGGACCATTGCTCTACCTGCTGTACACTGCAGACTTACCAACGAGTTTAGGACTTACAACGTCCACTTTTGCCGATGACACGGCAATCCTCAGCAGATCAAAATGCCCAATACAAGCCTCGGCAAAATTAGAGGAACACCTCAAGGTGGTAGAGGAATGGCTAGCAACCTGGCGTATCCGGGTCAACGAACAGAAATGCAAACATGTTACATTTACGCTTAACAGAAGAAACTGTCCAGCTCTAATGCTAAACAACGTACCAGTTCCTCAAGCCGTGGATGTCACTTACCTTGGCATCCACGTAGACAGAAGACTAACTTGGCGCAAGCTCATCGAAGCAAAAAAGTCACAGCTTAAACTGAAAGCGAGTAGCCTACATTGTATTATCAATGCTCGGTACCCTCTACGTCTGGAGTATAAAGTCTTCCTATACAACTCCGTACTGAAACCCATCTGGACTTACGCCATACTATGAGGAAATGCAAGAACCAGCAATGTCGATATAATACAAAGAGCGCTGTCGAAGATTTAAAGATCAATCATGGGGCCCCCTTGGTACATACGAAACGACAACATTCAAAATGATCTAAATATACCTAACGTGGTTTTGTTTAAACAAAAAAAAAAAAAAATAAATAAATAAATTAAACCGCGATTTCGAATTTCGCCGTTAAAGTCGTCAACTGAGTATGTCCATGTAGCCACCCAACACAGCCCAGACGCCTGACAGCCTCTCGGCTACTCCTGATAAAGATCGGTCTTCGAAACCCCCGGTGACCACTTAGCGTACCGACGTTCTTTGCAAGACCCCGCATTAAAGCAATCATAACAAATCACCTAGTCTATTCCGTCCACTTCCAGCCACCCCAAACTCAGCAAAAGCTCTGCTAAAAGCTAAAGTTGCCACCAAGGTAGTTTCACTGCCTCTCTCATATTCTAAAAATTGGTGTCAACCAGTTTTCCCATCCTCCGATCACCAGATCCGTTTTCCAACAGCTCAGAGAACAATTAAACATGTCTCTCTCGGAATTTGTAATTGCGTGTGACGCATTGAGAATAATGGCACTTCGCAATGGAAAGCTAATATTAGCTTTCTCAAAACAATTCTTTTGCTGTCACAAAGTCAGACAAGGAGTATTTTTGAAAGTTCGACAAATTAGAATAATGTCTATTATATTATAGCTTTGCATTTTGTTTTTCATCGGAGGAGACATTGGAATCAAAAAATGCCTTTGGCAAAGTTCCATAAATGATTGCTAATTTTTTTCAATATTATAGCCGAGGTTCCCGTGTCAGTATTTGCATTATAGAACAACTTTTTATATTGTTCTGATCATGGAAAGGAGCTTCAATAGCATGTGTACACTTAAACTAAGAAAGTACACATTTTGACTAAGAAAATGCAAACATCACGAATATGATTTCGTACATATGGTGGCGGCACGGTCGGTTTATTAGACTGCGTCCAAACTTTTTTTTCCAATATAACTGCTGCTCCTAAGTAAATGCCTGTATGTGCAGCCGTGATGTCATAGGACAAGACATTGACTTTATCAACTACATATATATATTCCATTTAACTAGCCTGTCAAAATCTGCCTCAGCAATATTTTTGAAATGTTAAAGATTCCACTTTTGGTACACCTAGGAACTTCGAAGTACCATTGTAGCTAACTACAACCAACTAAATCTGTGATAAACTTTCCGTCTAAGTGTACTAAGTATCCATGACCGGAAAATATTTTAAACCGCTCTATTACATTGTCCTTAAATTCAGTAGAAATTTCTGTAGATTATTTTATACGGTTTGCCTGACGGATCCGGTGAATAGTTGAACGATTGGTAACAGGTTCCTCTGCACAATGTTCTTATGCTTCAGCGACTGCTATAAGTGTATGTGCTGCCATTCCATCAGATACTTTGGCATTGTCTAGGTCTGCGACTAATCGAGATATTATAAAGCTTTTGCAACCTCGTTTTGTTTGCGATTTTGATTTTAAATTTGTGTTTTGTTTATCCATAACGTGCATAGTAAATGGCTGACTGATATAATTGCCATCACTTTCCTTTTTGGGTTGATGTTTTATATTCGTGATTTCTTTTCCTGTTAGCTTTTTTTACTTGTCGCTTCTGAGATATTTTTCCCCGTGCATAAAATGTCATTTCAATAACAACCATACAACCATCCGTCGTTTCAATTATAGAAACTGCTTATCTTCCTCAATCGCAATTTTTTCTCGTGCATTTACAATTGCAATGTAGAATAAGTTGTCCAGACATTCCACAATTGTGTGAAACATTTTTTTTCTTAAAAATTCAGATATTTTCTTAGGAATTGTTTTTTTAAATATGATTCCAATCTTCATATAATTACATTAATTTGGATTTATTGCGGTATACGGGGTTGTCACTGCATTGATTGTTAGTTTAGAATTTCCTTTGCCGTAAGCTTCACAAAGCGCATGATGTAGAATAAGACTTAGAATACACGAAGGTTTGATAGTAGTTTTGCGGTAAAAATTTGGTGCGTGTTAAAAAACTTGATGCACTTGATCTATTGCCTTTTTCAAAAATAGTTTTCTCACACGAAACCACTTAAAATGCAAAATTTACTCTTAGTAACAAATGTCATTAAAAATAACAGAAGCTCAAAACATACGCCCTTGAACATGCAATTTTTAGCTGTGTATTCTACTTTTGTAAAGGTGTTTGTACGAATAGAACTATCAAGCAGAACCGAACATTTGAGGAGCTGTTATTTTTATATAGTAAAAAAGATCACTTGCAGCACTAATTGTAAAAGAGCGCGAAACACATGCCATCTCGCTCATTCTTTTGATATTTTTATGGTGCTATATAAGTATGTAAAGCTTATTATATTGATAAGCTTTGTTTATTCAGAAGAGTATAATAGATGATTCTAAATGGAAAGGATACAGTATTTCGATTATGAAAAAGACAACTAATAAAAACTTTGATTGAACTTTGCGACGACTTCCGACTGACAACAACTGAGGACTGCGATTGACTACTGACAACTCTCTCTCCCGCTCCATTTAGCTCTCTCTGTGTTCTGGTAGACGCTTTCTCAATTATCAGGGACGAGCATAATCGCGCTGATCTGGACTACACCTCTTCACATGTATGCTTATATGAGAGCATTACACTGAAAACTTAAGGTGAGTTCCGAGCCCATTAAACATTATCCGATCGGCCACGAATCTTTTTGAGATTTATTTAGACTAATAGGAAAAAAAAAATGCCCAGTACTTGCTGAATTTCGATTTTTTGAAAATAAAAACACCCCTACTGCGCATGCTTCCTTAATGTTAGTTATCTTAGTCAGTTTAATACTAATAAAAATTTGTATAAGACAACTTAATATAAAACGGAGAGTCCAAAAAGCCGCATTACGCGCCTCTTTCAAGGTGGTTAAAATTAAACATCGGATTCATCCGAATTGGCTAATCAAAACAGAATTGGGTTATGAAGTAAAAATGTCAAGTTTGCTTAAAACCAATACAACACGCATCCACATGATGTGGTACTCAATTTAGAATATAACAACGGCAAGAATTCAAGTGGCCACCGCGTAGAATAAAGTATAAACAATTTACAATCCCCGAAAAATCATAGAAAAACACAGTGCGTGTGAAGTTAATGATCTGATTAAAGCACTATCCTATAAAAATGATCGTTACTTAGAGCGTTACACATTGTGACGGGTTTTCGAACCTGAATCATTCCTACTCTTAAAAAAGGGGATTTATTCAAGACAGTAACGCCATACCTATCATTTACAACATACTAAGAATAGCAAAGAAAAAGATAATACTATCAAAAAGCTTAAAAACTTGATTTGACACGTGCCTATCGCTTAAAGATAAAGAATTCCAGTTAGCATCAAGGAGGCTTTTCTGGTGGTTCATAGATAAAGCTCAGTTTTAAAATGTTTTCTCTTATTTTAAGCTACACTACTTACGCAAATTTTCGTTACTTCTTTTTTGTTGTGAACGATTTTTCTTATATCGTATTTTTCTTTTATCTCATTGCGTAGTGGGCTGCTATCAGCACTGCCGGCAGCGTTTAAGCAGAGCCGATTTATATTGACTGTAACTGTAACTTCTATTTATCCGATCTGATTAAAATCCTTCGCTGCGTTACAAACATATGACCAATTTCATAAAAACCTTTGCAAAGGTATAAAAATTATTGATTAAAAACAAAAAAATTAAAATTTGAAACTAACCAGTTCCGGGTGGGGGTTGAATAAGGGTATCGCTTATTTTTGGCAGGACCTCTACACCCTAGGCCGACAAGCTGCTTGACGTCCCCTCTGCGTTTTATGTACTTATAAGTCAGAGTAGCTTTAGTTTTAAACGCAATTTATTAGGAAAATATAGAATAGTGCGACGAACTATTTTACACAGCTTCAAAGACGAGGCACTCTAAAACATATCCAAAATTTATTCAAATCGGTGATTCGCATACCTGAAGTTCCTCTTGTTAGAACAGTTTAGCGATAACAAGCCATATACCACCCCTAAAAAGCATTCAGGTCTGTTTGCAGGGTGTGTCATGAAAGAGAGTCTTCTGCGATTAGCAATTTTAACATCATCGGGATACATAAGAACTCTGGAATTTAAAAGAACGGTGAGAAGATCAGTAATGAAATTAATGAATGGTAATGGCCAAGGTGACTACCCTGTGGGACTCCCGACTTAACACAAATGAACTTAGACAGAGAGGACCTAAAAAAACCCTCTGCCTCATATTGCTTAGATATTGTGACATCCAAGCAAGCAGAGCATTCGGAAGGCCAACCAAATTCAGCTTTTTTAATAGTAAGGTATGGTTTACCGAATCATAAGCCTTAATGAAATCCGTATATATGACATCAGTTTGCCTTTGTTTACAAGCCCATTCTGATGTTGCGGAAATATAGATTTACATACATGCTGTATTTGACACGTCATAATTTTTTCAAACAGTTTAGATATCACTGACAATTTAAGAATTCCTCTGTTATTAAGGACGTATGAGTTATTGTCACATTTGAGAAGAGGTAAAATAAACGAATCCTTTCATAAAGGTGGAAACTCGGACAGTGCAACGGACAAATTAAAAAGCTTAAGTAAAGGTGAACACAATGACTCCGCCCAGAATCTTAGGGCATGGTTGGATTTTGTTTTACGATATGGATATATCTGACTAGAGTTATACTTAGTGGATTTGTACGTAGTCGAGAAGAAGTAAGCGGTTAAATTAAAAATAGATTGATCAGAAGAGGCCGAAACATTATAAAAAAGTGCAAACGAAGTAAGGGAGGGAGGAATTTCGCTTTGAGTAAACGAAACTATAGAACTCCTTGGGAGAATTGCAACTTGCAACGTTGTAAGTAATTATTATAGCGTTCATAAAAACAAATCAACCAAGTAACGAGAAAGATCCGATGATAGACCCGTGAATTTATACTTTTTGTAATACCTAGACATAAAATTGTTCCGCTTTGACAGCCCCCGCGTAAAACATAACGATTTTTGCGTCACCACAGTACACACCTGGAGTACACATTCATTAAATATTAAATCAACGGTGGTGTAAAATAAAGAAATGACGGAATTCATTTCCGTACAAGTGTATAAATTAGTCTAATCGGTGTTAAGAAAGGCATTGTTTAGTGCGACAAAGTCAGTCTTCCGAAAACATCGGGTGCGTACCGTAGGATCACACTCGGAAATGGGCTCGCTGCTGAATAGATAACTCCAAAGTTGGAGAGAAACTATCCTGCATTGATTGTTAGTTTAGAATTTCCTTTGCCGTAAGCTTCACAAAGCGCATGTTGTAGAATAAGACTTGGAATACACGAAGGTTTGATAGTAGTTTTGGGGTAAAAAATTTGGTGCGTGTTAAAAAACTTGATGCTCTTGATACTATTGCCATTTTCAAAAATAGTTTTCTCACACGAAACCACTTAAAATGCAAAATTTACTCTTAGTAACAAATGTCATTAAAAATAACAGAAGCTCAAAACATACGCCCTTGCACATGCGATTTTTAGCTGTGTATTCTACTTTTGTAAAGGTGTTTGCAGAATCGAACATTTGAGGAGCTGTTATTTTTATATAGTAAAAAAGATCACTTGCAGCACTAATTGTAAAAGAGCGCGAAACACATGCCATCTCGCTCATTCTTTTGATATTTTTATGGTGCTATATAAGTCTGTAAAGCTTATTATATTGATAAGCTTTGTTTATTCAGAAGATTATAATAGATGATTCTAAATGGAAAGGATACAGTATTTCGATTATGAAAAAGACAACTAATAAAAACTTTGATTGAACTTTGCGACGACTTCCGACTGACAACAACTGAGGACTGCGATTGACTACTGACAACTCTCTCTCCCGCTCCATTTAGCTCTCTCTGTGTTCTGGTAGACGCTCTCTCAATTATCAGGGACGAGCATAATCGCGCCGATCTGGACTACACCTCTTCACATGTATGCTTATATGAGAGCATTACACTGAAAACTTAAGGTGAGTTCCGAGCCCATTAAACATTATCCGATCGGCCACGAATCTTTTTGAGATTTATTTAGACTAATAGGAAAAAAAAATGCCCAGTACTTGCTGAATTTCGATTTTTGAAAATAAAAACACCCCTACTGCGCATGCTTCCTTAATGTTAGTTATCTTAGTCAGTTTAATACTAATAAAAATTTGTATAAGACAACTTAATATAAAACGGAGAGTCCAAAAAGCCGCATTACGCGCCTCTTTCAAGGTGGTTAAAATTAAACATCGGATTCATCCGAATTGGCTAATCAAAACAGAATTGGGTTATGAAGTAAAAATGTCAAGTTTGTTTAAAACCAATACAACACGCATCCACATGATGTGGTACTCAATTTAGAATATAACAACGGCAAGAATTCAAGTGCCCACCGCGTAGAATAAAGTATAAACAATTTACAATCCCCGAAAAATCATAGAAAAACACAGTGCGTGTGAAGTTAATGATCTGATTAAAGCACTATCCTTTAAAAATGATCGTTACTTAGAGCGTTACACATTGTGACGGGTTTTCGAACCTGAATCATTCCTACTCTTAAAAAAGGGGATTTATTCAAGACAGTAACGCCATACCTATCATTTACAACATACTAAGAATAGCAAAGAAAAAGATAATACTATCAAAAAGCTTAAAAAACTTGATTTGACACGTGCCTATCGCTTAAAGATAAAGAATTCCAGTTAGCATCAAGGAGGCTTTTCTGGTGGTTCATAGATAAAGCTCAGTTTTAAAATGTTTTCTCTTATTTTAAGCTACACTACTTACGCAAATTTTCGTTACTTCTTTTTTGTTGTGAACGATTTTTCTTATATCGTATTTTTCTTTTATCTCATTGCGTAGTGGGCTGCTATCAGCACTGCCGGCAGCGTTTAAGCAGAGCCGATTTATATTGACTGTAACTGTAACTTCTATTTATCCGATCTGATTAAAATCCTTCGCTGCGTTACAAACATATGACCAATTTCATAAAACCCTTTGCAAAGGTATAAAAATTATTGATTAAAAACAAAAAAATTAAAATTTGAAACTAACCAGTTCGCTGCTGAATAGATAACTCCAAAGTTGGAGGGAAACTATCCTCTGGTAACACCATTAAACTAGTTCTAGATACTTCACACAAACTAGGATAAGAAGTAAAAATCAGATGCATCTAGCAAAAGCTCAATAAAATCGTGACACCTAGAGGGTAGCAACGTTTTGCTACCATTAAGTGATGACCAAGTTATATTGTCCCCAGGGACAATTAACTTTTGTCAGATAGCAATTCAAGTATAAATTTAAGTAGTAAGCAGGTCGGCCACTCAGATTGGGGCGGAATTTAGGAACAGGTAACAAAGATTAAAAAACGAATAAAAGATACTTTAACGCATATACATTTAATACTAGTCGGGAGATGTATTGTTATCAGACCTGATGAAAGGGAGGAATCTTCTGCAATAAGAACTTTTAACCAAGTCTCGGTAAAGCCAATTAGGTCAAAATCAAAAGACAGGCTAGATAGTTTGAGTTTAAAGAGCGAGAGAGACTAGAAGAAGGAATATATAAGGAAGGAATCGGGATGCCTATGTATATGTTGGCGGTATGTTGAGCACCAAAAAGTTTAATTAATGCAAGAACTGCTTTACATGATTATTGTAGCCTTCGCGTCAGTACGAATCAATGAAGGGTTTGAAAATCGAATACTCGACGCTGTAACATTGGAAATAACAGATACGCAACAATCAGAATGGCAAGAACAAAACTGTTTTTAATTATATACGACAAATTAAAAAACAGCAGCTGACTACAAGGAATAATGCAAAACTCGACACAGTAGAACAACGCAAAAATTGGTTATCACGAAATGCTATCTACAGCGTGCACTAAAGGGTTGCATCTTTATCATTTCTAAACACCACTCGAATCTCTTACGTTCCATCTTTAGGTTTGTAAAAAAGTGTGTGCTCTCTGCCCGATCATAACTCTTCTGTTCTCTCTTCTTTGAGCTTGCGCTAAGCTTCTCTCCCGCGTAATCAGTTTTGTAACGTCGCTTCCCAAATCTTTACCTTTAACTGTTCTTGCACTCTTTCCTGTGCTGTGCGCTCCATTTGACTCTTTGTGTTGGTTTAGTATCGATAATTATTTCAGTGCTGTGTAATTAAATTTCTATATATTTTTATATATTTTGGGTTTGTGTTTCTTTTTGTTTTTCAATGGCTTGTTGTCTACCTACTTGCAAGCATTCTATTCGTTTTGATGATCAGTATAGAGCAATATATTGTTGTGTTGTGACTATGACAAATTTTCTGGTTTGCCTGTGTCTAAGCCTGAGCTTGGCTTAGTGCGCTGGACTTGCCCATCTTGCGCCCAACTGGCCCAACTCCTATATAATGAGTGTAATTCTAGCGTACATTTATTGTCGCAATTCAAGTTCGTTCCACCCTCTGGAAAGTTGCCCAAGAAGTGTGAGTTACCTTATAAGCAGTCGCTAGCCCTCCCTATTACATCTTTTCGCATTTTGCTTTCGCCTACACCATCTTCTTGTCCCTATTTATGCTCTTATTTTCAGATTGAAGTACCCAGTACAAGCATTGGTGTACCTCAATCTATCCCTCACGGGAACTCTAATCAACTGCAGGATCATGCTAGCTCCCAACCTCTATTGGATTCCAATGCTTCGCCGCCTGCACTAACTGTAGTGCAACAAGTTAACATGGATCGCTGGGTCAGTGATCCTACTGTCTGGGTAAAATGAGCCGGCCCGCAAGAAGTTGACCGCTGCTAGCGGCACGAGGCGCAGTGTCAGCATTCTGATGGCCAATGCTTAGGGTTTTTGGGTAATTCATTTGATAAATATAAGTTAGTTGTAATTCCGACTCCAACCGCACAAAACTGTGGCTTGCATTAAACAAATTAATCAAAAATAATGTTAATTTATTAATATTTCTCAATAAACAAATTAATCGAATATAAATAAACATTTATATTACTGGCGCCCAACGGAAACTAAAAGTGCCCAAAAGCTTAAAAACAATTCAAAGTAAATAATATAATTGAAATAAAAAACAAAAGTTTTAAACACTGTAGTGAAAAAATTATTACTAAAAAAAAAAAAAAAAAAAATAAAAACCAAAAACAAAAGCAAAGTCACGTCACTGGACTGGTGACGGCAGCGGCGAAGAAACAAATTGAAGACGAGAAGCAGCCACAACAAACGAAAAAAATCCACCAAATACCGCCGGCCACAATCCAGCAACAAGAGGGCAGAGAAATTCATCAACAAAAAAATTAAAATGTAAAATTTGTTGTTTAAATATAATTAAATATAATTAATTGTGGAATGTCAGCAAAATACGTCTTTATTGCATAGCAGCTTAATTAACTAGGTCTTTATTGTTAACTGCTGACCATCTCAAATCTACTTATGACTGATGAGCCATCGATATCTATAATCGGGTTACATACTAACTTGACATATATTTCTATATTATGATTGTCTTATTGTTATCTTATTTTATATAGTCTAAACACCAACATACTCCCGGCCGTTGAACACCTGTTTAACGTTATCCAACGTTGCCGGCAAAACTGCTGGGGGCTGGGTTTGCTACAGCGGGAGTCGGACTAGGATTGACGATTCTCACGGTTGTCTGCTCTAAACCATTGTGCCTTGAGATTTGGCAACACCACCTTATTCCATATATCAATACAAGAACCAATGGTATTGTTAGCGCTGCATAGGAGACGATAACATGGTGTGCCGGCTGGCTGGGGTCTTCTGGTAACTTCCAGTTTTGCTTAGTCTCCAGTTTTCCTTGAATGTTGCTTAATTCGTCGTAGCTTAGCTGCATCTTCGTGAATTGTGTTGTTGTTGGCGCTGCCTTTGTTGGGCCAATGCTGAAGTTGCCAAATCTCACATATGACAATTTCATTGTGTCTGTCGTAGCTCTACGGTGACATGTTATTCGGATAGCAGAACTTCTTGCTGTACACATCGGGTCTAGAGTTAACAATCCAGTCTTCTTGATATGATGTCACTGTGAGTTGGTCTGGTGGTGGCAAAAATCCACTGATTTTTGTGATACATGTCGTACCACACGAATGACCTGTTTGTGTGTTGTATTTGACACGTTGATGATTTTGTGTTTTTGAATAACTGGAACTCACAGTTGCTATTAGCCGTAAACGTCGTTTGTTTATCAAAACAAATATATTGCTCATTGTTGAGCTGATAGCATCGTTCCAGATCTACTCTTGAGAGGTACTAGGTTGTACAGTTGCACTGTCTGCGTTGCCACTAATGGAAACGTGACTTTTAATATCACATGATTGTTTGCGATTGTGCCTTGTGCCTTCATTAAGCCATATAATTGCAAGACGTCGTTATCTGGAACTGGCAAATCCAAACCAAACGGAAGATGTCTCTTCAGTTGGTTCAGATGTTCCCAAAGCTGGCCTGGTGATAGTAGTAACGGGCTTATTTTACTATGATGGGCATCCGTAAATACTCGGGAAATTTTGGTTTGAATTCGTTGCAAATTCCCTGCAATAACTGTCATCTGAGTAGTTAGAGTGATATACCATTGTAATGCCTTTACCGCATTGTCCTGGACCTTAGTTATGTCGTTCATTTGTTGTTCCATTAGTTTCATCTGATTTTCAATTGTGGCTTGAACCAATCACAGATGTCTGGTTTCGTAGCAATGTCAATAAATAGTCTTCATTTGATTTAACCTTTCGTGTGGTGCCTGACATCTCTGTTGAATACTTTGAGTCGAGCATACCAAATAAGCCGTTCGCTATGTTCCCAATGAAGGAGATCATTTCCTGTTCGTAGCTCTGAGTTGACATGCTCGAAGTGTCTCTGCGTTGCTGTGCATGCCTCTGGAACATTCATTAACAAGCATATTTCTCCAATCTTTACTAATCCGTCTGAAAATGTCTTCAGGTCGGCCCAATATGGTTCGAGATCGTAAAATGCTACGTCAGTCCACTCAGACGTTGCCATTCTTCCTGTGCCAATACTTTCGTAGTATATGCCTGGTTTGGGGTTGAATCGAGTGATGTTGGTCCTTTGAGCAAATGCTATAGGAAGTAACAACAGCATTAGGCAGATCGTTATTGCCAACGGTGGCAGACCGGCTGACAAACGTCTTTTTGTCTTAGGTTCTGCAGTGTCCTCGATACCAGGGTCTTCTTGGGCATTGGTTTCTGTGTCATTGGCTTCGATTTTGCGTTTTATTCCCGTCTCTCTAAGCAAGGGGGCCAATTTATGGATGGCACGCTTGTAGGTGCCTCTGGCTGTTTTAACGTCTACCACGCGGACGTATCCATCCAGGCCTGGATACAATTTGATCAGGTTGAGCTACTAATGGTTCTCCGATCAATAGATGGCCTGGGGTTAGAGCTGTCAAGTCGTTGGGATCGTCTGAGTTTGGGGTTAACGGGCGAGAGTTCAGTACTGCTTCAACATTGACAATAATGGTAGACACTTATTCAAACGTTAAATTTGCTGTCGATACGTTTCTCAATAGTAAATGCTTAGCGGATTTCACTGCAGCTTCCCATAATCCTCCGAAATGTGGAGACCGTGGTGGTATGAACTTAAATTGCACTCCTTTTTTGTTGCAAAACTCCTTAATAGTATCTGCTGCCTTCTCTGAGTGTATAGTATCATTCAGCTCTTTCAGTTGGTTGTTTGCTCCAACAAAGTTTGTTGCATTGTCGCAGTACAATGTCTGACATCTTCCTGTGCGTCCAATGAAGCGCTGAAGCGCACCTTCAAATGAGGAGGTGGACTGCCTTGGTTGCAAAGCATACAAATACTGCAATGTAAGCCTTGTCGGGACGTTTTCCTCGAACTTTATGGTGGATCCAGAATGGTCCACAATAGTCTACTCCGGCGTTGAGAAAGGGTCTATTTTGAGATACCCGGTGCTCAGGTAAGTCGCCCATGACTTGTTTAAAGAACTGAGGCCGGTACTTGGTGCATGTTACGCAGCCGTGGATCACATTCCGGACCATCGGCTTCACTATAATGATGTGGTACTGTTGCCTAGCTATTCCGCGTAGTGCCTCATGTCCACAATGAAGACTCTCTTCATGAAATTTCCTTAGTATCATTTTTACCACCGGATCATTATACGGCAAGAGATATGGATTCCTTGTTTCCGTTGATACTGGTGCTTGTTGTAGCCGAGTTGCTACCCGTATGATTGAATGTTCATCCAGTATTAGAGGCAATGTTGCCACCGTGCTTTTGCGATCTAGCGGTTGATCAGGTCGTTTTTTAAGTGTCGTAATTCATATGCAAATCCTGTTTCTTGAATTTGCTTAATGATCACTCTCCGTGCTTGGTCCAACTCTTCCAACTCTAACTGAGCCGTTGGTTTCCTGTTCTGCTTGTGACAAAACCGTAGCACATACGCCACTATTCGCTGTAGCCGGTAAAACGAATTTCTGTGATTTACCGTATATATCTATTCACGCTTGTTGTTTGCCGTGGCAGTCACCATGCTGAATACCTTGGTTTTTTTCTCAGCGGTATCAATCGTGTGCTCTGTAGGCTTAAATGGTGCTGGCCAGCCACATTGTGGTCCATGCAAAAATAGTGGTCCATACAACCATAATGTATGTGTGCTAAAATGGGCTGCTGATATGCCTCGAGACAGAATATCAGCTGCGTTGAGCGCTGATGACACATGACGCCATTGCCTTGGATGTGATACCGCATGTATTTTGGTCAACCGATTAGCCACAAACGTGTGGAAATGTGATGCCCGCGAATTAATCCAAGAGAGTAGTACAGTTGAGTCCAGAGAAATGATTCCACACCTTCTGATCCGAATTGGAGATCCTGCTCCAAGTACAGCTGCACATAGTTCCAGCCGGGGCAGTGTCTGTTTTTCCAGGGGAGCCACTCTCGACTTGGCGCACAACAATCTGACCGAAATTTGGCCATTTTTATAGGTTGATCGGACATAAACTGCCGCACCATACGCCTTTTCTGATGCATCAACAAATGTATGCAATTCCTTTGTAGTGGGGACCTTGCCCTCAAAAATATGCCTTGGAATTTTCATGTGGTTTAGTGCCTGTACATCCTCTCGGTAGGCTTCCCATTGCTTCTCCAAATACGGCGGTAGGTCATCATCCATCTCAATTCGTTCGGTAGCAACATGTTGAAGAAACATTTTCGCTCTTACCACTACCGGTGCGAACAGTCCTAGAAGATCAAAGATTTGACCGACTTCAGATAGCACCACTCGTCTTGTTATTCCTTTTGTATGTCTTTGAGCCTGATTCCCAATGTTTTGACACTTGTTTGTTCCAGTGTGTCACCGAGATTGATGTCAGCAATCGTATCCTCCTTTGGAATTTCTTTTAGAAGTTGACTGCTATTTGAATACCACTTTCGTAAGTTGAAGCCCCTAGGTCTCAGGATTTCTAGCAGCTCTTGTCTTATTTGCAGGGCTTCTGGTAAACTGTCTGCTCCTGTAAGACAATCATCAACATAAGTCATTTTTTAATGCCAATGCTCCAGACGACAAATTTTCCATGTTTTTCAGCGCCAAATATTCCAGACACTTTGTCGCTAAATATGGGGCTGATGTTGTTTCATAAGTCACCGTTTTTAAACGATAAAACTTCAGTTCTTGACTTGGATTTTCTCTCCTCACAATCATCTGATTGAATTGATCGGCAGGGTTTATCCAAACTTGACGATACATTTTTTCAATGTCCGCAGTGAACACATATTTGTGTGTCCTGAACCGCAGTAGAATTGAGAAGAGTTGACTCTGTACAACTGGTCCTGGATATAATATATCGTTCAGTGATTTTCCTAATGACGTTTTGGATGATGCATCAAATACTACTCTTAGCTTGATGGTGGTACTTTCGGGCTTTAGTACACAGTGATGTGGAATAAAGTAATGGTTCTTGGGTATTTGCTCCACCATTACTTGCTTCATATGTCCAAGCTGTTCATATTCTGACATAAATTTCACATACTCCTTTTTTATGTCAGGGCTCAATCGCCGCTCTAACGACATGAATCTTCTTATGGCTACTTCCCGAGATTCTCCAAGGAATGAAGCCTCTTCAGCAAATGGAAGCTTTACAATTAGTCGATTTTCAGCCACCGTGTGTAGGTTATCGAGAAAAAATTTTTCACAATACTCTTCCTCTGGACTCCTATATCTTTTTATTGGCTCTAGTGTGTCTAGCTGCCAGAATCTTTCTAGAGATTCCTCTGGATTATTTATGCCTACCATACATGTGATTGCAGTTGACGTTGACAGCAACAATCCATCCCAATTCTGAATTTTGTAATGTTGGACGGTTTCGATTTCCCCGTCTTCTTTCTGGTAGCAGTATAGCACAGTGATCATCAGCTCCAAACAGCATATAAATTTTTCCTGGTTTATCAAATGTTGGGTCCGCTAATTGAATGTTGTTTGGTAATGTGACTTTCTCCGTTATCTGTTCTGTGGGTTGGTCACCTATTATGTGTGGCAATACAAATGTCTCAACTAGCATTGCGAACTTGTTGTATCTTGACCTTACAACCAAGCTTACTCGCGCCTTGCTTATCTGTGGTTGACCACCCACTCCATTTATGTGCACATGAGTCTCGTTAATTTTTAATGATAACTTCTTTACCAGTCTCTGCACGCTGCCCCTGTTGCGGAAAACCAACCACTAGTTTTCCAATAAATTGTTTTATTTATTTATACTGGTACGCACTGATTGCCACGTTAATCAATTGCGATTTTTGATTATGATGGAATGATTTGGAATGTTCACCAATTTGTGCCCTCGCTTAGGATTGTACTGCGTCCTAAGCGTGCAAAGAAAGTAGTCGCCTAGTTGACAATTTCCTTGTTGTTGAGAGATTGGTCGCCTGAGTTGACCAAATCTTCTCACTTGATGACGGTTTCACCAAGTCTGTTAATCTTTCAACTTGGAGCCGCCAATGTCGGGTCACCAAAATGTTCAATGAAAGACGTTAGTATTTCTTGAAGTTATTAAATGTTTATTTATTTATATATATATATAGGCACTAGCACATAAACCAGTGACTAAAGGTTGTCGCAACCAACACATAAATTGGGTGGACTTCGGAGTGAGATTACAAAGGTAGAGATTGGGGGCCAAAGACACAGCGATGCACACCCGATGTAACTATTGGTATCTGAACTTACTAAGAATAATGCATTTCTTTTATAGTAAAAATAGAGAGCTCACCAGTGCATAGTTCGACATAGTGTTAGGTCAGCAAAATACGTCTTTATTGCATAGCAGCTAATTAACTAGGTCTTTATTGTTAACTGCTGACCATCTCAAATCTACTTATGACTGATGAGCCATCGATATCTATAATCGTGTTACATACTAACTTGACATATATCAATATTATGATTGTCTTATTGTTATCTTATTTTATATAGTCTAAACACCAACAGGCTCAGAAAACAGCCAAGGGGCATATAGAAAAACTCCCCATTACCCTAGGGTTCATAAAGAACCAAACAAATCCTGTGTCTCTGGAGTTCCCAGCACCAAAGCCCATGGAGGTCGATTCCTCTTCAAAGTATAGGCAACCAACCAGATATTCGGGAAACAAGTCTACAAAATCTGGAAACGGTTCGAAAAGTAATCAGCAGGTTTATTTCACGTCTCAAGATTACCCTGCGGAAGAAGCCTATGATACAGAAGTAGAGGCGAGCATCCTGGCAGCTAGTGATGACTTGTCAGATGGTGAAGAATCTTGTAAATTTTTAGGGAACACTCCCTTCTACCGTTCATTACAAGAACAGTAGAAGGAAAAACAATTAAACTATTTAAACTATACTAAATTATATTCGACCAATGGCCGTACTAAAATGCATTACTCCAGCAGAAAAAACATTTAATGTCAGATCCATACACGGGACTTCAAAGGTAATGGAAAAATGTCGAATACATATTTTCCTTTTTATAAATATCCCAGAAGATTTTGACGGCATAATTGGTTTTGAACTCTTAAAAAAGGTCGGAGCAACTATCGCTCTATTAAACAACCTCATAATTACCAAAAATGGATATGATTCCATTAATTTAACTCGTTGTTCTCAAGTAAATTTCATTTATATCGACGATGCAGACGTCCCAGCTGCTGTACTTAAGTATTTCAGCAAGATGACGGACGAAAGAGTAGGAGCGTATGCAGATCCTGACGAGGCTTTGCCATATAACATAAATACTGTAGCAACTATACGAACAAATGGGGAACCGGTATACTCTAAACTATACCCACTCCCAATGGGCATTACGGACTTTATCAACGCAGAAGTTAAACAACTTCTAGCCCACGGCATAATTCGACCCTCAAAATCTCCCTATAATAATCCGACCTGGGTGGTCGACAAAAAAGGGACGGATGAAAACGGCTTCCATAAAAAGTGGCTAGTAATTGACTTAAGGAAACTAAATCAAAATACAACAAATGACAAGTACCCTATTTCAATGATTTCAATAATCCTGTCGAACATAGGAAAGGCCCTATATTTTACAACATTTTACAAATTGGGATTTCATCAATTAACACTAGCAGAAAAAGACAGGGAGAAAAGTGCTTTTTCTGCAATAATGGAAGTATGAATTCTGCAGACTTTCGTTCGGTCTCAAAAATGTCCCCTCACAGATATTTTAAATGTCCAAAATGGAAAAGTTAGCAAAAACATGTCCCGAAAAATAAAAATCGAGTTTACTTAAGAAGAACTGCAGACATTCTTCAAGCTAAATGATATTTTAGCATCGGAGAAAGTTTTTTTTATCTTACCCAGATTATCGACAACCATTCGATCTTACCACAGACACATCTGGTGATGGGCTAGGCGCTGTCCTTTCACAAAAAGGCAGACAATTACCATGATATCCCGTTAATTACGTAATAACGAAAGAAATTTTGCGACCAACGAAAGAGAGCTCCTTGCCATAGTGTGGTCACCAAAGAACTTGAGAAACTACCTTTATGGGGTAAGAGACTTAAACATATTTACCGACCATCAGCCGTTAACCTTCGCTATATCAGACAAAAATTCGAACGCGAAATTAATACTCTGGAAAGCATATATTGCCGGACGTGGCGCAAAAATAATTTACAAACTAGGAAAGGAAAATTTTGTAGCAGACGCCGTTTCGCGTCAGAACATTAACGGTCTCGAAGCACCAGATTCAAAATCAGAGTCCGATTGGGCAACCTGCCATAGTGAAGAGTCTCTGACCTACACTATTGATGTATCCCATAATCCCTTAAATTGTTTTCGATATCAAATCGTAATTAAGAAAGCAGAGATCCCTTTGGTAAGGACATTTGCTCTCTTCCAGAGTAAGTCCAGGCACATAATACGCACATCAAACCCTGATTCACTTTTACACACACTGCACTACAAACAACGTTTGTCAACAAGTATGATGTGCTCAAAAAGAAACCAATGGTGCCAGCCGAGTCATAAATCAACAGAACACGATATTAGTTTGGAGCGTAGTCCGGTTATATGCCGGAGATTGTTTATGCTCAGTTCGTGGAGGAAAGGCAGGCTTAAGTGTTCCCGGTACTTCGTACATTACGAACTGAGCATAAATATAACCGGCCTACGCTCAAAACTAATATGGGGCCCTGTATTGAGCAGCAGTGTCACTATTGGGATTGTCGCAATTTGGTTACCCATTTATCTGGCCATTCGCAGTCTCCAGAGACGCAAGTTAGTGGCAACTCTTCAGAAGTCTCTTGACCTTCAGAAGTCCGGGGACGGCCTCCACTTAAGTGAGGGATAATATGGCCCGATAATATGCCTAGTTGCATCCTTAAAATGTGTTTGATTTCCCTATCTAAGCCTTTATCTCGGTTATTCTCTAGCTTCAGGCTTACCAGCCTTTTAGAATGGACTACCCTTGTACATGGCATGGCTTCCTAAAAAGTGTCAAACTGATGTGATTTATACCGACTTTAGTAAGGCTTTCGATACGGTTGATCATTCTATGCTTCTTACGAAACTTAACATTAAGGGCTTGTCCCCGAAACTGTTGGCTTGGTTAAAATCGTATCTTGTTCGCAGAACCCAAAAGGTGTCTTTTCGTTCCTCAATATCTAAAACTGTTCGAGTTACCCCAGGTGTCTCCCTAGGCAGTCATCTGGGCCCACTGTTATTTACCCTGTTTATAAATAATTTGCCCTTGGTCTTAGTTTATTCACGATAACGTCAAGATTTGTTATTCCTATAATGATCCTTCTTTCCAACCCTACTTGCAATCAGATCTGTATTCTGTGATTGGTGCGATGTTAATAAACTACACCCCAATACCTTTAAGTGCTCTTTTATGAAATTCAGTCGTTTGTCTCCGTTCATAGCTCATTACTCTATTAAGCCTAGTCTTTTAGATTGTTTTTCATCTTTTAAAGATATCTTCAATTGTTAATAGAGCTTGACTTCTTGGCTTCATAAAACGTTGGGCCAAAGCATTTGACGATCCCTATGTAACAAAGGTTTTATACACTTCTTTAGTTCGCTCTACTCTAGAATATTGCTCGCCAGTGTGGAACCCTCAATATGATGTTCACCAGCGTAGTATTGAATCGGTTCAGAAGCAATTTCTTCAGTTCGCGTTACGTGTTCTTAATTCGTACCCGAGCCTTCGCCTTCCTTCTTATTCTGACAGACTTCTTCTTATTAATCTTATTAATCGTATTTGGCATTCTCTTTCTCCATAAACTAGTCAACGGGTAAGTCAATTCGACTAATTTACTAGATATGCTTTAGAAGTGTTGTGTATGCAGCCCTATCATACGTAACCCATCTGGCAACTCTTTTTGCTTGACGCCCGAATGGCAGCAGCCGGTCGTTCGTAGCAAGCACACGCGTTATAAACTTGCGATATATATATGTATATGTAATCTCAATATCACTTAATAAATAAACATTCCAAGATATTTCAAAAGAAGTTTTTGTCCTATTCACCTTAGTAGATGTCTGACTAACTACTTTCTTCACAAACCTTTTCGTGTTCTTTGTGAGTCTTTTAACAACTTTTCTCACCTTACTTTTCGTTCTTTACTTTTCAATAATCTGCAACGTTTCCTCTGAATTTATATTGGACATCGCATTGCAAGCAATTCTTCCCTGGCCCAATTGGGGATGTTTAGTTGCGTATATGGCTAAGCTTATTTTTCTTCAATTAATTCTTATCTGTTTTTTATACCATACACCCATGAAATGGTATATTAAAGTCACCAATATATTCTTGCACACCTAGATCTTGAAGGCTATAAGAGCTAGAGACACCAAATTTGGTATGTAGTCTAGTGTAATATGTGCGCTTATCGAGTTTGTTTCAAACTCCCGCCCCCGCAAATTAAATAAAACCGATTTTCTCAAACACTTTAGCAACTAGACACTCACAATTTGGTATGTATATTTGCTTAGTAAATGCGCACATTTTGTATTTGCAAAAAAAATTTTGCCAAGCCCCCTACCTCCCCCGCAAATTAAATAAAACCGATTTTTTCAAAAACTATTATACCTAGAAACACCATAGTTGGTATGTAGGAAATGCGCTAATTTTTTATTTCTTAAGATTATGCCACGCCCCTTTCCGCCCCCGAAATTTAAAAAAACTCGATTATCTTCCGTAATTTTCAACCTTGTGCAATCAAATTTAGCACACTTAAATATGATACTAATATTCAGAAAACCACCAAATTTGATTAAAATCGGACTAAAAATAGCCAAGTTATGCATATAAACGTTTTTCCATATGGCCGGAGTTGGCCGTTGGCTGGTAGGGGCGCTAGGGTGCTTGTATGCTTGAGTGAGCGAAATACTAAGATATGCTTGTAAAAAGCATGTGAACAGATTTTTTTAAAAATACGAAAATGCATTTGTTGTTATAAATTTTAAATATTTGTTTTACTGGTGTATGGTATACCTAAGTCGGCGAGACGACTTACTTACTTGATTTTATCTTAAGCTTTTTCGTCGACTGCTGTTTCAGTTGACGGAAATAAATAAATAAACAGCTGTGACCAAAATGTTGTATAAATAGATAAATGCATTTGTTGTTATAAATTTAAAATATTTTTTTTGCGTGCATGGTATAATGAAGTCGGCGAGATTACTTACCTACTTCATTTTAACTACAAATACTTGAACTGGCACGTCAATGCCGTGATAGTGTTTTTTAGAATGCCTTTATTTCAACAAAGAAAAGTGTTGTTAGACTAGGTGTTACATATATTCTTAAGAGGGAGAGCAAAAGTACTTACGTATATATGGTTGGACCACTGATTCATAAGTAGATGCTTCCATATTTTAATATCCATTCGAGTGTAACTCGTGGATCTACTTGTATGTATAATATGTATGTGTAATATGTTTACATGTAATTAAAGTACAGGAAACCCAACAGCATTAGCAAAATTACGTTTCAATCACGTCTTAACATAATATTAATGGGTTATTATACCCTTACAGAGGGTATTATAAAATTGGTCAGATGTTTGTAACGCACAGAAGGAGACGTTTCCGACCCTATAAAGTATATATATTCTTGATCAGCATGAGAAGCTGAGTTGATATAGCCATGTCCGTCTGTCCGTCCGTCTGTGCGTATGCGTTTAACTCAGCCATCTTAAGAGCTATCGGGATGAAATTTTTTGGGGGCTTTTTTATTACCTGGGAAAAATAAAGTATGAAAATTGGCAGAATCAGACCACTATATCATATAGCTGTGGAGGAAACATTTTTGCAAAAATTGCAAAAATTGGAGTATCCCCATGAAATTTACCAATATGCTAGTATTTCACATAAAATTTCAGATCCCAAAATTTGAATCTGATCGGATATATAGAACACAAGTTACAGCCGATATAAATCGGTTCGGCTAGCTGCCTACTACGTCATCATCAAATCAACAGAGCACACGCATGCACACATACAGACGCAACGCTACATAAACTATATGTGTATGCGTGCGAATCGCGGCATGCGTGTAAAAGGGGATGGGGAAGAAGAAGAAGAAATTGAAATGATATTTGAAAGGTTCTGTGCATTAATGAATTGAGATACAGAAAAAGAGTTTGGAACATGTAAAAATATTATGGCCATGGACTGCAAGGGTATATAAACTTGGGCACAGCCGATGTTAGCTTCTTTGATATTTTTATTTGATATTGTCTTTGTGTACAACTCTTCCCTTAACCTTAACCGTTGATCCGAAGTCTTCTTCAATTACAGCTTCTGTATATACATAGGGGCGTTAGTGTGTTACCGAGTCTCTTATTGGATTTCACCATAACTTTATTTCCTGTTTTATATTTACGATCAACAGTGTTCCTATTATGTTTTATTAATTCATTTTCTTGAGCTTTCTTTACTTGATTTATAGTCGTTTTTTTTTATCGTCTGAGTTAAATAAGCCACAATTGTACTCTATAGTGGCGAGCAATATATATGTCTGTTGTGTGCTCGATTCCTCTTTCTAGCTTTAGGCAGCTGCCGATTTCGCTGTGAAACCTCTCAACCTGCCCGTTCGAAGAACTATGCATAGGGGCAGAGTTTGCAATTTGATACCAAAATGATCACGAAGGCAGGACACAATAGTACGAGAGTTTAAGGAGGGCTCGTTATCACAATAAATTGTTTTTGTTCGAGGGAATACATTTAACAGCTGCAGAAGGTGTATTTTTACATCCAAAATTGTACGAGAAGCTATCTTTTGTACTAGTAGATGTCAACATGCAAAAATTTCCCGACATAAGTTGGAATAGGGGTCTCGCATACTGGGTGTCTCGCTGGATGTCTAGCATACTTGGCCTTCGAACAAATCTTGCAATTTAACGCAACTTCTTTTGCCTTTTTTTTCCATTCTAGGAAAAAAAATAATCGCGAAGAATTTGTTTTGTTTTCTTGAGAAGATCTATGAGCTCTATTATATTCTTGATTAATAATTTCTAGTTCTTCGTTCGGGTTAAAAATATCGGTTACCATTATTTCAGTGTGTCGGAAAACTGTTTTAGGGAAAAGCTCCACCAAACGATGCTGAATTTTGCCAAGCACAGACAATTCACACTTAATTGCATTAACTACACCTAACTTCACGCAGTCCTGTACAGTGCTAATTAAGTTTTAAAATCAGTAAATACGATCAGATGTCTTAATTTCTTGCCAAACAAAATAGTGGTTTTCTTAAAGTGTGATTTTCCATGTTCGAGAATTATTTGGTTGGCGTAATAGTTGACCGGTTTAGTAAATGATTCTATAGTATTTGAATACGGCTCCTCACTAGGAATTGTTGCAGCGTCCGAATTTTGATTTTCATCGGTATACTTTAAATATTGGCAAGACAAAGCGTCCGCAACTAAATTGTCCTCGCCGGGCTTATAGAGAAGTGTTGCATCGTATTCTTCAATAATCGCGTTCCATCTTTGGATTTTAGAATTCGGATTTCGATCGGATATGGCATAAGTAAAAGGCTTATGATCCGTATAAATTTTAAGGCCTATTACACCGTAAAGGTAATTTCTTAATGATTTGAGAGCCCAAACAATTGCGACACACTCTCTCTCGCATAATGCTCTTCTGCTTTTTGTAGGGTTCTCGAGATCATCGTGATGGGACGGCCATCTTGAGATAAAACTGCTCCCAAGGCATTTGAAGAAGCGTCTGTCGTAAGTTCAAATAGCTTTCTAAATTTGGATATGAGAGCATTACCTCCTCTGAGATGAAAATCTGTTTTAATTTACTGAACGCCTCGCCCTGATTTTCGTCTAACGAAATTACTATTTTTTTTTTGACTGCGACGCTGGAACACTGCCATTTTCGCCTCTTAGAATATTTGTTAAAGGCTTATTTATTTTTGAGTAATCTCTTATAAATCGTCTGTATTAACCGGACAAGCCCAAGAAGGAGCGAAGCGATTTTAGAATGCGTGGTTCCGGAAAAGCTTTGATTGCTTCCACTTTCTTCCACAGGTTTTAAACCCACTGCGACTGGCTTTAAGTCCCAAATACTCGACTTCTTTTTCAAAAAATTTCGATTTTTCAAAGGATACTCTCATATTTGAAGCTAGAAGGCTTAATAAAATTCACTCTACATGTTCCTCCATTGTTTTTGAAAAAATGATAACGTCATCTATATAAACAAAGCAATATTTCCCGATGTGCTCCCGCAGAACATCATCGATGGCCCTTTGAAACACACTGGGAGCGTTTTTGAGTGCGAAAGGTAGGCGACAAAATTCAAATTTTCCACCGCTAACAGAAAAAGCAGTTTTTGTCTATGCCGCTCTGCTAGCTCGATTTGGTGAAATCCAGATTTCAGATCGAGTATTGTAAAAAAATTAGAACCGCCCAGATTGGATACAATGACTTCGATGTTTGGAATAGGATACGAGTCCTCAATTGTTTTTGTATTTAATTTTCTAAAATCTATAACCATCCGTTTCTTCCTAATTCCGTTTTCATCGTATCCTTTCTTATCGACAACCCATATAGGATTGTTTTATGGGTATCTCGATGGCCTAATAATCCCATCGTCGAGCAGTACTTGTATTTCATTATTAACAAACGACCTAACACTCATAGGGTACGGGTATAATTTAGAATGTGTTGGCTCTTCATCTCGTATTCGGATTGTTGCAACAATATTAGTATTGTAGGGAAGCTTCTCATTAGAATCGGCGAAGACCCCGAATTTTCGCTTTATCATTTTATGAAAAGGTTCCTTTATGGCAGACGGCACTGCCTCAGCTTGTAACTGTAAATGACTCACATCTTGGCCTACCAAAAACTGAATAAATTCACTGCCAGAATCATTAGTAATTACTTTGGTTTTGAAATTCAGAGTCGCGTTAACATAAGAGATCAAGCCCTACAACAACATCGAAAGATGCGAGATTCGGGAGAATAAAAAAGTCTAAAGTTATACCGAACAAGTTAATTTTACATTTATGAGTTGCAGAGGTAGTTCCATGAATGGATTTTACAGAAAATACTTTATCAACTTGCCGTATACCCTTTAGCATAGGAAATGGTTTGATATAGCTTCTCGATGCTCCCGTACCGGTATTTTGTCTGAAACGTGACGTGGAAGGGTCGACATCCATTGGTTCGCTCGAAGATTGTATGAAACCCGGCGTGCTGTTACCTTTTTGCAATACTCGGTTGTCAGTGACGGTCCTATTGGTCTGTACTAAAGCATCGGCATCACTACCTAAATTTGGTTGTTTACTAGAAAAATAAGGATTGCGATGACCTGGAGCTGAATCTGAGTTAATTATTTTTTGTGCTGGTTGCCTGTTCCTTACAGGTGTTTCAGCACTACCTTTTGCAAAATTCGATGCAAAAGTATAACGCTCATGATTTGCTATAACTTCTTGTGCTAGTGCCAATGCACATGGTAAGTCAGTAGGTCTTGATGCAAACACTTTATCGCATAGGGGTTTTTTTAATCCTGATATAAATACTCTTAAAGCGAGACCTCTATATTTTTCGTTTATTGCATCAGCAATATCTGTTTCATACGTTATAATAGTCTTGTTAGTCAACAGAGTCAATTTCTTTTCTATCTCATCATAAAATTCGAGAATTGTCGCTGTTCCCTGTCTTAAAGTAGACAGTTCCTGTTCAATTAGATAAGTAGGACCGAGTAAGTAAAGTCCAGCCTAGCAATTATGGCATCAAAATTGAGCACTGTACTAAAAGATGATAAAACACCGTCAGCAGCACCTCTAATTTTATTTCTAATTATTGTTACCGACTGAAAATGGCGTGAGCTTCCATCAAATTTTCTGATATTCTGGTACACATTATGAGCGGCCTCTCGCCAAGACACATATGAACGCGGGTGGCAAAAAAAATTCTGGAATTTTCACAGCATCGAGCGTTTCCTCACATTTTACTGCAGGAATAATTTTAACTTTTTCCCATTTTTTTGCTGTCGGTTTATTAACAATGCCGTTTATTTGATATTTTATATTCGTTTTCAAACTCTTTTCGTGTATTTTCTACAGCTTCCCCTACTAACACCCTACTCGTTCAAAGTTAATTGTTCGAAAAAATATTCTAGTTCAAGCAAAGAAGAGTCGCACATCAAGAATTATAGTTCATGTTTTTATACCATACACCCATAGGGTGAAAAGGTATATTAAAGTCGCCAAAATGTATGTAACAGGCGAGACGATCTAGCCATGTCCGTCCGGAATAAAAATAGCCAAGTTATGCATATAAACGTTTTTCCATATGCCCGGAGTTGGCCGTTGGCTGGTGGGGGCGCTAGGGTGCTCGTATGCTTGAGTGAGCGAAATACTAAGATATGCTTGTAAAAAGCATGTGAACAGATTTTTTTAAAAATACAAAAATGCATTTGTTATTATATATTTTAAATATTTGTTTTACTGGTGTATGGAATACCTAAGTCGGCGAGACGACTTACTTACTTGATTTTATCTTAAGCTTTTTCGTCGACTGCTGTTTCAGTTGACGGAAATAAATAAATAAACAGCTGTGACCAAAATGTTGTATAAATAGATAAATGCATTTGTTGTTATAAATTTAAAATATTTTTTTTGCGTGCATGGTATAATGAAGTCGGCGAGATTACTTACCTACTTCATTTTAACTACAAATACTTGAACTGGCACGTCAATGCCGTGATAGTGTTTTTTTAGAATGCCTTTATTTCAACAAAGAAAAGTGTTGTTAGACTAGGTGTTACATATATTCTTAAGAGGGAGAGCAAAAGTACTTACGTATATATGGTTGGACCACTGATTCATAAGTAGATGCTTCCATATTTTAATATCCATTCGAGTGTAACTCGTGGATCTACTTGTATGTATAATATGTATGTGTAATATGTTTACATGTAATTAAAGTACAGGAAACCCAACAGCATTAGCAAAATTACGTTTCAATCACGTCTTAACATAATATTAATGGGTTATTATACCCTTACAGAGGGTATTATAAAATTGGTCAGATGTTTGTAACGCACAGAAGGAGACGTTTCCGACCCTATAAAGTATATATATTCTTGATCAGCATGAGAAGCTGAGTTGATATAGCCATGTCCGTCTGTCCGTCCGTCTGTGCGTATGCGTTTAACTCAGCCATCTTAAGAGCTATCGGGATGAAATTTTTTTGGGGGCTTTTTATTACCTGGGAAAAATAAAGTATGAAAATTGGCAGAATCAGACCACTATATCATATAGCTGTGGAGGAAACATTTTTGCAAAAATTGCAAAAATTGGAGTATCCCCATGAAATTTACCAATATGCTAGTATTTCACATAAAATTTCAGATCCCAAAATTTGAATCTGATCGGATATATAGAACACAAGTTACAGCCGATATAAATCGGTTCGGCTAGCTGCCTACTACGTCATCATCAAATCAACAGAGCACACGCATGCACACATACAGACGCAACGCTACATAAACTATATGTGTATGCGTGCGAATCGCGGCATGCGTGTAAAAGGGGATGGGGAAGAAGAAGAAGAAATTGAAATGATATTTGAAAGGTTCTGTGCATTAATGAATTGAGATACAGAAAAAGAGTTTGGAACATGTAAAAATATTATGGCCATGGACTGCAAGGGTATATAAACTTGGGCACAGCCGATGTTAGCTTCTTTGATATTTTTATTTGATATTGTCTTTGTGTACAACTCTTCCCTTAACCTTAACCGTTGATCCGAAGTCTTCTTCAATTACAGCTTCTGTATATACATAGGGGCGTTAGTGTGTTACCGAGTCTCTTATTGGATTTCACCATAACTTTATTTCCTGTTTTATATTTACGATCAACAGTGTTCCTATTATGTTTTATTAATTCATTTTCTTGAGCTTTCTTTACTTGATTTATAGTCGTTTTTTTTTATCGTCTGAGTTAAATAAGCCACAATTGTACTCTATAGTGGCGAGCAATATATATGTCTGTTGTGTGCTCGATTCCTCTTTCTAGCTTTAGGCAGCTGCCGATTTCGCTGTGAAACCTCTCAACCTGCCCGTTCGAAGAACTATGCATAGGGGCAGAGTTTGCAATTTGATACCAAAATGATCACGAAGGCAGGACACAATAGTACGAGAGTTTAAGGAGGGCTCGTTATCACAATAAATTGTTTTTGTTCGAGGGAATACATTTAACAGCTGCAGAAGGTGTATTTTTACATCCAAAATTGTACGAGAAGCTATCTTTTGTACTAGTAGATGTCAACATGCAAAAATTTCCCGACATAAGTTGGAATAGGGGTCTCGCATACTGGGTGTCTCGCTGGATGTCTAGCATACTTGGCCTTCGAACAAATCTTGCAATTTAACGCAACTTCTTTTGCCTTTTTTTCCATTCTAGGAAAAAAAATAATCGCGAAGAATTTGTTTTGTTTTCTTGAGAAGATCTATGAGCTCTATTATATTCTTGATTAATAATTTCTAGTTCTTCGTTCGGGTTAAAAATATCGGTTACCATTATTTCAGTGTGTCGGAAAACTGTTTTAGGGAAAAGCTCCACCAAACGATGCTGAATTTTGCCAAGCACAGACAATTCACACTTAATTGCATTAACTACACCTAACTTCACGCAGTCCTGTACAGTGCTAATTAAGTTTTAAAATCAGTAAATACGATCAGATGTCTTAATTTCTTGCCAAACAAAATAGTGGTTTTCTTAAAGTGTGATTTTCCATGTTCGAGAATTATTTGGTTGGCGTAATAGTTGACCGGTTTAGTAAATGATTCTATAGTATTTGAATACGGCTCCTCACTATGAATTGTTGCAGCGTCCGAATTTTGATTTTCATCGGTATACTTTAAATATTGGCAAGACAAAGCGTCCGCAACTAAATTGTCCTCGCCGGGCTTATAGAGAAGTGTTGCATCGTATTCTTCAATAATCGCGTTCCATCTTTGGATTTTAGAATTCGGATTTCGATCGGATATGGCATAAGTAAAAGGCTTATGATCCGTATAAATTTTAAGGCCTATTACACCGTAAAGGTAATTTCTTAATGATTTGAGAGCCCAAACAATTGCGACACACTCTCTCTCGCATAATGCTCTTCTGCTTTTTGTAGGGTTCTCGAGATCATCGTGATGGGACGGCCATCTTGAGATAAAACTGCTCCCAAGGCATTTGAAGAAGCGTCTGTCGTAAGTTCAAATAGCTTTCTAAATTTGGATATGAGAGCATTACCTCCTCTGAGATGAAAATCTGTTTTAATTTACTGAACGCCTCGCCCTGATTTTCGTCTAACGAAATTACTATTTTTTTTTTGACTGCGACGCTGGAACACTGCCATTTTCGCCTCTTAGAATATTTGTTAAAGGCTTATTTATTTTTGAGTAATCTCTTATAAATCGTCTGTATTAACCGGACAAGCCCAAGAAGGAGCGAAGCGATTTTAGAATGCGTGGTTCCGGAAAAGCTTTGATTGCTTCCACTTTCTTCCACAGGTTTTAAACCCACTGCGACTGGCTTTAAGTCCCAAATACTCGACTTCTTTTTCAAAAAATTTCGATTTTTCAAAGGATACTCTCATATTTGAAGCTAGCAGGCTTAATAAAATTCACTCTACATGTTCCTCCATTGTTTTTGAAAAAATGATAACGTCATCTATATAAACAAAGCAATATTTCCCGATGTGCTCCCGCAGAACATCATCGATGGCCCTTTGAAACACACTGGGAGCGTTTTTGAGTGCGAAAGGTAGGCGACAAAATTCAAATTTTCCACCGCTAACAGAAAAAGCAGTTTTTGTCTATGCCGCTCTGCTAGCTCGATTTGGTGAAATCCAGATTTCAGATCGAGTATTGTAAAAAAATTAGAACCGCCCAGATTGGATACAATGACTTCGATGTTTGGAATAGGATACGAGTCCTCAATTGTTTTTGTATTTAATTTTCTAAAATCTATAACCATCCGTTTCTTCCTAATTCCGTTTTCATCGTATCCTTTCTTATCGACAACCCATATAGGATTGTTTTATGGGTATCTCGATGGCCTAATAATCCCATCGTCGAGCAGTACTTGTATTTCATTATTAACAAACGACCTAACACTCATAGGGTACGGGTATAATTTAGAATGTGTTGGCTCTTCATCTCGTATTCGGATTGTTGCAACAATATTAGTATTGTAGGGAAGCTTCTCATTAGAATCGGCGAAGACCCCGAATTTTCGCTTTATCATTTTATGAAAAGGTTCCTTTATGGCAGACGGCACTGCCTCAGCTTGTAACTGTAAATGACTCACATCTTGGCCTACCAAAAACTGAATAAATTCACTGCCAGAATCATTAGTAATTACTTTGGTTTTGAAATTCAGAGTCGCGTTAACATAAGAGATCAAGCCCTACAACAACATCGAAAGATGCGAGATTCGGGAGAATAAAAAAGTCTAAAGTTATACCGAACAAGTTAATTTTACATTTATGAGTTGCAGAGGTAGTTCCATGAATGGATTTTACAGAAAATACTTTATCAACTTGCCGTATACCCTTTAGCATAGGAAATGGTTTGATATAGCTTCTCGATGCTCCCGTACCGGTATTTTGTCTGAAACGTGACGTGGAAGGGTCGACATCCATTGGTTCGCTCGAAGATTGTATGAAACCCGGCGTGCTGTTACCTTTTGCAATACTCGGTTGTCAGTGACGGTCCTATTGGTCTGTACTAAAGCATCGGCATCACTACCTAAATTTGGTTGTTTACTAGAAAAATAAGGAATGCGATGACCTGGAGCTGAATCTGAGTTAATTATTTTTTGTGCTGGTTGCCTGTTCCTTACAGGTGTTTCAGCACTACCTTTTGCAAAATTCGATGCAAAAGTATAACGCTCATGATTTGCTATAACTTCTTGTGCTAGTGCCAATGCACATGGTAAGTCAGTAGGTCTTGATGCAAACACTTTATCGCATAGGGGTTTTTTTAATCCTGATATAAATACTCTTAAAGCGAGACCTCTATATTTTTCGTTTATTGCATCAGCAATATCTGTTTCATACGTTATAATAGTCTTGTTAGTCAACAGAGTCAATTTCTTTTCTATCTCATCATAAAATTCGAGAATTGTCGCTGTTCCCTGTCTTAAAGTAGACAGTTCCTGTTCAATTAGATAAGTAGGACCGAGTAAGTAAAGTCCAGCCTAGCAATTATGGCATCAAAATTGAGCACTGTACTAAAAGATGATAAAACACCGTCAGCAGCACCTCTAATTTTATTTCTAATTATTGTTACCGACTGAAAATGGCGTGAGCTTCCATCAAATTTTCTGATATTCTGGTACACATTATGAGCGGGTGGCAAAAAAAATTCTGGAATTTTCACAGCATCGAGCGTTTCCTCACATTTTACTGCAGGAATAATTTTAACTTTTTCCCATTTTTTTGCTGTCGGTTTATTAACAATGCCGTTTATTTGATATTTTATATTCGTTTTCAAACTCTTTTCGTGTATTTTCTACAGCTTCCCCTACTAACACCCTACTCGTTCAAAGTTAATTGTTCGAAAAAATATTCTAGTTCAAGCAAAGAAGAGTCGCACATCAAGAATTATAGTTCATGTTTTTATACCATACACCCATAGGGTGAAAAGGTATATTAAAGTCGCCAAAATGTATGTAACAGGCGAGACGATCTAGCCATGTCCGTCCGGAATAAAAATAGCCAAGTTATGCATATAAACGTTTTTCCATATGCCCGGAGTTGGCCGTTGGCTGGTGGGGGCGCTAGGGTGCTCGTATGCTTGAGTGAGCAAAATACTAAGATATGCTTGTAAAAAGCATGTGAACAGATTTTTTTAAAAATACAAAAATGCATTTGTTATTATATATTTTAAATATTTGTTTTACTGGTGTATGGTATACCTAAGTCGGCGAGACGACTTACTTACTTGATTTTATCTTAAGCTTTTTCGTCGACTGCTGTTTCAGTTGACGGAAATAAATAAATAAACAGCTGTGACCAAAATGTTGTATAAATAGATAAATGCATTTGTTGTTATAAATTTAAAATATTTTTTTTGCGTGCATGGTATAATGAAGTCGGCGAGATTACTTAACTACTTCATTTTAACTACAAATACTTGAACTGGCACGTCAATGCCGTGATAGTGTTTTTTTAGAATGCCTTTATTTCAACAAAGAAAAGTGTTGTTAGACTAGGTGTTACATATATTCTTAAGAGGGAGAGCAAAAGTACTTACGTATATATGGTTGGACCACTGATTCATAAGTAGATGCTTCCATATTTTAATATCCATTCGAGTGTAACTCGTGGATCTACTTGTATGTATAATATGTATGTGTAATATGTTTACATGTAATTAAAGTACAGGAAACCCAACAGCATTAGCAAAATTACGTTTCAATCACGTCTTAACATAATATTAATGGGTTATTATACCCTTACAGAGGGTATTATAAAATTGGTCAGATGTTTGTAACGCACAGAAGGAGACGTTTCCGACCCTATAAAGTATATATATTCTTGATCAGCATGAGAAGCTGAGTTGATATAGCCATGTCCGTCTGTCCGTCCGTCTGTGCGTATGCGTTTAACTCAGCCATCTTAAGAGCTATCGGGATGAAATTTTTTGGGGGCTTTTTATTACCTGGGAAAAATAAAGTATGAAAATTGGCAGAATCAGACCACTATATCATATAGCTGTGGAGGAAACATTTTTGCAAAAATTGCAAAAATTGGAGTATCCCCATGAAATTTACCAATATGCTAGTATTTCACATAAAATTTCAGATCCCAAAATTTGAATCTGATCGGATATATAGAACACAAGTTACAGCCGATATAAATCGGTTCGGCTAGCTGCCTACTACGTCATCATCAAATCAACAGAGCACACGCATGCACACATACAGACGCAACGCTACATAAACTATATGTGTATGCGTGCGAATCGCGGCATGCGTGTAAAAGGGGATGGGGAAGAAGAAGAAGAAATTGAAATGATATTTGAAAGGTTCTGTGCATTAATGAATTGAGATACAGAAAAAGAGTTTGGAACATGTAAAAATATTATGGCCATGGACTGCAAGGGTATATAAACTTGGGCACAGCCGATGTTAGCTTCTTTGATATTTTTATTTGATATTGTCTTTGTGTACAACTCTTCCCTTAACCTTAACCGTTGATCCGAAGTCTTCTTCAATTACAGCTTCTGTATATACATAGGGGCGTTAGTGTGTTACCGAGTCTCTTATTGGATTTCACCATAACTTTATTTCCTGTTTTATATTTACGATCAACAGTGTTCCTATTATGTTTTATTAATTCATTTTCTTGAGCTTTCTTTACTTGATTTATAGTCGTTTTTTTTATCGTCTGAGTTAAATAAGCCACAATTGTACTCTATAGTGGCGAGCAATATATATGTCTGTTGTGTGCTCGATTCCTCTTTCTAGCTTTAGGCAGCTGCCGATTTCGCTGTGAAACCTCTCAACCTGCCCGTTCGAAGAACTATGCATAGGGGCAGAGTTTGCAATTTGATACCAAAATGATCACGAAGGCAGGACACAATAGTACGAGAGTTTAAGGAGGGCTCGTTATCACAATAAATTGTTTTTGTTCGAGGGAATACATTTAACAGCTGCAGAAGGTGTATTTTTACATCCAAAATTGTACGAGAAGCTATCTTTTGTACTAGTAGATGTCAACATGCAAAAATTTCCCGACATAAGTTGGAATAGGGGTCTCGCATACTGGGTGTCTCGCTGGATGTCTAGCATACTTGGCCTTCGAACAAATCTTGCAATTTAACGCAACTTCTTTTGCCTTTTTTTCCATTCTAGGAAAAAAAATAATCGCGAAGAATTTGTTTTGTTTTCTTGAGAAGATCTATGAGCTCTATTATATTCTTGATTAATAATTTCTAGTTCTTCGTTCGGGTTAAAAATATCGGTTACCATTATTTCAGTGTGTCGGAAAACTGTTTTAGGGAAAAGCTCCACCAAACGATGCTGAATTTTGCCAAGCACAGACAATTCACACTTAATTGCATTAACTACACCTAACTTCACGCAGTCCTGTACAGTGCTAATTAAGTTTTAAAATCAGTAAATACGATCAGATGTCTTAATTTCTTGCCAAACAAAATAGTGGTTTTCTTAAAGTGTGATTTTCCATGTTCGAGAATTATTTGGTTGGCGTAATAGTTGACCGGTTTAGTAAATGATTCTATAGTATTTGAATACGGCTCCTCACTATGAATTGTTGCAGCGTCCGAATTTTGATTTTCATCGGTATACTTTAAATATTGGCAAGACAAAGCGTCCGCAACTAAATTGTCCTCGCCGGGCTTATAGAGAAGTGTTGCATCGTATTCTTCAATAATCGCGTTCCATCTTTGGATTTTAGAATTCGGATTTCGATCGGATATGGCATAAGTAAAAGGCTTATGATCCGTATAAATTTTAAGGCCTATTACACCGTAAAGGTAATTTCTTAATGATTTGAGAGCCCAAACAATTGCGACACACTCTCTCTCGCATAATGCTCTTCTGCTTTTTGTAGGGTTCTCGAGATCATCGTGATGGGACGGCCATCTTGAGATAAAACTGCTCCCAAGGCATTTGAAGAAGCGTCTGTCGTAAGTTCAAATAGCTTTCTAAATTTGGATATGAGAGCATTACCTCCTCTGAGATGAAAATCTGTTTTAATTTACTGAACGCCTCGCCCTGATTTTCGTCTAACGAAATTACTATTTTTTTTTTGACTGCGACGCTGGAACACTGCCATTTTCGCCTCTTAGAATATTTGTTAAAGGCTTATTTATTTTTGAGTAATCTCTTATAAATCGTCTGTATTAACCGGACAAGCCCAAGAAGGAGCGAAGCGATTTTAGAATGCGTGGTTCCGGAAAAGCTTTGATTGCTTCCACTTTCTTCCACAGGTTTTAAACCCACTGCGACTGGCTTTAAGTCCCAAATACTCGACTTCTTTTTCAAAAAATTTCGATTTTTCAAAGGATACTCTCATATTTGAAGCTAGCAGGCTTAATAAAATTCACTCTACATGTTCCTCCATTGTTTTTGAAAAAATGATAACGTCATCTATATAAACAAAGCAATATTTCCCGATGTGCTCCCGCAGAACATCATCGATGGCCCTTTGAAACACACTGGGAGCGTTTTTGAGTGCGAAAGGTAGGCGACAAAATTCAAATTTTCCACCGCTAACAGAAAAAGCAGTTTTTGTCTATGCCGCTCTGCTAGCTCGATTTGGTGAAATCCAGATTTCAGATCGAGTATTGTAAAAAAATTAGAACCGCCCAGATTGGATACAATGACTTCGATGTTTGGAATAGGATACGAGTTCTCAATTGTTTTTGCATTTAATTTTCTAAAGTCTATAACCATCCGTTTCTTCCTAATTCCGTTTTCATCGTATCCTTTCTTATCGACAACCCATATAGGATTGTTTTATGGGGATCTCGATGGCCTAATAATCCCATCGTCGAGCAGTACTTGTATTTCATTATTAACAAACGACCTAACACTCATAGGGTACGGGTATAATTTAGAATGTGTTGGCTCTTCATCTCGTATTCGGATTGTTGCAACAATATTAGTATTGTAGGGAAGCTTCTCATTAGAATCGGCGAAGACCCCGAATTTTCGCTTTATCATTTTATGAAAAGGTTCCTTTATGGCAGACGGCACTGCCTCAGCTTGTAACTGTAAATGACTCACATCTTGGCCTACCAAAAACTGAATAAATTCACTGCCAGAATCATTAGTAATTACTTTGGTTTTGAAATTCAGAGTCGCGTTAACATAAGAGATCAAGCCCTACAACAACATCGAAAGATGCGAGATTCGGGAGAATAAAAAAGTCTAAAGTTATACCGAACAAGTTAATTTTACATTTATGAGTTGCAGAGGTAGTTCCATGAATGGATTTTACAGAAAATACTTTATCAACTTGCCGTATACCCTTTAGCATAGGAAATGGTTTGATATAGCTTCTCGATGCTCCCGTACCGGTATTTTGTCTGAAACGTGACGTGGAAGGGTCGACATCCATTGGTTCGCTCGAAGATTGTATGAAACCCGGCGTGCTGTTACCTTTTTGCAATACTCGGTTGTCAGTGACGGTCCTATTGGTCTGTACTAAAGCATCGGCATCACTACCTAAATTTGGTTGTTTACTAGAAAAATAAGGAATGCGATGACCTGGAGCTGAATCTGAGTTAATTATTTTTTGTGCTGGTTGCCTGTTCCTTACAGGTGTTTCAGCACTACCTTTTGCAAAATTCGATGCAAAAGTATAACGCTCATGATTTGCTATAACTTCTTGTGCTAGTGCCAATGCACATGGTAAGTCAGTAGGTCTTGATGCAAACACTTTATCGCATAGGGGTTTTTTTAATCCTGATATAAATACTCTTAAAGCGAGACCTCTATATTTTTCGTTTATTGCATCAGCAATATCTGTTTCATACGTTATAATAGTCTTGTTAGTCAACAGAGTCAATTTCTTTTCTATCTCATCATAAAATTCGAGAATTGTCGCTGTTCCCTGTCTTAAAGTAGACAGTTCCTGTTCAATTAGATAAGTAGGACCGAGTAAGTAAAGTCCAGCCTAGCAATTATGGCATCAAAATTGAGCACTGTACTAAAAGATGATAAAACACCGTCAGCAGCACCTCTAATTTTATTTCTAATTATTGTTACCGACTGAAAATGGCGTGAGCTTCCATCAAATTTTCTGATATTCTGGTACACATTATGAGCGGCCTCTCGCCAAGACACATATGAACGCGGGTGGCAAAAAAAATTCTGGAATTTTCACAGCATCGAGCGTTTCCTCACATTTTACTGCAGGAATAATTTTAACTTTTTCCCATTTTTTTGCTGTCGGTTTATTAACAATGCCGTTTATTTGATATTTTATATTCGTTTTCAAACTCTTTTCGTGTATTTTCTACAGCTTCCCCTACTAACACCCTACTCGTTCAAAGTTAATTGTTCGAAAAAATATTCTAGTTCAAGCAAAGAAGAGTCGCACATCAAGAATTATAATTCATGTTTTTATACCATACACCCATAGGGTGAAAAGGTATATTAAAGTCGCCAAAATGTATGTAACAGGCGAGACGATCTAGCCATGTCCGCCCGGAATAAAAATAGCCAAGTTATGCATATAAACGTTTTTCCATATGCCCGGAGTTGGCCGTTGGCTGGTGGGGGCGCTAGGGTGCTCGTATGCTTGAGTGAGCGAAATACTAAGATATGCTTGTAAAAAGCATGTGAACAGATTTTTTTAAAAATACAAAAATGCATTTGTTATTATATATTTTAAATATTTGTTTTACTGGTGTATGGTATACCTAAGTCGGCGAGACGATTTACTTATTTCATTTTTTTTAAAAATGAAACGAAAATTGAAATAATTGTTAGAGAAAAAAAATTGTTTTTTCTTCGTATTTTCACAGCACGTGTTTGAAAAACTTCATACACAGTGAGCAGAACACTTACAAAAGTTTCAAATGACAGCCAAACCTTTTCGGCTGACATTTTACCTTTTTCTGAAACTTGGCTCAACTCCTCTGTTTTGGATAACGAACTTCTTTCTTATAACTTTATTTCTTATAGGCTTGATCGTGTTGGTCGGTGGAATACTGATTGCTGTCAACTCGAATCTGTGTTCAAGTGTTGTGCCGATTGATCTGCCCTTAGGTGTTGAGTTTATTTGTGTCGAAGTTACATGTTCCAACTTTAGCTTATATATTTCTTGTTCATATATTCCACCAGCTTCTGATATCATGACCTACATGCACCATGCTGATGTTTTGCAAACTATTTTTAGTCGTCTTAAAGATCGTGATTTCCTCATAGTCTTAGGAGATTTTAACTTGCCTAATATTTCTTGGCTTGTTGATGATAATCTATCTTTCTTAATTCCTTCATCTCAACATGTTTTTCTTATTAGCCTACGTGAATGTCCGCTATATCAGTTGAATTCTTTCCTTAACTCTTCTTGATCATGTTTTTGTCTCTGATCCCACTGTTAGTGCTGTATCCCGAACACAGCCCCTAGTGAAGCCTGAAGATTCTTATCACCTTACCATTGAAGTTACTATTTCTTACGATTCCGTTACTAATTCAGTTAATAACATCGCAAATTCTCGTCGTAGATGTTTTCGTAAAACAAATTTCAATCTTCTCAACAACCTTATTTCCTCTTTTGATTGGTCATTTCTATTTGAGTACTGCGATATAGATTGTGCAGTGAAGTTTTTCTACTCTGCTCTTAATTCTCTAATTGATAAATGCGTTCCTTATGTGAATGTCTCTACCGTCTCCAGCGCGCCAGTCTGGTTCACACCTAGGCTCTCTAATCTCCGCAACATTAAATCGAGATATTTTAAAAGATTAAAAAAAACAGGTTCCCGACTTGACTATGCAAATAACTGTATAGCCAAGTCTCAATTTTGTCACTCAATGCTACAATAATTATATCGTTCGCTGTAAGGTTGAATTTTATAAGAACCCCAAAAGATTTTACAACCTTGTTAATTCCAAATGACGCTCTAAGTTACTACCTTCAACCTTTAATTTTTATGACCAGACTGCTAAAATTGATTCAGGTATTGCTGATCTGTTTGCTAAATTCTTTCAATCGACTTATTCTACTACTGCTTCGGATCCCACATCCTATCCCTTCTTAGTCCCACATTTAAATTATATGTTTTTTTTCTAATACTACCGAAGACTGTATGACCTCTAGCTTATCATCTATGAAGTCTTTCTCCGTACCCGGGCCTGATAATATGCCTAGTTGAATCCTTAAAATGTGTTCGATTCCGCCATCTAAGCCTTTATCTCGGTTATTCTTTATATCGAGTGAGACTTGTAGCTTTCCTGATGTTTGGAAGGTGTCTTTTATTATTCCACTTTTTAAAAAGGGCAACAAATCGGATATTTCCAGCTACTGTGGCATAGCCAACTTTCCGCAATACATAAGCTGTTTGAGAAAATTATTACGTCTTCTCTTCAATACCTATCCAGATCCACTATTTCTCCTTGTCAGCATGTCTTCATGAAAGGTCGTTCGTCGCTTACTAACCTTTTAGAATTGACTACCCTTGTACACCATGGCTTCCGTAAAAAGTGTCAAACTGATGTTATTTATACTGACTTTAGTAAGGCTTTCGATACGGTTGATCATTCTATGCTTCTCGCGAAACTTAACATCATGGGTTTTTCCCCGAAACTGTTGGCTTGGTTAAAGTCGTATCTTATTGGCAGAACCCAAAAGGTGTCTTTTCGTTCCTCAATGTCTAAAACTATTCAAGTTACGTCAGGTGTACCCCAAGGCAGTCATCTGGGCCCACTGTTATTTAACCTGTATATAATTGATTTACCCTTGGCCTTGGTGCACTCACGCGTGCTCATGTTTGCGGATGACGTCAAGATTTGTTATTCTTAAAATGATCCTTCTTTCCAACAGTACTTGCAATCTGATCTCGATGCGTTCTGTGATTGGTGCCACGTTAATAAATTACACCTTAATGCCTCTAAGTGTTCTTTTATGACTTTCAGTCGTTTGTCTCCGTTCCTAGCTCATTACTCCATTAAATCTGTTCTGTTAGATTGTGTACCATCCTTCAAAGACTTATGCGTTATGTTTGACCCAAAACTTTCATTTAATGTTCGTATTTCTTCAATTGTCAATAGAGCATGCAGCCTTCTTGGCTTTATTAAACGTTGGGCCAAAGAATTTGATGATCCCTATGTAACAAAGGTTTTATACTCTTCGTTAGTTCGCCCTATTCTCGAATATTGCTCGCCAGTGTGGAAACCGCAATATGATGTATTGAATCGGTACAAAAGCAATTCCTTAAGTTTGCGTTACGCGGTCTTAATTGGGACCCGAGTCTTCGCCTACCTTCTTATTCTGACAGACTTCTTCTTATTAATCTTCCTTCACTTTACAACCGTAGGCTCGTTTTTGGCATTCTCCTTCTCCATAAACTAGTCAACGGCGAAGTCATTTCTACTAATTTACTAGGTACGCTATATTTTTGTGTTCCCTCACGTCGGACCAGAAACTTTTTTCCTATTTACCTTAGTAGATGTCTGACTAACTACTCTCTTCACGAACCTTTTCGTGTTCTTTCCCAATCTTTTAACAACCTTTCTCACCTAATTTCTCCTCATCTTTCTGTCACTTCTCTTCGCGCTATACTTTTTAATCATCTACAGCGAAACCAATTAAAATATTCTGGACTTGGATTGGCTGCAACTCATCCCTGACCACATTGGCTGTGAATCGGGGCATAGCTGGCACCTTATGCAAATAAAACACCTCCACCGGGTCGGGGATGTTTAGTTGTGTATATAGCTAAGCTATCTTCTTCAATTAATTACTATCTGTCTTTAGCTTAAGCTTTTTCGTCGACTGCTGTGTTAGTTGACGTAAATAAATAAATAAATAAATAAAAAGTGCCCGCACGGGCTATGGGTGCCTACCCCTGGTCCAAGCAATCCTCAGTTAACTTTTTGATACGATAAAGAAACTCTTGGACCATAACTCTTTTTGGCGAACTGTCTAATTTTACATTTTATCCAAATTTTATACCCTTGCAGAGGGCATTAAATAATGGGCAGATGTATGCAACGCACAGAAGGAGACGTTTCCGACCCTATAAAGTATATATATTCTTGATCAGCACGAGAAGCTGAGTTGATATAGCCATGTCCGTCTGTCCGCCCGTCTGTGCGTATGCGTTTTACTCAGCCATCTTAAGAGCTATCGGGATGAATGTTTCCTCCAGAGCTATATGATATAGTGGTCCGATTTAGCCATTCATTATTTTTCCCAGGTAATAAAAAGCACTCAAAAAAAATTTCATCCCGATAGCTCTTAAGATGGCTGAGTAAAACGCATACGCACAGACGGACGGATAGACGGACAGACGGACATGGCTATATCAACTCAGCTTCTTATGCTGATCAAGAATATATATACTTAATAGGTTCGGAAACGTCTCGTTCTGTGCGTTACAAACATCTGACCAATTTTATAATACCCTCTGCAAGGGTATAAAAATGAAGAGAAACAAAAAGGTCCTCCTCGCTATTGATTTAGCTATCTAGTGGTCGTATACGTAGACTTATTAATACCAGTATTAGAGGAAAAGAAATTATTCGAAAAGATGAAGTTCACCTAGCCAATCCTAGTACTAAAAGTAGCTGTGGGAGAATCACTACAATACGATTTCCATTTAGTTGCATAGAGACCGCATCAATAAAATTCAAACTTTACACAAAGTAGAGAAAAACAAAAAAAAAAAAAAAAAGGAAAGAGAATACCATCTACGACATAATAAATAGCGATTTAGTGGTCGTAGCAATGACATATTTGGCCTTTTCTGACGATGGCTTCCTATGCTATATTAGTCCGATGCTATTCGACACACTTTACCCAAAGAGTATAGAAAATGAAGTAAGTAAGTCGTCTCTCCTACTTCGGTATACCATGTGAAAAATATGTTAAATTTTTAAAATGTCTATTAAATTCTCCCCATAGCATACGCCAACTCTGCCCGTTTGAACCGCCTAGTGAAACTCGTTTACGTATATTTTCCAAGTTTGTAGTCCGATTTTAATAAAAATTGTAGAGGCATTCGGCTTGTGGCAAAAATGTTAAATACCAATAATCTGCATACATACTAATGAAATCTAATTACCAAATTTGGTGATTCTAGCTTTGTTAGTTTTTGGGAAAATCAGTTTTATTTAATTTTTTTGTTGCGGTTACTAAGTTACTACACATTCCAAATTTGGTGGTTATATCTTTGTTATTTTTTGAGAAAATCAGTTTTATTTAATATACGTAAGGGGGCGTGGCAAAAATTTTAAATAAACTTGAACAGCATAGATATTACAGGAGTCTAAGTAGCAAATTTGGTGACTCTAGCGCTTATAGTCTCCGAGATTTACGTGTTCATACGGACGGACGGACATGGCGAGATCTACTCGGCTGTTGTTCCTTATGAAGAATATATATACTTTATGGCGGCGGAAAAGCTTCCTTTTTACCCTATGGGCTATATGCTGTTCAATATCATACTGAGGGTTCCAAAATGGCCGGCAACTACGCAAATATACAGATAACATAAAATGAAGCACCAGCCTAATACTCATGTTTTACACCTTGTAAGTATCAACACAAGTCAGCAAAACACAAAGATTATTAGCACTGCGATCCTTTCGATCAATATAATGGAAGCAAAACGGGTTTACTTACCCACACTGTTCAACCAGGACTTCACCTCAGTTAGAGATACTCAAACACATTTAACTATATTAAAAACGCGTGTGATGAACTTTGGAGAAGGTGGGGGAGTACTTTATTAACGTCAGAGCTAGTATTTTCACAGCGTATTTTATGTATGTCAGCTATTCATATTAACCGAATCCCTTGCCTGGGTTTTCATTAGAGAATAATACCAAAGATTTTCGGACACCACTTCTTGCAGGCACTATAGATGATAATAGCGCTCCGGGTCTGTACCCACCCTACCATGAGCCTGCCAGCGAAAGTTATCGCAGTCTCCCAAAACAAAAGCTACATCAGGGAACTAAAGAAATAAGTAATTCATAATGCACTTAATATTTATTCAAACAACTCAAAATTATAAGACTCTTCGTGCAATAGATTGGATCAACTTGATCTACAAAAATTATTTATTTTTAAAAATGTTAAACTGAATAGCTGAAAATTGGTACAAATCTGATTATATAGGCTGCAAAGTTTGCATATTATTCTTATTACTAATGATTACTCTAATATTCAAAATTCATGATTTCCTAACTTTACGATATTTTAACTTTTAGCATTAGTGACAAAAAAAATTTTTACAAAGGTTATACATTTATGTTGCTTGCTTACGCTAATAAGTAGGTGCTTCTTGTTGTCTAATTGATATAATGTTAATCAAAAAAGCTTCTGCTCTCTGACGTGACGGTCGTGTTTTTTCATAGCTCCTGAGTTTTTATCAATATTTATTGTTTTCTCTCAATTTTTAATTGTGCTTAGTCTGTTTACTTTTTCGTTGGTGTGGTTTGCTTGAGACCCGTGTGTTTTATTTGCAGAATGTGCCAAATTAACTAGTTTTTTTTTCGTGATTAGTGTTTGGTGCATTTTATATATATATATTTTTTTTCCCCTTTTCTCTCTCGTCATTGCTTCTATAGTTGCTCCCCTCACCGCTCCGATCATACCATCAGTGCTAGTGTTTTTTTTTTTTATTATTTTATTTTTGTTGTTCTCTCTTCTTTGTGCTTGTGCTCTCTGCCGCGTAATTACTTTTGTAACGCCGCCTCTCAAAGCTTGGCTTATAACTGTTCTTGCACTCTTTCTTGTGCTGTGTACTCTAGCTGTCTCTTTGTTTTATTTGTATTTATTGATTTTATATCGATAATTATCTTAGTGCTTTGTATTTAAATTTTAAATTTTGTATATATTTTTGCCTTGTGTTCCTTTTGGCGTTTTCAATGACTTGTTGTCTACCTACTTGCAAGCATTCTGATCGTTTTGATGATCAGTATAGAGCAATATCGTGTTGGCTCTGAGATAATCTTATTCACTTAAAATGTGCTGGCCTCAATGGCCGCGACTACGACAAATTTTCTGGTTTGTCTGTGTCTAAGCCTGAGCTTGGCTTAATGCGCTGGACTTGCCCATCTTGTGCCAGCCAGCAGCTTTGACTTTAGCCGTATGTATAGGGATCTTCGTTTAAAGTTTCTTTCTTTAAACAAACTGGCCAAACAGCTGTCTAACGAGTGTGAATCTAGCGTACATTTATTGTCGCAATTTAAGTTTAATCCACCTTCTGATAAGTTACCCAAGAAATGTACCCTTGAGTTGCCTCGTAAGCAGTCGCCAGCACTCTCTATTACATCGTCTCCCATTTTACTTTCGCCTACACCATCTTCTTGTCCCTCTTTATGTTCTTCTTTTCAGATTGAAGTACCCATTACAAGCCCTGGTGTACCTCAGTCTATCCCTCACGGGAACTCTGATCAATCACAGGATCATGCTGGCTCTCAATCACTTGCGGATCCCAATGCTCCTCCGCCTCCACTAACTGTAGTGCCTCATCGCAAACAATTATTTATCTCTACGCTTGCTCCAGATACTTCTGAGTCGTCTGTGGCAGCTTACATTGGTAATATATGCCCTGCTAAGGTTTTAATTCAAAAGTTTAAGTTTTCAAGGCCTCGCGAAATCTCCTCTTTTAAAATTACAGTACCAAATGAGTATTTTTCAGCTATGGTTGACACTAATTTCTGGCCAGAGGGCCTAGTTGTACACGAGTTTGCGCCCAATAAGCGCTCTAGTCTTTGCATTCATTATCAAAATGTAAGAGGACTTCTTATTAACCTCTCGAACCTGTTCTGTGATAGCCAAACCTTTTCGGCTGACATATTAGCTTTCTCTGAAACTTGGCTTAACTCCTCTGTTTTGGATAATGAAATTCTTTCTAATAACTTTATTTCTTATAGGCTTGATCGTGTTGGTCGTCGTGGCGGTGGAGTACTCATTGCTGTTAACTCGAATCTGTGTTCAAGTGTCGTGCCGATTGATCTGCCCTTAGGTGTTGAGTTTATTTTCGTCGAAGTTACATGTTCCAACTTTAGCTTATATATTTCTTGTTCATATATTCCTCCAGCTTCTGATATCATGACCTATATGCACCATGCTGATGCTTTGCAAACTATTTTTAATAGTCTTAAAGATCGTGATATCCTTATAGTTTTAGGTGATTGCAACTTGCCTAATATTTCTTGGCTTGTTAATGATAATCTATCTTTCTTAATTCCTTCATCTCAACATGTTTTTCTTGATTGCCTACTTGAATGTCCGCTATATCAGTTGAATTCTTTCCTTAACTCTTCTAAAAGAATCCTTGATCTTGTTTTTGTCTCTGATCCCACTGTTAGTGCTGTATCCCGAACACAGCCCCTAGTGAAACCTGAAGATCCTTATCACCCTACCATTGAAGTTACTATTTCTTACAATTCCGTTACTAAATCACTGAATAACATCGCAAATTCTCGTCGTAGATGTTTTCGTAAAACAAATTTCATTCTTCTTAATAGCCTTATTTTCTCTTTTGATTGGTCATTTCTATTTGAGTGCTGCGATATAGATTGTGCAGTGAAGTTTTTCTACTCTGCTCTTAATTCTCTAATTGATAAATGCGTTCCTTATGTGAATGTCTCTACCGTCTCCAGCGCGCCAGTCTGGTTCACACGTAGGCTCTCTAATCTCCGCAATATTAAATCGAGATATTTTAAAAGATTTAAAAAAACTGGTTCGCGACTTGACTATGCAAATTACTGTATAGCCAAATCTCAATTTTGTCTTTTAAACACTCAATGCTACAATAATTATATCGTTCGCTGTAAGGTTGAATTTTATAAGAACCCCAAAAGATTTTACAACTTTGTTAATTCCAAAAGACGCTCTAATGTACTACCTTCCACCTTCAGACTTAATGACCAGACTGCTAATAATGACTCAGATATTGCAGATCTGTTTGCTAAGTTCTTTCAGTCGACTTATTCTACTACTGTTTCGGATCCCACAACCTATCCCTTTTCAATCCCACATTTAAATTGTATGTTTTTTTCTAGTATTACTGAAGACTGTATTATCTCTAGCTTGTCATCTATGACGTCTTCCTTCGTTCCCGGTCCTGATAATATACCTAGTTGCATCCTTAAAATGTGTTCGATTTCCCTATCTAAGCCTTTATCTCGGTTATTCTTTATATCGAGTGAGACTTGTAGCTTTCCCGATATTTGGAAGGAGTCTTTTATTATTCCGCTTTTTAAAAAGGGTAGCAAATCGGATGTTTCTAACTACCGTGGCATTGCCAAACTTTCGGCAATACCAAAGCTGTTTGAGAAAATTATTACGTCTTCCCTTCAACACCTATCCAGATCCACTATTTCTCCTTGTCAGCATGGCTTCATGAAAGGTCGTTCGTCGCTTACTAACCTTTTAGAATTGACTACCCTTGTACACCATGGCTTCCGTAAAAAGTGTCAAACTGATGTTATTTATACTGACTTTAGTAAGGCTTTCGATACGGTTGATCATTCTATGCTTCTCGCGAAACTTAACATCATGGGTTTTTCCCCGAAACTGTTGGCTTGGTTAAAGTCGTATCTTATTGGCAGAACCCAAAAGGTGTCTTTTCGTTCCTCATTATCTAAAACTATTAAAGTTACGTCAGGTGTACCCCAAGGAAGTCATCTGGGCCCACTGTTATTTACCCTGTTTATAAATGATTTACCCTTGGCCTTGGTTCACTCACGCGTGCTCATGTTTGCGGATGACGTCAAGATTTGTTATTCCTATAATGATCCTTCTTTCCAACAGTACTTGCAATCTGATCTCGATGCGTTCTGTGATTGGTGCCACGTTAATAAATTACACCTTAATGCCTCTAAGTGTTCTTTTATGACTTTCAGTCGTTTGTCTCCGTTCCTAGCTCATTACTCAATTAAGTCTGTTCTGTTAGATTGTGTACCATCCTTTAAAGACTTAGGCGTTATGTTTGACCCAAAACTTTCATTTAATGTTCATATTGCTTCAATTGTCAATAGAGCATGCAGCCTTCTTGGCTTTATTAAACGTTGGGCCAAAGAATTTGATGATCCCTATGTAACAAAGGTTTTATACACTTCGTTAGTTCGCCCTATTCTCGAATATTGCTCGCCAGTATGGAACCCGCAATATGATGTTCACCAGCGTAGTATTGAATCGGTACAGAAGCAATTCCTTAAGTTTGTGTTACGCGGTCTTAATTGGGACCCGAGTCTTCGCCTACCTTCTTATTCTGACAGACTTCTTCTTATTAATCTCCCTTCACTTTACAACCGTAGGCTCGTTTTTGGCATTCTCTTTCTCCATAAACTAGTCAACGGCGAAGTCATTTCTACTAATTTACTAAGTACGCTATATTTTTGTGTTCCCTCACGTCGGACCAGAAACTTTTTTCCTATTTACCTTAGTAGATGTCTGACTAACTACTCTCTTCACGAACCTTTTCGTGCTCTTTGCCAATCTTTTAACAACCTTTCTCACCTAATTTCTCCTCATCTTTCTGTCATTTCTCTTCGCGCTATACTTTTTAATCATCTACAGCGAAACCAATGAAAATATTCTGGACTTGGATTGGCTGCAACTCATCCCTGACCACATTGGCTGTGAATCGGGGCATAGCTGGCACCTTATGCAAATAAAACACCTCCACCGGGTCGGGGATGTTTAGTTGTGTATATAGCTAAGCTAGCTTTTTTAATTTAATTACTATTTGTCTTTAGCTTAAGCTTTTTCGTCGACTGCTGTGTTAGTTGACGTAAATAAATAAATAAATAAATAAATAAATAAATAAATAAATAATTAAATGTTATTTGTAGTTGCCGACCACCGATAAGGGGCGAAATATATCGGAAAATAACACAATAGAAAACAAGTAGTTTTTTATATTTATTCCCTCAAGAATTGACCTCGAGCCGGCAAAGCATATTTCTGATGATTTTTAATTTGATGTATTTTTATTAATGTATGACGAAATATTCGTAGATTCGAATGATTTATCAAGTCGTGCGCATGAGGTACTACCTGCCAGAGGCGCGATTTATTTATTTATTTATTTATTTATTTACGTCAACTAACACAGCAGTCGACGAAAAAGCTTAAGCTAAAGACAAATAGTAATTAAATTAAAAAAGCTAGCTTAGCTATATACACAACTAAACATCCCCGACCCGGTGGAGGTGTTTTATTTGCATAAGGTGCCAGCTATGCCCCGATTCACAGCCAATGTGGTCAGGGATGAGTTGCAGCCAATCCAAGTCCAGAATATTTTCATTGGTTTCGCTGTAGATGATTAAGAAGTATAGCGCGAAGAGAAGTGACAGAAAGATGAGGAGAAATTAGGTGAGAAAGGTTGTTAAAAGATTGGCAAAGAACACGAAAAGGTTCGTGAAGAGAGTAGTTAGTCAGACATCTACTATCTACTGTATCTACTATCTACATCTACTGTACCGATTCAATACTACGCTGGTGAACATCATATTGCGGGTTCCACACTGGCGAGCAATATTCGAGAATAGGGCGAACTAACGAAGTGTATAAAACCTTTGTTACATAGGGATCATCAAATTCTTTGGCCCAACGTTTAATAAAGCCAAGAAGGCTGCATGCTCTATTGACAATTGAAGAAATATGAACATTAAATGAAAGTTTTGGGTCAAACATAACGCCTAAGTCTTTAAAGGATGGTACACAATCTAACAGAACAGACTTAATGGAGTAATGAGCTAGGAACGGAGACAAACGACAGAAAGTCATAAAAGAACACTTAGAGGCATTAAGGTGTAATTTATTAACGTGGCACCAATCACAGAACGCATCGAGATCAGATTGCAAGTACTGTTGGAAAGAAGGATCATTATAGGAATAACAAATCTTGACGTCATCCGCAAACATGAACACTCGTGAGTGAACCAAGGCCAAGGGTAAATCATTTATAAACAGGGTAAATAACAGTGGGCCCAGATGACTGCCTTGGGGTACACCTGACGTAACTTTAATAGTTTTAGATAATGAGGAACGAAAAGACACCTTTTGGGTTCTGCCAATAAGATACGACTTTAACCAAGCCAACAGTTTCGGGGAAAAACCCATGATGTTAAGTTTCGCGAGAAGCATAGAATGATCAACCGTATCGAAAGCCTTACTAAAGTCAGTATAAATAACATCAGTTTGACACTTTTTACGGAAGCCATGGTGTACAAGGGTAGTCAATTCTAAAAGGTTAGTAAGCGACGAACGACCTTTCATGAAGCCATGCTGACAAGGAGAAATAGTGGATCTGGATAGGTGTTGAAGGGAAGACGTAATAATTTTCTCAAACAGCTTTGGTATTGCCGAAAGCTTGGCAATGCCACGGTAGTTAGAAACATCCGATTTGCTACCCTTTTTAAAAAGCGGAATAATAAAAGACTCCTTCCAAATATCGGGAAAGCTACAAGTCTCACTCGATATAAAGAATAACCGAGATAAAGGCTTAGATAGGGAAATCGAACACATTTTAAGGATGCAACTAGGTATATTATCAGGACCGGGAACGAAGGAAGACGTCATAGATGACAAGCTAGAGATAATACAGTCTTCAGTAATACTAGGAAAAAACATACAATTTAAATGTGGGATTGAAAAGGGATAGGTTGTGGGATCCGAAACAGTAGTAGAATAAGTCGACTGAAAGAAATTAGCAAACAGATCTGCAATATCTGAGTCATTATTAGCAGTCTGGTCATTAAGTCTGAAGGTGGAAGGTAGTACATTAGAGCGTCTTTTGGAATTAACAAAGTTGTAAAATCTTTTGGAGTTCTTATAAAATTCAACCTTACAGCGAACGATATAATTATTGTAGCATTGAGTGTTTAAAAGACAAAATTGAGATTTGGCTATACAGTAATTTGCATAGTCAAGTCGCGAACCAGTTTTTTTAAATCTTTTAAAATATCTCGATTTAATATTGCGGAGATTAGAGAGCCTACGTGTGAACCAGACTGGCGCGCTGGAGACGGTAGAGACATTCACATAAGGAACGCATTTATCAATTAGAGAATTAAGAGCAGAGTAGAAAAACTTCACTGCACAATCTATATCGCAGCACTCAAATAGAAATGACCAATCAAAAGAGAAAATAAGGCTATTAAGAAGATTGAAATTTGTTTTACGAAAACATCTACGACGAGAATTTACGATGTTATTAAGTGATTTAGTAACGGAATTGTAAGAAATAGTAACTTCAATGGTAGGGTGATAAGGATCTTCAGGTTTCACTAGGGGCTGTGTTCGGGATACAGCACTAACAGTGGGATCAGAGACAAAAACAAGATCAAGGATTCTTTTAGAAGAGTTAAGGAAAGAATTCAACTGATATAGCGGACATTCAAGTAGGCAATCAAGAAAAACATGTTGAGATGAAGGAATTAAGAAAGATAGATTATCATCAACAAGCCAAGAAATATTAGGCAAGTTGAAATCACCTAAAACTATAAGGATATCACGATCTTTAAGACTATTAAAAATAGTTTGCAAAGCATCAGCATGGTGCATATAGGTCATGATATCAGAAGCTGGAGGAATATATGAACAAGAAATATATAAGCTAAAGTTGGAACATGTAACTTCGACGCAAATAAACTCAACACCTAAGGGCAGATCAATCGGCACGACACTTGAACACAGATTCGAGTTAACAGCAATGAGTACTCCACCGCCACGACGACCAACACGATCAAGCCTATAAGAAATAAAGTTATTAGAAAGAATTTCATTATCCAAAACAGAGGAGTTAAGCCAAGTTTCAGAGAAAGCTAATATGTCAGCCGAAAAGGTTTGGCTATCACAGAACAGGTTCGAGAGCTTGGTAAGAAGTCCTCTTACATTTTGATAATGAATGCAAAGACTAGACTTTATTAGTTTTTTGAAGCAGAAGATAAATTAGGAAGGTGGACAGGCAACGGACGGGAGCGCTTATTGGGCGCAAACTCGTGTACAACTAGGCCCTCTGGCCAGAAATTAGTGTCAACCATAGCTGAAAAATACTCATTTGGTACTGTAATTTTAAAAGAGGAGATTTCACGAGGCCTTGAAAACTTAAACTTTTGAATTAAAACCTTAGCAGGGCATATATTACCAATGTAAGCTGCCACCGACGACTCAGAAGTATCTGGAGCAAGCCTAGAGATAAATAATTGTTTGCGATGAGGCACTACAATTAGTGGAGGCGGAGGAGCATTGGGATCCGCAAGTGATTGAGAGCCAGCATGATCCTGTGATTGATCAGAGTTCCCGTGAGGGATAGACTGAGGTACACCAGGGCTTGTAATGGGTACTTCAATCTGAAAAGAAGAACATAAAGAGGGACAAGAAGATGGTGTAGGCGAAAGTAAAATGGGAGACGATGTAATAGAGAGTGCTGGCGACTGCTTACGAGGCAACTCAAGGGTACATTTCTTGGGTAACTTATCAGAAGGTGGATTAAACTTAAATTGCGACAATAAATGTACGCTAGATTCACACTCGTTAGACAGCTGTTTGGCCAGTTTGTTTAAAGAAAGAAACTTTAAACGAAGATCCCTATACATACGGCTAAAATCAAGCTGCTGGCTGGCACAAGATGGGCAAGTCCAGCGCATTAAGCCAAGCTCAGGCTTAGACACAGACAAACCAGAAAATTTGTCGTAGTCGCGGCCATTGAGGCCAGCACATTTTAAGTGAATAAGATTATCGCAGAGCCAACACGATATTGCTCTATACCAAGGGTGGCCACGGAAATTGTTTTTGGGAGCCAGAGCATCAGCGGCAGAGGCTGGGCAGAGAAAAAGGTCACTTTTGCGAGTCGACGCACACAAAAATTTGTGTGCCTCGAGTTTTATGACGGGTCATAAACGACCTTTTTTGGGTCGAGCGAGCGATCGTCGTCGAACTTGTTGGCAGAGGGACGGCCAAATCCCGAATTTTGCGGGGAGGGGGAAAAGGGTCGCGATCTCGAGCTCGCAACTTGTAGACAGAGGGACGGCCAAAAATCGAATTTCGCGGGGAGGGGGAAAAAGGGTCGCGATCTCGAGCTTGCAACTTGTGGGTAGAGGGAGGAAGGCAGAGAGGAAGGGGTTAGAAAATAAGGGTTGGTTTTGTCGAGTGCTCGAAATGGCGACCTTTTTCCCCCTTTCCCCGTAGATCGGTAAAATGTGCGTCCCTCTACCAACAAGTTGCGAGCTCGAGATCGCGACCGATTTCGTCCTCCCCGCGAAATTCGGGATTTGGCCGTCCCTCTGCCCACAAGTTCGACGACGATCGCTCGCTCGACCCAAAAAAGGTCGTTTATGACCCGTCATAAAACTCGAGGCACACAAATTTTTGTGTGCGTCGACTCGCACAAGTGACCTTTTTCTCTGCCCAGCCTCTGCCGGTAAAGAGCCACGGGAGCCAAAAGAGCCACTGCGTGGCCATCCTTGCTCTATACTGATCATCAAAACGATCAGAATGCTTGCAAGTAGGTAGACAACAAGCCATTGAAACGCCAAAAGGAACACAAGGCAAAAATATATACAAAATTTAAAATTTAAATACAAAGCACTAAGATAATTATCGATATAAAATCAATAAATACAAATAAAACAAAGAGACAGCTAGAGTACACAGCACAAGAAAGAGTGCAAGAACAGTTATAAGCCAAGCTTTGAGAGGCGGCGTTACAAAAGTAATTACGCGGCAGAGAGCACAAGCACAAAGAAGAGAGAACAACAAAAATAAAATAATAAAAAAAAAACACTAGCACTGATGGTATGATCGGAGAGGTGAGGGGAGCAACTATAGAAGCAATGACGAGAGAGAAAAGGGGAAAAAAAATATATATATATAAAATGCACCAAACACTAATCACGAAAAAAAAACTAGTTAATTTGGCACATTCTGCAAATAAAACACACGGGTCTCAAGCAAACCACACCAACGAAAAAGTAAACAGACTAAGCACAATTAAAAATTGAGAGAAAACAATAAATATTGATAAAAACTCAGGAGCTATGAAAAAACACGACCGTCACGTCAGAGAGCAGAAGCTTATTGTTAAACATGCAAGTTTTATTGTAAGTTTAATTTATATTAACATTTTCTTTCGCGTATGCATAAAAACGAGTGTACCCAGAAAAAAAAGAAATTGATGAGCGCAAAAAAGAACACGTCCGTCCTCATCAAATAGTCAAAGTTATTGTACCTCATGTAACACGAAGCTATGACGATGTTGTTGCCTTACAGGGCTATACCCCAATCGTCCGTTGTGGCATATTGGAAGAACATGTAAGTGGTAAGGAATTTTCTGGCCAGGATGACAGATCTGGTTCCATATACTACGCGCGTGAGACTAATAGTACACCTCTCGAAAACAGATAGCGTATTGTCCGCTGTTAGTCACAGCTCTTGTCCCGAAGCGAGCTCAACGGTTTTTTCTTCCAGCTACAACGATACAACTTTGCCTTTATGAGAGATCATCTTCTAACTCACAAGCAACACTTCAAGACCAAATGCTCTCCAAAAAAATGGTAGGAAGGAACGAAATCAGAATGAATTTTAAAGTTCTACGCAATCTGGGTTCTTCACAAGGGTTGCGTAGTTTTCGCATCGAGGCCATAGCATAAGGCCTAGTTAGTATGCTTTTGGAAGGAGGTGCTGGACAAAACCATATTCAGTCACTACGCTGGAGTTGCTGTTTAAAACCATATTCAGTCCTTATCCGACGCCAATGGGGTAGTACCAAATGAGCGGGCACTGCAGCTGCCATAGAAAGAGAACCCGACAATAATCTGAATCCCGGTAAGGTAAATGTTGTGGCAAACTGGTATTAAATGGACTAATGTCAATTAGCAGCTCCTAATCGGTAGCGAAGAAAACTTGAACTTGACTCTAAGCCTGCCCAAACGGATAGATTTTTTTCCCACACCTCCGATTCGCATTCGGCTTTGAGTATGTTCTCAACCATGACAGTGCTTGACAGATTCTTTCTATAATGCATGCAGGCAGTTAAAAGCAGCAAAACGACTTTAAAAGATGTTCAAGTTATAAAAACAGTGTGTCCATGAGATATTCTGGAATCCGTTGAGGAATTTCTCCATTTGTACTTTTAGTGCTGCACAGAATAAGCTATACAAAGGAAATCGCAGATTATTGCAAATGGTAAATTGGAAACTAAGAGATGGGTACAGGACACCACGGGTTGTGTTGATACGAAAAAACGTTAGACCTAGATGCAACCAAGATATTTACGACAAAAATCGGGCTGGAAAAATTAGTTTTGCATATCAGGGAAAACGGTGGCCTAAAGCAATAAGCCTACACTATGTAATGTGCGCTAGCTTAAATTTTTAAATTTGTAAACGGAGCTGTTTCACGTGCTAATTTCGCTTCCCATGTTGATCAATCGATCAATCCATCGGCTAATTAAATTTTAACTCCGACGCAATCTACATCTTATTCTATATAATTGATTGGAAATATCTTATTTTCTGGTCAATATCCCTGTAAGTTTTCGTTTGGAACGTTGGTTTTTTTAAAACCGTCGATTTTTAAAGACTTCTTTCTAGTGCCTAGAAACGTGCAGCCGAACTAAGGTTGGCCTTGCAATCAGGAATTAGATATTCTGTATTCATACGACACTGGCATCCAAACACCGACAGCGTACCAAGGTTGCAGTGTTGAGGCCTACTGTGCGGCTAAAAGTGTCGCACTGTTCAAGAAGATTGTTCCTAAACCCCGGTGGAAATAATTGTTCTGTACGGAATGGGTTTCAAGGAGAGTAGCTTTTACTAACATCCAGTCTGCTGCTGACCTAGACAAAGCTTTGGTTCAGGACTAATTAGATGTTAGGTGTTTCATCCAGAATGGATGATAGTTGTTGGCAACTATCATGACCACCCCGAAAAAAACTTTACAGAATATTTTTTTTTTTTTAATTGTGTTGTTGCCTAACTTGGGTATAAGAAAAAAAAGGAACCAAACCAATTTAAAAAAAAAATGTGTAAGGTTTGTTTAAAGAATTCAAGTGCAACGGGACATAGAATAACTGTATAAAAAAAAATTAAGAAAAGCTGAATTAAATTGTGGTAAAATTGCGAAAAAGGAGAGTTCATCACAGGAAATTCCCTCCTACAGAACATCGATAAATGGGGCCTTTAAGCGAATAAAGTATCGGGTTAGTTGTCTATTGTATTAAACAGCATCAATTCGTCGACCCTCAAACCAAATTTTTGTGAACAACAGAGTATAAATTGATACTCTGATTTGTTTATGTAATTTCTGTTTCGTCGTTTTATGATTAACCTAATAATGAAAATAACTCTAGTAAATAGTAATTGAATTGAAACGAAAAGAAAATCCAATAAGTAACAATTTGTGCAGCTTTAAGTTTTAAACTAGTGACCCAAAAAAAAAAAAAAAAAATTTGACTACTTTACCATCTTTTTGATAATTTTTTTAGTACCTTTCTATAAGTTTCTGTCAGTATCTTAAATTGATATAAATAAAAATAGATACAAAATAGAAACAATGTTATTAAAAAAACCTCTTTGCCCTGCTTCAGGCCTGGGCCTGTTACGAATGACCCTAATAAAGTTAGTGTTACAACCTCTCCGGCAATGGCGTATTACATATATAAACATGAATTAAACTAAATAAATAAAAAATATTAAAAGTAATAAAAGAATAGGTTATGTTTAAAAAAATAGGATAGGTTAGCGAGGAAGGACAAGAGCCCAGTTTTTATAAACGGAAGTGATGTTTCCGTAACGTGGCAAAGTCTGTGGTAGTCGTTAGAAGAAAAGGTTCATGCAGAGCAATGTTATTTGTGCAAATAAGAAGTATAAGCAGTGTGTAATTACATGTCCTTCTAGATGTGACAGAAATATTAATCTGGCTCAACAGCTTGGAAGAGTCAATCTCACCATTCAAAAGTTTTTAAAGAAACGTTACATTAAGCATAATTCTACGATTAGTTTAAGAAGGTAATTTAATTAACTAAAGTCGACTAAAAAAAGATGAAAGTTGTACTTTTCAATCCCAGCGAAAGGCACTATAAAACCAAAAACAGTCTCAGCCCTACTAACAGTACTCGATATATGCTGATAAAACTAAGTTTATGGTCCATTAAGATACCCAAATCGTTAACAGCCAAAGATGTATTATTAATTTTTTCCAACAGAAAATTATTTAAAAACGAACTGGCTAATTGGGGATAACCTCTAAAAAAGACATAATTTTGCACTTAAAAGGGGATGCGAATCACCGATTTGGATGCTGTGATTTTATATTTATATTCTATATTGTTCTAGTAAATCGCGTTTAAATCTATAGCTTCGGCGACTAATACGTATAACGCGGAGGGGAAGTCAAGCAGCTGGGTGGTATAGGGGGTAAACACATGCCTTGCGAAACCCTGGTTCAAACCCTGTCCTGAACTAGTTAGTTTTGAATTTTATTTTTTTCGTTTTTTTATTAATAATTTTTTTTTTTTGGTATTTAATTGGATACAATTTTTATTAATGTATGAAGAAATTTTCGTAGACTTAAATTATTTGTTCGCATGAGGTAATACCAGCTAGATGTACGACTTTATTTTAACCATGCAATGTGTATTTTTAAGGCAGGCTAAAATTTTGATAAAGCGGCTATAAAACTTGTCAACTCCTATATAAGAAAATCGGGAAATTACATAAAATGAAGTAAGTAAGTCGTCTCGCCGACTTAGGTATACCATACACCAGTATAACAAATATTTCAAATTTTTAATAACCAATGACTTTTCGTATTTTGAAAAATTCTGTTCACATGCTTTTTACAAGCATATCTTAGTATTTCGCTCACTCAAGCATACGAGCACCCTAGCGCTCCAGCCAACGGCCAACTCCGGCCATATGGAACGTTTATATGCATAACTTGGCTTTTTTAGTCCGATTTTGATCAAATTTGGTGTTTGGTGCTTTTTCCTAATTACGGGGCCGGAAAGGGGCTTGGCAAAATAAAAAATGTGCGCATTTACTACAATACAAAATACCAGCCATGGTGTTTGCGGGGGCGTTAGGGGGCGTAGCAAAAATTTGAATTAAATTTGAACAGTGTAGGTATTACAGGAGTCTAAGTAGCAAATTTGGTGACTCTAGCGCTTATAGTCTCCGAGATTTACGTGTTCATACGGACGGACGGACATGACGAGATCTACTCGGCTGTTGTTCCTTATGAAGAATATATATACTTTATGGCGGCGGAAAAGCTTCCTTTTTACCCTATGGGCTATATGCTGTTCAATATCATACTGAGGGTTCCAAAATGGCCGGCAACTACGCAAATATACAGATAACATAAAATGAAGCACCAGCCTAATACTCATGTTTTACACCTTGTAAGTATCAACACAAGTCAGCAAAACACAAAGATTATTAGCACTGCGATCCTTTCGATCAATATAATGGAAGCAAAACGGGTTTACTTACCCACACTGTTCAACCAGGACTTCACCTCAGTTAGAGATACCCAAACACATTTAACTATATTAAAAACGCGTGTGATGAACTTTGGAGAAGGTGGGGGAGTACTTTATTAACGTCAGAGCTAGTATTTTCACAGCGTATTTTATGTATGTCAGCTATTCATATTAACCGAATCCCTTGCCTGGGTTTTCATTAGAGAATAATACCAAAGATTTTCGGACACCACTTCTTGCAGGCACTATAGATGATAATAGCGCTCCGGGTCTGTACCCACCCTACCATGAGCCTGCCAGCGAAAGTTATCGCAGTCTCCCAAAACAAAAGCTACATCAGGGAACTAAAGAAATAAGTAATTCATAATGCACTTAATATTTATTCAAACAACTCAAAATTATAAGACTCTTCGTGCAATAGATTGGATCAACTTGATCTACAAAAATTATTTATTTTTAAAAATGTTAAACTGAATAGCTGAAAATTGGTACAAATCTGATTATATAGGCTGCAAAGTTTGCATATTATTCTTATTACTAATGATTACTCTAATATTCAAAATTCATGATTTCCTAACTTTACGATATTTTAACTTTTAGCATTAGTGACAAAAAAAATTTTTACAAAGGTTATACATTTCTGTTGCTTGCTTACGCTAATAAGTAGGTGTTTCTTGTTGTCTAATTGATATAATGTTAATCATAATTAAATGTTATTTGTAGTTGCCGACCACCGATAAGGGGCGAAATATATCGGAAAATAACACAATAGAAAACAAGTAGTTTTTTATATTTATTCTCTCAAGAATTGACCTCGAGCCGGCAAAGCATATTTCTGATGATTTTTAATTTGATGTATTTTTATTAATGTATGACGAAATATTCGTAGATTCGAATGATTTATCAAGTTGTGCGCATGAGGTACTACCTGCCAGAGGCGCGATTTTTTGTTAAACATGCAAGTTTTATTGTAAGTTTAATTTATATTAACATTTTCTTTCGCGTATGCATAAAAACGAGTGTACCCAGAAAAAAAAGAAATTGATGAGCGCAAAAAAGAACACGTCCGTCCTCATCAAATAGTCAAAGTTATTGTACCTCATGTAACACGAAGCTATGACGATGTTGTTGCCTTACAGGGCTATACCCCAATCGTCCGTTGTGGCATATTGGAAGAACATGTAAGTGGTAAGGAATTTTCTGGCCAGGATGACAGATCTGGTTCCATATACTACGCGCGTGAGACTAATAGTACACCTCTCGAAAACAGATAGCGTATTGTCCGCTGTTAGTCACAGCTCTTGTCCCGAAGCGAGCTCAACGGTTTTTTCTTCCAGCTACAACGATACAACTTTGCCTTTATGAGAGATCATCTTCTAACTCACAAGCAACACTTCAAGACCAAATGCTCTCCAAAAAAATGGTAGGAAGGAACGAAATCAGAATGAATTTTAAAGTTCTACGCAATCTGGGTTCTTCACAAGGGTTGCGTAGTTTTCGCATCGAGGCCACAGCATAAGGCCTAGTTAGTATGCTTTTGGAAGGAGGTGCTGGACAAAACCATATTCAGTCACTACGCTGGAGTTGCTGTTTAAAACCATATTCAGTCCTTATCCGACGCCAATGGGGTAGTACCAAATGAGCGGGCACTGCAGCTGCCATAGAAAGAGAACCCGACAATAATCTGAATCCCGGTAAGGTAAATGTTGTGGCAAACTGGTATTAAATGGACTAATGTCAATTAGCAGCTCCTAATCGGTAGCGAAAAAACTTGAACTTGACTCTAAGCCTGCCCAAACGGATAGATTTTTTTCCCACACCTCCGATTCGCATTCGGCTTTGAGTATGTTCTCAACCATGACAGTGCTTGACAGATTCTTTCTATAATGCATGCAGGCAGTTAAAAGCAGCAAAACGACTTTAAAAGATGTTCAAGTTAGAAAAACAGTGTGTCCATGAGATATTCTGGAATCCGTTGAGGAATTTCTCCATTTGTACTTTTAGTGCTGCACAGAATAAGCTATACACAGCAGAATGCAAATGGTAAATTGGAAACTAAGAGATGGGTACAGGACACCACGGGTTGTGTTGATACGAAAAAACGTTAGACCTAGATGCAACCAAGATATTTACGACAAAAATCGGGCTGGAAAAATTAGTTTTGCATATCAGGGAAAACGGTGGCCTAAAGCAATAAACCTACACTATGTAATGTGCGCTAGCTTAAATTTTTAAATTTGTAAACGGAGCTGTTTCACGTGCTAATTTCGCTTCCCATGTTGATCAATCGATCAATCCATCGGCTAATTATACGACATGTTTCAATACGACATGTTTCTGAATCTAAACGTTTCTAAAACTTAAAGGAAACCAATTAATTTTATATTTAATGTTAATTTTCAATCTTAAACTACCACTTCTTAACGCTTTTCTGCTTTTAAATGCATTACACAGCTGAAAATATGAATCGTTTTGTTATACTCATCTACGGCTCTGAATATTAGGTCTTCGAATTGCAATTTGTATTGTAGCCGGGCGGTGTTGGCTCTCTTAATAACTAACACCGTGATGCTTCGATCTTACAGCGGATCGGGACCCTAATATATAACCGTAGCTCTTCCGGGTGGGATGGGTTGTTGCTGCAGTTTTCGTGGCATCTCACTACATATAATTTATTATAGAGTCCCTAATAAAACTAAAACTCCCTAATATATTCTCCAAAATAAACAAACTTTTTGATCTTAAATGCCTCAGTAAACAAGACAGAGATGAACATAGCCAAGTTAATCAAGTAGCTATATCAGGTGAACTCCTCCAAATGTTTGACGTCTTGCTTTAGTATGGCTTGGATGGATGGCTTTAGTATGGACTGCCATCATTCATCTGTACCCTCCCGACCATGGCCAATAACAACAAAAAAAAACATGATATATCAAACCCAATTGTACATTCTATTTCAGCATTTTATATAATCATGTTGGGGGAAATTAATTTTCTATTCAAAACCAATTTTTTCTTATTTGTTATTATTCAAACCAAACAATTGCAAAGGGCATTTTTTTTTTAGAATTTTATAAAATGTTCGTCATATAGAAACAATAAATGTGAAAGCAGAAATTAATTGGTACAGTTGAAATTCTAGTCGTATCTTACACCATATTTATATGATAGTAGAGAAATAAAAATTGTATCTTATTTAATACCATCAATAGACCTATTCGACAATTGTAAAAAAAATATCAAAAGAAGCTAACTTCGGCTGTGCCGAAGTTTATATACCCTTGCAGATCTTGGCCATAATATTATGACATGTTCCAATGTCTTTTTTTTGTAACTCAATTCATTAGTGCACAGACAGATCACATATAATGTTTATTTCTTGTTCTTTTTCATCCCCAACCCCGTTTACATGCATGCCGCGATTGGCATGCATACATGTATAGTTTATGTAGCGTTGTGTCTGTGTTTGTATGCGTGTGCTCTAATGATTCTAGCTAATTACGTAGTGGGCTGCTGGCAGCACTGCCGGCAGCGTTTAAGCAGACTGTAACTTGTGTTTTATTTATCCGATCTGATTAAAATTTCAGGATCTGATGTTTTATATATCGAACTATCAAATTAGTAAATAGGGATACTCCAATTTCTTCACTTATTCTTCTTCTATAACTGTATAATACAGTGGTCCGATTCTGCTCAAATATAAAGTTTCAACCCAATAGCTCTTAAGATGCCGACTCAGCATCTCATGTTGACCAAAGAGAATATATGTACTCTATGGAGCGGAAATGTCTCCTTCGCTGCGTTACAAACATATGACCAATTTTATAAAGCCCTTTGCAATAGGTATAAAAATTATTGATAAAAAACAAAAATTAAAATTTAAAACCAACCAGTTCCGGGCGGGGGTTGAATAAGGGTTTCGCTAATTTTAGGCAGGACAAGGCAGACCGACAAGCCTCTTTACGTCCCCTCTGCGTTTTACCTATAAGTCACCGTAACTATAGTTTAAAGCGCGATTTAATAGGAAAATATAGAATAGTGCGACGAAAAATTTTGCACATGGGCCAAGGTGACTACCCTGTGGGACTCCCGATTCAACACAAATGAACTTAGAAGGAGAGGATTTAATTAATTAACTTTTCTTTACAAACTTTTGCATGGTGAGATTGACTCTTCCGAGCTGTTGAGCCAAATTAACATTTCTGTTCCATCTAGAAGAACCCGCAATTTCACACCGCTTATACTTCAAACTTGCACAAGTAACTTTTCTCTGCATGAACCTTCGTATACAATGTAGTGACTATAACAGACTTTGGCACGTTATCGGTACCGAAACATCGCTTCCGGGTATAAAAACTGCGCTCTTGTCCTTCCTCGTAATTACTTGTAATCATCCTTATTTTAACCTATCATGTTTTCTTTTTATATGTAACTTATTATCTTCTCAATCCCACATTTCAATTGTATGTTTTTTCCTAGTATTACTGAAGACTGTATTATCTCTAGCTTATTTATTTTTATTTATTTATTTATTTATTTATTTACGTCAACTAACACAGCAGTCGACGAAAAAGCTTAAGCTAAAGACAGATAGTAATTAAATTGAAAAAGCTAGCTTAGCTATATACACAACTAAAGATCCCCGAGCCGGTGGAGGTGTTTTATTTGCAGCTAAGGTGCCAGCTATGCCCCGATTCACAGCCAATGTGGTCAGGGATGAGTTGCAGCCAATCCAAGTCCAGAATATTTTCATTGGTTTCGCTGTAGATGATTAAAAAGTATAGCGCGAAGAGAAGTGACAGAAAGATGAGGAGAAATTAGGTGAGAAAGGTTGTTAAAAGATTGGCAAAGAACACGAAAAGGTTCGTGAAGAGAGTAGTTAGTCAGACATCTACTAAGGTAAATAGGAAAAAAGTTTCTGGTCCGACGTGAGGGAACACAAAAATATAGCGTACCTAGTAAATTAGTAGAAATGACTTCGCCGTTGACTAGTTTATGGAGAAGGAGAATGCCAAAAACGAGCCTACGGTTGTAAAGTGAAGGAAGATTAATAAGAAGAAGTCTGTCAGAATAAGAAGGTAGGCGAAGACTCGGGTCCCAATTAAGACCGCGTAACGCAAACTTAAGGAATTGCTTCTGTACCGATTCAATACTACGCTGGTGAACATCATATTGCGGGTTCCATACTGGCGAGCAATATTCGAGAATAGGGCGAACTAACGAAGTGTATAAAACCTTTGTTACATAGGGATCATCAAATTCTTTGGCCCAACGTTTAATAAAGCCAAGAAGTCTGCATGCTCTATTGACAATTGAAGCAATATGAACATTAAATGAAAGTTTTGGGTCAAACATAACGCCTAAGTCTTTAAAGGATGGTACACAATCTAACAGAACAGACTTAATGGAGTAATGAGCTAGGAACGGAGACAAACGACTGAAAGTCATAAAAGAACACTTAGAAGCATTAAGGTGTATATTATTAATGAATAGGGAATCCCGGAGAGAAGGAAAATAACCCAATCTTCATTCGTTGAATTCAAAATATGAACTGATTTTATTTACTAAAGTACGGAGTTTATATAGGGAATCTTTGGCTCTAGGAGGTCACAATTGTTCTTAGGAGATCTTATTCTAATGACCCACGTTTTCGGGGGTTGAAAATTATTTATTATTTTGGGCACGGCGTCGGCCACTTGACATCCTGCCGTTGTGATCGTTTTGGGTTAGTTTACAATTACAAGTGTTTCTTCCCACAATGCGTGTGGCTGATTGTAATTTTAGTCATATGCTATGTTAGTTGTTTGTGACACAAGTACATTTTTATTACCTTTTCTTGAATCTGATTTGGTGAAGCCGCTTCAGATGAACACGGTGTTTATTCTTAAACATTCTGCCAAGGGCCGCCAAATGCGACGTGTTGGAATTTATTTTTATAGTTAATTGTCTTATACAAATTTTTATTAATATTATCATTAGTAAGATAACTATTGTTAAAGAAGCATGAAAAGTTACATGATGGACGATCAAAACCTAGTTAATCTGATGTTCCTTTACCGATTGTAACTGACTAAATTTAAAAAATAACTACTTTTATTTTTCGACTTGTTCCAATCTGATCTTTGCTCCATTTTGTTTAAATATTGCTGATAGCTAAAATTTGAATTGTTATTTTGTTTATTCTTAGATGTTGTCCTTTTATAACTATTTTGCCTTGTCCGCCCTTTTTGTAATGCAGATTCGGACAATTTATTACCGGAATCTATTTTGACATTATTTTTTTTATAATCATTATTTAATTCAACCATTGCCATTTCAATATTCTTATTTTGTACTGGGATATCCACTCTTTCTTCCCCAGTTTTCAATGTACCTCCAAAGTGAGGTCCTGCCGGGGGGCATAAATTTATTTCCTTATTACTTTGAGAAATTATTTCTTTTACCTCAGGTTTTATCTTACCTCCAAGGTGAGGTCCTGCTGAAAGAGTCAAATGCTGACTTATTCCTTGAATTTTGTTGTTGATTTTCTTTTGAATTGTATTGTATTTATTTTCACGTTTACCTTTGTTCTTCTCCCAACGCTATTGCATACCTGTGACATCTATCGTTGTTGCCACTACTGACTTTTTATTTTTTGATTTGGTGCATCCCGAGACGATCCAACCAAATTGAGTATTTTGGCCTAGTAGGCCATCAATCTTTGTAACTCCCCCTTTTAAGATTTGGGTATACACGTTTACCCCCATTATTATATCAACCTTACCAGGTTTATTAAAAGTGGGATCAGCTTGTACGTAGGATTGCCATTTTGACATATCCACGTCTACCGAGACGATCCAACCAAATTGAGTATTTTGGCCTAGTAGGCCATCAATCTTTGTAACTCCCCCTTTTAAGATTTGGGTATATACGTTTACCCCCATTATAATATCAACCTTACCAGGTTTATTAAAGGTAGGATCAGCTAATACGTAGGATTGCCATTTTGACATATCCACGTCTACCGTTTTAAATGGAAGAGCTTTCATTAACTTTGGCAACACAATCGCCTCAACCTTAAGATGACTTATCCAAGGATTTCGCGTCTTCACATCTATTTTTACCTTATATTTTGATTTTTTTGCATTTATTGAGGACACGCCCTTTATTTTTGTATGTTGTTTAATTTTAGCTAATTTTAATATTTGAGCTGCCTCTTCAGACAAAATGGTGCTCTGTGAACTATTATCAATAAGGGCTCTTAGAGTCTTATATCCTCCATTTACATTTTTTACTTGTATTAGGGCTGTGGCCAACAGTGTGGGTTGAGCCGTTATACAAGTAGTAACTCTCTCCTGTATTTCTTCAAAATGGAGTAGAGTATGGTGTCCTTTACTGCATAATGAACAGACCATCTCATTAGTGCATTCTTTATTGCTTGAATGGTTCAAGCATCGTGTGCACAGCTGCACTTTTTTGGCCGTTTCATACCTTTCCATAGGTGTCAAACCTTTAAATTTATAGCACTTATACGCTTTATGCCCGGCAACTTTGCAAATCGGACAGTTATTTTCAAAAACCCCATATGAAACCACTTTTTGCGGGTTTTTCTCTTCTTTCCTCATGGCACTTAGCGAAAAATATCTTTGCTCCAAGTATTCCATGACATCAGAAAGCATTTGTATTTCCCTTGTTTTTCTAATCTGATACTCATACAATTGAAGAGCCTCTCTATCAAATTTCCTAAGTATGAGTTGTGTGAATATTACGTCAACTTCCTCGGACACATTTGCTTTAATTTTAATTAAGTGCACTGACTCATTAATTATGTCAATCACTCCTTTTACACTCTTTGCGGATTCATTGTTGATCATCGGTAGATCAACGATCCGACTTAATTGTTCGGAAAATACCCTCCGATTATTTTCATACCGCTTGGTCAACAGTTCCCAAGCGGCATTATAACTGTCAGCTGAACCTGACAATAAATGAGCTGCCATGCTCCTCGCTTCGCCCTTTAATGCGGACTTTAAATAATTGAATTTAAGAGTAAGATTTAGATCCTCTCTATTTTCAATTAATTCCGTGAATAATTCCACAAACAGGTCCCATTCTCTTGGCTCTCCAGAGAATGTGGGTACCTGAATTTTTGGCAACACCGGTAATTCGCTTCTCACGGTTACATTCTCAACTTTCAAATCTTTCTGATCGTTTATTTTCTCTTCTAATGCTACCAAGGTATTCTGAAGGTCGAACTCCAATTCTTCTATGACCTCTTTATACGTTTCATTATATCTGTATAGCTCATCTGTATAAGCCTGGCACTCCTGTACCTTCCTAAACAAAAATTTTATTTTCTTAATATACATTTCGCCGGTTCTATTGTCTATCGTACGTAAATCTTTGCTCACCATATCCAAATATTGCTGGAGCTGGCGGACTTTTTCTTCGAGTTTTTCCTGGTTAACCTTAGTGCTCTCATTACTGGAGGTCGCATTCCCGCGCGACTCTCCTTTGCTATCATCACCCATTTCTGACATATTCGCTTCTACTTCAACTAACACCGACTTACTAGTGCCTGGTTTTTCTGACTCTCCTGTAGCTATTATTTTGGCAACTATCTTTAACACTTCTTCATGAATTTTTTCTCTGAAATACTGATGATCGATCCCCTGCTGTAGCAACTTGTTATGATTAGGTATCCATTGATTCCTTATCTCTTTTACTTCCTCGATCACCTTGCTAGTTAAGTTTCTAGTTTCTAAAGCTTCTAACTGCTTTAACCTTGTATGCAACTCTAACTGCTTCCCTAAAAATTTGTCAGTCTTATTAGAAAACATTTTTTTTTTATCTGACAATATATTTATTTATTTTTGTTAATATGTATTTACTTAAGTATATGGAAAATTTTCACTTTTTTTTTGTATATTTTTTTTATATCACCAATTTTGGGTATTATTTGTTTAACTTCCCTACTCGATCATCGCAGTCATCTTCCTACCTAATGTTTTGCATAGCTTTACAGGCTATACTGCTATCGGGCAGATATGGTTCCGCACAATTTCACAATATTTCTTACAATATATGGATGTATGTATATTATTTTTTTTAAACTGCAACTGCTTTTTTTTCCCGCATCAGCTGGTCGTCGCCGTTTGGCTAGCTGATGCTCCCTCGAAGGCGTAAAAGACGGCCTGCCTTTCACGCTCGTTGTCAGCTGCTGATGTCCAGGGCCTATGGGCTCAGGCGGTACCGGTGCCGGTCAGCGCACCAGACTTCCTTGTATTGGCAGTGTACGTTCTCCAGCGACCCAGGGCACTCTTTGGGGCGCTCTATCAATCTTCTTGCCAGCACTTCTCTTACGTCTTGCGGGCGCCTGCCACCGTCCTTCTCTCGTCTCTGCAACTCTAAGTAGTTGCCTTGCTGCTGTTGGTAGTTGCCAATTTGCAGCTACATATGGTGTATATATACACTAGTTCACTTTTTTCGATATTAGGGCTTCGAATACGCCACACACCAACTTTATATTTTTATATTTTTTACCGCTGCCGAAATTATTGCAGTTGCTCGACTAGCCAAACTGCCTTTAAATACTCGGTCTCACGCACTTTTTATTTATTAAGCAATATTTTGCTTTTATATTATACTCTGTCTCTTACCACTGGTGGGGGAAAACAAGAGTTTTTTTATTTTGCTACCTTTAGCTGATCTTTAAGGAGCTGATTCATTCTCTGAGTCTCTTACCACTGGTGGGGGAAAACTACAGAGTTCCTTTTACTCGAAGGACCAAAATGAATAGGGAATCCCGGAGAGAAGGAAAATAACCCAATCTTCATTCGTTGAATTCAAAATATGAACTGATTTTATTTACTAAAGTACGGAGTTTATATAGGGAATCTTTGGCTCTAGGAGGTCACAATTGTTCTTAGGAGATCTTATTCTAATGACCCACGTTTTCGGGGGTTGAAAATTATTTATTATTTTGGGCTCGGCGTCGGCCACTTGACATCCTGCCGTTGTGATCGTTTTGGGTTAGTTTACAATTACAAGTGTTTCTTCTCACAATGCGTGTGGCTGATTGTAATTTTAGTCATATGCTATGTTAGTTGTTTGTGACACAAGTACATTTTTATTACCTTTTCTTGAATCTGATTTGGTGAAGCCGCTTCAGATGAACACGGTGTTTATTCTTAAACAATTAACGTGGCACCAATCACAGAACGCATCGAGATCAGATTGCAAGTACTGTTGGAAAGAAGGATCATTATAGGAATAACAAATCTTGACGTCATCCGCAAACATGAGCACGCGTGAGTGAACCAAGGCCAAGGGTAAATCATTTATATACAGGTTAAATAACAGTGGGCCCAGATGACTGCCTTGGGGTACACCTGACGTAACTTTGATAGTTTTAGATAATGAGGAACGAAAAGACACCTTTTGGGTTCTGCCAATAAGAGACGACTTTAACCAAGCCAACAGTTTCGGGGAAAAACCCATGATGTTAAGTTTCGCGAGAAGCATAGAATGATCAACCGTATCGAAAGCCTTACTAAAGTCAGTATAAATAACATCAGTTTGACACTTTTTACGGAAGCCATGGTTTACAAGGGTAGTCAATTCTAAAAGGTTAGTAAGCGACGAACGACCTTTCATGAAGCCATGCTGACAAGGAGAAATAGTGGATCTGGATAGGTGTTGAAGGGAAGACGTAATAATTTTCTCAAACAGCTTTGGTATTGCCGAAAGTTTGGCAATGCCACGGTAGTTAGAAACATCCGATTTGCTACCCTTTTTAAAAAGCGGAATAATAAAAGACTCCTTCCAAATATCGGGAAAGCTACAAGTCTCACTCGATATAAAGAATAACCGAGATAAAGGCTTAGATAGGTATATTATCAGGACCGGGAACGAAGGAAGACGTCATAGATGACAAGCTAGAGATAATACAGTCTTCAGTAATACTAGGAAAAAACATACAATTTAAATGTGGGATTGAAAAGGGATAGGTTGTGGGATCCGAAACAGTAGTAGAATAAGTCGACTGAAAGAACTTAGCAAACAGATCTGCAATATCTGAGTCATTATTAGCAGTCTGGTCATTAAGTCTGAAGGTGGAAGGTAGTACATTAGAGCGTCTTTTGGAATTAACAAAGTTGTAAAATCTTTTGGGGTTCTTATAAAATTCAACCTTACAGCGAACGATATAATTATTGTAGCATTATCATCTATGAAGTCTTCATTCGAACCCGGTCCTGATAATATACATAGTTGCATACTTAAAATGTGTTCGATTTCCCTATCTAAGCCGTTATTTTGGTTATTCTTTATATCGAGTGAGACTTGTTGCTTTCCTGATGTTTGGAAGGAGTCTTTTATTATTCCACTTTTTAAAAAGGGCAACAAATCGGATATTTCCAACTACAGGATAAAATCCTTGTCAAATCCTTGACAATTTTAGATACTGACAGAATTTAGTATTTAATTAAGATACGGCAAGTGGATATATTGACGTCTGACCACCTTAGAACTATGTAGTTCCACCCGAGGTGAAATAAAGTGTTGAGTTCAAGTACAATAGTAAATTTTTAAGATAACAGTAAATTCTTAAGATGATAAAAATAAGGTTTCAAGATTCTTCATCGGTTTTGTTAGATAATAATACAGTTTAATTTACGCGGATAAACGAACTTTCACTGTTCAAGTCTGCTTTGCGAAGTTAGTGTTTTTGTAATGATACTCTGTATCACAAATCGCTCGTTTAGTTCTTATGTCGTTGATAATTTACTACTTGTTTAGTAAAGGCGTTCAAAACTTTTATTAACAAACTTAGATTATTATTCAAAAGTTCGATATTAGTACTGACTGTAGCTAAGATCATGTTACTGGCAGCTCAACAGCTAAACGGGTTGGATGATTTAACGACCAGGTGTCTAGATCTAGATAATACAGATGGTATATGCTTACCGATCAGGAAAGTCAAAAAGCCAAAGCCTAACTAAAAGAAATAATTTTTGTAGATGCAATAGCCCAAAAAATAAAATTACCAATGTTCTTTAGGTTCATTTGTAAAAAAAATACTAATATAAATAGGGACACAGAAAACGTACTCAAAATTTGTTCCTTCGTTTTAGACAATACGCAAGCATGTTATTGTATTGTCGACGTAATCAAGGGATAAATTATACAGTCATAGAGATAGATTTAAACGACTATGTAACATTTTTAAATGTTTTAATTTGATTTTCTAACATAATTACAAAAAGTAAGGAATACAAATTAAAAAAAAATTTTTTAGGTTCATTTTAAAAATTTGCTATTTTATGCTTGTTTTTTGAAAAATAATTTTCAATATTTAAATCAATATCTAATAAACTCAACATTTCGGGACTATAGTTGCTATTTTCCAAGTCCTTTCGAAATCGCACGCGTTTTAGTGGGTCCGAAGAGGCTGACAGCATGTTGAAAAGGTCTTCTTTTTTTCCAACACGGGAAGTTTTCAAAGTATTTGTGGATCTCAACCGTTTCTAGTCCTTGTTTTTACATTTCTGTGCTTCTTCGGATAGCTCTCCAATTGGTAAACACTGATATTCTACCATACGAATACTTCAAAAACTGTTCCACTTTTGACTGAATTGTATCCACAAAAAAAATTACTTCAACGGTAGATAGGATTTTCGCTCACGGAAAGGATTTAATAGAATATCAGTATTAACCTTGTTGTATTAATTAGGTGAAAACTTAATATTTACATCCAATAAGGTAAACGGAAATAAAAAGGACCAACCTGCATGTTTAAGATTAAACATCGTGTTCATCTGAAATGGCTTCACCAAATCAGATTGACCAAAGAAATATACAAAACGAAACAAAAACATAAAAACAAAACTAAGTATAAAGATTCATGTGACAATTATTGCTTAATACCAAACAAAACATGCATCCACACTCTGTGGAAAACACTTAAGATTATACCAGCGGCGCGGTATCAAGTAACCAACGCTGAGCATGAAATATAAACATTAGAATAAGCATTTTTAAGAACAAATGTCGCCTCCTAGAGTTTAAGAGTTCATTTATATACACAACACTTTTGTAAATAAAATCAGTTCATATTTTGAATTCAACAAATGAAGATCGGGTTATTCTTTGCTTCGCCCGGAATCCCTATTCATTACAACTAGGACCAATTTTTCATCAACTTAAATAACATTTACCTGCCTTCTCAGTTTTTTCAAAACAGGTAATTAGCAATCTAACATTGTAGAAAGGCATATATATAAACAGGTAGTCTTTGCACAACAGAATTAAGCAATTTTATTATTTTAATACAAGGAAGCTACAGGCAAATACGCATGGGCTGTTCTTCTTCCTTATACCTGCAGGGCATTTTTTAGGCGAGCTTTCCCTAGTTTTATGGCTTACGCTTCGGGGTCGCAAAATTTCTGCAGATTGCAACCTTATACATCTGATTAGTAAATATTTCACCTACTTAGTGTATGTAGTCCGGTATTGATACTAGTTGATCCCCGCTAGTTCTGTTCCACCAAAATTAATAAAATATTGTGCATTTTTAAACGCTTCTAGTTCATTCAAATTATTAATGCTTGTTTAAGATTAAACATCGTGTTCATCTGAATTGGCTTCACCAAATCAGATTGACCAAAGAAATATACAAAACAAAACAAAAACATAAAAACAAAACTAAGTCGTAAATATTCATATGACAATTATTGTTTAAATACCAAACAAAACATGCATCCACACTCTGTGGAAAACACTTAAGATTATAACAGCGGCGCGGTATCAAGTAACCAACGCTGAGCATGAAATATAAACATTAGAATAAGCATTTTTAAGAACAAATGTCGCCTCCTAGAGTTTAAGAGTTCATTTATATACACAACACTCTTGTAAATAAAATCAGTTCATATTTTGAATTCAACGAATGAAGATTGGGTTATTCTTTGCTTCGCCCGGAATCCCTATTCATTTTGGTCCTTCGAGTAAAAGGAACTCTGTAGTTTTCCCCCACCAGTGGTAAGAGACTCAGAGAATGAATCAGCTCCTTAAAGTCTGGATTCTTATGCAAGTGTAAATGCTAAGATCAGCTAAAGGTAGCAAAATAAAAAACTCTTGTTTTTCCCCACCAGTGGTAAGAGACAGAGTATAATATAAAAGCAAAATATTGCTTAATAAATAAAAAGTGCGTGAGACCGAGTATTTAAAGGCAGTTTGGCTAGTGGAGCAACTGCAATAATTTCGGCAGCGGTAAAAAAAATATAAAAATATAAAGTTGGTGTGTGGCGTATTCGAAGCCCTAATATCGAAAAAAGTGAACTAGTGTATATATACACTATATGTAGTTGCAAATTGGCAACTACCAACAGCAGCAAGGCAACTACTTAGAGTTACAGAGACGAGAGAAGGACGGTGGCAGGCGCCCGCAAGACGTAAGAGAAGTCCTGGCAAGGAGATTGATAGAGCGCCCCAAAGAGTGCCCTGGGTCGCTGGAGAACGTACACTGCCAATACAAGGAAGTCTGGTGCGCTGACCGGCACCGGTACCGCCTGAGCCCATAGGCCCTGGACAACAGCAGCTGATCGAGACGTAATATAAAACAAAAAGGCAATCAATTATCGCTACGCAGCGGCAGACAACTCTACTTGGCGGACAACAGTGGCGAACGGTGTCTACAACAGGATCATCAGATAAGATATAAATTAAAATAGTTATAAATATTTTTTTATTATTATATACTTATATACTTATACCGGTATCCTAATATATGAATAAGACAAAAATGTTTCCCACAAAAACTGAAAAATTATTAGCGAAGCAGCACGAGTTGCATAAAAGGTTAAAGAAGTTAGGAGAGTTAGATGCCACGAAGTTAACTAGCAAGATTCTTAACGAAGTAAGTGAGATACAGAAGCAATGGATCAGTTACCATAGCCAAATGCTACAGAGTGGAGTAACCGACCACCACTATTTCACAGAGGGAAAATATGAGGAAGGGTTAAATTTAGCAACCAGTTTAATAGCCAAAGGAGAGCCAAGCAATTTGGAAGACATTGAAGCAGATGCAACGATGTTGGAGAGTTTTGAAGATAGCAAAGGAGAGTCACGCCGGGATGCGACCTCTAGTAATGAAAATGCTAAGGTTAACCAGGATATATTTATGGATAGAGTCCGACAGCTCCAGGATTATTTAGATATGGTAACCAAAGATTTACGTACTATACACAACTCAACAGGCAATGAGACATGGATAATATATATTAATAAAATTAATTATTTATGGGAGAAAGCACAGGCGTGCCAGGTATTGACAAAAGATGCAAAATATAAGAATACTATGGAGGATTTAGAATTCGATGTCCAAAATTCATTGTCAGGCTTAGAAATGAAAATGAGCAATAAGGAAGATTGTAAAACTGAGAATGTAACCGTGAGAGACGAACTACCGGTGTTGCCGAAGATTCAGGTACCCACATTTTCTGGAGAGGCTAGAGAATGGGACCTGTTTGTGGAGTTATTTACGGAATTAATTGAAAAAAGAGAGGATTTGAGCCCTACTCTTAAGTTTAATTATTTAAAATCCGTGTTAAAGGGCGAAGCGAAGAGCATGGTAGCTCACCTATTGTCAGGTTCAGCTGATAATTATAATGCTGCTTGGGAATTGTTAACCAAGCGGTATGAAAATAATCGGAGGGTATTTTCCGAACAATTAGGTCGGATCGTTGATTTACCGATGATCAACAATGAATCCGCAAAGAGTGTAAAAGAAGTGATTGACATAATTAATGAGTCAGTGCACTTAATTAAAATTAAAGCAAATTTGTCCGATGAAGTTGACGTAATATTCGCACAACTCATACTTAGGAAATTTGACAGAGAGGCTCTACAATTGTATGAGAGTCAGATTAGAAAAACAAGGCAGATACAAATGCTTTCTGATGTCATGGAATACTTGGAGCAAAGATATTGTTCGCTAAGTGCCATGAGGAAAGAAGAGAAAAACCCGCAAAAAGTGGTTTCATATGGGGTTTTTGAAAATAACTGTCCGATTTGCAAAGTTGCCGGACATAAAGCGTATAAGTGCTATAAATTTAAAGGATTGACACCTATGGAAAGGTATGAAACGGCCAAAAAAGTGCAGCTGTGCACACGATGCTTGAACCATTCAAGCAATAAAGAATGCACTAATGAGATGGTCTGTTCATTGTGCAGTAAAGGACACCATACTCTACTCCATTTTGAAGAAATACAGGAGAGAGTTAATACTTGTATAACGGCTCAACCCACACTGTTGGCCACAGCCCTAATACAAGTAAAAAATGTAAATGGAGGATATAAGACTCTAAGAGCCCTAATTGATAATGGTTCACAGAGCACCATTTTGTCTGAAGAGGCAGCTCAAATATTAAAATTACCGAAAATTAAACAACATACAGAAATAAAGGGCGTGTCCTCAATAAATGCAAAAAAATCAAAATATAAGGTAAAAATAGATGTGAAGACGCGAAATCCTTGGAAAAGTCATCTTAAGGTTGTGGCGATTGTGTTGCCAAAGTTAATGAAAGCTCTTCCATTTAAAACGGTAGACGTGGATATGTCAAAATGGCAATCCTACGTATTAGCTGATCCTACCTTTAATAAACCTGGTAAGGTTGATATTATAATGGGGGTAAACGTATATACCCAAATTTTAAAAGGGGGAGTTACAAAGATTGATGGCCTACTAGGCCAAAATACTCAATTTGGTTGGATCGTCTCGGGATGCACCAAATCGAAAAGTAATAAATCGGTAGTGGCAACAACAATAGATGTCACAGGTATGCAACAGTGTTGGGGGAAGAACAAAGGTAAACGTGAAAATAAATACAATACAATTCAAAAAAAACTCAACAACAAAATTCAAGAAATAAGTCAGCATTTGACTCCTCCAGCAGGACCTCACCTTGGAGGTAAGATAAAACCTGAGGTAAAAGAAATAATTTCTCAAAGTAATAAAGAAATAAATTTATGCCCCCCGGCAGGACCTCACTTTGGAGGTACAGTGAAAACTATGGAAGAAAAAGTATATATTCCAGTACAAAATAAGAATATTGAAATGGCAATGGTTGAATTAAATAATGATTATCAAAAAAATAGTGTCAAAATAGATTCCGGTAATAAATTGTCCGAATCTGCATTACAAAAAAGGCAGACAAGGCAAAATAGTTATAAAAGAACAACATCTAAGAATAAACAGAACAAGAACTCAAATTTTAGCTATCAGCAATGTTTAAAAAAAGTGGAGCAACGATCAGATTGGTACAAGTCGAAAAGTAAAAGTAGTTATTTTTTAAATTTTCCACCATATAAAAAGGCTAGAAGTCAACATAGTAATGCACATCAGCAGTGGGTAGATATCCCGAAACAAAAATTGTTAAGCATTGGGCGATATTAGTAATATGCCAAATATAAAATAAATTAAATCGAGTAGAAGAAGAAGTAAACCATACAGCAGAATTTGTAAGAATAGGAAGTCAGTTACAATCGGTAAAGGAACATCAGATTAACTAGGTTTGAGTGTGCATAATGTAACTTTACATGCTTCTTTAACAATAGTTTTCTTACTAATGATAATATTAATAAAAATTTGTATAAGACAATTAACTATAAAAATAAATTCCAAAACGTCGCATTTGGCGGCCCTTGGCAGAATGTTTAAGATTAAACATCGTGTTCATCTGAATTGGCTTCACTAAATCAGATTGACCAAAGAAATATACAAAACAAAACAAAAACATAAAAACAAAACTAAGTCGTAAATATTCATATGACAATTATTGTTTAAATACCAAACAAAACATGCATCCACACTCTGTGGAAAACACTTAAGATTATAACAGCGGCGCGGTATCAAGTAACCAACGCTGAGCATGAAATATAAACATTAGAATAAGCATTTTTAAGAACAAATGTCGCCTCCTAGAGTTTAAGAGTTCATTTATATACACAACACTTTTGTAAATAAAATCAGTTCATATTTTGAATTCAACGAATGAAGATTGGGTTATTCTTTGCTTCGCCCGGAATCCCTATTCAATGCTATTAATAAACAACATACTTTTCATATAAAGATCGATTGTTGAAATCGCCAAATACACAGTTTTAAAATTGCAATTTTTGTAAAAATGATCATTTATTCCCATTTACTAAAAATGTCTCAATTTTGGGCGCCTCTAGCACCCATGAATCTCAACCGATTTCAAAAATTGGATTCATACTCTCTTAAGTATTTCCTATTCTATTTGCAACGCTATCCGAGCAGAGGCCCAACTGTGCGTCGTTACCTATGTTTCGAGACTTCTCCCTGATGCTACATCGGATGATGTCATGGCCCACATTAGGGCTAAACTGAATGGCTCCAATATATCAATAGAAAAGTTCATATTTTCATATTCTAGAGAAATTTCATCTTTTAAAATCAGTGTTCCAATTGAGTTTTTTGACTGTATCTGCAGTTCTAGCTTCTGGCCGAAAAGCTTAATTGTGAAGGAGTTTACATCCAGAAAAAGGAAGACACGGGGCCAAACAAGGATCCATTCACCATCTATTCCTCTCTCTTCTTCATCTATTCCCACTCCTTTCTCATCTATTCCTTATTCTACTCTATCAAAAACTGTAACGTACACAACTCGGAATGAATCCAGATCATGTACATCCCCTCTTAGTCAAAGAATCTTCTTTGATCCAAGAAGAGGTCAGGTTCAGCCTATATTGGTAGTCTGTCTCGCTGTCCCTAATCATCAGATGTTATGATGGGCAAGAGTACCACAAATTAGGCCAAAGCCAACACATCTACGGGCTTAATGTATCGAGAAGTTTGGTCCGGGTGGGACTTCTGGCTGTCGGCTAGCAAACAGTCTTTGGGGGGGTTCTTTGGACCAGCATTACTCAATACACCCGTAGTACATAAAATAAAACAAAGTCCCTAGAGCACGAATATTACACAATTATTTAACCAAAAGAGATGAACTATAAGGATAGAGAAAAAGAGTATATTAGTATCGCACGAATAGGGAAGCTATGAGGATGTTATTATAGCTTCGCGTCTAAACCCTCCCAGCCAATGATTTTCCTTTCGCAAGATTCTGGAAAATCCCAAAATAATTCAGCTCACCGCTCACATTTCGCTACAAGGAAGATCACACGACTTTTACTCAAACATTACAAATGATATTTATTCACGAGGGTTACGGAATGCCAAAATACTTGAATAAGTCGGAAACATGATCCGTGTTGACTAAACTAAAATGATGATTCTTATAATATACGGTAATCAAATTAAATAATTGGATCATTTCAGGCATCCAAAAGCCAAATTAGGGATAATATGTTTTATTTTGTTGAATCTTAATTGTAAGGTCGATATATATATAAACTTATAGATATTCAAAAATAAAAATGTCAATTGGAATTTTAAATTACGAGATTAATTATAAATAACTGTAGGCTCGCTCACACAGTCAAAGGCGATTCTTAATATTCTTTCAATTTTTCAACAATGATTGGCAATTTTCTTTTTTCTTTAATATTTCGTTTTTGCTTTACGGTACTTCAGAGAGTTTTTTCTTATTTGCAGAGTATTCGCCACTGAACTTGCTTTCTTTATGCATACAAATAGGGAAATACCAGATCAAACATGATTTTTTTTCAAGAACTTAGGACTTACCCATCCGTCCGGTCCGTCGAAGGCCTTCGTCGTCCGCTGGATGATGCTTAGGAATAAAATTTTAGGTTAAATCAAGCGTCTGGCATTCCTATGCAACAAATTCGGTCTAAGAGACTCTCAATCCGCAACGAAGAAACTTTCTCTGCCCGTATCCGATTCGGGCGGCTATTCCAAGCTGGTTGACTTTGTCGAAATGTCTCTGTGCCCTTCACGGTGTGCAGCTTATGAGCCCACGGTGTCTCAAAAATTATCCCTGGCCAATTCTCGGAATTCAAATATAAAATTCTTTGCTTAGGCTTTTAGCATTCAATTTGATCATGTCTAAGTTTCCAAAAGAACTTATTAGAAACTTCCAAAGATTTAAACATCCACAAAAAATGAACTTACGATAATAAGATTCACAAAACTTTATAATAATTGTTGTCCTAGATGCTCCAGATTTATATTTAATTAATGATTCGGCTTGATGGCCAAGAAAATTTCAGATTTAAATTTTTATATTTTTTTTCGGGAGGAGCAGCGTGGTTAAGGCGTCTAGCCAGGGCGGAAGTTCGTCAGAAAAAAGTGTGACCAATGCATGCGATCGCGCATGATGCCACTTCGCTAGGGTTGCACTAGTAAAACTATCGAACTTCTAAGCTCAGCTGATCATTTTTATCGACACAATTACCCATCACTTACTGAAATACAAACTAACGCCTTAAAATTAAAAAATAAAACTAACGGCAGAAACTGGGCACTACAACCACAGGATAGTACTATAGCTTGCTTCGGAGTATTAACCTGAAAAAAGACAGTTACTGCCTAATGTTCTTTCTTTTAACAAACTTTGTGGGATCCATAATTTCCAATTATTGACTTGCCTGGACTCTGTTCCATCATCATGCTCCGTGCGTGTATAAACAAATTGATCTATTATTTTTAAATCCGGTTATCTTTCCTGTTCTTTTTCAATTTCTGTCTTAGTTGTTGATACTCTTCGTCATTGAAACTAGGAGAGTTCAAATCGACTAAGGGGCGAAGTTCTTCCAAAGCACACAAATCCTCTGAAAACATTCTGGACAAGGCGTCGGGTACTACATTATCTTGACCTCGTCGGTGACTTGCTTCAAACTTATAACCTTGCAGCTTCATGGCCCATCTCGCGAGTCTTTCAAATCTGATTGTCGCATCAACCAAACTAAACTGGCGTGATCGGTTATGACTTCGATTTCCTGTAGTTCCAGATAGCAGCGGAATTTTTCAATTGCTTCCAAAGCAGCCAAGCACTCGCGTTCTGTTACGCTATAGTTTCGTTGAGCTAATGTTAACTTCTTCGACATAAACGCTATAGGTTTTTAGCGTTCAGCTCCTTCTTCGTCCAATTGTACCAACATTGCTCCGATGCCATAGTTGCTTGCATCACAATGCACGAAGAATTTCTTGTTGAAGTCTGGATTAATCAAGATCGGTGCAGAGGTAATCTTTTCCTTAAGTTTTTCAAAAGCAGCTTGAGCTTCCTGTGTCCATAAAAATTTCTTTTTCTTAGTTAGCAATTGGGTTATCGGAAATGTAATATCAGAAAAATTATCAATGAATCTACGATACCAACCAACAACACCCAAGAAACCTCTGGTTTGCTTTATCGTTTTCGGAATTGGCCAAGTCTTTATTGATTCTATTTTGGCAGGTTCTGTTGAACTTCCTCCTCTTCCTATAATATAGCCCAGATATGGCACTTCTGTAACACAAAACTTTGTCTTTTCTATATTTAAAGTTAGATTTGCCTTTCTAAATTGCTGAGACATACGAATCAGAATTTTCAAATGAGTATCAAAGTCTTCTGACACCACACAGAGATCGTCTAGGTATCCGAACACACAGTATTTCAGATCTGCTGGAATTAGATCGTCTATCAATCGTGCCATGGTTTGCGAAGCGTTGCATAATCCGAATGGCATTACAGTGAACTGGTACAAGGGGCGGCCGGGTATCGTAAAAGCTGTTATGGGTTTGGATTTTTCAGTTTCTGTGTCTGTTTTTGTTATAAAGTTTGCCTTGGGCAGTCTCGCGAAAATTGCCACTATGCTTTGCAGCGGATATGGATCCTTTTTGGTGACTTCATTTATTTTTCTTGCATCCAAGCATAATCGCACTTTTCCGGGTTTCACAACCAGACGCATAGGAGAACTCCAAGGACTATTGGCTCTCTCGATCACTCCCATTTCCAACATTCGGTCGATTTCTTTATACATTAACTTTTCCACCGCTGGCGACACAGGATAGAAGCGTTGTTTGATTGGAGTTGCCACTTTGATCTCTATGTCATGAACAATAAGTGGAGTTCGGCCTAATCCCTGTTGTTTAAAATCCGGAAACAATTGAATAACATCGTTTAATCTTTTTTCTTGCTCTGGGGTTAATAAACATTTCTTTTCGTCGTCAATCGAGTGAATATTTTTGTCTAATATGGGAGTCTTACAACAATATGAAAATTCTGGACATAATTCAAAAGATTTCCAGAAATCGATTCCTAAAATAACTCGTTTCGCTAATGACGGGATAATAAAAAGAGAAAGAGGGTTTCGCTTGCTTTCGTATTGTACCTCTGTTCTTATTATTCCGGTAACTGGATGTCTTTTCCCATCTGCTGTGGCCACACTTGAAACAATAGTTGAAAATCCGAAATATTTCGTCCAGTCTTTTGCTGCTAAATCAGATCCGATACAACTGATATTGGCTCCAGTATCCAATAGACCAAGCTCGGAAATTCGAGAAACTTTACTGGAGCGTAGAAACTGCCATCTGCGGCTTCGTTAATCATAGACGATGTTATTCGTCTTTGGGCATCTTTTACTTTCTTCCAAAAGCGACGCAGACGTTCGCTTGAGCGACTTCTAATGAACTGGCAAGTTGCTACCTCCTGTGCAAAGATTTTATTTCGTATCGCTAAATAGTTTTGCAGTTTTGATTCGTACCGGTATAATCTGTCAAATCTGGTGTTTTGTTGTTTGTCGCTGTATTATCCTTGACATCTACTGAGGGTCCACTCGATTGCGACGGAATGATGGGCCCTGATTGGAGTTTTTCGAACGGGATAGGCATACATCATATTGTGGTTTGTAGACATTTTTCTTTCCACATCCGTAGCAGAAAATGCGGCGCTCTTTTAAGCACATGTCACATCTGTGTCCTTCGGTGTCACAATTCCAACAAATATATTTCTTTTCCTTGACTTGAATTGCATTTAACTCCGGTTGAATATCTTCTTCCTCGGGATTTTCGTCTGTCTCTTCGAGTAAAGCGATATTCTTCCTAACATTTTTATACTTTGTAATGCGTTTTCCTGATTCTTCACGGAGAAATTGCTCTCGGCGGTGCACCAACTGGCGAAGTTTAGATACCGATTCAATTGGAACGTATAATAAAGCTTCTCGTACTTCTGAAATCAGGTTTCTTTGTAGCTGATGTACGAGTCGTTTTTCCTCCAAAGGTATTACCAATCTCGATATCAAAGTCATTACGTCTTCATAGTAAACATCAAATGCTTCACCATTCCTTTGTTTACGGTTACGTATTTCTTCAAGAATCAAATCATCATCCTTAAAATCGTCGTATTCTTGTTTTAAATCCATACAAAATTCTTCCGAAATAACTTCGTCATGTTCTTTTCGATAACGCCAATACCATTCCCTGGCTCTTCCGGTTAACAGAAGGTGCAAATTTCTGCATACCGGTGTAAAATCACTCTGAAAATTATCTACAGTTAATGTTTTTATTCTGTATAGAAACTCTAAAACTGTAGGACCATTAGGAGACGCATCAAATTTAATACCCCAACTTTGTACTAATTGGGCGGCTTTTCCAGGATTAATATAATGGTGTGATATTGAATCTGATGAGCGATGCTCATCGTGGTTGCTAGATCGCCCAACTGAATTATTTAAATTCAAATTTCCCAATCTCTGATACGTGCCGTTGAAGATTTAGGTTTTCTACCTCTACCTCCTGATTTTGACTGACTAGCCGGAGATGCTACATTGCTTGATTGTGATTGAGCTCTAGTATTATGGGTCTTCTTGTTTTTATTACTTATGGGACGCTCGGCTTGATCTGACATTATAAATTGAACTAAGTCTTTCTGGCGGCATAATTTCTTACAAAAATTACATTCCTGATGTTCTTGTATATAATTTTCTATACACTCCTGATGAAAAACATGATTACATTTAGTAATCCTAAGCTCTTCTGTTTCTAATATTGCTTTCAAGCAAATTGTACATTCTGCTTCTGGTAGCACACTCAATTCTTCATTACTCCGAATTACTGGCATTTTGATTATTTTTCCACAAAAATTACTTTAGATACTTTATTTAATTTGTTTAAATATATTTTATCATATAACGATTATCTTCCTTGTTTTGAAAGTGAGGGTGAGCAAAATTATGGGTGCGGTACTAATATAGAGGGAGAACTGAACTAATCGATAGTTCAATCTCAGAAATTTATATGTGAAGGGATAGAGAAATCTTGTCGTCCTGGATCTAATCATCTATATCAAATCCAAATCGACAAGACTAATTTCAACCAATATGATAAACCGAACTCACTTTGTATCATCGGTCAGGATTCGGGCCTAGCCAAATCTCTGCAGTTCCAGATGAATAAGCAGTCAATTCATTGATATCCGCTGCAACATTTGTTCTATTGTAATTAAAAGAAATGAATGAAATCAATAAACTACAATGCTAACGCCGACATCACAAGCCTATTGTGCTTTCTGGTCGTAAAATCGAAACAATCAAAATTGACGAATTGCAAGAAAAACACAGCCTATAATATACGTCTGTTAATATTTTGTAGAGTTTACATATGTTTCTAAGTATATTCACCGATTCATGCTTAAGCGCCTTATCACTGGTCAGAACTCGGATTCTCCAAATATCTGCATTCCTAATGAAGAAGTCACACAAACAACCATCCGTGAATACAAAAAGAAAGCGAAATGAAAAAAAAATTAAAAATATTTGATAGCAAAGGATAGGTAAAAGGCTGGGGATTTTATTAAGAGATAGAACAAGAAGTAGAAGAAGGAAAAAGGAACCTGAAATTCTTGAACCCTTCAGTTCAGCCTGAATCCTATAAAGAAAACACGGTTGAACGGAGAAACTGTATACAAGTCTAACATGCCCCACGTTTGGGCGCCAAAATTATGTAATGTACACAACCCGGAATGATTCCAGATGATGTACATCCCCTCTTAGTCAAAGAATCTTCTTTGATCAAAGAAGAGGTCAGGTTCAGCCTATATTGGTAGTCTCTCTCGCTGTCCCTAATCATCAGATGTTATGATGGGCAAGAGTACCACAAATTAGGCCAAAGCCAACACATCTACGGGCTTAATGTATCGAGAAGTTTGGACCTTTGCTTAACGGTACTTGAGAGATTTTTTTCTTATTTGCAGAGTATTCGCCACTGAACTCGCTTTATTTATGCATACAAACAGGGAAATACCAGATCAAACATGATTTTTTTTCAAGAACTTAGGACTTACCCATCCGTCCGGTCCGTCGAAGGCCTTCGCCGTCCGCTGGATGATGCTTAGGAATAAAATTTTAGGTTAAATCAAGCGTCTGGCAGACTCTCAATCCGCAACGAAGAAACTTTCTCTGTCCGTATCCGATTCGGGCGGCTATTCCAAGCTGGTTGACTTTGTCGAAATGTCTCTGTGCCCTTCACGGTGTGCAGCTTATGAGCCCACGGTGTCTCAAAAATTATCCCTGGCCAATTCTCGGAATTCAAATATAAAATTGATTGCTTAGGCTTTTAGCATTCAATTTGATCATGGCTAAGTTTCCAAAAGAACTTATTAGAAACTTCCAAAGATTTAAACATCCACAAAAAATGAACTTACGATAATAAGATTCACAAAACTTTATAATAATTGTTGTCCTAGATGCTCCAGATTTATATTTAATTAATGATTCGGCTTGATGGCCAAGAAAATTTCAGATTTAAATTTTTATATTTTTTTTCGGGAGGAGCAGCGTGGTTAAGGCGTCTAGCCAGGGCGGAAGTTCGTCAGAAAAAAGTGTGACCAATGCATGCGATCGCGCATGATGCCACTTCGCTAGGGTTGCACTAGTAAAACTATCGAACTTCTAAGCTCATTTTTATCGACACAATTACCCATCACTTACTGAAATACAAACTAACGCCTTAAAATTAAAAAATAAAACTAACGGCAGAAACTGGGCACTACAAAACTCTGTCTGTCGGCTATCAGAATGTCAGAGGCCTTAACACTAAACTTACTAAACTCTTTGTATATAGTCTGTCTTTTGATTTTGACCTAATTGTCTTTACTGAGTCTTGGTTAAATCCTGACGTTTTTGACGCCACAGTTTTACCCTCTAATTTCAATATTTTTAGACGTGATGAATGTACTGATCGTAGGGGTGGTGGAGTTCTTATTGCTGTAGATTCCGCCCTATCATCGGGTCTGATAACAATACCTGTCTCAAGTAGTATCGAATTTATATGCGTTAAGGTATTTTTTATTCGTTTTTCCATTTTTGTTACCTGTTCTTACATTCCGCCCCAATCGGAATGGCCGTCATACTTACTACACTTAGAATCTATTAAATTTATACATGAACTACTTTCTCACAGAGACTCATTAATTGTCCTTGGGACTTAAATCTGCCCACTATAACTTGGTCAACACTTAAAGGTAGCAAAACGTTGCTGCCCTCTGGGTGTCACGATTTTATTAATGGTCTGCTAGAGCTTTCGTTGGCCCAGCTAAATTCGATTTCTAATACGTCTGGCAGATTTCTGGATCTGATTTTTACTTCTGGTCCTAGTTTTTGTGAAGTATCTAGAACCGGAGGATAGTTTCCCTCCAACTTTGGAGTTATCTATTGAGTTTCCCAGCAGCGAGCCCATTGGCCAAGTCTTTATTGCTTCTATTTTGGCAGGGTCTGTTGAAATTCCTCCTCTTCCTATAATATAGCCCAGATATGGCACTTCTGTAACACAAAAGTTTGTCTTTTCTATATTTAAAGTTAGATTTGCCTTTCTAAATTGCTGAGACATCAGAATTTTCAAATGAGTATCAAAGTCTGCTGACACCACACAGAGATCGTCTAGGTATCCGAACACGCAGTATTTCAGATCTGCTGGAATTAGATCGTCTATCAATCGTGCCATGGTTTGCGAAGCGTTGCATAATCCGAATGGCATTACAGTGAACTGGTACAAGGGGCGGCCGGGTATCGTAAAAGCTGTTATGGGTTTGGATTTTTCAGTTTCTGTGTCTGTTTTTGTTATAAAGTTTGCCTTGGGCAGTCTCGCGAAAATTGCCACTATGCTTTGCAGCGGATATGCATTCTTTTTGGTGACTTCATTTATTTTTCTTGCATCCAAGCATAATCGCACTTTTCCGGGTTTCACAACTAGACGCATAGGAGAACTCCAAGGACTATTGGCTCTCTCGATCACTCCCATTTCCAACATTCGGTCGATTTCTTTATACATTAACTTTTCCACCGCTGGCGACACAGGATAGAAGCGTTGTTTGATTGGAGTTGCCACTTTGATCTCTATGTCATGAACAATAAGTGGAGTTCGGCCTAATCCCTGTTGTTTAAAATCCGGAAACAATTGAATAACATCGTTAAATCTTTTTTCTTGCTCTGGGGTTAATAAACATTTCTTTTCGTCGTCAATCGAGTGAATATTTTTGTCTAATATGGGAGTCTTACAACAATATGAAAATTCTGGACATAATTCAAAAGATTTCCAGAAATCGATTCCTAAAATAACTCGTTTCGCTAATGACGGGATAATAAAAAGAGAAAGAGGGTTTCGCTTGCTTTCGTATTGTACCTCTGTTCTTATTATTCCGGTAACTGGATGTCTTTTCCCATCTGCTGTGGCCACACTTGAAACAATAGTTGAAAATCCGAAATATTTCGTCCAGTCTTTTGCTGCTAAATCAGATCCGATACAACTGATATTGGCTCCAGTATCCAATAGACCAAGCTCGGAAATTCGAGAAACTTTACTGGAGCGTAGAAACTTCCATCTGCGGCTTCGTTAATCATAGACGATGTTATTCGTCTTTGGGCATCTTTTACTTTCTTCCAAAAGCGACGCAGACGTTCGCTTGAGCGACTTCTAATGAACTGGCAAGTTGCTACCTCCTGTGCAAAGATTTTATTTCGTATCGCTAAATAGTTTTGCAGCCGTTGATGGTATGGTAGTCTGGGATACGGCTGAATTTTATTTTCTCGCTGATTCGTACCGGTATAATCTGTCAAATCTGGTGTTTTGTTGTTTGTCGCTGTATTATCCTTGACATCTACTGAGGGTTCACTCGATTGCGACGGAATGATGGGCCCTGATTGGAGTTTTTCGAACGGGATAGGCATACATCACATTGTGGTTTGTAGACATTTTTCTTTCCACATCCGTAGCAGAAAATGCGGCGCTCTTTTAAGCACATGTCACATCTGTGTCCTTCGGTGTCACAATTCCAACAAATATATTTCTTTTCCTTGACTTGAATTGCATTTAACTCCGGTTGAATATCTTCTTCCTCGGGATTTTCGTCTGTCTCTTCGAGTAAAGCGATATTCTTCCTAACATTTTTATACTTTGTAATGCGTTTTCCTGATTCTTCACGGAGAAATTGCTCTCGGCGGTGCACCAACTGGCGAAGTTTAGATACCGATTCAATTGGAACGTATAATAAAGCTTCTCGTACTTCTGAAATCAGGTTTCTTTGTAGCTGATGTACGAGTCGTTTTTCCTCCAAAGGTATTACCAATCTCGATATCAAAGTCATTACGTCTTCATAGTAAACATCAAATGCTTCACCATTCCTTTGTTTACGGTTACGTATTTCTTCAAGAATCAAATCATCATCCTTAAAATCGTCGTATTCTTGTTTTAAATCCATACAAAATTCTTCCGAAATAACTTCGTCATGTTCTTTTCGATAACGCCAATACCATTCCCTGGCTCTTCCGGTTAACAGTAGGTGCAAATTTCTGCATACCGGTGTAAAATCACTCTGAAAATTATCTACAGTTAATGTTTTTATTCTGTATAGAAACTCTAAAACTGTAGGACCATTAGGAGACGCATCAAATTTAATACCCCAACTTTGTACTAATTGGGCGGCTTTTCCAGGATTAATATAATGGTGTGATATTGAATCTGATGAGCGATGCTCATCGTGGTTGCTAGATCGCCCAACTGAATTATTTAAATTCAAATTTCCCAATCTCTGATACGTGCCGTTGAAGATTTAGGTTTTCTACCTCTACCTCCTGATTTTGACTGACTAGCCGGAGATGCTACATTGCTTGATTGTGATTGAGCTCTAGTATTATGGGTCTTCTTGTTTTTATTACTTATGGGACGCTCGGCTTGATCTGACATTATAAATTGGACTAAGTCTTTCTGGCGGCATAATTTCTTACAAAAATTACATTCCTGATGTTCTTGTATATAATTTTCTATACACTCCTGATGAAAAACATGATTACATTTAGTAATCTCAAGCTCTTCTGTTTCTAATATTGCTTTCAAGCAAATTGTACATTCTGCTTCTGGTAGCACACTCAATTCTTCATTACTCCGAATTACTGGCATTTTGATTATTTTTCCACAAAAATTACTTTAGATACTTAATTAATTTGTTTAAATATATTTTATCATATAACGATTATCTTCCTTGTTTTGAAAGTGAGGGTGAGCAAAATTATGGGTGCGGTACTAATATAGAGGGAGAACTGAACTAATCGATAGTTCAATCTCAGAAATTTATATGTGAAGGGATAGAGAAATCTTGTCGTCCTGGATCTAATCATCTATATCAAATCCAAATCGACAAGACTAATTTCAACCAATATGATAAACCGAACTCACTTTGTATCATCGGTCAGGATTCGGGCCTAGCCAAATCTCTGCAGTTCCAGATGAATAAGCAGTCAATTCATTGATATCCGCTGCAACATTTGTTCTATTGTAATTAAAAGAAATGAATGAAATCAATAAACTACAATGCTAACGCCGACATCACAAGCCTATTGTGCTTTCTGGTCGTAAAATCGAAACAATCAAAATTGACGAATTGCAAGAAAAACACAGCCTATAATATACGTCTGTTAATATTTTGTAGAGTTTACATATGTTTCTAAGTATATTCACCGATTCATGCTTAAGCGCCTTATCACTGGTCAGAACTCGGATTCTCCAAATATCTGCATTCCTAATGAAGAAGTCACACAAACAACCATCCGTGAATACAAAAAGAAAGCGAAATGAAAAAAAATTAAAAATATTTGATAGCAAAGGATAGGTAAAAGGCTGGGGATTTTATTAAGAGATAGAACAAGAAGTAGAAGAAGGAAAAAGGAACCTGAAATTCTTGAACCCTTCAGTTCAGCCTGAATCCTATAAAGAAAACACGGTTGAACGGAGAAACTGTATACAAGTCTAACATGCCCCACGTTTGGGCGCCAAAATTATGTAATGTACACAACCCGGAATGAATCCAGATGATGTACATCCCCTCTTAGTCAAAGAATCTTCTTTGATCAAAGAAGAGGTCAGGTTCAGCCTATATTGGTAGTCTCTCTCGCTGTCCCTAATCATCAGATGTTATGATGGGCAAGAGTACCACAAATTAGGCCAAAGCCAACACATCTACGGGCTTAATGTATCGAGAAGTTTGGTCCTTTGCTTAACGGTACTTGAGAGATTTTTTTCTTATTTGCAGAGTATTCGCCACTGAACTCGCTTTATTTATGCATACAAACAGGAAAATACCAGATCAAACATGATTTTTTTTCAAGAACTTAGGACTTACCCATCCGTCCGGTCTGTCGAAGGCCTTCGTCGTCCGCTGGATGATGCTTAGGAATAAAATTTTAGGTTAAATCAAGCGTCTGGCATTCCTATGCAACAAATTCGGTCTAAGAGACTCTCAATCCGCAACGAAGAAACTTTCTCTGCCCGTATCCGATTCGGGCGGCTATTCCAAGCTGGTTGACTTTGTCGAAATGTCTCTGTGCCCTTCACGGTGTGCAGCTTATGAGCCCACGGTGTCTCAAAAATTATCCCTGGCCAATTCTCGGAATTCAAATATAAAATTCTTTGCTTAGGCTTTTAGCATTCAATTTGATCATGGCTAAGTTTCCAAAAGAACTTATTAGAAACTTCCAAAGATTTAAACATCCACAAAAAATGAACTTACTTAAGATTCACAAAACTTTATAATAATTGTTGTCCTAGATGCTCCAGATTTATATTTAATTAATGATTCGGCTTGATGGCCAAGAAAATTTCAGATTTAAATTTTTATATTTTTTTTCGGGAGGAGCAGCGTGGTTAAGGCGTCTAGCCAGGGCGGAAGTTGGTCAGAAAAAAGTGTGACCAATGCATGCGATCGCGCATGATGCCACTTCGCTAGGGTTGCACTAGTAAAACTATCGAACTTCTAAGCTCAGCTGATCATTTTTATCGACACAATTACCCATCACTTACTGAAATACAAACTAACGCCTTAAAATTAAAAAATAAAACTAACGGCAGAAACTGGGCACTACAAAACTAACGACTTCCGTCTCTGTCGGCTATCAGAATGTCAGAGGCCTTAACACTAAACTTACTAAACTCTTTGTATATAGTCTGTCTTTTGATTTTGACCTAATTGTCTTTACTGAGACTTGATTAAATCCTGACGTTTTTGACGCCACAGTTTTACCCTCTAATTTCAATATTTTTAGACGTGATGAATGTACTGATCGTAGGGGTGGTGGAGTTCTTATTGCTGTAGATTCCGCCCTATCATCGGGTCTGATAACAATACCTGTCTCAAGTAGTATCGAATTTATATGCGTTAAGGTATCTTTTATTCGTTTTTCCATTTTTGTTACCTGTTCTTACATTCCGCCCCAATCGGAATGGCCGTCATACTTACTACACTTAGAATCTATTAAATTTATACATGAACTACTTTCTCACAGAGACTCATTAATTGTCCTTGGGACTTTAATCTGCCCACTATAACTTGGTCAACACTTAAAGGTAGCAAAACGTTGCTGCCCTCTGGGTGTCACGATTTTATTGATGGTCTGCTAGAGCTTTCGTTGGCCCAGCTAAATTCGATTTCTAATACGTCTGGCAGATTTCTGGATCTGATTTTTACTTCTGATCCTAGCTTTTGTGAAGTATCTAGAACCGGAGGATAGTTTCCCTCCAACTTTGGAGTTATCTATTGAGTTTCCCAGCAGCGAGCCCATTTCCGAGTGTGATCCTACGGTACGCACCCGATGTTTTCGGAAGACTGACTTCGTCGCACCAAACAATGCCTTTCTTAATACCGATTGGACTAAATTAAACACTTGTACGGATATAAATTTCGCCATTTCTTTATTTTATACCACTGTTGACTCAATCTTTAATGACTGTGTACCCCTAGTGTCTCCTGTGGTGTCGCAAAAATCACCATGGTTTACCCGGGGGCTGTCAAAACTGAAGAATCTTAAGTGTAGATATTACAAAAAGTATAAAGTCACGGGTCTAGCATCGGATCTTTCTCGTTACTTGGTTGCTAAATCGAATTTTATTGTTTCTAATTCTAAGTGCTATAATAATTACTTACAACGTTGCAAGTTGCAATTTTCCGAAAATCCTAAGGAGTTCTATAGTTTCATTAACTCAAAGCGAAATTCTATGTCCCTTCCATCGTTTGCAGTTTTTAAAATTGTTTCGGCCTCTTCTGATCAATCTATTTTTATTTATTTGCTAACTTCTTCTCGACTACGTACATATCCACTAAATACACCTGTAGACAGATATACACATATCCTATAACGAAATCCAACTGCATTCTTAATCCTATTATAACGGAAAGTTCGGTAGCTAAGGAACTAATGATGATTAAGCGGGTATACTCACCGGGCCCAGACGGTATTCCCGCTTCTGTCCTGAGGTTCTATGCGGAGTCATTGTGCTCGCCTTTACTTAAGCTTTTGAGTTTTCCGTTACACTATTCGAGCAGAGGCACAACTGTGCGTCGTTACCTATGAATCACATTTTTGTTTCGAGACTTCTCCCTGAGTTTTACAGAGTTTTTATGTATGCCGATGATGTAAAAATCGCTAATCGCATCGTAGACTCTCCTTCATGTCATACCTTGCAAGCTGACCTGAATGCTTTTTAGTGGTGGTGTAGGGCTATTTTGTTATCGCTAAACTGTTCTAGGTGCAAAGTTATGTCTTTTTATAGAGGTTCCCCCAATTAACGAGTTACTTTTTAAACAATTTCCTGAAAGAATTAATAATACTTCTTTGGTTGAAAAAGATTTGGGGATCTTAATAGACCACAAACTTAGTTTTAATCAGCATATATCGACTACTGTTAGTAGGGCTAAGAGTGTTCTTGGCTTTATAAAGCGCTGGTCGAAGGAGTTCAAGGATTTATATACTACCAAAATACTTATTCTTCTTTACTCTTTGGAGTAAGGATCTTGTCTTTGGTCTCCTCAATATAGGTTTTATCAAAACAAATTAGAATCTGTACAAAAACAGTTTTTACTATTTGCCTTTCGTGATTAGCGACTTCCATCTTATTCTAGTCGACTTCAGTGAATTAACTTTTCTTTACAAACTTTTCAATGGTGAGATTGACTCTTCCGAGCTGTTGAGCCAAATTAACATTTCTTTTCCATCTAGAAGAACCCGCAATTTCACACCGCTTATACTTCAAACTTGCAAAACTAACTTTTTTTTGCATGAACCTTTTCGTATACAATGTAGTGACTACAACAGACTTTGGCACGTTATCGGTTCGGAAACATCGCTTCCGGGTATAAAAACTACGCTCTTGTCCTTCCTCGTAATTACTTGTAATCATCCTTACTTTAACCTATCATGTTTTCTTTTTATATGTAACTTATTATCTTCTCAATCCCACATTTCAATTGTATGTTTTTTCCTAGTATTACTGAAGACTGTATTATCTCTAGCTTATTATCTATGAAGTCTTTCTTTGTACCCGGGTCTGATAATATACATAGTTGCATACATAAAATGTGTTTGATTTCCCTATCTCAGCCGTTATCTCGGTTATTCTTTATAGAGAGTGAGACTTGTAGCTATCCTGATGTTTGGAAGGAGTCTTTTATTATTCCACTTATTATTATTCCAAATCGGATATTTCCAACTACCTTGGCATTGCCAAACTTTCCGCAATACCTAAGCTGTTTGAGAAAATTATTACGTCTTCCCTTCAACACCTATCCAGATCCACTATTTCTCCTTGTCTGCGTGGCTTCATGAAAGGTCGTTCGTCGCTTACCAACCTTTTAGAATTGACTACCCTTGTACACCATGGCTTTCGTAAAAAGTGTCAAACTCATGTTATTTATACCGACTTTAGTAAGACTTTCGATACGGTTGATCATTCTATGCTTCTCGCGAAACTTAACATTATGGGTTTTTCCCCGAAACTGTTGGCTTGGTTAAAATCGTATCTTATTGGCATAACCCAGAAGGTGTCTTTTCGTTCCTCAATATCCAAAACTGTTCGAGTTACCTCAGGTGTCCCCCAAGGCAGTCATCAGTTATTTACCCTGTTTATAAATGATTTACCCTTGGCCTTGGTTCACTCACGCATGCTCATGTTTGCGGATGACGTCAAGATTTGTTATTCCTATAATGATCCTTCTTTCCAACAGTACTTGCAATCAGATCTCGATGCGTTCTGTGATTGGTGCCACGTTAACAAATTGAACCTGCTCTTTAAGGACATTCAGTCGTTTGTCTTCGTTCCTAGCTCATTATTCTATTAAGTCTGTTCTGTTAGATGGTGTGCCATCATTCAAAGACTTAGGCGTTATGTTTGAACCAAAACTTTCATTTAATATGCATATATCTTCAATTGTCAATAGAGCATGCAGTCTTTTTGGCTTCATAAAACGTTGAGCTAAAGAATTTAATGACCCCTACGTAACAAAGGTCTTATACACTTCGTTAGTTCGCCCTACTTTAGAATACAATATGATGATCACCAGCGTAGTATTGAATCGGTTCAGAAGCAGTTTTTAAGTTCGCGTTACGTGGTCTTAATTGGGACCCGAGCCTTCGCCTTCCTTCTTATTCTGACAGATTTCTTATTAATCTTTTTTCACTTTACAATTTTCACTTTAGTCAATGATGATAACATTTCTACCAATTTACTAGATACGCTATATTTCTGTGTTCCCTCACGTCGGACCAGAAACTTTTTTCCTATTTACGTTAGTAGATGTCTGACTAACTACTCTCTTCACGAACCTTTTTGTGTTCTTTGCCAATCTTTTAACAACCTGTCTCACCTTATCTCTCCTCATCTGTCTGTCACTTCTCTTCAAGCTATACTTTTCAATCATCTACAACGAAACCGCTAAATACATTCTGGACTTGGACTGGATTTGGATTGTTTGCAACTCATCACTGACCACATTGGCTGTGAATCGGGGCATAGGTGGCACCTTGTGCAAATAAAACGCCTCCACTGGGTCGGGGATATTTAGTTGTGTATAAAGCTAAGCTATCTTCTTCAATAAGTTGTTTCTGTCTTTTAGCTTAAGGTTTTTCGTCGACTGCTGTGTTAGTTGACGTAAAGAAATAAATAAATAAGTAAATAAATAATAAATTACATTTAATATTTTCTATTTCTTTAGATTAATCTTTGTTTATATATGGGCAATCAAAAATTATTTGAAGTCCTGCAAGTTGCAACGAGCGAGTATTGTTCAGCTGTTCGTCAGCAATACAAAGACTATCGGTCAGATTTTATGAGCAAGGAAATGATTCATTCGCGAAGGCTGAAAGTTGGAGATTTCTGATTGACAAGGTATAAAGTTAGATGAGGAGGAGCTGATTCAAATTTTGCAAAACAATCTGTTGCCAGATAGACGACAAAAGTTACTATATCAATCTATCGAATCAATAGGTTATCTTCGTAGATTGGTACATGTGCAAGAAAATTTAGCACATAAGCTCAGCCCTCAATCAAAACGAATTTCTAAGGTAGAACCGAATGGGCACAGACAAATTTTTGAAATAAAAGAAGGTGAATAAGAATTTAACAAGCCCAGACGATAAGTACGAAATTGTTGCTGTGCAAGGGAAGTTAATACATATGTTGAAATTGTCTCGAAGCCGGTTACATATGGTAAAACTACCTAGACGAATCAAATTTTGTATACAATTTCATACATATATGATCCTAAAGATCCTAAGGATTTTCAAACTTGATCTGCCTACGATAATAAAAAGCACAGAACAAAAGTTTTAGACGTATACGCACAGACGGACATACGGATTGAAAGACAGACTGACGTGGCTACATCGACTCAGCTTCTCATGCTGATCAAGAATATATATACTTTATGGGGTCGGAAACGTCTCCTTCTGTGCGTTACAAACATCTGACCAATTTTATAATACCCTTTGAAAGGGTATAAAAAGTCTAGTTGTATTTTTGCCTGTGATTTTTATCTATAAAATCTGATTTCTCCAACACCGATAATCTACCTGGATGTGTACTTGGGTTCTCACATACCCGACCCGGTGGATGTGTTTTATTTGCACAAGGTGGACAGGGATAAGTTGCAAACAATCCAAATCCAGTCCAAGTCCAGAATGCATTTAGCGGTTTCGTTGTAGATGATTGAAAAGAATAGCTCGAAGAGAATTGACAGACAGATGAGGAGAGATAAGGTGAGAAAGGTTGTTAAAAGATTGGTAAAGAACATGAAAAGGTTCGTGAAGAGAGTGGTTAGTCCGACATCTACTAAGGTGAATAGGAAAAAAGTTTCTGGTCCGAAGTGAGGGAACACAAAAATATAGCGTATCTAGTAAATTAGTAGAAATCACTTCACCGTTGACTAGTTTATGGAGAAAGAAGGCTCGGGTCCCAATTAAGACCACGTAACGCGAACTTAAGAATTGCTTCTGAACCGATTCAATACTACGCTGATGCACATCATATTGAAGGTTCCACACTGGCGAGCAAAGAAAGATCCAATCAAGTTGGGTCACATTGTAGCAACGCTATTCCCTTCAAGGCCGACGAGGAACTTAGCAGCGAGCGGAACACCATGTGCACCGATATTCACAGATGTTAGTGAAGTCGTGGAAGCAGGGAAGAGGATAAACGTACATAAAGCCCCGGGCCCGGACGGGGTCCCAGCTCTTGTAATCAAACTGCTAGTTTGCAAACACGCGTCGACGTTTGTGGAACTTTTCAACACTTGCATGCTGCAACGGGAGTTCCCTACGAGGTGGAAGCTACAAAGGTTGGTCCTGCTTCCCAAAGGTGATAAAATAGATGACCCATCAGCATACAGACCCCTGTGTATGCTTGATGTGATTGGGAAACTTTTTGAGCGCATCATTTGCAACAGACTGGAGAAGGAACTGGAGCAACGTCATGGACTGTCGGACTGGCAGTTCGGATTCAGGAGGAAACGCAGCACTATCAACGCCATCAGTTCGGTGGTAGAGATAGCCGCTAAAGCCATCGAAGGGCAACGCTGGAAAGGCGGCAGCAAAAAATACTGCCTTATATCAACGTTGGATGTACGGAATGCTTTTAATTCGGCCAGCTGGGACTCCATTATCGCGTCCCTAGAGCGATTAAACATATCTGAGTACATCATTAACCTGATATGCAGCTATTTCCGGGATCGGGTGCTTCTCTACGACACAGCAGCTGGTCCACGGAAGCACACCATCACAGGCGGAGTACCCCAAGGATCAGTGATCGGGCCAACATTGTGGTATGTCATGTATGACACTGTCCTGCGATTGGACATGCCAAGTGACACCCGCATAGTGGGATTCGCGGACGACATCGCCATCGTCACTGTGGCCAAGGATATCCAGCAAGCGGAAGAAAACACCAATGCAGCAGTGTTCAGGATTCTGGAATGGATGGAGGCAAACTCATTATCCATAGCCGCACACAAAACCGAGGCCGTGCTCATAAGTAGCAGGAAAAAAGTGGAAACAGCCAGGATCGAAGTCGCCGGATGCTCTATAACATCAAAGCCTGCCATTAATTACCTTGGAGTCATGATGGACCATAGGCTAACATTCAAAGCCCACCTGCAGTATACCGCAGATAAAGCTGCGAAGGCCACGTCAGCTATAACTCGGCTTATGGCTAACGTCGGCGGCCCCAAGCAACGGAGCAGATGGCTCATCTCGACGGTGGTAAGGTCCATCATCCTATATGCCGCCGCCATATGGGCTCCAGCGATGTCATCCCCCACCTACAGTCGGGACTGCAGATCGTCGTACCGAACATGCGCGCTCAGGACCATATGCGCGTTTAGGACAGTCTACGAAGATGCCGCCTTGGTGCTGTCTGATATGGCCCCACTAGACCTCTTGGCTAACGAGGCTAGAAATAGAGATCCGCTTCCAGTTAGAAGAGAGACGACTCTGACTAACTGGCATCGCAGATGGCGTGACTCAATCCATGGGAGCTGGACAAGGCGCCTTCTCCCCGACATTCGGCCATGGCTTAATCGCAAACATGGCCAGACTGACTTCTATCTGACACAGTTACTGACGGGACATGGATGCTTTAAATCCTACTTGCATAGGTTTAAACATGAGACAGATCTCTTTTGCACACACTGTGCAGGGAATATAGAAGACGCAGAACACGTCCTGTTTGTCTGTCCTAGATATTCTGCTGAACGGGAAGAGCTAAGCCTAGGCATTGGGAGGCCATTTATAGTCAACGACTTTATGGATATCCTACTTAGCTCGCAAAACAATTGGCTAGCTGTTAGCCACATGGCAGCAGTCATCATGCAATCCTTGCGTCGCGCTGAACGTCAGCGTAACCAAAACTTCAGTTCTAGGTAAACTCTAGGTAAACCTCGTGAAGTAGTACTTCAGCGTTGGTTCCGCGAGAGGGATACGGAGCATAGGGTAGGTTTTAGTGCGGTGCGGTGACCACTAACCAAGGTCGATACCAAGTCCCACACTTCGGCTTTCAATGCTTTCCCCCCTATTTATAAAAAAAAAAAAAAAAAAAACACTGGCGAGCAATATTCTAGAGTAGGGCAAACTAACGAAGTGTCTAAAACCTTTGTTACATAGGGATCATCAAATTCTTTGGCCCAACGTGAATGAATATTAAATGAAAGTTTTGGATCAAACATAACGCCTAAGCCTTTGATGGCACACCATCTTACAGAGCAGACTTAATGGAGTAATGAGCTAGGAATGGAGACAAACGACTAAATATCCTAAAAGAGCATTACGGTGTAATTTATTAACGTGGCACCAATCACAAAACGCATCGAGATCTGATTGCAAGTACTGTTGGAAAGAAGGATCATTATAGGAATAACAAATCTTGACGTCATCCGCAAAACATGAGCAAACGTGAAGGCAAGGGCAATTCATTTATAAACAGGGTATGTAACAGTGGGCCCTTATGACTGCCTTGGGGGACACCTGAAATAACTCGAACAGTTTTAGATATTGAGGAACGAAAATACACCTTTTGGGTTCTGCCAATAAGACACGTTTTTAACCAAGCCAACAGTTTCGGGGAAAAGCCCATAATGTTAAGTTTCGTAAGAAGCATAGAATGATAAGCCGTATCGAAAGTCTTACAAAAGTCGGTATAAATAACATCAGTTTGACACTTCTAACGGAAGCCATGGTGTACTAGGGTAGTCAATTCTAAGGGTTGGTAAGCGAGAAACGACCTTTAATGAAGACATGCTGACAATGCGAATCTGTGGATCTGGATAGGTGTTGAAGGAAAGACGTAATAATTTTCTCTCAGCTTAGGTATTGCCGAAAGTTTGGCAATGGCACGGTAAATAGAAATATCCGAGTTCTTGCCCTTTTTAAAAAGAAGAATAATAAAAGAACTTCTTCCAAACATCAGGAAAGCTACAAGTCTCACTCGATATAAAGAATAACCGAGATAAAGGCTTAGATAGGGAAATCGAACACATTTTAAGGATGCAACTAGGCATATTATCAGGCCCGGGTACAAAGAAAGACTTCATAGATGTTAAGCTAGAGATAACACAGTCTTCAGTAATACTAGGAAAAAAACATATAATTTAAATGTGGGACTAAGAAGGGATAGGATGTGGGATCCGAAGCAGTAGTAGAATAAGTCGACTGAAAGAATTTAGCAAACAGATCAGCAATATCTGAATCATTATTAGCAGTCTGCTCATTAAGTTTGCAGGTGGAAGGTAGTAAATTAGAGCGTCGTTTAGAATTAACAAAGTTATAGAATCTTTTGGGGTTATAATAGAACTCAACCTTACAGCGCACAATATAATTATTGAAGCATTGAGTATTTAAGAGACAAAATTGAGATTTCGCGACACAATAATTTGCATAGTCAAGTCGCGAACCAGTTTTTTTAAACCTTCTAAAATTTCGCGATTTAATGTTACGGAGATTAGAGAGCCTACGTGTGAACCAGACCGGCGCACTGAAGACGGTAGAGACATTCACATAAGGAACACATTTATCAATTAGAGATTTAAGAGCAGAGTAGAAAAAATTCACTGCACAACCTATATCACAGCACTCAAATAGAAATGACCAATCAAAAGAGGAAATAAGGTTGTTGAGAAGATTGAAATTTGTTTTACGAAAACATCTACGACGAGAAACTGAGATGTTATTAAATGAATTATTAACGGAATTGTAAAAAATAATAACTTCAATGGTAGGCTGATAAGGATCTTCAGGCTTCACAATGGGCTGCGTTTGAGATACAGAACTAACTGAGGTATCCGAGACAAAAACAAGATCGAGGATTCTTTAAGAAGAGTTAAGTAAAGAATTCAACTGATATAGCCGATATTCAGATAGGCTATCAAGAAAAACATGTTGAGATGAAGGACTTAAGAAACCAGCCAAGAAATACTAGGCAAGTTAAAATCACCCAAAACTATAAGGAAATCACGATCTTTAAGACTATTAAAAATAGTTTGCAAAGCATCAGCATGAAGCTGGAGGAATATACGAACAAGAAATATGTAGGCTAACGTTGGAACATTAGAACACAGATTCGAGTTGACAGCATGACGACCAACACGATCAAGTCTGTGAGAAATGAAGTTATTAGAAAGAATTTCGTTATCCAAAATAGAGGATTGGAGCCAAATTTCAGAAGAAGCTAAAATTTCAGCCGAAAAGGTTTAGCTATCACAGAAGAGTTTCGAGAGCTTGGTAAGAAGTCCTCTTACATTTTGATAATGAATGCAAAGACTAGACGTTATTAGTTTTTTGAAGCAGACAACGAAGAAGATAAATTAGGAAGGTGCACAGGCAACGTGTGGTAGCGGTTATTGGGCGCAAACTCGTGTACAACTAGGCCCTCTGGCCAAAAATTAGGGTCTACCATAGCTGAGAAATACTCATTTGGTACTATAATTTTAAAAGAGGAAATTTCGTGAGACCTAGAAAACTTAAACTTTTGAATTAAAACCTTAGCAGGGCATTAATTACCAATGTAAGCTGCCACAGACGACTCAGAGGCGATAATCAAAAAGTTACAGTTACAGGTAATCGGTTTTTTCTAAATTCTAGAGGCGAAAGTAGGCGTAGCAAAAATGATAAATATCAATAATCTGCACACATACTAAAGAAATCTAATTACCGAATTTGGTGGTTCTAGCTTTGTTATTTTTCGTGAAAATCAGTTTTATATAATTTTCGGCAATTTTTTGCATGTCATAAAAAAGGTGTAGTTTATCAACGTTGCACCAATCACAGAATGCATCATGGTTTGACTGCAAGTCCGGTTGGAAAGAAGGATCGTTATAGGAACAACAAATCTTAACGTCACCGTGACTGATCCAAGAGCAAGGCCAAATCATTTTAAAAAAGGGTAAATAACAGGGGCCCAGATGACTGCCTTGAGGAACACCTGAGGAAACTCGAACAGTTTTAGATAATGATGAACGAAAAGGCAATTTTTGGGTTCTGCCAATAGGATACGATTTTAACCATGCCAATAGTTAAGGGAAACGACCATCAGTAAGTTTTGTAGTAACAAAATGATTATGACAAAAACAAGATCAAAGATTCTTTTAGAAGAGTTAAGTAAAGAATTCAACTGGTATTGGGGACAATCAAGTAGACTATCAACAAAAACATGTTGAGACAAAGGAAATAAGTAAAAGAGATTATCACCAGCCAGCCAAGAATCAGCATCGGCATGGTGCATGTGGGTCATAATATCAGAAACCGAAGGAAAAAACAAGAAATAAATAAGCTAAAGTTGGAACGTGTACTCTTGAAACAAATTAACTCGAAACCTAAAGGAAAAACGATCCAACACATATTCGAGTTGACTGCAATGAGTACTAAAAAAATAAAGTTATTAAAAAGAATTTCGTTATCCTAAACAGAGGAGTTGAGCCAAGTTTCAGAAAAATCTTAAATGTCACTCCTCTGACGCCACTCTGACTGCAATGACTGACGATCATCTCGAGTAGGACTCGATTGTCTAGAGTGGTTACTGGAAACAGGATCATCCGTATTGTCATCAGTTGCTGATGGTGCCTGATGTGATATGTTTACATCTATTTGTTCAACTCGGCTTCGAATTTGGTTATAATGACGCTTAAAAATGCGATTGGCTGTCAAACGAACTTTGTAAAACACTGGTCCTGTTCGCTCGGATATGTAGGCTTCTATCCATTTTGGACCCGGTGCACAGTTTCGTACCCAAACGGATCTGCCTGTATCAAAACATTTCGATTGATTAATAAATGGCTCTGCTCCATTAGAAATTTCTTGTGGCTGTAGTTTATCAAAGTAGGACTTTAACTCCCGATTAAACAACAGTTGAGATGGCGAGCGATTTGTCGTTGAATGTGGAGTTGATTAAACAAAAATCGAGCAAGGCTTAGATCCATATTATTGTTCGGAGATAGTTTCTTAAGATAGTTTTTGGTGTTCTGCACCATTCGCTCTGCTTAGCCGTTCGTTGCTGGGTGAAACGGTGCTGATCTAATGTGTCAAATTAGATTGTTGTGGAGGAATGACTTGAACTCCTCGGAGGTAAATGTGGTGCCATTTTCTGACACTTAGCGAACAGTTGCCTAAGAACTTTGATTGTAGCCGCTGTAGAAGTGGAGCTAACAACCTCTAGCCATTTTAAGTAAGAATCCACGACCAGAAGAAAGGTTTTTCCTTGAAAAGGTCCTGCAAAGTCGATGTGTAGACGGGACCACGGCCGCTTGGCTGACTCTCTTAACAATGAGCTCAATCTCTGCGTCAATGTTTGGCAACCAAACATAGCTACGCGCTAACGCCTTCACTTTAACAATGCCTGAGATGAGCGGCATGTAGAGTAGCTAAAATTGTTTCTCTGGATTTTGGTGGAACTACGGCGCAATTTCCCCAAATCAAAACTCCTTTATTTGTAGAGAGCTGTTCCCGACGGCAATAGTAAGGATAAGCATTATCTGATTGCTCCAATTTCATGTCAGGACATCCCCTTAACACCCAGTTTGATACTTTCGCCAATAAGGGGTCCTTCGATGTTTGAGCGGCAATCGACTCAGCACTTACGATTGGCGTTGCTGCTAGTTCGATCATAAGCATATCGTCGATGCTAACATGCTGCTGACAGTGGGCAACGACTTATAAAATTCGCATTGCCCATTTTTAATCCGGAGCGGTGTACTAGCTCGACTGTGTATGCCGACAAGAACCAAGACCGACGTAGCATCTGAATTGAAATAATGTTTGGAATTGCTTTCGATGTGGTAAAAATACCCAACAGAGTTCGATGATCGGTGATTAGTGTGAATGTACGACCGTAGACATAGTTGTGGAACTTCTTTACTCCTGCTACCAAGGCAATAGCTTTTCGATCAATCTGAGCATAATTTCGTTCAGCTTTGGATAAGGTACGGGAGTAAAAAGCTATGGGTTTCTCCGCCCCATTTGGCATTTCGTGACTTAAAACTGCACCGAGTCCATATGGTGACGCATCACAGGCTAGTACTAGTGGCAATGAACCATCGTAATGCACTAGTACGTCGTCTGACCCAATGAGTTCCTTAAGTGTAGAAAAAGACTCCGCACACTGTTTGTCCCACCTCCAAAATGCATTTTTATCCAAAAGACGATGTGGCAAAAATGAGTAATAAAAATTTAGTAGTCCTAAGAAAGCCTGCAACTGCTTTTTATCCTTAGGTGCTGGTGCGTCCTTGATTGCCGAGACTTTATCGGCACATGGTCGGATTGAGTTGAATCAATTTTGAACCCTAAAAACTCATCGAATGGTACTCCGAATTGGCATTTGTCCTTGCGTAGTCGCAGTACGGCTTTATCAAAACGTATAAACAGTTCCTGTAATCTAGTTGCCAATTCCGTTTCCGTTTTTCCCATTATTACAATGTCATCAAAATATGGTAAGACTCCGGAAATATTCTGTACCATATTCTCAATACAGCTTTGAAAAATGCCTAGTGCAGATGAAATGCCGAATTGCAATCGCGTAACTTTGAATGCACCCTTATGTGTACTAATTGTTTGCAACAAAGACGAGTTTTCGTCGACTACTAACTGCTGATAAGCTTGAGCCAGATCAATTTTGGCAAAAATCGATCCACCCTCAATAGATGCCAGCAAAGTGTTGATCGCTGGTATTTGATGGCAGTGCGGCTTAACCGCTTTGTTTAAGGTTGATTTATAGTCGCCGCAAATACGAATCGAACAGTTTTTCTTGATAACTGGTACAATAGGAGTTGCCCAATCTGCATACTCCACAGGTTTAAGAATCCCTTGTTTGCATAGGCGATCCAGCTACAGCAACCCCAAACCGCTTTTAGTGACGATGACTGGTAGATTATCAATATTACGACCGTTGTGATGAATTGACACATCAAAACTCTCCTAGTATCTGGATTGAGTTGTGTTGGTAGTCACTAAACCGGATCGTAGTTGTAAACCTTTGGCTTGGTTGTTGGTTAGATACGATCATAAGTGCGCAACGTCATCATAGTTACGACAGATAGAGAATCCACTTCAAAAGTACACGATTGACCAATAACCATTGACCACGATACGTTTCTTCAGGCTCACCAGATTAGATATGAGGTTTACCGATTTTCCGCGTGAATTTTTGCCCTTTACTGGATCAACATCATTCGAAGATTCATTATTCCGGCAGACACGGCCACAGCCTTGACAAGTTGCATCACGATAAGGGCATTGCTGCCGACCGTGTGGACCGGCACAACCCGCCCATTGTTGTCCTATCCTTTATGTAGTTGTGATTTGATGCTGTGGATAGCCTCATTAGTATGTCTGATAGCCTTTGCACTCGCTGCTGCAGCTTCACTAGTAGTTGCTCGCTCCAAAACTTTCTGCACTGTCAATTCAGTATCTGCAAGAAAACTTCTCTGTAAGTTTTCATCACTCATGCCGCATACAAAACGATCCCGCAGCATTCTCTCCAACGCTGCTTCAAAATTGCAACCCACTGCCAATGCCCGCAGCGCTGCCCGATAGTTTCCGACGGTCTCATCCGGATGTTGATCACGTTTGTGAAAATGATCAAATGCAGCGATTTCCGATGGACGTGGACAAAGATGATCAGTTAGAATCTTTTCAATTTGGTCTAACGGTAATGTACTGACCTGGTTTGGAAACGCCAATGATGTCAAAAGATCATAGACTGGTGCTCCGACCAATGTGAGGAAAGAGGCTTTTTTGCGACCCGCGACTCGTCTTTGACATCATTGGCGAACAGGAACAATTTAAATCGCTCCAAATATGAGCCCCATTTATTTGGCTGTCCCAAGTCAAACGGTTCCAACTATCGTCATAATTGGGTTCCGTTGAGTATATTAGCACTCGTAGAATCAATTAATTCCTTCTTTTCCTTAAAAACGCCGGTCAATCTAATCTCTCCAAATTCACCAGCAACCGACTCCGCCATGAAACTGTGTGTGGAAACGTTTGCAAAATTTCACCACAGCATGTATATGTAAACGTATATGTATGCTTTTGTGCGTGACAATTTTTTGATGCTTTGCGTCAATAATTCCAAGTTTTATTTCGGATGATAATTATCATCCCATCGTCGTCGCCAGTTTGAAATATGTACTTAGAATGTTTATTGATTTAATGATACAAAGTTATAAATGTCGCAAAGGTTAAAACGCGTGTGTTTGCTGCGAACGACTGGGCTGGACTGGCTTATTGGTGACGCCTAGATAGCGTTGCCAGATGGCTTACACATGACAGGGCTGCATACACAACATAACATGTATTTTAATTTTTTATTTTTCGGTTCTTCTAAGACTAATGTAGTTTGTTGCCCGATTTCTGAACCCTCTTTTTGTTCTTTCTGATCTCAAGTATTATTCAGGTTTCCAAATCTGAGGTTCGTTTAAACGTAATATTTTATCTTTTATTGCTCTCTGTTTATAGTTGTGATAAAAGGAATTTGCGGCAGTTTTATTCCCTGGTGTTAATTTATTGTAGTGTTTTAATGTCACCTCCTTCACTTCATGCTTGCCGCTGCCGTCGTTGGTTTTGCCGCCGTTGCTGGCCCCTCTGCTGACGCTAATTTCTCTGCCGCGGCTTCTGGCTCTTTTGCTGCGTCAGTTACTTCTGCTGCCAGTAACCTATCTGTTGCTGCAGCCTTCAACGCGATGCTTCAGTGGAGCAGCAGTTGGCAAAACTAGGTAAACACATAGAGATTTTAGAACTGCAGCACCAAGTGATGAATCTACAGAGTCAATTAAACAAGCCGGCACCTAACAACGAGCAGCAAGTGGGCGACGCCAGTTTGATAGAGGATATAATTCCTCGATTTTCAGCAGATAATGCCTAAATGGTTTCAAGACCCCGAGGATGCATTTCTCATGCTACATTTTGGCAAACGGCTATGTTGGGTCGCCTGCCGTCGACTGGTTGAGGGTACATTCTCCCCTCCGCAACTGAAGTCAGATGCTACAGTTGTTCGAAATTCGGAAATTATAAAAGCAAATGCCCTAAGCCCATGCGTCCCCCGAACTCCTGCTTCAAGTGGGGCATATATGGCTACTGCTGTCACCCCTGATGCCGTTGTTGCCGACCGTGACGACGCTGATGATGCTTTATTTAAGGAAATTAGAACTAAACAAATGGTAAGTGTTGCCTTCTTATGAAATTAAATAAGAAACACAGAGCTTATTAGAAAATTTTCTTTATCGATTGCGGTAGTCCTTGAAGTTTTCTTCGTGAATCTGAAGTGCCTCTAATCTGTGTGCCAAAAACAACTCAGCTTGATTACGTAACTAAAAATAACCAGATGCTTTATGTTAATGAGTTTGGACAAAACTGATTCTGTCTGTTGTCCCAGCCACTGATCCCCATTATATACCCCCGAATGAGTTAAATGAGGCTCTGTAAGCCATTAAAAAATTTGATTTAGAACGAACGTTATCACCGGTCCAATCTACGGTCTTGCAAAAATTAATTTCGTCCTCCTACACGGATGTCCTATCAGAAGGTATTCAGCCTATTCATCATGTAATAAAGATAGCGTTGAGTTATACGACCCCTATCTTTTGCCGTCCCCGTCGCCTATCCCATCACGAGCAGTTCGCAACATTACATACGTAAACAAAAGGAGATGTTAGAGCTGCAGCACCAAGTGATGAATCTACTCCATCACGAGCGAAATTAAGTACGTCAAATTACTCTAAAATTCAAAACTCATGCCAGATCTGCGGGGTCGTCCTCGGAACGCACGTATGACCGGGACTACGCTGGTCTTAGCGGTAAATAGATGGACGCTGGGCTTATTGCGATAACTGACCCGCACATATAAAGCTGCTCCGTAAGCCTTTTGGAACGAGTCACAGAAGCCATGAATCTCCCACTTGAAAGTATCGCCGGTATATAGACGACGGGGGATGCGAAGTTGACTGAAACCTGGATAATCCTGCAAGAATTCGTGGCATTGATGCAGAGGGTCCTTCAAGCGGAGTTCGGTTAACCAAATCTTCGCTCGGATCGCGGGGCAAACCTGCCAACGGTCCGGAAAATCTTCGCTATATGAGACAAGACTTCCATCTTGTCGATCCAGATCGACTCCTGTAGTGGTGGATCTGTGACGGAGAAGAAGAAGACGACCTCGGCGCCCAAGGTTTCCGCAGTGCTGGCGTATTCTAACTCGAGAAAGTCCTCTTGCACTAGGTGCTTTCTTGGGATAGCCTGATGTACATCCTTCTTGTCCACTTTCGCAGTGGGTGACCCGCACAAAACGGGCCGCTGGGACCTTTTGTTGCCGAGAACGCCGCGCAGTTAACCCCAAACGTGACAGTTTGGTGCTCATAGTCCTAAATAATGCCGTGACGATCCCGGGAGAGGATACGCTGAAAGGGAGTGTGCCTAGGATCGATTAGGATTTGCCGATACATCTGCGCGAGTCGGCAGTAAAAACCAACTGACGTTTTTTTTATTTTTGCTTAAATAAATTAATAAACTTTTCTATAACTTAAAAACTCACTATCGTTTTTGTGCATTTACAAAAAAAAATCTTGAACAATTTCAACATAAATTAAAACTAACAACAAAACTTGCATTGGCAGTGTTGTTCTTTTGCATATTCCTTTTGCCGTTGCTGCATGTGTTCAATTTGACGCGCTCTCTCGCTCTTTCCTATTTGACTGCGCTCTCGACTCTTGCCTACCCGCGACTCAGTGATACGTCTTTTTGTTTTTGTGATTATCATTTGTGTATTCTTGTGCATTCGTTTTACTTTTTAGTTGTGAAGGCTTAATCTGCACATTAACCCTTGTGTCAGAACTGGTCAGTATATTCTTACATACATATCTTACATATACATATCTTTTCAATTTCGTTTATTCCTTTTTATACCCTTGCAGAGGGTATTATAAAATTGGTCAGATGTTTGTAACGCACAGAAGGAGACGTTTCCGACCCTATAAAGTATATATATTCTTGATCAGCATGAGAAGCTGAGTTGATATAGCCATGTCCGTCTGACCGTCTGTCCGTCCGTCTGTGCGTATGCGTTTTACTCAGCCATCTTAAGAGCTATCGGGATGAAATTTTTTTTGGGGCTTTTTATTACCTGGGAAAAATAAAGTATGAAAATTGGCAGAATCGGACCACTATACCATATAGCTCTGGAAAAAATATTTTTGAAAAAATTGGAGTATCCCCATGAATAGATAGTATTATATATAAAATCTCAGATCCCAAAATTTGAATCTGATCGGATATATAGAACACAAGTTACTTGCTGCCTACTACGTCATCATCAAATCAACAGAGCACACGCATGCACACATACAGACGCAACGCTACATAAACTATATGTGTATGCGTGCGAGTCGCGGCATGCGTGTAAAAGGGGATGGGGAAGAAGAAGAAGAAATTGAAATGATATTTGAAAGGTTCTGTGCATTAATGAATTGAGATACAGAAAAAGAGTTTGGAACATGTAAAAATATTATGGCCATGGACTGCAAGGGTATATATGATATTTTATGTTAAATTAAATTTTTTATAAAATGATTGTCTGCTCTGAAATTAATTGCATAGTTGCCACAATGTGTATATTGCTAAAAGTGGTGGCTTCAAGTATGGATGTGATGCTTGCCAAGAGGTTTAGTCAACACATGCTCATAGTTTTGGGTGATTTTAATTTACCAGCTTTAGCATGGTCGCTAACGGATAAATCTATGATGTTGATGCCTATGTCACATGAATTTATTGATGGCCTTCTAGTCTTATTTTTATCTCAAGTTATTCCTATCTTAAATTCTTATGGAAAATCGTTATATCTTATTTTTGTATTAGATTCTACTTATTGTGATATTTCTAGGATCGAACCATTTGTACTTCCCGAAGGTAAATTTCATCCTACATTAAATTTAAAAGTCCTTCTGCCCTAGTTTTCACCATTACGTGGTTCAAACCTCTGACTAGGAGCTTTCGTAAGACTGACTTTGCCAGCCTTAATGAAAACATTATTACTACCGATTGGTCCTAACTATACAATTTAGAGATATGAACTCAGCTGTTCGCTTCTTTTTTAACACTCTGAATTCACTCTTTGATATTTGCGTGCCTCTTGGTAGGCAGGAGCGGCTTAACCAACCTCCCTGGTTCTCTCGAGAGTTATCTAATTTAAAAAATGTGAAGACTCGATATTATAAAAAGTTTCAAAAAACACGTCGTTCATCAGATTACGCTCTGTATACAGTCGCTCGTTCAAAATTCATGCACAATTCTATAAGAATTATCCTCAGCGGTGTAAGCTTTAGTTTTCTTCTGACCCTAAACAATTTTATAATTTTGTTAATTGTTAACGTAAGACCTCTGTGGTGCACCCATCTTTTTTGTCTTTTCAAAATAAAAAAGCGAGCACTGATCAGGCAATTGCCGATATGTTTGCGGGTTTTTTCAAAACAACTTATTCCTCAACCGAGGAATCGTGCAAGTCCGTATCCTTATCGTTTAAAAAAGGCTAATTGCATTTTTAATCCAGTGATTGATAAAAGTTCTCTTCTTCGCAAACTTAAACTAGTTAAACCTGTTTATTCTTCGGAATGTGTACCTGGTCTACCTGGATGTGTACTCAGGTTCTGTGCAAACGCATTATGTAAACCCATTTTAAAATTGTTTTTAATGTCTATCGAACTTCCTCTTTTCCATCTATTTCGAAGGAGTCATATATCATTCCTCTACATAAAAATGGCAAAAAGTCCGAAGCCTCTAATTATAGGGGTATCTCAAAATTGCCCGCTATTCCGAAAGCTTTTAAGAAAATTATAACTTCGCAATTGCAACATTTTTGCAGCTCTATTATTTCGCCCTTCCAACATAAGTTTGTGAAACGTAGATCTACAACCACTTACCTTGTAGAATTTACCTCTATAATTATCAAGTGGTTCAAAAATGCTGACCAAACTGATGTCATATACACAGCAAAGCTTCTGATTGTGTTAATCATAACCTATTACTTTCAGAACCTATTACTAATAGAAGATACTGTTTAAGTCTTCTTATTCCAATTCCATTCCTGTGACACCGGGTGTACGTCAAGGTAGTCATCTTGGTCCTCTGCTTTTTACACAATTCATTATTGATCTTTTATCAGTCATTATTAATTCGCGTGTGCTTATGTATGCTGACGATGTCAAGCTTTGTCTTACTTATAAAGAAACAGATTAATTTAGTCGGCTACAAGCTGATCTTAAAAACTTTCAATCCTGGTACCAGTATAATCTATTGAATCTTAACACTACCAAATATAAGGTAATAACTTTTCATCGTAACTCTCCTCAACTGGTCACATATTTTCTAAGCAATAGTCGAGTCACTCTCCTTGGTGTGACCGTATCCGCCGAGGATCAAAAAAATCTCCTCACTCCTCACTGCTCTTCGCCGCTCACTGCAACGCCGCTCACTTGCAACATGTTCAATTGTCACCCTGGACATATAGTGGATGGGGGACGGCAACGTCCTGGAGCGCCTAGATGCCACAGGAGCCGGAGACGACCCATCCGAACACGGTACTTTGGGCTGCGGGAGTACCGCTATGACCGGGCACACAGACTGGTTGGATCACCTCAGGATAGAGGTCCGCCCCGAGCGCAGCGGACACCAACGCGACTCCGACACTTCCCGGATGGGAGTGCGGATGAGCAGATCATCCTCTACTCGGAAAATGATGTTCCGACGATCGGACCTCGATTCTACGACGGCCGCACAAGCTTGGTCGACACCGACCTTGGTCATTGTCAGCGTTAATACGTGGTTGGTCAATCATATGGAGCAGTGTGTGATGATTCTGCCCGCACCGTCAGCAATTAGGGTAGTATTTGTTATCAGCCCGGAGGTTCAGAAAGCGTTGTCAATTCCGAAGGGCATGGACTCCCCGGCAGACACGGCATCGATAGGAGTTTATCCCGTGCGGACCGGACCGATGGCTGCTAACGGAGACGAGGACATTCGGAAGGAACATAGAAGATCAGGGAACCGCTGTTGTCTTGCAGCAGGATGAGTTTCGCAACGGGTCTTCGAATCGATCCACGCGCTGTTCTAAGCGCCACTCGAAACGATCACGAAGTCGCCTGTCTGCAGACTACGAGCAGGCAATTTCCACTTATTCCGTTTGTGGAGCTCCTTAAGGTATTCGTTCTTCCAATGGTGGCAGAAGGCATGGGTTGCCTTCAGTCGCTGTCATCGGTTGATTAAGGACATAGGCTCAATTAGGATCTCAGGCTCAGCAATGGATAAGAGAGCTCCTCTAATAAGGAAATGTCTCGGGCTCAATGCCAGCAGATCCTCTGGGTCCTCGCTCATGGGAGAAATTGGCCGAGAATTCAGACACGCCTCGATTCGACACAGTAGAGTGGAAAGTTCCTCAAACGTGTGCTTAACGTTAGACGTGGACTTGTAAAATAAGGTCTTAAATCTTTTGAACCGGCCTCCGACCGTCCTCCCATATGAGGAGCGCTCGGCGGAATAAAGTGCTAGGATAAAATATGCTGGGGAAATGAATTCAAGATACTCTGGACGACCCAAAAAGTCCTTTTCGAGTACCTTCGAGGCTCCTACGAAGGTTTTGCCATTATCGGAGTAAATGCGTTGTGTACATTGTATCATTGCGACAAACCGTGAAAAAGCCGTGAGAAATCTTTCAGTGGTGAGGTCGGAGGTAGCCTCGAGATGGATTGCCTTTGTGCTGAAACACACAAAGACGCAGACATAACCCTTCGTAATAAAACACGCACGCCCGGTATAATGCCCGTGTGGGTGAAAGTCGGGAATAAGTGATGGGCTCTTGAGAAATATCACCCATCATTTGAGTCTGCTGTCGTAGACGATGAACGATGCAAATTTTATATCCTTTGAACTTGGACCGCAGATACCGCACCATTAGCTGATTGCCGCCATGCAGCGTGATGTGATGGGCGAATTTGATGAGCAGACGCTTAAAGTGGGTCCTAGGAGAACAGGGTGACGCTCGTCGTAACGGAGGGATTCAGCGGCTCTGAGACGTCCACATGAGCGGAGTAGCCCATGTTGGTCGAGAAATGGGTTTAAATTGAGTAAAGTGCTGGATGGTAGGAGGGATCGCCCTTCGCCAAGGGCTCGTATCTCCGCTGTGTATTCTCGACGCTGTGAGATCCGTATCAAGGCCCGCTCAGCGGATAGCAATTCGTCATTGCTGATGTGTACCATGGAGGGCTTTGAAGTCCTTTTCGTAGCGAAGCATAGGATGTATGCGGTGACTCGCAGAGCCTTACCATAGTACGAGAACCGCTCGATAACGTCGTCGAGCAGAGTGGTCGAGGCGGTGTGACACTGGACTCGTTGCTCCAGCTAAGTGTCAGAAAGTTCACTAATGAGAGTTGGCCAGCACTCGGGATCACGCCAAAGCCAGTCCGGCCCATGCCACCAGAGGCTACTGACCTATTACTCGGACGCGGAGACTGCACGACTTACCAGATCAGCGGGGTTGTCCTCGGAACGCACATGTGACCAGCGCTGGCCACTGGTGATTTTGGTGGACCAACTGCATGGGGGCTTATTAAACCAAGCCAACACAATGGTAGAGTCGGTCCAAAACTGGGAAGTTGAAGGTTGGATTGGAAGTTCGGTGGCGATCCACGCCCAGAGATCGGCTAACAGAACAGCTCCAAACAACTCCAGCCGAGGCAGCGAGACTGTTTTAACCGGGGCCACGCGGGTCTTAGCCGTTAATAAAGGGACGCTAACTTGACCGCGATAACAGACCCGCACATATAGGGCTGCTCCGTACGCCATCTGGGACGCGTCAAAGATGCCATGAAGCTCCGACGAGAGAGTATCGCTGGAGTTTAGCCACCGGTGGATGCGAAGTTGACTGAGGCCTGGAAAATCCTGCAGAAATTCGTGCCAGAGCGTCATCCCAGCCAAGTTCGGTTAAACAGATTTGCTGCATAAAGATCTTCGCTCGAATAACAAATGGGGCTAATGTGTCTTTTTTTTTTGCCAGGTCCATATTTTTGGGCTTTATTTGAAAATTCATTTAAAAAAAAAACCGTTAGAGATACGCCCACAAAATTTACGGTACATCATCTCGATAGAATGACCAACACAACGCTATAAGTTAATACATCAAAACGTTTCACTAACCGTATATAAAAATCAAATGAAATCAGAATTTATGGTCAAAAAAAAAGTCTCAAATTTCTTGTCGCCAATGTATGTACATTTGTATGTATGCACGCGTATGGTTAAAACGTGTAAGTAATTTGTTGCGAACTCGATCGGGTTAAATGAAATTGAATTAACTCTTTTTTTTTTCCTTTTTTTATAAATGCGCTGCACCGAAATTGATCATGTGTATTTACATATGTACGTTCATCAACATATGACGAGGTATGTATGTAAGTGCATAAGTATATGGATACACTCGTAATTGTTTTGACACACAAGAATCTAAATATCGCGGTGAACACTTTAATTTTAAATTAATTTAATTTTTTGTATAACACTTTAATAATTTTTAACTTTTAAGCGGACTTGGCAAACAGCTGTGGAGAATACATGTATATGTGGGTGTAACAACTTTAACATATGGATGGATGCATAAACATATGTATGTGGATGGAAAAAAAAAATTGGAATTGGAAAAGTGAAAAAAAGCGAATTTGAAAGGAATGGAAAAAACGCTGGACAAATACACAAAGCATCGGGAAATACCATATAACCTTTGTGACATGTCAGGTATGTACATACAAACCTTTCACTCGTTGCAGAGGACGGACGTGTTTTTTTTTGCGCTTATCAACTTTTATTTTTTTCTCGCGATTAAATACTTTTCCATAACTTTTAAATTTATTATCGGTTTAATTAAATAATAATAATTTCAGCATTCGAATTTTATTTTCATTTCGCGAATACTTGCTGTCGCTTTTGTTAAAATTTAAATAAAATCAAAACTTACAACAATACTCGCATTAGCGGTGTTGTTGTTTTGCTTATCTCTTTTGCTTTTGTGTCTTTACCGTTTTTAACTAACGCTCTTGCGTACAAATTGTTGTTGCATGTGCTCAATTAGACGCGCTCTCCCGCTCTTTCCTATTCTTGATTGATTTGCGCTCTCGTGATACGTGTTTTTGTTTTTGTGCTTTCATCTCTTTTAATTCTTTAGTTGTGAAGGCTTACTCTGCAAATTAACCCTTGTGTCAGAGCTGGTCAGTATATTCTTATACACAGATTTTTTATCTTTAGAATTTTTATTTTTTTGTATTTCTTTTTTTAATTAAATTAAATTTTTTGATAAAATGGTTGTCTGCTCAAAAAATAATTGCATAGTTGCCACTAATGCGGTTGACTCCCATGATTATATTCTTTGTTGGTTGTGTGACAATGCGGTTCACGTTAAGTGTGCAGGTTACACAGGCAGAATCAAGGAGTCTATTGCTATAGGTGGTGGCTTAAAATATGGATGTGATGCTTGCCGTGAGGTCGAGAATGAGATGCGCTCTTTCATGAGGCGGACTAGAGATAGCTTTGACACTTTAAGGGCAGGTTTTAATAAACTCCAAGCGGAGTTTACTGCGGTGGAGACTCAGTTCAGAAGTTTATCGCTTATGAATGAGTCTCCGAAACGTAAAAGGACCATTCCTTGGGGTGTTTCTGTATCTGTAGATCCGCCAGCGTCTCTTATCGTCCCCGACCGGTCTAATGCACCGTCCACTCCTAATGTACAGCAATTGATATCGTCTAAGAGCCCGGTTGTGAATGCTATTAGTAAAATCGATGCCTATTGTAGTGTTCGATATGTCCGGGCAATTACCCATTCCAATGGAAATTGCCGATAGTTCTAAAAGTATCGAGGGCCCGGTAAACAAGTTGACTGCTGCAGTGGGTGACTTGTCCAACGTTACTGCTGCGGCTGACGCTTCGGGACCGCGGCCTCTCGTTGGCATACCACCAAAGAAACATATATTTGTTTCTAGGCTAGACCCTGTTGTCACATCTGATGATGTAATAGCCTATATTGCTTGCCAACAACAACAACTAATACTAATCCTGCCACATCAGCATCTGCTGGTGTGTCAAAAAACTAGTTTCGTCCCTTAACTTGGGTTACCAGAACGTTAGAGGACTGAAATCTAAACTTCCTAATCTCTATGTAGATAGTCTTTCTTTTGAGCATATCATTCTAGCGTTTACAGAGACGTGGCTTAAACCTGATATTGCTGATGCATCGGTTTTTCCTACAAACTTTTCTATATTCAGACGTGACCGGATTTCTCGCATAGGTGGTGGCGTTCTGATAGCTGTTGATGCTGCTTTATCATCTGAAATGATTCAATTTTCTAGTACCCAGGAGATTGAGTTTGTCGGTGTTAAAGTAAATTTTAAATCTTTCAATGCTTTTATTACTTGTTCCTATATTCCACCATTGTCAGACATGGTGGTATATTCAAATCATTTAGAGGCAATTCAGTTTGTCTCCTCTTTGGTATCCAGTCAAGACATGTTCATAGTTGTAGGTGATTTTAATTTACCCGCTTTAGCATGGTCACCAACAGATGAATGTACCATGTTGCTGCCCTCTTTGTCACATGACTTTATTGATGGCCTTCTAGGCTTATCTTTATCCCAAGTAAATCCTGTCTTAAATTCTAATGAAAAATCGTTATATCTTATTTTTGTATTGGATTCTTCTTATTGTGAGGTTTCTAGGATCGAATCATTTGTCCTTCCAGAAGGCAAATTTCATCCTACATTAAATTTAAAAATTGATCTGCCCTTGCTTTCACCATTACTTGGTTCAAATGAGTTACCTCTAACTAGGTGCATTCGTAAGACTGACTTTGCCAGCCTTAATGAAAACATTGCTACTACCTATTGGTCTTATCTGTACAATTGTAGAGATATGAACTCAGCTGTTCGTTTTTTCTATGATACTCTGAATTCACTTTTTGATATTTGTGTGCCTCTTGGTAGGCTGGAGCGACTTAACCAACCTCCTTGGATCTTTCGTGAGCTGTCCAATTTGAAAAATGTGAAGACACGATATTAAAAGAAGTTTCAAAAAACACGTCGTTCATCAGATTATGCTCTGTATACAGTCGCTCGTTCAAAATTCATGATGCTTAATACACAATGCTATAAGAATTATCTTCAGCGGTGTAAGCTTCAGATTTCTTCTGACCCTAAACAATTTTATAATTTTGTTAATTTTAAACGTAAGACCTCTGTGCACCCTTCTTTTTTGTCTTTTCAAAATAAAAAAGCGAGCACTGATCAGGCAATTGCCGATATGTTTGCGAGTTTTTTCAAAACAACTTATTCCTCAACGGAATATCGAGCAAGTCCGTATCCTTATCATTTAGAAAAGGCTAATTGCATTTTCAATCCAGTGATTGATGAAGGTTCTATTCTTAGCGAACTTAAATTAGTTAAGCCCGTTTATTCTCCGGGGCCAGATGGTCTTCCTGGATGTGTACTCAGGTTCTGTGCAAACGCATTATGTAAACCCATTTTAAAATTGTTTCTATTGTTTCTATTGGAAGGAGTCGTATATCATTCTTCTGCATAAAAGTGGCAAAAAGTCCGAAGCCTCTAACTATAGGGGTATCTCAAAATTGTCCGCTATTCCGAAAGCTTTTGAGAAAATTATAACTTCTCAATTGCAACATTTTTGCAACTCTATTATTTCGCCATCCCAACATGGGTTTGTGAAACGTAGATCTAAAACCACTAACCTTTTAGAATTTACATCAATAATTATCAAGGAGTTCAAAAATGGTAAACAAACTGATGTCATATACACTGACTTCAGCAAAGCCTTTGATTCCGTTAATCATACCCTATTACTTTCGAAACTGAGCGACATTGGTTTTCCACCCCTTTTCCTATCTTGGGTTCGAGAATTTTTAACAAATAGAAAACAGAAGGTACTTTTTAAGTCTTCTTTTGGCGTTTCCAATCCTGTGACTTCGGGTGGACCTCAAGGTAGTCATCTTGGCCCTCTGCTTTTCACACTAATCATTAACGATCTTCCATCAGTCATTGTTCATTCGCTTATAAAGATACAGATTCATTTAGTCGGCTACAAGCTGATCTTAAAAACTTTCAATCCTGGTGCCAGTTTAATCTACTAAATCTTAACACTACCAAATGTAAGGTAATGACTTTTTTTCGTAACTCTCCTCAACTGGTCACTCATTTTCTAAACAATAGCCCTTTAGAACGTCTATATAATATGAATGATTTGGGCGTACTTATGGACCATAACTTAAATTTTAACACAAATATTTCCACCACGGTCTCAAAGGCCATGAGTGTCCTGGATTGCATTAAAAGATGGTCAAAAGAATTCGATGACCCCTATACAAATAAAGTTCTTTTTACTTCGCTTGTCCGTCCTATTTTAGAGTATGGATCTTGCATTTGGTCACCTCAATATGAGTCGCACCAGATTAGACTTGAATCCGTTCAAAAGCAGTTCTGGCTATTTGCTCTTCGTGGCTTAAGCTGGGATCGTAATGTCAATTTGCCTTCGTATTCTAGTAGACTTCTCTTGATTAACCTTCCTTCCCTAACTAACCGTAGAACTATACTTGGTGTAATTTTTATGCACAAGCACCTAATTGGTGATATCGACTCGCCTGAGTTATTAGCTCAGGTAAATCTGTCGGTACCATGTAGACAGAGTAGACATTTTTTGATACCTTTATCCCTTAGTCGTTGTTCTTCTAACTATGCCATGCATGAACCTTTTAGGGTCCTCTGCTCTGATTACAACCTTCTATTCCCTGTAATCAGCTCAGAGTTTTCTAACAATATGCTTAAAACATCTATCCTATCCCATTTAGTTAATATAATATTTATATAACTATAGTATTATTTGTTTGTCTGTTTTTTCTCTTGTGTATTTGTCCACGCGATTCGTGCCGTGCGTTATACGGCTGCACCCCTCGGTCGGTCGGGTGGGAGGTGGGCAGTTATCTGCTTGGGCTCGCGCGTAACAGGCTTTGTCCTGGTGTCGTAGGGGCCACTTGAACGTACTGCGAATAGTATCGTCAAAGTCCGCTATAAGTGTTTAAAAGTGTGTAAGGCGCTATGGAAGAGCGGGAAACCTCACACTTTTATTAGTATGTAATGGAATTTTGAATAAAAAAAGTTGTACTTATCAGGAATTTCGTCGATTCAAGCTGGAGGAGCGGAAGCATATCCTGAACGAAGGACCAATGTGGAGGGGTGGAAGTATCAAAATAAAAACACAAATAGTTGGCGGGTGCCAATTATTTCTGATATGTTGAGCTGGTAAATAATTAAAAACGCGCGGGACCTTCATTTGAAACTATGATATTATTTACAGAACAATCTCACACACGCAATAGGTCGCTTTAAACGAACTTGTTTTTGGTATAAACAGCAAAGTGCGGGTGTTCGTGGAAAATTCTCGGACTGCAATGAATATGGCGATTCCCAGTAGAAGTCAAGTCACCCTCCTTGCTGTGACCGTATCCAACGAGGATCAAAAAACCCTCCTCACTCCTCACTGCTCTTCGCCGCTCACTGCTGTTCACCCGGTGGCGTGAACACTCCCAATTGCTGTTCCGCTGTCCTCGATCATATGTCCGCTTGCTGCTGTTAAACTGTACGTCTCCATCGTACCTTACATTTATATCCGTTTTATTTTTTATATATATAGCTTTCTACAAATTTATTTATATACAGAAATTTTATATCCATTTGGTTTGCATATATATTACTTTTCCTCTAACCTTATGCATATAGCCGTATTCGTGTTCGTACATATTTCCGTCCATACCTATATTAACCTATTATCTCTCAATCATACAGTCCACTTCTCATCGTGTTTTGTTTAAACAAAAAAAAAAAAAATAAATAAATAAATTAAACCGCGATTTCGAATTTCGCCGTTAAAGTCGTCAACTGAGTATGTCCATGTAGCCACCCAACACAGCCCAGACGCCTGACAGCCTCTCGGCTACTCCTGATAAAGATCGGTCTTCGAAACCCCCGGTGACCACTTAGCGTACCGACGTTCTTTGCAAGACCCCGCATTAAAGCAATCATAACAAATCACCTAGTCTATTCCGTCCACTTCCAGCCACCCCAAACTCAGCAAAAGCTCTGCTAAAAGCTAAAGTTGCCACCAAGGTAGTTTCACTGCCTCTCTCATATTCTAAAAATTGGTGTCAACCAGTTTTTCCACCCTTCGATCACCAGATCCGTTTTCCAACAGCTCAGAGAACAATCAAACATGTCTCTCTCGGAATTTGTAATTGCGTGTGACGCATTGACCATGTTCGAAACTAGTGAGAGTGAAGCTCTATATACCGACGTGTCATTATTCTCCATTAAGATGTGCAAGCCAATGTAGGAGCAGTATATTTTTGTTGCTACTATGATACCAGCCCGGCGAACATCTCCACCATCGGCCATTTCATGTTCGCCCTTCTTTAAATTCAAATGTTTTGTTCCAATTCCATAAATCCAGTTCAAGAAATTTTTGTGGTATATTAGCTTTCTCAAAACAATTCTTTTGCTGTCACAAAGTCAGACAAGGAGTATTTTTGAAAGTTCGACAAATTAGAATAATGTCTATTATATTATAGCTTTGCATTTTGTTTTTCATCGGAGGAGACATTTGAATCAAAAAATGCCTTTGGCAAAGTTCCATAAATGATTGCTAATTTTTTTCAATATTATAGCCGTCATTATTATAGACGACATTGAAACACCCGTGATTGGTCCGCCTTTGTCTCTCTGTCTAGTCAGAGAGAATATTCTATCTAAATAGTGGCTCAGTTCTCGGGGTTGGGGCGATGCGGGAGAAACTAGTAATCACCCCGGCCGACAGACGGCGCATGAGCAAATCCTGTCGGTAAACGATCAGTTAGATCCATAATCCAACTGACGCGGCATCTGGGGAGCATAATCATAAGTGAAACCCAAAATCCATCACCAGTAGGTTCGTACTTAATACTCAAATCATAATAACAGTCATTCAGTAAAGTAAACAATCAAGCGTGCAGAGTGAAAATTAAACCGTATTAGATGGCTCAAAATAAACGATCATTCGAGGAAGATGATTCCAAACCAAGAAAAAAGTCTAACATACCGCTGAACCAGCCTCCCATTGCGACAACGTAAGTATATTGAAATTTGTCAGCGACTACGTTTTTTTTGCATTGCCGTCAAGTTGGCTCCAATTGCAAAATGAGAAAGAGGAAATGTTGATAACAAATTTGTTTGTATAGAAAATTATTGGCACGCGCACAGCTGAGAACTGTATTTTTGGGTGTAGGTGGGCGGAGAGGACTTTTCATATTCAAAAAATTTATTTTGAAGGATTCAAAAAATTCACCTTGCAGCCGTCAGCATTGGTTGTGGCCAATCAAAGCAAAAAGAGAGTTTCTCAATAAATTTTTAGTTTTTACTAATCGAATTTGAATTTAAAACTGAACGAGGAACTAACCGACCGCACAACCGCTTACCATAAAAAAATGCTATTGCTTTCATTTGTTGTTCATGTTCATTCATTTCTGCTATTGTATATGACTGTAGTTCATCGTTTACTCGACGAATTCCTAGAGAGCTTCGCTCTACCCGGGTGTCCTGTGACACCTCATTGCTTTTTTTAATATTTTCTAAAAATTCAGATATTTTCTTAGGAATTGTTTTTTTAAATATGATTCCAATCTTCATATAATTACATTAATTTGGATTTATTGCGGTATACGGGGTTGTCACTGCATTGATTGTTAGTTTAGAATTTCCTTTGCCATAAGCTTCACAAAGCGCATGTTGTAGAATAAGACTTGGAATACACGAAGGTTTGATAGTAGTTTTGCGGTAAAAATTTGGTGCGTGTTAAAAAACTTGATGCTCTTGATACTATTGCCATTTTCAAAAATAGTTTTCTCACACGAAACCACTTAAAATGCAAAATTTACTCTTAGTAACAAATGTCATTAAAAATAACAGAAGCTCAAAACATACGCCCTTGCACATGCGATTTTTAGCTGTGTATTCTACTTTTGTAAAGGTGTTTGCAGAACCGAACATTTGAGCAGCTGTTATTTTTATATAGTAAAAAAGATCACTTGCAGCACTAATTGTAAAAGAGCGCGAAACATATGCCATCTCGCTCATTCTTTTGATATTTTTATGGTGCTATATAAGTATGTAAAGCTTATTATATTGATAAGCTTTGTTTATTCAGAATATTACAATAGATGATTCTAAGTGGAAAGGATACAGTATTTCGATTATGAAAAAGACAACTAATAAAAACTTTGATTGAACTTTGCGACGACCTCCGGCTGACAACAACTGAGGACTGCGATTGACTACTGACAACTCTCTCTCCCGCTTCATTTAGCTCTCTCTGTGTTCTGGTAGACGCTCTCTCAATTATCAGGGACGAGCATAATCGTGCTGATCTGGACTACACCTCTTCACATGTATGCTTATATGGGAGCATTAAACATTATCCGATCGGATCTTTTTGAGATTTATTTAGCAAAAAGCAAAAGGAAAAAGAAATGCCCATGCCATGCTGAATTTCGATTTTTTGAAAATAAAAACACCCCTACTGCGCATGCTTCCTTAATGTTAGTTATCCTATTAATTTTAATGCTTATAAAAATTTGTATAAGACAACTTAATATAAAACGGAGAGTCCAAAAAGCCGCATTACGCGCCTCTTTCAAGGTGGTTAAAATTAAACATCGGATTCATCCGAATTGGCTAATCAAAACAGAATTGGGTTATGAAGGAAAAATGTCAAGTTTGATTAACACCAATACAACACGCATCCACATGATGTGGTACTCATTTTAGAATATAACAACAGCACGAATTCAAGTGGCCACCGCGGAGAATAAAGTATAAACAATTTACAATCCCCGAAAAATCATAGAAAAACACAGTGCGTGTGAAGTTAATGATCTGATTAAAGCACTATCCTATAAAAATGATCGTTACTTAGAGCGTTACACATTGTGACGGGTTTTCGCCCCTGAATCATTCCTACTCTTACAAAAAAGAGGATTTATTCAAGACAGTAACGCCATACCTATCATTTACAACATCCTAAGAATAGCAAAGAAAAAGATAATACTATCAAGTACTTTTAAGTAGAGCCGATTTATATTGACTGTAACTGTAACTTCTATTTATCCGATCTGATTAAAATCCTTCGCTGCGTTACAAACATATGACCAATTTCATAAAACCCTTTGCAAAGGTATAAAAATTATTGATTAAAAACAAAAAAATTAAAATTTGAAACTAACCAGTTCCGGGTGGCAGGACCTCTACACCCTAGGCCGACAACCTGCTTGACGTCCCCTCTGCGTTTTATGTACTTATAGGTCAGATTAGCTATAGTTTTAAATGCAATTTATTAGGAAAATATAGAATACTGCGACGAACTATTTTACACAGCTTCAAAGACGAGGCACTCTAAAACATATCCAAAATTTATTCAAATCGGTGATTCGCATACCTGAAGTTCCTCTTGTTAGAAGAGTTTAGCGATAACAAGCCCTATACCACCCCTAAAAAGCATTCAGGTCTGTTTGCAGGGTGTGTCATGAAAGAGAGTCTTCTGCGATTAGCAATTTTAACATCATCGGGATACATAAGAACTCTGGAATTTAAAAGAACGGTGAGAAGATCATTAATGAAATTAATGAATGGTAATGGCCAAGGTGACTACCCTGTTGGACTCCCGACTCAACACAAATGAACTTAGACAGAGAGGACCTAAAAAAAACCCTCTGCCTCATATTGCTTAGATATTGTGAGATCCAAGCAAGCAGAGCATTCGGAAGGCCAACCAAATTCAGCTTTTTTAATAGTAAGGTATGGTTTACCGAATCATAAGCCTTACTGAAATCCGTATATATGACATCAGTTTGCCTTTGTTTACAAACCCATTCTAATATTGCGAAAATAAAAATTCACATACATGCTGTATTTGAGACGTCATAATTTTTTCAAACAGTTTAGATATCACTGACAATTTAGGAATTCCTCTGATATTAAGGACGTATGAGTTATTGTCACATTTGAGAAGAGGTAAAATAAACGAATCCTTTCATATAGGTGGAAACTCGGACAGTGCAACGGACAAATTAAAAAGCTTAAGTAAAGGTGAACACAATGACTCCGCACAGAACCTCAGGACACGGTTGGATTTTGTTTTACGATATGGATATATCTGACTAGAGTTGTACTTAGTGGATGTGTACGTAGTCGAGAAGAAGTAAGCAATTAAATTAAAAATAGATTGATCAGAAGAGGCCGAAACATTATTAAAAAGTGCAAACGAAGGAAGGGAGGGAGGAATTTCGCTTTGAGTAAACGAAACTATAGAACTCCTTGCGATTTTCGGAGAATTGCAACTTGCAACGTTGTAAGTAATTATTATAGCATTCACAATTAAAAACAAATCAACAAAGTAACGAGAAAGATCCGATGATAGACCCGAGAATTTATACTTTTTGTAATACCTAGACTTAAAATTGTTCCGCTTTGACAGCCCCCCGCGTAAAACCTAACGATTTTTGCGTCACCACAGTACACACCTGGGGTACACATTCATTAAATATTAAATCAAAGGTGGTATAAAATAAAGAAATGACGGAATTCATTTCCGTAGAAGTGTATAAATTAGTCCAATCGGTGTTAAGAAAGGCATTGTTTAGTGCGACAAAGTCAGTCTTCCGAAAACATCGGGTGTGTACCGTAGGATCACACTCGGAAATGGGCTCGCTGCTGAATAGATAACTCCAAAGTTGGAGGGAAACTATCCTCTGGTCACACCATTAAACTAGTTCTAGATACTTCATACAAACTAGGATCAGAAGTAAAAATCAGATGCATCTAGCAAAAGCTCAATAAAATCGTGACACCGAGAGGGTAGCAACGTTTTGCTACCATTAAGTGATGACCAAGTTATATTGTCCCCAGGGACAATTAACTTTTGTCAGATAGCAATTCAAGTATAAATTTAAGTAGTAAGTAGGTCGGCCATTCCGATTTGGGCGGAATTTAGGAACAGGTAACAAAAATTAAAAAACGAATAAAAGATACTTAAACGCATATAAATTTAATACTAGTCGGGAGATGTATTGTTATCAGACCTGATGAAAGGGAGGAATCTTCTGCAATAAGAACTTTTAACCAAGTCTCGGTAAAGCTAATTAGGTCAAAATAAAAAGACAGGCTAGATAGTTTGAGTTTAAAGAGCGAGAGAGACTAGAAGAAGGAATATATAAGGAAGGAATCGGGATGCCTATGCCTATGTTGGCGGTATGTTGAGCACCAACAAGTTTAATTAATGCAAGAAATGCTTTACATGATTATTGTAGCCTTCGCTTCATCAATGAATCAATGAAGGGTTTGAAAATCGAATACTCGACGCTGTAACATTGGAAATAACAGATATGCAACAATCAGAATGGCAAGAACAAAACTGTTTTTAATTATATACGACAAATTAAAAAACAGCAGCTAACAAGGAATAATGCAAAACTCGATACAGTAAAACAACGCAAAAATTGGTTATCACGAAATGCTATCTACAGCGTGCACTAAAGGGTTGCATCTTTATCATTTCTAAACACCACTCGCATCTCTTACGTTCCATCTTTAGGGTCAATGATCTGACTGCAAATAACACTGTAACAAATTTGGTGTTGACGAAAAAAACCCGAATATTTTTTTGAAACTATTGAAAAGGAAAACCCCTTTTTAGTTTATTGTAACATGCACCCATAGGGAGAAATGGTTTATATAAGTCGCCAAAATGTTTGAAACACCATAAAGTATTCGTTTGTTCGTCCGTCGGTCCAAGAACAATATTTCGGCGACCATACCAGCAAGGTCCACCTAATTCGGTATGTAGACTTGTGTAATATGTACAGTGATCAAGTTTTTTTTTAAATTTTTGAATCGACCCCTTCCGCCCGATAGTAAGATTCTAAAAAAATTTCTGCTCTCTGACTTGATGGTCGTGTATTTCAAAGCTCCTAATTTTTTTTTTTATCAATATTTATAGTTTCTCGCAATTTTTAATTCTGCTTAGTTCGTATAAGCTTTCGCCGGTGTGTTTTTTTTAACACCCATGTGTTTTATTTGCATAATTTGCCAAATTAACTAGCAGTTAACTTACAGTTGCTCCCCTCATTGCCCCGATCATAACTCTTCTGTTCTTCTTGAGCTAGCGCTCAGCTTCTCTCCCGCGTAATCAAGTCTTTACCTTTAACTGTTCTTGCACTCTTTCTTGTGCTGTGCGCTCCAGTTGCCTCTTTGTGTTATTTGTAATTTTTGGTTTAGTATCGATAAATTTTTCAGTGCTGTGTAATTAAATTTCTATATATTTTTATATATTTTGGCTTTGTGTTTCTTTTTGTTTTTCAATGGCTTGTTGTCTAGCTACTTGCAAGCATGCTATTCGTTTTGATGATCAGTATAGAGCAATATCTTGTTGGCTCTGCGATAATCTGATTCACTTAAAAAGTGCTGGACTTAACGGCCGTGACTATGACAAATTTTCTGGTTTGTCTGTGTCTAAGCCTGAGCTTGGCTTAGTGCGCTGGACTTGCCCATCTTGTGCCAGCCAGCAGCTAGATTTTAGTCGTATGTACAGGGATCTTCGTTTAAAGTTTCTTTCTTTGAACAAACTGGCCAAACTGCTATATAATGAGTGTGATTCTAGCGTACATTTATTGTCGCAATTCAAGTTCGTTCCACCCTCTGGAAAGTTGCCCAAGAAGTGGGAGTTACCTAATAAGCAGTCGCTAGCCCTCCCTATTACATCTTCTCGCATTTTGCTTTCGCCTACACCATCTTCTTGTCCCTATTTTTGCTCTTCTTTTCGGATTGAAGTGCCTTGTACAAGTATTGGTGTACCTCAATCTATCCCTCACGGGAACTCTTATCAACTGCAGGATCATGCCAGCTCCCAATCTCTATTGGATTCCAATGCTTCGCCGCCTCCACTAACTGTAGTGCTTCATCGCAAACAATTTTTTATCTCTAGGCTTGCTCCAGATACTTCTTAGACGTCTGTTGTAGCTTATCTTGGTAACATATGCCCTGCTAAGGTTTTAATTCAAAAGTTTAAGTTTTCTAGGCCTCGCGAAATATCCTCTTTTAAAATTACTATACCAAAAAAGTATTTCACCGCTATGGTAGACGCTAACTCTGACCTTTTGACCAGAGGGCTTAGTTGTACAAGTTAACGTGGATCGCTGGGTCAGCGATCCCACTGTCTGGGTAATATGAGCCGGCCCGCAAGACGCAATTCTGATGGCCAATGCTTAGGGTTTTTGGGTAATTCATTTGATAAATATAAGTTAGTGGTAATTCCGACTCCAAGCGCACAAAACTGTGGCTTGCATTAAACAAGTTAATCAAAAATAATGTTAATTTATTAATATTTCTCAATTTAACAAATTAATCGAATATAAATAAACATTTATATTACTGGCGCCCAACGGAAACTTAAAGTGCCCAACAGCTTAAAAACAATTCTAAGTAAAAAATATAATGGAAATAAAAAAGCAAAAAACACAAAAGTTTTAAACACTGTAGCAAAAATATTATTACTACAAAAAAAAAAAAAAAACCAAAAACCAAAAACAAAGTCACGTCACTGGACTGGTGACGGCAGCGGCGAAGAAACAAATTGAAGACGAGAAGCAGCCACAACAAACGAAAAAAAACTCCACCAAGTACGGCCGGCCACAATCCAGCAACAAGAGGGCAGAGAAATTCATCAACAAAAATTTTAAAATGTACAATTTGTTGTTTAAATATAATTAATTGTGGATTGTCGAAAATTTAATATGTTGCTTGGCGCTAGGGTTGGTTAGTTAACAAAAACGTCGCGGTAGACATGCTCTGTTTTAATTGATTCTAAAACAAAATTTTTTTTTCAAAAACCATTTGCATTATTAAACGAAATCTTTGTTCCCTTCTGTTAATGTGGAGAGATAATCAGAAAAACAGTGAAAGTAGTAACAAGGAATTATTAAGGGTTATAGCAGGCAACAGTGAGCAAGTGAACAAAAACTACATAATGCCAACAACAGAGGAGGTGATGAAAATAGTACAAGTGGCAGTCAGACTGCGTTTGACCATCAGGCTGCATAGATGCAGTCTACTTTCACACAACAGTTAAACCAAGATATGGAGTCTTTAAGGACTCAGCTAGAAGGTTTAAAACCAGTTGCACCGGAGGTGGACGTCTATAGGGATGCCGAAATCATCCCAGGCATAGAGTGTAGGGAACCATTAGATATCGTTAGATCCTTGCCAGATTTCAATGGCAATCAAAACGAGTGTATTTCATGGCGCTCCGCAGCTTCATTCGCATATAAGCTATTTCGACCTTATAGGGGCACCTTCCACTATCAAGCAGTAGGCACCCTACGAGGGAACCCTAAGAGCAGTCACTGTCTCTTACTATGATGGGGTAGAAAAAACCTTGACCCTCCTCCCAAATAAGACAATTATGACACTGTGCTTAATGAACTCGGGACTAAAGAAATCCCTCAGGGCAGTAGTATTGCCAGCAAAGCCCAAAGATTTACCCACTGCACCAGCATTAGCGCACCAAGCTAAAGTTAGTCACGACTACGCAGAGTTTGCTGCAAGCTTTGCGCGGGCTACTGAAGAAAAGCTTCAGGGCTCCTTTAAACAAAAAAATCAACATTTTCGAAATAATGCTAATCAGATTAAGGGCTCAGAAAACAGCCAAGGGGCATATAGAAAAACTCCCCATTACCCTAGGGTTCATAAAGAACCAAACAATAAAGTGAAGCGCTTACAAAATCCTATGTATCAGGCGTTCCCAGCACCAAAGCCCATGGAGGTCGATTCATCTTCAAAGTATAGGCAACCAACCAGATATTCGGGAAACAAGTCTACAAAATCTGGAAACGGTTCGAAAAGTAATCAGCAGGTTTATTTCACGTCTCAAGATTACCCTGCGGAAGAAGCCTATGATACAGAAGTAGAGGCGAGCATCCTGGCAGCTAGTGATGACTTGTCAGATGGTGAAGAATCTTGTAATTTTTTAGGGAACACTCCCTTCTACCGTTCATCACAAGAACAGTAGAAGGAAAAACAATTAAACTATTTAAACTATACTAAATTATATTCGACCAATGGCCGTACTAAAATGCATTACTCCAGCAGAAAAAACATTTAATGTCAGATCCATACACGGGACTTCAAAGGTAATGGAAAAATGTCGAATACATATTTTCTTTTTGATAAATATCCCAGAAAATATTGACGGCATAATTGGTTTTGAACACTTAAAAAAGGTCGGAGCAACTATCGCTCTATTAAACAACCTCATAATTACCAAAAATGGATATGATTCCATTAATTTAACTCGTTGTTCACAAGTAAATTTCATTTATATCGACGATGCAGGCGTCCCAGCTGCTGTACTTAAGTATTTCAGCAAGATGACAGACGAAAGAGTAGGAGCGTATGCAGATCCTGACGAGGCTTTGCCATATAACATAAATACTGTAGCAACTATACGAACAAATGGGGAACCGGTATACTCTAAACTATACCCACTCCCAATGGGCATTACGGACTTTATCAACGCAGAAGTTAAACAACTTCTAGCCCACGGCATAATTCGACCCTCAAAATCTCCCTATAATAATCCGACCTGGGTGGTCGACAAAAAAGGGACGGATGAAAACGGCTTCCATAAAAAGTGGCTAGTAATTGACTTAAGGAAACTAAATCAAAATACAACAAATGACAAGTACCCTATTTCAATGATTTCAATAATCCTGTCGAACATAGGAAAGGCCCTATATTTTACAACATTTTACAAATTGGGATTTCATCAATTAACACTAGCAGAAAAAGACAGGGAGAAAAGTGCTTTTTCTGCAATAATACAATACAAACATATGACCAATTTCATAAAACCCTTTGCAAAGGTATAAAAATTATTGATTAAAAACAAAAAAATTAAAATTTGAAACTAACCAGTTCCGGGTGGCAGGACCTCTACACCCTAGGGCGACAACCTGCTTGACGTCCCCTCTGCGTTTTATGTACTTATAGGTCAGATTAGCTATAGTTTTAAATGCAATTTATTAGGAAAATATAGAATACTGCGACGAACTATTTTACACAGCTTCAAAGACGAGGCACTCTAAAACATATCCAAAATTTATTCAAATCGGTGATTCGCATACCTGAAGTTCCTCTTGTTAGAACAGTTTAGCGATAACAAGCCCTATACCACCCCTAAAAAGCATTCAGGTCTGTTTGCAGGGTGTGTCATGAAAGAGAGTCTTCTGCGATTAGCAATTTTAACATCATCGGGATACATAAGAACTCTGGAATTTAAAAGAACGGTGAGAAGATCATTAATGAAATTAATGAATGGTAATGGCCAAGGTGACTACACTGTTGGACTCCCGACTCAACACAAATGAACTTAGACAGAGAGGACCTAAAAAAAACCCTCTGCCTCATATTGCTTAGATATTGTGAGATCCAAGCAAGCAGAGCATTCGGAAGGCCAACCAAATTTAGCTTTTTTAATAGTAAGGTATGGTTTACCGAATCATAAGCCTTACTGAAATCCGTATATATGACATCAGTTTGCCTTTGTTTACAAACCCATTCTAATATTGCGAAAATAAAAATTCACATACATGCTGTATTTGAGACGTCATAATTTTTTCAAACAGTTTAGATATCACTGACAATTTAGGAATTCCTCTGTTATTAAGGACGTATGAGTTATTGTCACATTTGAGAAGAGGTAAAATAAACGAATCCTTTCATATAGGTGGAAACTCGGACAGTGCAACGGACAAATTAAAAAGCTTAAGTAAAGGTGAACACAATGACTCCGCACAGAACCTCAGGACACGGTTGGATTTTGTTTTACGATATGGATATATCTGACTAGAGTTGTACTTAGTGGATGTGTACGTAGTCGAGAAGAAGTAAGCAATTAAATTAAAAATAGATTGATCAGAAGAGGCCGAAACATTATTAAAAAGTGCAAACGAAGGAAGGGAGGGAGGAATTTCGCTTTGAGTAAACGAAACTATAGAACTCCTTGCGATTTTCGGAGAATTGCAACTTGCAACGTTGTAAGTAATTATTATAGCATTCACAATTAAAAACAAATCAACAAAGTAACGAGAAAGATCCGATGATAGACCCGAGAATTTATACTTTTTGTAATACCTAGACTTAAAATTGTTCCGCTTTGACAGCCCCCGCGTAAAACCTAACGATTTTTGCGTCACCACAGTACACACCTGGGGTACACATTCATTAAATATTAAATCAAAGGTGGTATAAAATAAAGAAATGACGGAATTCATTTCCGTAGAAGTGTATAAATTAGTCCAATCGGTGTTAAGAAAGGCATTGTTTAGTGCGACAAAGTCAGTCTTCCGAAAACATCGGGTGTGTACCGTAGGATCACACTCGGAAATGGGCTCGCTGCTGAATAGATAACTCCAAAGTTGGAGGGAAACTATCCTCTGGTCACACCATTAAACTAGTTCTAGATACTTCATACAAACTAGGATCAGAAGTAAAAATCAGATGCATCTAGCAAAAGCTCAATAAAATCGTGACACCGAGAGGGTAGCAACGTTTTGCTACCATTAAGTGATGACCAAGTTATATTGTCCCCAGGGACAATTAACTTTTGTCAGATAGCAATTCAAGTATAAATTTAAGTAGTAAGTAGGTCGGCCATTCCGATTTGGGCGGAATTTAGGAACAGGTAACAAAAATTAAAAAACGAATAAAAGATACTTTAACGCATATAAATTTAATACTAGTCGGGAGATGTATTGTTATCAGACCTGATGAAAGGGAGGAATCTTCTGCAATAAGAACTTTTAACCAAGTCTCGGTAAAGCTAATTAGGTCAAAATAAAAAGACAGGCTAGATAGTTTGAGTTTAAAGAGCGAGAGAGACTAGAAGAAGGAATATATAAGGAAGAAATCGGGATGCCTATGCCTATGTTGGCGGTATGTTGAGCACCAACAAGTTTAATTAATGCAAGAAATGCTTTACATGATTATTGTAGCCTTCGCTTCATCAATGAATCAATGAAGGGTTTGAAAATCGAATACTCGACGCTGTAACATTGGAAATAACAGATATGCAACAATCAGAATGGCAAGAACAAAACTGTTTTTAATTATATACGACAAATTAAAAAACAGCAGCTAACAAGGAATAATGCAAAACTCGATACAGTAAAACAACGCAAAAATTGGTTATCACGAAATGCTATCTACAGCGTGCACTAAAGGGTTGCATCTTTATCATTTCTAAACACCACTCGCATCTCTTACGTTCCATCTTTAGGGTCAATGATCTGACTGCAAATAACACTGTAACAAATTTGGTGTTGACGAAAAAAACCCGAATATTTTTTTGAAACTATTGAAAAGGAAAACCCCTTTTTAGTTTATTGTAACATGCACCCATAGGGAGAAATGGTTTATATAAGTCGCCAAAATGTTTGAAACACCATAAAGTATTCGTTTGTTCGTCCGTCGGTCCAAGAACAATATTTCGGCGACCATACCAGCAAGGTCCACCTAATTCGGTATGTAGACTTGTGTAATATGTACAGTGATCAAGTTTTTTTTTAAATTTTTGAATCGACCCCTTCCGCCCGATAGTAAGATTCTAAAAAAATTTCTGCTCTCTGACTTGATGGTCGTGTATTTCAAAGCTCCTAATTTTTTTTTTATCAATATTTATAGTTTCTCGCAATTTTTAATTCTGCTTAGTTCGTATAAGCTTTCGCCGGTGTGTTTTTTTTAACACCCATGTGTTTTATTTGCATAATTTGCCAAATTAACTAGCAGTTAACTTACAGTTGCTCCCCTCATTGCCCCGATCATAACTCTTCTGTTCTTCTTGAGCTAGCGCTCAGCTTCTCTCCCGCGTAATCAAGTCTTTACCTTTAACTGTTCTTGCACTCTTTCTTGTGCTGTGCGCTCCAGTTGCCTCTTTGTGTTATTTGTAATTTTTGGTTTAGTATCGATAAATTTTTCAGTGCTGTGTAATTAAATTTCTATATATTTTTATATATTTTGGCTTTGTGTTTCTTTTTGTTTTTCAATGGCTTGTTGTCTAGCTACTTGCAAGCATGCTATTCGTTTTGATGATCAGTATAGAGCAATATCTTGTTGGCTCTGCGATAATCTGATTCACTTAAAAAGTGCTGGACTTAACGGCCGTGACTATGACAAATTTTCTGGTTTGTCTGTGTCTAAGCCTGAGCTTGGCTTAGTGCGCTGGACTTGCCCATCTTGTGCCAGCCAGCAGCTAGATTTTAGCCGTATGTACAGGGATCTTCGTTTAAAGTTTCTTTCTTTGAACAAACTGGCCAAACTGCTATATAATGAGTGTGATTCTAGCGTACATTTATTGTCGCAATTCAAGTTCGTTCCACCCTCTGGAAAGTTGCCCAAGAAGTGTGAGTTACCTAATAAGCAGTCGCTAGCCCTCCCTATTACATCTTCTCGCATTTTGCTTTCGCCAACACCATCTTCTTGTCCCTATTTTTGCTCTTCTTTTCGGATTGAAGTGCCTTGTACAAGTATTGGTGTACCTCAATCTATCCCTCACGGGAACTCTTATCAACTGCAGGATCATGCCAGCTCCCAATCTCTATTGGATTTCAATGCTTCGCCGCCTCCACTAACTGTAGTGCTTCATCGCAAACAATTTTTTATCTCTAGGCTTGCTCCAGATACTTCTTAGACGTCTGTTGTAGCTTATCTTGGTAACATATGCCCTGCTAAGGTTTTAATTCAAAAGTTTAAGTTTTCTAGGCCTCGCGAAATATCCTCTTTTAAAATTACTATACCAAAAAAGTATTTCACCGCTATGGTAGACGCTAACTCTGACCTTTTGACCAGAGGGCTTAGTTGTACAAGTTAACGTGGATCGCTGGGTCAGCGATCCCACTGTCTGGGTAATATGAGCCGGCCCGCAAGACGCAATTCTGATGGCCAATGCTTAGGGTTTTTGGGTAATTCATTTGATAAATATAAGTTAGTGGTAATTCCGACTCCAAGCGCACAAAACTGTGGCTTGCATTAAACAAGTTAATCAAAAATAATGTTAATTTATTAATATTTCTCAATTTAACAAATTAATCGAATATAAATAAACATTTATATTACTGGCGCCCAACGGAAACTTAAAGTGCCCAACAGCTTAAAAACAATTCTAAGTAAAAAATATAATGGAAATAAAAAAGCAAAAAACACAAAAGTTTTAAACACTGTAGCAAAAATATTATTACTACAAAAAAAAAAAAAACCAAAAACCAAAAACAAAGTCACGTCACTGGACTGGTGACGGCAGCGGCGAAGAAACAAATTGAAGACGAGAAGCAGCCACAACAAACGAAAAAAAACTCCACCAAGTACGGCCGGCCACAATCCAGCAACAAGAGGGCAGAGAAATTCATCAACAAAAATTTTAAAATGTACAATTTGTTGTTTAAATATAATTAATTGTGGATTGTCGAAAATTTAATATGTTGCTTGGCGCTAGGGTTGGTTAGTTAACAAAAACGTCGCGGTAGACATGCTCTGTTTTAATTGATTCTAAAACAAAATTTTTTTTCAAAAACCATTTGCATTATTAAACGAAATCTTTGTTCCCTTCTGTTAATGTGGAGAGATAATCAGAAAAACAGTGAAAGTAGTAACAAGGAATTATTAAGGGTTATAGCAGGCAACAGTGAGCAAGTGAACAAAAACTACATAATGCCAACAACAGAGGAGGTGATGAAAATAGTACAAGTGGCAGTCAGACTGCGTTTGACCATCAGGCTGCATAGATGCAGTCTACTTTCACACAACAGTTAAACCAAGATATGGAGTCTTTAAGGACTCAGCTAGAAGGTTTAAAACCAGTTGCACCGGAGGTGGACGTCTATAGGGATGCCGAAATCATCCCAGGCATAGAGTGTAGGGAACCATTAGATATCGTTAGATCCTTGCCAGATTTCAATGGCAATCAAAACGAGTGTATTTCATGGCGCTCCGCAGCTTCATTCGCATATAAGCTATTTCGACCTTATAGGGGCACCTTCCACTATCAAGCAGTAGGCACCCTACGAGGGAACCCTAAGAGCAGTCACTGTCTATTACTATGATGGGGTAGAAAAAACCTTGACCCTCCTCCCAAATAAGACAATTATGACACTGTGCTTAATGAACTCGGGACTAAAGAAATCCCTCAGGGCAGTAGTATTGCCAGCAAAGCCCAAAGATTTACCCACTGCACCAGCATTAGCGCACCAAGCTAAAGTTAGTCACGACTACGCAGAGTTTGCTGCAAGCTTTGCGCGGGCTACTGAAGAAAAGGTTCAAGGCTCCTTTAAACAAAAAAATCAACATTTTCGAAATAATGCTAATCAGATTAAGGGCTCAGAAAACAGCCAAGGGGCATATAGAAAAACTCCCCATTACCCTAGGGTTCATAAAGAACCAAACAATAAAGTGAAGCGCTTACAAAATCCTATGTATCAGGCGTTCCCAGCACCAAAGCCCATGGAGGTCGATTCATCTTCAAAGTATAGGCAACCAACCAGATATTCGGGAAACAAGTCTACAAAATCTGGAAACGGTTCGAAAAGTAATCAGCAGGTTTATTTCACGTCTCAAGATTACCCTGCGGAAGAAGCCTATGATACAGAAGTAGAGGCGAGCATCCTGGCAGCTAGTGATGACTTGTCAGATGGTGAAGAATCTTGTAATTTTTTAGGGAACACTCCCTTCTACCGTTCATCACAAGAACAGTAGAAGGAAAAACAATTAAACTATTTAAACTATACTAAATTATATTCGACCAATGGCCGTACTAAAATGCATTACTCCAGCAGAAAAAACATTTAATGTCAGATCCATACACGGGACTTCAAAGGTAATGGAAAAATGTCGAATACATATTTTCTTTTTGATAAATATCCCAGAAGATATTGACGGAATAATTGGTTTTGAACACTTAAAAAAGGTCGGAGCAACTATCGCTCTATTAAACAACCTCATAATTACCAAAAATGGATATGATTCCATTAATTTAACTCGTTGTTCACAAGTAAATTTCATTTATATCGACGATGCAGGCGTCCCAGCTGCTGTACTTAAGTATTTCAGCAAGATGACGGACGAAAGAGTAGGAGCGTATGCAGATCCTGACGAGGCTTTGCCATATAACATAAATACTGTAGCAACTATACGAACAAATGGGGAACCGGTATACTCTAAACTATACCCACTCCCAATGGGCATTACGGACTTTATCAACGCAGAAGTTAAACAACTTCTAGCCCACGGCATAATTCGACCCTCAAAATCTCCCTATAATAATCCGACCTGGGTGGTCGACAAAAAAGGGACGGATGAAAACGGCTTCCATAAAAAGTGGCTAGTAATTGACTTAAGGAAACTAAATCAAAATACAACAAATGACAAGTACCCTATTTCAATGATTTCAATAATCCTGTCGAACATAGGAAAGGCCCTATATTTTACAACATTTTACAAATTGGGATTTCATCAATTAACACTAGCAGAAAAAGACAGGGAGAAAAGTGCTTTTTCTGCAATAATGGAAGTATGAATTCTGCAGACTTTCGTTCGGTCTCAAAAATGCTCCCAGTATCTTCCAGAGGGCCATCGATGACGTCCTTAGGGAAAAGATAAGTATAACATGCTACGCCAAGTACCCTTTTCGATCTCAGATCATTACTTGGCCTTGCGAGCTATTATCGCTGCTTCATAAGAGACTTCGCGAAAATCGCAGGTCCCCTCACAGATATTTTAAATGTCCAAAATGGAAAAGTTAGCAAAAACAAAATAAAAATCGAGTTTACTTAAGAAGAACTGCAGACATTCTTCAAGCTAAATGATATTTTAGCATCGGAGGAAGTTTTTTTTATCTTACCCAGATTATCGACAACCATTCGATCTTACCACAAACACATCTGGTGATGGGCTAGGCGCTGTCCTTTCACAAAAAGGCAGACAATTACCATGATATCCCGTTAATTACGTAATAACGAAAGAAATTTTGCGACCAACGAAAGAGAGCTCCTTGCCATAGTGTGGTCACTAAAGAACTTGAGAAACTATCTTTATGGGGTAAGAGACTTAAACATATTTACCGACCATCAGCCGTTAACCTTCGCTATATCAGACAAAAATTCGAACGCGAAATTAATACTCTGGAAAGCATATATTGCCGGACGTGGCGCAAAAATAATTTACAAACTAGGAAAGGAAAATTTTGTAGCAGACGCCCTTTCGCGTCAGAACATTAACGGTCTCGAAGCACCAGATTCAAAATCAGAGTCCGATTGGGCAACCTGCCATAGTGAAGAGTCTCTGACCTACACTATTGATGTATCCCATAATCCCTTAAATTGTTTTCGATATCAAATCGTAATTAAGAAAGCAGAGATCCCTTTGGTAAGGACATTTGCTCTCTTCCAGAGTAAGTCCAGGCACATAATACGCACATCAAACCCTGATTCACTTTTACAGACACTGCACTACAAACAACGTTTGTCAACAAGTATGATGTGCTCAAAAAGAAACCAATGATGTCAGCCGAGTCATAAATCAACAGAACACGATATTAGTTTGGAGCGTAGTCCGGTTATATGCCGGAGATTGTTTATGCTCAGTTCGTGGAGGAAAGGCAGGCTTAAGTGTTCCCGGTACTTCGTACATTACGAACTGAGCATAAATATAACCGGACTACGCTCAAAACTAATATGGGGCCCTGTATTGAGCAGCAGTGTCACTATTGGGATTGTCGCAATTTGGTTACCCATTTATCTGGCCATTCGCAGTCTCCAGAGACGCAAGTTAGTGGCAACTCTTCAGAAGTCTCTTGACCTACAGACGGCCTCCACTTAAGTGAGGGAGGAGTTGACATGGGCAAGAGAATATAGCTAATAATGCATTTGGCATTACCAAGATCGCTGGGTCAGCGAACTGTCTGGGTAATATGAGCCGGCCCGCAAGACGTTGACCGCTGCTAGCGGCACAAGGCGCAGTGTCAGCATTGTGATGGCCAATTCATAGGGTTCTTGGGTAGTTTATTTGATAAATATAAGTTAGTTGTAATTCCGACTCCAAGCGAACAAAACTGTGGCTTGCATTAAACGAATTAATCAAATAAAAATTAACATTTATATTTCTCAATACACAAATTAATCGAATATAAATAAACATTTATATTACTTACACAAGTTTGCACCCAACAAGCGCTCCAGCTCGTTGCCTGTACACCTTCCTAATTTTACTTCTCGGTTATCTACTTCAAAAAACTAATACCGTCTAGTATTTGCATTAATTATCAAAATGTAAGAGAACTTCCTACCAAGCTCTCGAAACTGTTCTGTGATAGCCAAACCTTTTCGGTTGACAGCTTTTTCTTAAACTTGGATCAACTCCTATGTGGAAAACGAAATTCTTTCTAATAACGATGTTGGTCACCGTGGCGGATACCACTGTTATTTCTGTATCTCAAACACAGCCCCTTGTGAAGCCTGAAGATCCTTATCACCCTACCATTGAAGTTATTATTTCTTACAATTCCCTTTCTAATTCTTTGATAACGTCTCAGTTTCTCGTCGTTAATGTTTGTCAAATTTCAATCAAACCTTATTTCCTCTTTTGATTGGTCATTTCTATTTGAGTGCTGTGATAAAGATTTTGTAGTTCATTTTTTTCACTCTGCTCTTAATTCTCTAATTGATATCCAGTAAGCCGGTTTGGTTCACACGTCGGCTATCTAATCTCCGTAATATTAAAAGGTTTAAAAAATTCGTTCGTGACTTAACTAATGCTACAATAAATATATCGTGTGATGAAAGGTTGAATTCTGTCAGAACCCCCAAAAATTTTACAACATTGTTAATTCTAAATGACGCTCTAACCTACTACCTTCCACCTTCAGACTTAATGACCATGACCAGATAAAACTAATGTAGATATTGCAGATCGTTTGCTAAATTCTTTCAGTCGACTAATAAGTGATGTAGTAGTAGAATATACTACTGCTTCACATCCCACATTCTATCCATTTTTAATCCTACATTTAAATTGTAAGCTTTTTCGGAGTATTACTGAAGACTGTATTATTCCTAGCTTATCATCTATGAAGTCTTCCTCCGTACCCGGGCCTGATAATATGCCTAGTTGCATCCTTAAAATGTGTTTGATTTCCCTATCTAAGCCCTTATCTCGGTTATTCTTTAGCTTCAGGCTTACCAGCCTTTTAGAATTGACTACCCTTGTACAGCATGGCTTCCGTAAAAAGTGTCAAACTGATGTTATTTATACCTACTTAAGTAAGGCTTTCGATACTGTTGATCATTCTATGCTTCTTACGAAACTTAACATTATGGGCTTGTCCCCGAAACTGTTGGCGAAACCCCAGGTGTCTCCCTGGGGCAGTCATCTGGGCCCACTGTTATTTACCCTGTTTATAAATGATTTGCCCTTGGTCTTAGTTCATTCACGATAACGTCAAGATTTGTTATTCCTATAATGATCCTTCTGTCCAACCGTACTTGCAATCAGATCTGCATTCTGTGATTGGTGCGATGTTAATAAACTACACCCCAATACCTTCAAGTGCTCTTTTATGAAATTCAGTCGTTTGTCTCCGTTCATAGCCCATTACTCCATTAAGTCTGTTCTGTTAGATTGTGTACCATCCTTCAAAGACTTAGGCGTTATGTTTGAGCCAAAACTTTCATTTAATGTTCATATTTCTTCAATTGTCAATAGAGCATGCAGCCTTCTTGGCTTTATTAAACGTTGGGCCAAAGCATTTGACGATCCCTATGTAACAAAGGTCTTATACACTTAGTTCGCCCTACTCTAGAATATTGCTCGCCAGTGTAGAACCCTCAATATGATGTTCACCAGCGTAGTATTGAATCGGTTCAGAAGCAATTCCTTCAGTTCGCGTTACGTGTTCTTAATTCGTACCGGAACCTTCGCCTTCCTTCTTATTCTGACAGACTTCTTCTTATTAATCTTATTAATCGTATTTGGCATTCTCTTTCTCCATAAACTAGTCAACGGGTAAGTCAATTTGACTAATTTACTAGATATGCTATAGAAGTTTTTGTCCTATTCACCTTAGTAGATGTCTGACTAACTACTTTCTTCACAAACCTTTTCGTGTTCTTTGTCAATCTTTTAACAACTTTTCTCAACTTATCTCTCCTCATCTTTTTGTCATTTCACTTCGTTCTCTACTTTTGAATAATCTGCAAGGTTTCCTCTGAATTTATTTTGGACATCGCATTGCAAGCAACTCTTCCCTGGCCCAATTGGGGATGTTTAGTTGCGTATATGGCTATACCACCATAGTTGGTATGTATACTTGCTTAGTAATTGCGCACATTTTTTATGTCTAAAGATTTTGCCACGCCCTTTTCCCCGTAATTTAAAAAACTCGATTATCTCCCGTAATTTTCTACCTTGTGCAATCAAATTTAGCACACTTAAATTATACTAATATCCAGCAAAACACAAAATTTGATCAAAATCGGAATAAAAATAGCCAAGTTATGTATATAAACGTTTTTCCATATGCCCGGAGTTGGCCGTTGGCTGGTGGGGGCGCTAGGGTGCTTGTATGCTTGAGTGAGCGAAATACTAAGATATGCTTGTAAAAAGCATGTGAACAGATTTTTTTAAAAATACGAAAATGCATTTGTTGTTATAAATTTTAAATATTTGTTTTACTGGTGTATGGTATACCTAAGTCGGCGAGACGACTTACTTACTTGATTTTATCTTAAGCTTATTCGTCGACTGCTGTTTCAGTTGACGGAAATAAATAAATAAATAAGTAAACAGCTGTGACCGAAATATTGTATAAATAGATAAATGCATTTGTTGTTATAAATTTAAAATATTTTTTTTGCGTGCATGGTATACGGAAGTCGGCGAGATTACTTACCTACTTCATTTTAACTACAAATACTTGAACTGGCACGTCAATGCCGTGACGTGCTTTCGATACTGTACTGTTTTTTTTTAGAATGCCTTTATTTCAACAAAGAAAAGGGTTGTAAGACTAGGTGTTACATATATTCTTAAGAGGGAGAGCAAAAGTACTTACGTATATATGGTTCGACCACTGATTCATAAGTAGATCCTTCCATATTTTAATATCCATTCGAGTGTAACTCGTGGATCTACTTGTATGTATAATATGTATGTGTAATATGTTTACATGTAAGTTAACTACAGGAAAACCAACAGCATTAGCAAAATTAGGTTTCAATCACGTCTTAACATAATATTAATGGGTTATTTTTAATATTTAATTAGGAGAATCGATGGATTCGTAATTTTGGTATTACCGTTTTTTATAATATATTTAAGATCTATAGACTTGTGGTATTCGCATTAATATAATTGTTATTAATTTTAGATTTTAATCCTGATGCTTTACTCAGTAAGTTTGAGGTGTTCCGTTCATTCAAATAGCGACTTAATCCTCGAGAATTAAAAGCGTTCTTGAGTTTTGATTTATTTTCGCTGTGATCCAACAATCGACTAAAGTCTGTTTGTGACCAATGGTTTTGCCTCGAAATGTCGGAATATATGTGCTTGAAATATAAAAGCATGGATAGATATTTCCAAATATTAGTAAAAGTTTGTAAGTACAAATTTAAATACAATTAGCAATACTATTGTTAATCTAAGACTGGAAAGTTAACTATTTGCAAAAATAAATAACAGAATCTAATTTGATAATATTAATAATATATAATATTAATAAAATCTTATAGGAATTCATTTTGACATACATTAATTTTTCTTTGTGTAAATGTAATTTAGTAGTCATTACTTTTTAACCAATCCAGATATACCATTATTTAACACTTTGGCGCCGCACGGTGCCCATTTTACATAGCAAAAATCATAAATCAATGAAGGGAAAAATTTGAAAATTTGATTATGAAAAGTATTTGATAGAACATTTTTTAACCTTCAAAATGTATGTTATGTTTGGGTATTCGTAGTGCTTTAATATTCAGGTCCATATCAAAAAATAATAGATTAATTTATTTTTATATTTTTGAAATATTTTTTTGCGATTTTTTTAGGTTAGATTTGAATTGTTATTGATGGCTGGCTGATTTTTATCAGCATAATCTTCAATATTCAAATCAATACCTAATATAAGTATTAGTATAATTAACTATAAATGCTATTTGTTAAATCGTTTCCTTGCAAATTATAACATTTAGGACAACAGCCAACCTTATGATCTCATGACTAAAGATAACTAAAGATTTCATTTTCTGATTGTCAAAATATCTGCTTCGTATTTCTATCATTGGTATTTCCGTATCCGTGCTTTGGGTAATTAACTGTTAATCCTACCTTCCCAGAGGTTTCATCATGTCTCCTTTCTACTCTGTATATCCTCACGAGGTGTATTATCCGTTTCTCTTTCTCCTGGTTAAGGAAGTGTGTAGTCTAGCATCAGAATAAATTCAATAGACTTGATGCTGCAACGCAAAAGTGAAATTCGATTTTCGGGGAAGATCTGAATTGCACTTTATATTTAAGAACGCTAAAATTATAAAAAAAAAAAAAAAAACAACAACTGGAAGTAACCCAATTTTTTACTACCAAAAGTTAGGTACCTATACATGTTTCAGCAACTTTTCCTATCAGGTATTTCAAAATTCCAGTATTTCTAAAACGTCAAGTCAAGAAATATTTTTTAATACATACAGCGAAATATGCATGAAATGAAATGGTATATTAAAGTCGCCAAAATGTATGTAACGGGCAGAAGGAAGCTTTTACGACCCCATAAAGTATATATATTCTTAATAAGCATCAACAGCCGAGACGATCTAGCCATGGCCGTCTGCCCGTCCGTCCGACCGTCCGTCCGACCGTCCGTCCGTCTGTATGAACACCTAGATCTCGGAGACTATAAGAGCTAGAGCCACCAAATTCGGTATGTAGACTCGTGTAGTATGTAGAGTGAACAAGTTTACTTCAAATTTCTGCCACGCCCCCTACCGCCCCCGGAAATTATATAAAACCGATTTTCTCAAAAACTATTCTAGCTAGAGACACCATAGTTGGTATGTGTATTTTCTTAGTAATTGCGCACATTTTTGTTGTGTAAAGATTTTGCCACGCCCCTTTCCGCCCCCGTAATTTGAAAAAACTCGATTATCTCCCGTAATTTTCTACCTTGTGCAATCAAATTTAGCACACTTAAATTTGATACTAATGTCCAGCAAAATTTGATCAAAATCGGAATAAAAATAGCCAAGTTATGCATATAAACGTTTTTCCATAAGCCCGGAGTTGGCCGTTGGCTGGTGGGGGCGCTAGGGGGCTCGTATGCTAGAGTGAGCGAAATACTAACATATGCTTGTGAAAAGCATGTGAACAGTTTTTTTAAATACGAAAATGCATTGGTTATTATAAATATATAATATTTGTTTTACTGGTGTATGGTATACCCAAGTCGGCGAGACGACTTACTTACTTCATTTCTTATACCTGCGGCGTGTTTCGCTTGCGAGGCTTCCCTATTTTATGGATTACGATTTTACATCGCACTACTTCTCAAATTTAAGAGTAACTACAAATTTAGGAAAAGGAGCGTCTTGAAATTTTGGTCCACACAAGCAGTGGAAATTTCTTGGGATTTAATCATGGAGGAAATGAAAACTGTTGGTGTTTAAACTATATAAAATAAGATAACAATAAGACAATCATAATATAGAAATATATGTCAAGTTAGTATGTAACCCGATTATAGATATCGATGGCTCATCAGTCATAAGTAGGTTTGAGATGGTCAGCAGTTAACAATAAAGACCTAGTGAATTAAGCTGCTATGCAATAAAGACGTATTTTGCTGACCTAACACTATGTCGAACTATGCACTGATGAGCTGTCTATTTTTACTATAAAAGAAATGCATTATTCTTAGTAAGATCAGATACCAATTGTAGTTACATCGGGTGTGCATCGCTGTGTCTTTGGCCCCCAATCTCTACCTTTGTAATCTCACTCCGAAGTCCACCCAATTTATGTGTTGGTTGCGACAACCTTTAGTCACTGGTTTATGTGCTAGTGCCTATATATATATAAATAAATAAACATTTAATAACTTCAAGAAATACTAACGTCTTTCATTGAACATTTTGGTGACCCCGACGTGATGTGAACACGCTACAAAATGTTCAATGAAAGACGTTAGTATTTCTTGAACAAAAACGTTCATCAAGGCCAGAGTAAGATTAAAGTCAACCATTACCCGCATATATGGATATGCAGAGATTCCAGCAGAGGATGCAGTTTTCTTTACACTTGACACCAAATAGGAAACATTGTTCAATGCGTGGAAGGATATCATCAAGTCTGGTGACGAATTGGCCAAATACGACAATCTGGAGGCTATGCGGATCCTACTGAAGATTACGAAGTATGTGAGAACAAATATGAAATGGCGAATGCTCGCCTCAAGGCTTTATGGACTGCTTTGGCATCGTCTGGCAAGTTGGAAGAATGCGGTGCGGCTGGCAACGGTGTTTCGCTTCCAGGAAATTCTTCAACAGATGCACAATCAACAACAACAAATACAAACGGAGCACCAGCAACTGCAGATGCAACGTCAAATGGAGCATCAACAACTGCAAATTCAACGTCAAATGGAACAACAGCAACTATTGGTTGAGAGATTGCTCTCGCCATAAGAATCTACGACTTCGTCAGGCTCACCGTCGGTTGCAACGCCGACAACAAGAGATTGTGAGTTACCCAAAATCCACATTAAGAACTTTGGTGGAGATTATATGGATTATGCCTTGCCAAAGGCTGTTGGGTAACACTAATCATCGCTACGCGCTCTGAGTTGCGGAGCCAGTGATGTTATTCGGGCTTTAGGCGCTTCTGGACAAATGGGCTGTAACTGTTGGCTCATATACTTGCTCATCAACAAGGTTGATGAGGCTACCCGACGTGAATGGATCGACAAAATTGAAGAGTTGCTCTTGGACTCACGATGCGATCGCCTTGAGCTCAGGCAAGTTGTCGATCAGGTAACGGGCAAACCGAGGGATAAAAAGGAAAAAAGGCAAGCACGCACCATGGTTGCCATTACAGGTAATTGTATGAAATGCTATAGTACTGAGCACATTCTGTCGGTCTGTCCTCAATTCCAGAGCTTAACAATCAAGCAACGTTACAACTTTGTGTTTTAATTGTTTGAAGATTGGACATGGAGTAAGCGCTTCTGACTCGAAGTCTTCTTGCAAGCATTGCAAGCGCCACCATCATTCTATGCTGCATTCTGAGGGCTATTCTACACACCATAAGAGTGAAGAGCAGCACCAAGGCAAATCAAGCCAGGCTTCTGATGAACCACCAGCGGCATCAGCAGTAGCAATGATGAATGTTACCAGACCCAGTTAGCCAAGTGGGCAAAAAGAAGTACTCTACCAACTGCATTGGGACACGTGCGAAATTCCCAAGGAGTCTCGCTTACGTGCCGTATTCTACTGGATTGCGCCTCTAACTTATCCTTCATTTCGGAACGGTGCATACAGACGTTGGGGCTTGAACGTTTGCCATTTCGAGTTGCCACATCGGGCATCTCAGTCATCAAGCAGGAATAACCAGAGGTTCCTTCTCTCTGCAGATGGTGTCGAGTCATCGCATCGATATTAATGCGCACGTTTTAGGAAATATCACCTCACCATTGGCACGAAATTCCCAAGGAGTCTCGCTTACGTGCCGTATTCTACTGGATTGCGCCTCTAACTTATCCTTCATTTCGGAACGGTGCATACAGACGTTGGGGCTTGAACGTTTGCCATTTCGAGTTGCCACATCGGGCATCTCAGTCATCAAGCAGGAATAACCAGAGGTTCCTTCTCTCTGCAGATGGTGTCGAGTCATTGCATCGATATTAATGCGCACGTTTTAGGAAATATCACCTCACCATTGGCACGTAAAAATATTGATGCTTCATCACTGTCGGTGTTTACTGGATACCAAATGTCTGACCCTGACTTCAAAACTAACGCTTCAATCGATATTTTGCTATGATTGCATTTGGTTAGTTCTCACCGGATAGAAGTTATGCGATGGTCATGGGCACCCTTTTGCAGTCAACACCATATTTAAATGGGTATTCACATACACGTACACTTAAAGATTGCCAACACTATCTACGTCATTGCTGACTACGATCTAAGATTTTGGAAACCAGAGGAAGTTCCATCACACCTCAGTAAACAAAGTGGATGAAGGGGTCGAGATGCACATCCTGTGTATGCACACCCGCAACTCGGACGGAAGATACACAATCGATTTGCCGTTCAAGGACCAAAATCCACAACTTGCGGATACATTTCAGGGAGCGATCTCTTAACGATGTACTTCCAATTTATCCAATTTTCGAATGCACAGATTCGTACTTTTTGCGGACATCGTCAAAATGTTTAGACCGATTTTAGTAGCGCCTAAACATCAAGATTTTCAACGAATCCTTTGAAGAGAAGACCCTGCGGCACCATTGAAGGATTAAAAATTGAACAAAGTCACCTAAGGCACGGCATGTGCATCGTTTCTGGCAGTTAAGGTGCTAGAATAATTTAAAACTCAAGTTTTCTAAGGCGGCTAGAATACTTTTGGATAATTTCTACGTCGATGACGTACTCAGCTAAGCCAATAGGTTTCAAATAGTAAACAAATTGCCAGCAACGAGGGCAATGAAATTGATATCTCAAGGATGGCAGCAAAAGTGCTTGGGCTGCATTGGAGTCCTGGAGAAGATGTCCTATCATAGAGGGTTTCACTAGCGGATCACATGAGTTGTACTAAGCGACAGGTGCTGCCTAACACGGCACGCATCTTTGACCCACTCAGTTTATGCGGATTGTGCATCACGAGGCATGCTAGCGAGTGAATTAATTAACTTTGATTTATTGTAGAAGGGACCATCTTGGCTGCACGACTGCGTACTATACTCAGAGGCAATGAATAGCCCACCAACTTTCTGCTCAATTCTAAAGCCAGCAGCAGAACTTGGGTTCAAAACCAAAATCTTGACAACCATTTCGAAGGATATTGAGTATTCCCCATTTGATGTACTACTCGAAAGGATATCATCTTGGATATCATCAGTCTGAACTGATTCGAGTGGTCGCTTATGTATCTCGCTTTGTTGTTAAATATTCAGGACCTCTTAAGTTTGATGAATGAACAGAGCAAAAAAGTTTTGCCTACGACAGGCACAAAATCTATTCAATGACGATAGACAGCAGCTTTTGTGTTTTCTTTTAATGAAGAACATACTTTTCTGATAAAAAATCCCAGATCGATTGTTGAAATCTCCCAATATTCAATTTTAAAGTTACGATTAAAAATGATCTTGGTGATTGTTGGCCAGTTCTTTTTACAGTAAAAGTTAAAGGTCGAAGTTGGAGTGTACCTCGTTTTGCTTGTACCACTTTGGATCGGGTTAGAGCCTTATTTAAAGGATCGTCTGTGCGACTTTGTTTCTATTGTTGATATTTACAACAGATCTATGGTCTTTTTCCATCGGTGCCAACCGATATTTCTTGCGTTGTATCCGATGATTCTACACCTTTGCACATTCTGAAGACCCTTATTGTTTTTAAAAGTAGCTCTTCTGCTTTCTGACGTGACGGTCGTGTTTTTTCATAGCTCCTGAGTTTTTATCAATAGTTATTGTTTCTCTCAATTTTTAATTGTGCTTAGTTTGTTTACGCTTTCGTTGGTGTGGTTTGCTTGACACCCGTGTGTTTTATTTGCAGAATTTGCCAAATTAATTAGTTTTTTTTTCGTGATTAGTGTTTGGTGCATTTTATATTTTTTTTCTTTCTTTTTCTCTCTCTTCATTGCTTCTGCAGTTCCTCCCCTCACCGAACTGATCGTACCATCAGTGCTAGTGTTTTTATTTATTATTTTATTTTTGTTGTTCTCTCTTCTTTGTGCTTGTGCTCAGGTTCTCTTCCGCGTAATTACTTTTGTAACGCCGCCTCTCAACTGTTAACTGTTTTTGTACTCTTTCTTATGCTGTGCACTCTAGCTGTCTCTTTGTTTGATTTATATTTATTGATTTTATATCGATAATTATCTTAGTGCTGTTTATTTAAATTTTAAATTTTCTGTATATTTTTATATATATTGTGTTTCTTTTGGCGTTTCAATGGCTTGTTGTCTACCTACTCGCAAGCATTCTGATCGTTTTGATGATCAGTATAGAGCAATATCGTGTTGGCTCTGCGATAATCTGATTCACTTAAAAAGTGCTGGCCTTAACGGCCGTGACTATGACAAATTTTCTGGTTCGTCTGTGTCTAAGCCTGAGCTTGGCTTAGTGCGCTGGACTTGCCCATCTTGTGCCAGCCAGCAGCTAGATTTTAGCCGTATGTACAGGGATCTTCGTTTAAAGTTTCTTTCTTTGAACAAACTGGCCAAACTGCTATATAATGAGTGTGATTCTAGCGTACATTTATTGTCGCAATTCAAGTTCGTTCCACCCTCTGAAAGTTGCCCAAGAAGTGTGAGTTACCTCATAAGCAGTCGCTAGCCCTCCCTATTACATCTTCTCGCATTTTGCTTTCGCCTACACCATCTTCTTGTCCCTATTTTTGCTCTTCTTTTCGGATTGAAGTGCCTTGTACAAGTATTGGTGTACCTCAATCTATCCCTCACGGGAACTCTTATCAACTGCAGGATCATGCCAGCTCCCAATCTCTCATCTCATCTCTCATCGCAAACAATTTTTTATCTCTAGGCTTGCTCCAGATACTTCTTAGACGTCTAGCGGACGTTGACGATACTATGCGCAGTACGTTCACCAGGACAAAACCTGTTACGCGCGAGCCCAAGCAGATAACTGCCCACCTCCCACCCGACCGACCGAGGGGTGCAGCCGTATAACGCACGGCACGAATCGCGTGGACAAATACACAAGAGAAAAAACAGACAAACAAATAATACTATAGCTATATAAATATTATATTAACTAAATAGGATAGGATAGATGTTTTAAGCATATTGATAGAAAACTCTGAGCTGATAACAGGGAATAGAAGGTAGTAATAAGAGCAGAGGACCCTAAAAGGTTCATGCATGGCATAGTTAGAAGAACAACGACTAAGGGATAAAGGTATCAAAGGATGTCTACTCCGTCTATATGGTACCGACAGATTTATCTGAGCTAATAACTCAGGCGAGTCGATATCACCAATTAGGAGCTTGTGCATGAAAATGACACCAAGCATAGTACTACGGTTAGTTAGGGAAGGAAGGTTAATCAAGAGAAGTCTACTAGAATACGAAGGCAAATTGACATTGCGATCCCAGCTTAAGCCACGAAGAGCAAATAGCAAAAACTGCTTTTGAACGGATTCAAGTCTAATCTGGTGCGACTCATATTGAGGTGACCAAATGCAAGATCCATACTCCAAAATAGGACGGACAAGCGAAGTAAAAAGAACTTTAGTTGTATAGGGGTCATCGAATTCTTTTGACCATCTTTTAATGAAACCCAGGACACTCATGGCCTTTGAGACCGTGGTGGAAATATGGGTGTTAAAATTTAACTTATGGTCCATAAGTAAAAATATTATTTAGACGTTCTAAAGGGCTATTGTTTAGAAAATAAGTGACCAGTTGAGGAGAGTTACGAAAAAAAGTCATTACCTTACATTTGGTAGTGTTAAGATTTAGTAGATTAAACTGGCACCAGGATTGAAAGTTTTTAAGATCAGCTTGTAGCCGACTAAATGAATCTGTATCTTTATAAGTAAGACAAAGCTTGACATCGTCAGCATACATAAGCACTCACGAATGAACAATGACTGATGGAAGATCGTTAATGAATGGTGTGAAAAGCAGAGGGCCAAGATGACTACCTTGAGGTACACCAGAAGTCACAGGAATGGAAACGGAAAAAGAATGGTGGAATATAGGAACAAGTAATAAAAGCTTTAAAAGATTTAAAATTTACTTTAACACCGACAAACTCAATCTCCTGGGTACTAGAAAATTGAATCATTTCAGATGATAAAGCAGCATCAACAGCTATCAGAACGCCACCACCTATGCGAGAAATCCGGTCACGTCTCAATATAGAAAAGTTTGTGGGAAAAACCGATGCATCAGCAATATCAGGTTTAAGCCACGTCTCTGTAAAAGCTAGAATGTTATGCTCAAAAGAAAGACTATCTACATAGAGATTAGGAAGTTTAGATTTCAGTCCTCTAACGTTCTGGTAACCCAGGTTAAGGGACGAAGCTAGTTTTTTGACACACCAGCAGATGCTGATGTGGCAGGAATAGTATTAGTTGTTGTTGTTGGCAAGCGAATCGGTTGCCGATTTTTCTTTTTTACAGTATATTCCTTAACTATTATATGTTTCGGTCAAAAATCTTCTCGACATATGGTGTCGAAGATATTGGCAGAAACACTAATTTTAAAGGACGAAATGTCCCGAGAATAAGAAAATTTAAACTTCTCCACCGCAATATTCGAAACGTTAACTTTCTTCCGAATATAGGCTATTACATCATCAGATGTGACAACAGGGTCTAGCCTAGAAACAAATATATGTTTCTTTGGTGGTATGCCAACGAGAGGCCGCGGTCCCGAAGCGTCAGCCGCAGCAGTAACGTTGGACAAGTCACCCACTGCAGCAGTCAACTTGTTTACCGGGCCCTCGATACTTTTAGAACTATCGGCAATTTCCATTGGAATGGGTAATTGCCCGGACATATCGAACACTACAATAGGCATCGATTTTAAGAGATCATTCCTAGGTGATATCGGTAATTCCTTACTAATAGCATTCACAACCGGGCTCTTAGACGATATCAATTGCTGTACATTAGGAGTGGACGGTGCATTAGACCGGTCGGGGACGATAAGAGACGCTGGCGGATCTACAGATACAGAAACACCCCAGGTCTTGGTCCTTTTACGTTTCGGAGACTCATTCATAAGCGATAAACTTCTGAACTGAGTCTCCACCGCAGTAAACTCCGCTTGGAGTTTATTAAAACCTGCCCTTAAAGTGTCAAAGCTATCTCTAGTCCGCCTCATGAAAGAGCGCATCTCATTCTCGACCTCACGGCAAGCATCACATCCATATTTTAAGCCACCACCTATAGCAATAGACTCCTTGATTCTGCCTGTGTAACCTGCACACTTAACGTGAACCGCATTGTCACACAACCAACAAAGAATATAATCATGGGAGTCAACCGCATTAGTGGCAACTATACAATTATTTTTTGAGCAGACAACCATTTTATCAAAAAGTTTAATTTAATTAAAAGGAAATACAAAAAATAAAAAATAGAAATTCTAAAGCTAAAAAATCTGTGAATAAGAATATACTGACCAGTTCTGACACAAGGGTTAATGTGCAGAGTAAGCCTTCACAACTAAAGAATTAAAAGAGATGAAAGCACAAAAACAAAAACACGTATCACAGAGTCGCGGGTATGCAAAAGACGAGAGCGCAAATCAATCAAGAATAGGAAAGAGCGGGAGAGCGCGTCAAATTGAACAAATGCAACAACAATTTGTACGCAAGAGCGCGAGAGTTAGTTAAAAACGGTAAAGACACAAAAGCAAAAGAGATAAGCAAAACAACAACACCGCTAATGCGAGTATTGTTATAAGTTTTGATTTTATTTAAATTTAAACAAAAGCGACAGCAAGAATTCGCGAAATGAAAATAAAATTCGAATGCTGAAATTATTATTAATTAATTAAATCGATAATAAATTTAAAAGTTATGGAAAAGTATTTAATCGCGAGAAAAAATAAAAGTTGATAAAAAAAACACGTCCGTCATCTGCAACGAGTGAAAGTTATAATGTTGTAGCTTATCTTGGTGACATATGCCTTGCTAAGGTTTTAATTCAAAAGTTTAAGTTTTCTAGGCCTCGCGAAATATCCTCTTTTAAAATTACTATACCAAAAAAGTATTTCACCGCTATGGTAGACGCTAACTCTGACCTTTTGACCAGAGGGCTTAGTTGTACAAGTTAACGTGGATCGCTGGGTCAGCGATCCCACTGTCTGGGTAATATGAGCCGGACCGCAAGACGCAATTCTGATGGCCAATGCTTAGGGTTTTGGGTAATTCATTTGATAAATATAAGTTAGTGGTAATTCCGACTCCAAGCGCACAAAACTGTGGCTTGCATTAAACAAGTTAATCAAAAATAATGTTAATTTATTAATATTTCTCAATTTAACAAATTAATCGAATATAAATAAACATTTATATTACTGGCGCCCAACGGAAACTTAAAGTGCCCAACAGCTTAAAAACAATTCTAAGTAAAAAATATAATGGAAATAAAAAAGCAAAAACACACAAAGTTTTAAACACTGTAGCAAAAATATTATTACTACAAAAAAAAAAAAAAAACCAAAAACCAAAAACAAAGTCACGTCACTGGACTGGTGACGGCAGCGGCGAAGAAACAAATTGAAGACGAGAAGCAGCCACAACAAACGAAAAAAAACTCCACCAAGTACGGCCGGCCACAATCCAGCAACAAGAGGGCAGAGAAATTCATCAACAAAAAAATTAAAATGTAAAATTTGTTGTTTAAATATAATTAATTGTGGATTGTCGAAAATTTAATATGTCGCTTGGCGCTAGGGTTGGTTAGTTAACAAAAACGTCGCGGTAGACATGCTCTGTTTTAATTGATTCTAAAACAAAATTTTGCACCAATCATTCAAAAACCATTTGCATTATTATACGAAATCTTTGTTCCCTTCTGTTAATGTGGAGAGATAATCAGAAAAACAGTGAACAAAGTAACGAGGAATTATTAGGGGTTATAGGAGACAACAGTGAGCAAGTGAACAAAAACTACAAAATGCCAACAACAGAGGAGGTGATGAAAATAGTACAAGTGGCAGTCAGACTGCGTTTGACCATCAGGCTGCACAGATGCAGTCTATTTTCACACAACAGTTAAACCAAGAAATGGAGTTTTTAAGGACTCAGCTAGAAGGTTAAAAACCAGTTGCACCGGAGGTGGACGTCTATAGGGATGCCGAAATCATCCCAGGCATAGAGTGTAGGGAACCATTAGATATCGTTAGATCCTTGCCAGATTTCAATGGCAATCAAAACGAGTGTATTTCATGGCGCTCCGCAGCTTCATTCGCATATAAGCTATTTCGACCTTATAGGGGCACCTTCCACTATCAAGCAGTAGGCACCCTACGAGGGAACCCTAAGAGCAGTCACTGTCTCTTACTATGATGAGGTAGAAAAAACCTTGACCCTCCTCCCGAATAAGACAATTATGACACTGTGCTTAATGAACTCGGGACTAAAGAAATCCCTCATGGCAGTAGTATTGCCAGCAAATCCCAAAGATTTACCCACTGCGCTAGCATTAGCGCACAAAGCTGAAGTAAGCCACGACTACGGAGCTTTTGCTGCAAGCTTTGCGCGGGCTACTGAAGCAAAGGTTCAGGGCTCCTTTAAACAAAAAAATCAACATTTTCGAAATAATGCTAATCAGATTAAGGGCTCAGAAAACAGCCAGGGGGCATTTAGAAAAACTCCCCATTACCCTAGGGTTCATAAAAAACCAAACAATAAAGTGAAGCGCTTACAAAATCCCATGTATCAGGCGTTCCCAGCACCAAAGCCCATGGAGGTCGATTCCTCTTCAAAGTATAGGCAACCAACCAGATATTCGGGAAACAAGTCTTAAGATTACCCTGCGGAAGAAGCCTATGATAAAGAAGTAGAGGCGAGCATCCTGGCAGCTAGTGATGACTTGTCAGATGGTGAAGAATCTTGTAATTTTTTAGGGAACACTCCCTTCTACCGTTCATCACAAGAACAGTAGAACATTTTACAAATTGGGATTTCATCAATTAACACTAGCAGAAAAAGACAGGGAGAAAAGTGCTTTTTCTGCAATAATGGAAGTATGAATTCTGCAGACTTTCGTTCGGTCTCAAAAATGCTCCCAGTATCTTCCAGAGGGCCATCGATGACGTCCTTAGGGAAAAGATAAGTATAACATGCTACGCCAAGTACCCTTTTCGATCTCAGATCATTACTTGGCCTTGCGAGCTATTATCGCTGCTTCATAAGAGACTTCGCGAAAATCGCAGGTCCCCTCACAGATATTTTAAATGTCCAAAATGGAAAAGTTAGCAAAAACAAAATAAAAATCGAGTTTACTTAAGAAGAACTGCAGACATTCTTCAAGCTAAATGATATTTTAGCATCGGAGGAAGTTTTTTTTATCTTACCCAGATTATCGACAACCATTCGATCTTACCACAGACACATCTGGTGATGGGCTAGGCGCTGTCCTTTCACAAAAAGGCAGACAATTACCATGATATCCCGTTAATTACGTAATAACGAAAGAAATTTTGCGACCAACGAAAGAGAGCTCCTTGCCATAGTGTGGTCACTAAAGAACTTGAGAAACTATCTTTATGGGGTAAGAGACTTAAACATATTTACCGACCATCAGCCGTTAACCTTCGCTATATCAGACAAAAATTCGAACGCGAAATTAATACTCTGGAAAGCATATATTGCCGGACGTGGCGCAAAAATAATTTACAAACCAGGAAAGGAAAATTTTGTAGCAGACGCCCTTTCGCGTCAGAACATTAACGGTCTCGAAGCACCAGATTCAAAATCAGAGTCCGATTGGGCAACCTGCCATAGTGAAGAGTCTCTGACCTACACTATTGATGTATCCCATAATCCCTTAAATTGTTTTCGATATCAAATCGTAATTAAGAAAGCAGAGATCCCTTTGGTAAGGACATTTGCTCTCTTCCAGAGTAAGTCCAGGCACATAATACGCACATCAAACCCTGATTCACTTTTACAGACACTGCACTACAAACAACGTTTGTCAACAAGTATGATGTGCTCAAAAAGAAACCAATGATGTCAGCCGAGTCATAAATCAACAGAACACGATATTAGTTTGGAGCGTAGTCCGGTTATATGCCGGAGATTGTTTATGCTCAGTTCGTGGAGGAAAGGCAGGCTTAAGTGTTCCCGGTACTTCGTACATTACGAACTGAGCATAAATATAACCGGACTACGCTCAAAACTAATATGGGGCCCTGTATTGAGCAGCAGTGTCACTATTGGGATTGTCGCAATTTGGTTACCCATTTATCTGGCCATTCGCAGTCTCCAGAGACGCAAGTTAGTGGCAACTCTTCAGAAGTCTCTTGACCTACAGACGGCCTCCACTTAAGTGAGGGAGGAGTTGACATGGGCAAGAGAATATAGCTAATAATGCATTTGGCATTACCAAGATCGCTGGGTCAGCGAACTGTCTGGGTAATATGAGCCGGCCCGCAAGACGTTGACCGCTGCTAGCGGCACAAGACGCAGTGTCAGCATTGTGATGGCCAATTCATAGGGTTCTTGTGTAGTTTATTTAATAAATATAAGTTAGTTGTAATTCCGACTCCAAGCGAACAAAACTGTGGCTTGCATTAAACGAATTAATCAAATAAAAATTAACATTTATATTTCTCAATACACAAATTAATCGAATATAAATAAACATTTATATTACTTACACAAGTTTGCACCCAACAAGCGCTCCAGCTCGTTGCCTGTACACCTTCCTAATTTTACTTCTCGGTTATCTATTTCAAAAAACTAATACCGTCTAGTATTTGCATTAATTATCAAAATGTAAGAGAACTTCTTACGAAGCTCTCGAAAATGTTCTGTGATAGCCAAACCTTTTCGGTTGACAGCTTTTTCTTAAACTAGGATCAACTCCTATGTGGAAAACGAAATTCTTTCTAATAACGATGTTGGTCACCGTGGCGGATACCACTGTTATTTCTGTATCTCAAACACAGCCCCTTGTGAAGCCTGAAGATCCTTATCACCCTACCATTGAAGTTATTATTTCTTACAATTCCCTTTCTAATTCTTTGATAACGTCTCAGTTTCTCGTCGTTAATGTTTGTCAAATTTCAATCAAACCTTATTTCCTCTTTTGATTGGTCATTTCTATTTGAGTGCTGTGATAAAGATTTTGTAGTTCATTTTTTCACTCTGCTCTTAATTCTCTAATTGATATCCAGTAAGCCGGTTTGGTTAACACGTAGGCTATATAATCTCCGTAATATTAAAAGGTTTAAAAAATTCGTTCGTGACTTAACTAATGCTACAATAAATATATCGTGTGATGAAAGGTTGAATTCTGTCAGAACCCCCAAAAATTTTACAACATTGTTAATTCTAAATGACGCTCTAACCTACTACCTTCCACCTTCAGACTTAATGACCATGACCAGATAAAACTAATGTAGATATTGCAGATCGTTTGCTAAATTCTTTCAGTCGACTAATAAGTGATGTAGTAGTAGAATATACTACTGCTTCACATCCCACATCCTATCCATTTTTAATCCTACATTTAAATTGTAAGCTTTTTCGTAGTATTACTGAAGACTGTATTATTTCTAGCTTATCATCTATGAAGTCTTCCTCCGTACCCGGGCCTGATAATATGCCTAGTTGCATCCTTAAAATGTGTTTGATTTCCCTATCTAAGCCCTTATCTCGGTTATTCTTTAGCTTCAGGCTTACCAGCCTTTTAGAATTTACTACCCTTGTACAGCATGGCTTCCGTAAAAAGTGTCAAACTGATGTTAATTATACCGACTTAAGTAAGGCTTTCGATACTGTTGATCATTCTATGCTTCTTACGAAACTTAACATTATGGGCTTGTCCCCGAAACTGTTGGCGAAACCCCAGGTGTCTCCCTGGGGCAGTCATCTGGGCCCACTGTTATTTACCCTGTTTATAAATGATTTGCCCTTGGTCTTAGTTCATTCACGATAACGTCAAGATTTGTTATTCCTATAATGATCCTTCTGTCCAACCGTACTTGCAATCAGATCTGCATTCTGTGATTGGTGCGATGTTAATAAACTACACCCCAATACCTTCAAGTGCTCTTTTATGAAATTCAGTCGTTTGTCTCCGTTCATAGCCCATTACTCCATTAAGTCTGTTCTGTTAGATTGTGTACCATCCTTCAAAGACTTAGGCGTTATGTTTGAGCCAAAACTTTCATTTAATGTTCATATTTCTTCAATTGTCAATAGAGCATGCAGCCTTCTTGGCTTTATTAAACGTTGGGCCAAAGCATTTGACGATCCCTATGTAACAAAGGTCTTATACACTTAGTTCGCCCTACTCTAGAATATTGCTCGCCAGTGTAGAACCCTCAATATGATGTTCACCAGCGTAGTATTGAATCGGTTCAGAAGCAATTCCTTCAGTTTGCGTTACGTGTTCTTAATTCGTACCGGAACCTTCGCCTTCCTTCCTATTCTGACAGACTTCTTCTTATTAATCGTATTTGGCATTCTCTTTCTCCATAAACTAGTCAACGGGTAAGTCAATTTGACTAATTTACTAGATATGCTATAGAAGTTTTTGTCCTATTCACCTTAGTAGATGTCTGACTAACTACTTTCTTCACAAACCTTTTCGTGTTCTTTGTCAATCTTTTAACAACTTTTCTCACCTTATCTCTCCTCATCTTTTTGTCATTTCACTTCGTTCTCTACTTTTCAATAATCTGCAAGGTTTCCTCTGAATTTATTTTGGACATCGCATTGCAAGCAACTCTTCCCTGGCCCAATTGGGGATGTTTAGTTGCGTATATGGCTATACCACCATAGTTGGTATGTATACTTGCTTAGTAATTGCGCACATTTTTTATGTCTAAAGATTTTGCCACGCCCTTTTCCCCGTAATTTAAAAAACTCGATTATCTCCCGTAATTTTCTACCTTGTGCAATCAAATTTAGCACACTTAAATTATACTAATATCCAGCAAAACACCAAATTTGATCAAAATCGGAATAAAAATAGCCAAGTTATGTATATAAACGTTTTTCCATATGCCCGGAGTTGGCCGTTGGCTGGTGGGGGCGCTAGGGTGCTTGTATGCTTGAGTGAGCGAAATACTAAGATATGCTTGTAAAAAGCAAGTGAACAGATTTTTTTAAAAATACGAAAATGCATTTGTTATTATAAATTTGAAATATTTGTTTTACTGGTGTATGGTATACCTAAGTCGGCGAGACGACTTACTTACTTGATTTTATCTCAAGCTTATTCGTCGACTGCTGTTTCAGTTGACGGAAATAAATAAATAAATAAGTAAACAGCTGTGACCGAAATATTGTATAAATAGATAAATGCATTTGTTGTTATAAATTTAAAATATTTTTTTTGCGTGCATGGTATACGGAAGTCGGCGAGATTACTTACCTACTTCATTTTAACTACAAATACTTGAACTGGCACGTCAATGCCGTGACGTGCTTTCGATACTGTACTGTTTTTTTTTAGAATGCCTTTATTTCAACAAAGAAACGGGTTGTAAGACTAGGTGTTACATATATTCTTAAGAGGGAGAGCAAAAGTACTTACGTATATATGGTTCGACCACTGATTCATAAGTAGATCCTTCCATATTTTAATATCCATTCGAGTGTAACTCGTGGATCTACTTGTATGTATAATATGTATGTGTAATATGTTTACATGTAAGTTAACTACAGGAAAACCAACAGCATTAGCAAAATTAGGTTTCAATCACGTCTTAACATAATATTAATGGGTTATTTTTAATATTTAATTAGGAGAATCGATTGATTCGTAATTTTGGTATTACCGTTTTTTATAATATATTTAAGATCTATAGACTTGTGGTATTCGCATTAATATAATTGTTATTAATTTTAGATTTTAATCCTGATGCTTTACTCAGTAAGTTTGAGGTGTTCCGTTCATTCAAATAGCGACTTAATCCTCGAGAATTAAAAGCGTTCTTGAGTTTTGATTTATTTTCGCTGTGATCCAACAATCGACTAAAGTCTGTTTGTGACCAATGGTTTTGCCTCGAAATGTCGGAATATATGTGCTTGAAATATAAAAGCATGGATAGATATTTCCAAATATTAGTAAAAGTTTGTAAGTACAAATTTAAATACAATTAGCAATACTATTGTCTAAGACTGGAAAGTTAACTATTTGCAAAAATAAATAACAGAATCTAATTTGATAATATTAATAATATATAATATTAATAAAATCTTATAGGAATTCATTTTGACATACATTAATTTTTCTTTGTGTAAATGTAATTTAGTAGTCATTACTTTTTAACCAATCCAGATATACCATTATTTAAGACTTTGGCGCCGCACGGTGCCCATTTTACATAGCAAAAATCATAAATCAATGAAGGGAAAAATTTGAAAATTTGATTATGAAAAGTATTTGATAGAACATTTTTTAACCTTCAAAATGTATGTTATGTTTGGGTATTCGTAGTGCTTTAATATTCAGGTCCATATCAAAAAATATTAGATTAATTTATTTTTATATTTTTGAAATAGTGGTAGTTTTTGCGACCTTTGTGTTGTTATCTAAAATTCTATCAGGCTTCAGGTCATTTTTCCAAATGAAAATAAAAAATAAAACGTAGTTTTTAAATTTATTTCTTTTCCGATATATTTCGGTTGCGCAGCGGCAAGCGTCTTCAGGGCAACTACAATAAAATACAAGAAACATTTAACAATTATGTGACATTTATCAATTTTGTAACATACATTATTTAACACGTCAGCACCGTTCGACGTGGAGTTAAGAACTAATTTTTGTCAAGTAAATGTCTGTATATGTGAGCGCAGTTGTCGGTATCAGTCTTAAAGTTAAGTCGTTTGGCGCTCGGTGTATTGATGATATGTAGCATCTCCATGGTAAACCTTTTGTTGTAGTGCCGCTCTTCATCTAATATTGTTGTCTCTTCTAAATTCGGTGCATGGCCACTAGTTGCACAGTGTGTCATTAGTGCTGTTTTTGATGTGTCTGAGTAATGTCTCATTTTATAGTCAGATTTGTGTTGGGAAATCCTAGTTTTTAATTTCGATTTGGTCGTCCCTATGTATATCTTATTGCACGGTATGTTTCCTTGTCCATTGCATGGGATTTTGTATATTACATTGCTTCTATTAGTCATCTCTATCTTGGATTTTGTTTTGTTAAATATATGTTTGAGAGTATTGTCAGGTTTATGTGCTATTTTTATTCCATCTTTGTCATAACAATCCGAATGTGTTAGTCTTTCTGATAATTTGGGTACATAAGTGACCGATATGTAGGTTTTTTTATTCTTAGTATTGTCAATGGGGGATTTATGTTTTTTGAATAATGTCCTGATTACGTTATCTGGAAAATCGTTGTCCTTTAAAATATTTATTATTTCCATCTTCGTTTCTTCATGGTATATTTTATCCGAAATGTTCAGCATCCGTTGGATACAGCTCCTTGCTGTATTTATTATCATCGTCTTAGGGTGTCTTGAGTTAAAATTAATGATTTGTCCTGATGCTGTTGGCTTCCTGTACCATTTTAGTTTTAATTCGTTTCCTCGTCTGATGACCAAAGAGTCCAAATACGCTAGTTTTCCATTGTCTTCCAGCTCCATAGTGAATTTTATATTCCTGTCAAATGAATTTAGGGTGTCCAGTGTTTTATCGATGTCATCTTGGTGTATAATTGAAAAAATATCATCTACATATTTCGTCAATAATCTTGGTGGTCTGGTTAGTTTATCCATTGTAGTGTCCAGAAGATTTTCCATGACGATGTCAGCAATGACAGGTGAGGCCGGAGATCCCATCGGCATTCCTTTTAATTGTATAAATGTTTGGTCCTTATAAGTAAAATATCTATTCTCTTGGATGCAGAATTTTACTATTTCCATAAATAAAGCTTTTGGTATCTTTGTGTGTTCCTGTATTTTAGTCCATTTGTTCCTGATTGTGTCCAATGCTAAATCCGTTGGAATGCTTGGAAATAATGACGTGGTATCAGAATTTTACTATTTCCATAAATAAAGTGTAGTATACTTTTATAAATAGCACATAGGCCACATACTTTTAGGAACAGATTATACGTAATTGGAACTTAAGCATAAGATTATACGTAATTAGAACTTAAGCATAATGTTTAGCTTTAAGTACCGTTAAGGACACTAGCCATAAGACCAATGTTAATGTTCTCCTATAAATACCGGGCTTGCGGCCCCAATAAATCACTTGAAGTCAAACCTTGCCTTCGCCTATTTCATGGCGATCCTGCCTACTATCGGCAACAAATAAAATAAAGGCAAAATAAAATAAATCCTTGCCATTCAAAAAAGGCAAAAGTGAAAAAAAAAGGAAGCAGGCTGAAGTATCAATGCCAAAGGATAAAGAAGCGCTACAAAAGGCGTTGGAGGACTGCCCGCTGGACGGACCACGGCCGCTGACTATCGAGGAATACCGAGCCAGGCAACCTGCAGCACGAGCGGAGCTGGCAAGAAGGTGGCGAGAGGAGGACGCCCTGACGGCAATCCCCCTTGTCCTAAGGCCAAAGCGCCGAGGCGGCCACCTGGTCCGCATAAGGAAGCAACGTGCGGCTCTACTGGCGCAAATCAACAGCGACCCGCCACCACCCTGGGCAGAAGCGTGCAAACTCTGGAGCAGGATAGATGAGTTGGAGAAAACGCACGAGAGAAATCAGCAGGCAAGGCGGCAACAACAGCAGATTTTTAATAATCAATTTAATAAAAAAGAGTGCTCATAATAGCACCTTTGTGGTAAGAGGCGATTTTTGCGCTGCCACTATAAATTAATGTAAATACACAAAAACAAAAAAACACAAAAAAAAAATGAAATAAAATGGAAAAATATTAATATATTTTGTTTATAAATTTCTGTATTTGAATAAGTCTATCATTGCCAAAATACCCTAGAAACAAAAGAAAGAAGAAAAAAAAAAAAAAAAAAAAAAAAAAAAAAAATCACATATACACTAAAATGAAAACTACACAAAAACGAAAAAAAAAACAAATATATACATAGATAATTAAATAATAAATTACAAACAGCCTAATATACCCCAACATACCCTAAAGAAGAACACATGTCAAACATGTGCAGTCAAAAGTGCACAAACAACAAAAGCACACTTGAAAAGCTTGCCGCGATCAAAGCAAACTTTTGAAAAAAAAAATTAAAATTCACAAAGCTTGCAAGCACACATAAAGCTTTCTGATCGCAGCAAGCTCAACAAGATCAAATCTGCCCAATAACGAAGTCTAAATACCCTATAAGAAAAATTACAAAATATTTTTTGGAAATAATTAAATATTAGAAAATAGAATTATAAACAATTTGAAAAAAACAATAACAAAAAAAAATAGGAGAATCAGAAAATGAAATAATTAAGAGAACAAAATTATTTTAATTAAAAAAAAAAAAAAAAAAAAAAAATCAAAAGTAACATAATTTCAATGGACCAGAACATAGAAATATTGAAAGAAAAATTTCAGAAGGCATACAAGTGCCTAAATAAAACAATTTATATACACCCTCAAACCATAAACAAGCACCTTGAAACTATCTTCGACAGTTATAATAGAATAAAGAGTAGCAGTACAGACATATGCAATGAATCTAGCAGTAAAAGCTTTACTGAGCTAATATACAGTTTAAATAAACAACTAATAAGTATAGCAACAAAACATAATATAAAATTCACAATACCGGTAGATTCGAGTCTAGAAGCAACTTTTGAACCTCTAGTAGCAAAAGACACAGAAGAACCAGCTGTAAAAGATAACCCAGGAGACATTCAAGATATATCAGGTGTAAAAGATAACCCAGAAAACATTCAAGATAATACAAAACCAAAGATGGTGCAAACAAAGATTGAATTTCTTAATACAGCTTCTAAGCTGATTCAAGAGTATGATGGTGGAGTAGAAACAATTCAAAGTTTCATAGATTCACTGGAATTAATCAACGAAATAAAAGCAGAACATGAAGAAACAGCTATTAAAGTCATAAAAACAAAACTAAAAGGGGACGTTAGACTACTAGTTACTAATGAAAACACTATAAATGGTATAATCCAAACATTAAAGAAAGAAATTAAGGGTGAAACAGTTCAGGTAGCAGAGGCAAGATTAATGAATTTAAAACAAAATGGCAAGAACGCAAATTCATTTATGTCAGAAATAGAAAATCTTACTAAATCATTGAAACGCGCATTCATAACAGACAACGTAAACCCTGAAACAGCAAAGAAATATGTCACTCAAACAGCAGTGAAATCAATCATAAAGAACTGCGATAACGAAAAGGTCCGAACAATAATAGAAGCAGGCAATTTTACTGAAATGAAAAGTATTTGATAGAACATTTTTTAACCTTCAAAATGTATGTTATGTTTGGGTATTCGTAGTGCTTTAATATTCAGGTCCATATCAAAAAATAATAGATTAATTTATTTTTATATTTTTGAAATAGTGGTAGTTTTTGCGACCTTTGTGTTGTTATCTAAAATTCTATCAGGCTTCAGGTCATTTTTCCAAATGAAAATAAAAAATAAAACGTAGTTTTTAAATTTATTTCTTTTCCGATATATTTCGGTTGCGCAGCGGCAAGCGTCTTCAGGGCAACTACAATAAAATACAAGAAACATTTAACAATTATGTGACATTTAACAATTTTGTAACATACATTATTTAACACGTCAGCACCGTTCGACGTGGAGTTAAGAACTAATTTTTGTCAAGTAAATGTCTGTATATGTGAGCGCAGTTGTCGGTATCAGTCTTAAAGTTAAGTCGTTTGGCGCTCGGTGTATTGATGATATGTAGCATCTCCATGGTAAACCTTTTGTTGTAGTGCCGCTCTTCATCTAATATTGTTGTCTCTTCGAAATTCGGTGCATGGCCACTAGTTGCACAGTGTGTCATTAGTGCTGTTTTTGATGTGTCTGAGTAATGTCTCATTTTATAGTCAGATTTGTGTTGGGAAATCCTAGTTTTTAATTTCGATTTGGTCGTCCCTATGTATATCTTATTGCACGGTATGTTTCCTTGTCCATTGCATGGGATTTTGTATATTACATTGCTTCTATTAGTAATCTCTATCTTGGATTTTGTTTTGTTAAATATATGTTTGAGAGTATTGTCAGGTTTATGTGCTATTTTTATTCCATCTTTGTCATAACAATCCGAATGTGTTAGTCTTTCTGATAATTTGGGTACATAAGTGACCGATATATAGGTTTTTTTATTCTTAGTATTGTCAATGGGGGATTTATGTTTTTTGAATAATGTCCTGATTACGTTATCTGGAAAATCGTTGACCTTTAAAATATTTATTATTTCCATCTTCGTTTCTTCATGGTATATTTTATCCGAAATGTTCAGCATCCGTTGGATACAGCTCCTTGCTGTATTTATTATCATCGTCTTAGGGTGTCTTGAGTTAAAATTAATGATTTGTCCTGATGCTGTTGGCTTCCTGTACCATTTTAGTTTTAATTCGTTTCCTCGTCTGATGACCAAAGAGTCCAAATACGCTAGTTTTCCATTGTCTTCCAGCTCCATAGTGAATTTTATATTCCTGTCAAATGAATTTAGGGTGTCCAGTGTTTTATCGATGTCATCTTGGTGTATAATTGAAAAAATATCATCTACATATTTCGTCAATAATCTTGGTGGTCTGGTTAGTTTATCCATTGTAGTGTCCAGAAGATTTTCCATGACGATGTCAGCAATGACAGGTGAGGCCGGAGATCCCATCGGCATTCCTTTTAATTGTATAAATGTTTGGTCCTTATAAGTAAAATATCTATTCTCTTGGATGCAGAATTTTACTATTTCCATAAATAAAGCTTTTGGTATCTTTGTGTGTTCCTGTATTTTAGTCCATTTGTTCCTGATTGTGTCCAATGCTAAATCCGTTGGAATGCTTGGAAATAATGACGTGGTATCAGAATTTTACTATTTCCATAAATAAAGTGTAGTATACTTTTATGAATAGCACATAGGCCACATACTTTTAGGAACAGATTATACGTAATTGGAACTTAAGCATAAGATTATACGTAATTAGAACTTAAGCATAATGTTTAGCTTTAAGTACCGTTAAGGACACTAGCCATAAGACCAATGTTAATGTTCTCCTATAAATACCGGGCTTGCGGCCCCAATAAATCACTTGAAGTCAAACCTTGCCTTCGCCTATTTCATGGCGATCCTGCCTACTATCGGCAACAAATAAAATAATGGCAAAATAAAATAAATCCTTGCCATTCAAAAAAGGCAAAAGTGAAAAAAAAAGGAAGCAGGCTGAAGTATCAATGCCAAAGGATAAAGAAGCGCTACAAAAGGCGTTGGAGGACTGCCCGCTGGACGGACCACGGCCGCTGACTATCGAGGAATACCGAGCCAGGCAACCTGCAGCACGAGCGGAGCTGGCAAGAAGGTGGCGAGAGGAGGACGCGCTGACGGCAATCCCCCTTGTCCTAAGGCCAAAGCGCCGAGGCGGCCACCTGGTCCGCATAAGGAAGCAACGTGCGGCTCTACTGGCGCAAATCAACAGCGACCCGCCACCACCCTGGGCAGAAGCGTGCAAACTCTGGAGCAGGATAGATGAGTTGGAGAAAACGCACGAGAGAAATCAGCAGGCAAGGCGGCAACAACAGCAGATTTTTAATAATCAATTTAATAAAAAAGAGTGCTCATAATAGCACCTTTGTGGTAAGAGGCGATTTTTGCGCTGCCACTATAAATTAATGTAAATACACAAAAACAAAAACACAAAAAAAAAAAATGAAATAAAATGGAAAAATATTAATATATTTTGTTTATAAATTTCTGTATTTGAATAAGTCTATCATTGCCAAAATACCCTAGAAACAAAAGAAAGAAGAAAAAAAAAAAAAAAAAAAAAAAAAAATCACATATACACTAAAATGAAAACTACACAAAAACGAAAAAAAAACAAATATATACATAGATAATTAAATAATAAATTACAAACAGCCTAATATACCCCAACATACCCTAAAGAAGAACACATGTCAAACATGTGCAGTCAAAAGTGCACAAACAACAAAAGCACACTTGAAAAGCTTGCCGCGATCAAAGCAAACTTTTGAAAAAAAAATTAAAATTCACAAAGCTTGCAAGCACACATAAAGCTTTCTGATCGCAGCAAGCTCAACAAGATCAAATCTGCCCAATAACGAAGTCTAAATACCCTATAAGAAAAATTACAAAATATTTTTTGGAAATAATTAAATATTAGAAAATAGAATTATAAACAATTTGAAAAAAAACAATAACAAAAAAAAATAGGAGAATCAGAAAATGAAATAATTAAGAGAACAAAATTATTTTAATTAAAAAAAAAAAAAAAAAAAAAAAAATCAAAAGTAACATAATTTCAATGGACCAGAACATAGAAATATTGAAAGAAAAATTTCAGAAGGCATACAAGTGCCTAAATAAAACAATTTATATACACCCTCAAACCATAAACAAGCACCTTGAAACTATCTTCGACAGTTATAATAGAATAAAGAGTAGCAGTACAGACATATGCAATGAATCTAGCAGTAAAAGCTTTACTGAGCTAATATACAGTTTAAATAAACAACTAATAAGTATAGCAACAAAACATAATATAAAATTCACAATACCGGTAGATTCGAGTCTAGAAGCAACTTTTGAACCTCTAGTAGCAAAAGACACAGAAGAACCAGCTGTAAAAGATAACCCAGGAGACATTCAAGATATATCAGGTGTAAAAGATAACCCAGAAAACATTCAAGATAATACAAAACCAAAGATGGTGCAAACAAAGATTGAATTTCTTAATACAGCTTCTAAGCTGATTCAAGAGTATGATGGTGGAGTAGAAACAATTCAAAGTTTCATAGATTCACTGGAATTAATCAACGAAATAAAAGCAGAACATGAAGAAACAGCTATTAAAGTCATAAAAACAAAACTAAAAGGGGACGTTAGACTACTAGTTACTAATGAAAACACTATAAATGGTATAATCCAAACATTAAAGAAAGAAATTAAGGGTGAAACAGTTCAGGTAGCAGAGGCAAGATTAATGAATTTAAAACAAAATGGCAAGAACGCAAATTCATTTATGTCAGAAATAGAAAATCTTACTAAATCATTCAAACGCGCATTCATAACAGACAACGTAAACCCTGAAACAGCAAAGAAATATGCCACTCAAACAGCAGTGAAATCAATCATAAAGAACTGCGATAACGAAAAGGTCCGAACAATAATAGAAGCAGGCAATTTTACTGAAATGAATGATGTTATAGCTAAATTTGTAAATACATCTACAAATATAGAACAAGATCACAGCGTGTTTTATACTAAAAGAAACAATTACACAAATAGGAACTCGTACAATAATAATAGAAATTATAATAATAATTATCAAAATAGAAACCCAAATGATAATACTAACTATAACAATACTAGGAATTACAATAACTATAGTAATAATTATAATCGAAGAAATTATAACAATAGATATACCAAAACTAATTATCCTCCTAAAACACAACAAAATAATAATGTTAGATTTACAAATGTAGAAGAAAATTCGGAAAACTCCGAAAGTCCTCTGGTGTAAAAAATCGAACAAATAAAATATATAATTTAAATTGCAACCTTAATAGCTACATAACTTTAAACTTTGACGATGTAGGGACAATAAAATTACTATTAGACACAGGAGCTGATGTATCACTAATAAAACAAGAAATATTAAGAAAAGACAATACAGTTAACATACAAAAACGGACAAAACTTAGTGGAATAGGCAAAGACGTCCTATTTACAATAGGCGAAACCAAACTAAAGGTCAGCAACCTCTCAACGGTACACACCTTCCAAGTAATAGAAAATGATTTCCCCATCCCATGTGACGGAATCTTGGGGCTTGACTTTATAAAAAAATTCAATTGCACACTCAATTATTCCACCAACAAATTGATAATAGATCCATATAAATCAAGATATAAACTTATAATCAATATAGGGATCAGTCAAAACACACATGTATTCCATATTCCACCTAGAACAGAAAAAATTGTACGCATTACAATATCCTCAAACAACAATAACATCTTTATCCCTAATCAAGAATTACACCCGGGGGTATTCGTCGCAAACACTATTGCTTCTAAGACTAACCCATATGTCCGCATATTAAATACTAACAACACAGACGTGCAAATTACAAATATAAACCTATTAAATGAAAAACTGTCCGATTATGAAATCTTAAAAATAGACAAACAACATGATTCAAAACATAAACCCACAATAATGAACAAACTAGCAGCCCATTTTCCCGATTTCGTGAAAGAACCTCTACATAAATTATGCTCAGAATTTGATGATGTATTCGCAATAGAATCTGAACAAATATCGTCCAACAATTTCTATAAACAAAAATTAAGACTCAAAGACACAACACCAGTCTACACCAAAAACTACAGGATAGCACACAGTCAAAAAAACGAAATCAATAAACAAGTGGACAAATTGATCAATGATGATATTATTGAACCATCAATGTCTGAGTTCAATAGTCCGATTTTATTGGTTCCTAAAAAGTCGCTACCTGGCAGCAAGGAAAAACGGTGGAGATTGGTAGTTGATTATAGAAAAATTAACAAACAACTAGTAGCGGATACATTCCCACTACCCAGAATGGACGATATCCTTGACCAGCTGGGACGCGCTAAATACTTCTCTTGTTTAGACTTAATGTCAGGATTTCATCAAGTAGAATTAGAAGAAAAATCTCGGGACATAACATCATTTTCCACAGATAAGGGCTCATTCAGATTCAAGCGATTACCATACGGATTAAAAATTGCACCAAACTCGTTTCAAAGAATGATGTCCCTTGCATTCACGGGTCTATCACCATCCCAAACATTCCTTTATATGGATGATCTAATTGTAATTGGGTGCTCTGAAAGTCACATGATCAGAAACTTAAGGGATGTTTTTGAAACCTGCCGAAAATATAACTTAAAATTGCACCCAGACAAATGCTCCTTCTTCAGACATGAAGTTACTTTTCTAGGACACAAATGCACAAATAAAGGAATTTTACCAGACGAAAGCAAGTTCAAAACGATTCAAGATTACCCGACTCCCAAGAATGGCGACGAAGCCAAAAGATTTGTAGCATTCTGTAATTACTACCGTAGATTCATTCCAAACTTTGCATACCATGCACAATTTATCAATAGATTATCTAGGAAAAATGTAGAATTTAACTGGGATGCAAACTGTCAAGCAGCTTTTGAATACCTAAAAAACAAATTATTAAGCCCACAAATACTTCAATATCCAGATTTTAATAAAAAATTCTGTATCACAACTGATGCAAGCAAGATCGCATGTGGAGCAGTCCTCAGCCAAGAATTTGATGGACTCCAATTACCCGTATCATTATTGCGAAAGCAATAAGTCAACAATCGAGCAAGAATTAACAGCAATACATTGGGCAATTCAATATTTCAAACCATACATATACGGAAAAAAATTCCTAATCAGAACTGACCATCAGCCACTAACATACCTATTTTCTCTAAAAAACCCATCGTCAAAGCTTACTAGAATAAGGCTAGATTTAGAAGAGTTCGATTTTACTATAGAATACATCAGGGGACAAGAAAATTTCGCAGCGGATGCTCTCTCCAGAATTGAATTTGAAAATATAAAAAACATAGAAACTAATAAAATACTTAAAGTAGCAACAAGATCAGAAACAAAAAAATTAATTCATAAGGAAAACAAATTTAACAATAACAGAATAGAAACACCAAGAATATATGAAATAATAAATCCTAACGAAGCCAAAAAAAACGCGCAAATTAAATTCAAAAAATGCAAATGTTTTATTACCAAAAATAAAGAAAAATTACTCTCCTTCAACATAGGCGATTTGATCATTAGTGGAAGAATAGATCTAGATCGATTCCTTCCAAGGCTTGAAAAAGAAGCCGGTGCTCAAAAAATCTATAAACTGAAGATAGACATGTCAGAAAAACTATTTAGGTCACTTACACCTAATGAACTAAAACAAAAAGGAAAAGACACATTAAAACATTTAGAAATAGCAGTTCTACCTCAAGTAAAAGTAATAACAAATAAAGAAGAAATAAGAAATACATTAAATAAATATCATAATGACCCAATAGAGGGAGGTCACTGCGGGGTAAACAGAACACTAGGAAAAATAAAAAGAGATTTCTTTTGGAAAAATATGTCTCGGGATATTGCAACATACATCAAAAATTGCGAAAAGTGCAAACTAGCCAAAGTAACCAGACACAACCACTCCCCATTGGTCATAACACCAACCCCTGCAACCACTTTTGACACAATAATAATAGATACAATTGGACCATTACCAAAAACAATGAACGGTAATGAATACGCAGTTACTATTATCTGCGATCTGTCCAAATATCTCATATCAATACCAATACCAAACAAAAGTGCAAAAGCGGTTGCAAAGGCAATATTTGAAAAATTCATTTTAATTTACGGTTCAGTGAAAACAATTCTAACAGACATGGGAACAGAATATATGAATTCAATACTAATAGAACTTTGCAAAAATTTTAACATAAATAAAATTAACTCCACGGCGCACCATCATCAAACTCTTGGAACAGTAGAAAGAATGAGTACATCAGGTCATATATATCCATAAAAAAAGACGATTGGGATGAATATCTAGCATACTTCACATATTGCTTTAACACCACTCCATCCACCGTACATGGTTATGCACCTTTTGAACTAGTCTTTGCAAAACATCCTAAAACTGTCCCATTCTCGTCTGAAACGGTAGAACCCATTTACAACATTGATGATTTCAATAAAGAAATAAAATTTAAATTACAAATAGCACAAAATAGAGCAAAACTGATTATCGAAAAATTTAAAGCATTACAAACAGAAACATATGATAAAAACACAAAAAAAGTATCGCTAACTGAAGGACAAGAAATACTTTTAAAAAATGATACAGGACATAAATTAGATAACAAATACCCAGGCAAATATACAATACAGAGCATAGGTCCTAACAATAATATAGTAATAGCAGATGATAAAAACAAAAAGCAAACAGTACATTTAGATAGAATAAAAATAATATAAACAGGATATGAGAAAAATATAAATTTTTCTTTTTGAAAAAAGGAGGTGTAGTATACTTTTATGAATAGCACATAGGCCACATACTTTTAGGAACAGATTATACGTAATTTGAACTTAAGCATAAGATTATACGTAATTAGAATTTAAGCGTAATGTTTAGCTTTAAGTACCGTTAAGGACACTAGCCATAAGACCAATGTAAGTGTTCTCCTATAAATACCGGGCTTGCGGCCCCAATAAATCACTTGAAGTCAAACCTTGCCTTCGCCTATTTCAAAAGCTTTTGGACTAAAATACAGGAACACACAAAGATACCAAAAGCTTTATTTATGGAAATAGTAAAATTCTGCATCCAAGAGAATAGATATTTTACTTATAAGGACCAAACATTTATACAATTAAAAGGAATGCCGATGGGATCTCCGGCCTCACCTGTCATTGCTGACATCGTCATGGAAAATCTTCTGGACACTACAATGGATAAACTAACCAGACCACCAAGATTATTGACGAAATATGTAGATGATATTTTTTCAATTATACACCAAGATGACATCGATAAAACACTGGACACCCTAAATTCATTTTAAATTCATTCATTTCATCATTAATTTTAACTCAAGACACCCTAAGACGATGATAATAAATACAGCAAGGAGCTGTATCCAACGGATGCTGAACATTTCGGATAAAATATACCATGAAGAAACGAAGATGGAAATAATAAATATTTTAAAGGACAACGATTTTCCAGATAACGTAATCAGGTCATTATTCAAAAAACATAAATCCCCCATTGACAATACTAAGAATAAAAAAAACTACATATCGGTCACTTATGTACCCAAATTATCAGAAAGACTATCACATTTGGATAATGACAAAGATGGAATAAAAATAGCACATAAACCTGACAATACTCTCAAACATATATTTAACAAAACAAAATCCAAGATAGAGATGACTAATAGAAGCAATGTAATATACAAAATCCCATGCAATGGACAAGGAAACATACCGTGCAATAAGATATACATAGGGACGACCAAATCGAAATTAAAAACTAGGATTTCCCAACACAAATCTGACTATAAAATGAGACATTACTCAGACACATCAAAAACAGCACTAATGACACACTGTGCAACTAGTGGCCATGCACCGAATTTCGAAGAGACAACAATATTAGATGAAGAGCGGCACTACAACAAAAGGTTTACCATGGAGATGCTACATATCATCAATACACCGAGCGCCAAACGACTTAACTTTAAGACTGATACCGACAACTGCGCTCACATATACAGACATTTACTTGACAAAAATTAGTTCTTAAATAATGTATGTTACAAAATTGTTAAATGTCACATAATTGTTAAATGTTTCTTGTATTTTATTGTAGTTGCCCTGAAGACGCTTGCCGCTGCGCAACCGAAATATATCGGAAAAGAAATAAATTTAAAAACTACGTTTTATTTTTTATTTTTATTTGGAAAAATGACCTGAAGCCTGATAGAATTTTAGATATTTTTGAAATATTTTTTTTGCGATTTTTTTAGGTTAGATTTGAATTGTTATTGATGGCTGGCTGATTTTTATCAGCATAATCTTCAATATTCACATCAATACCTAATATAAGTATTAGTATAATTAACTATAAATGCTATTTGTTAAATCGTTTCCTTGCAAATTATAACATTTAGGACAACAGCCAACCTTATGATCTCATGACTAAAGATAACTAAAGATTTCATTTTCTGATTGTCAAAATATCTGCATCGTATTTCTATCATTGGTATTTCCGTATCCGTGCTTTGGGTAATTAACTGTTAATCCTACCTTCCCAGAGGTTTCAGCATGTATAGTCTCCTTTCTACTCTGTATATCCTCACGAGGTGTATTATCCGTTTCTCTTTCTCCTGGTTAAGGAAGTGTGTAGGCTAGCATCAGAATAAATTCAATAGACTTGATGCTGCAACGCAAAAGTGAAATTCGATTTTCGGGGAAGATCTGAATTGCACTTTATATTTAAGAACGCTAAAATTATAAAAAAAAAAAAAAACAACAACAACTGGAAGTAACCCAATTTTTTACTACCAAAAGTTAGGTACCTATACATGTTTCAGCAACTTTTCCTATCAGGTATTTCAAAATTCCAGTATTTCTAAAACGTCAAGTCAAGAAATATTTTTTAATACATACAGCGAAATATGCATGAAATGAAATGGTATATTAAAGTCGCCAAAATGTATGTAACGGGCAGAAGGAAGCTTTTACGACCCCATAAAGTATATATATTCTTGATAAGCATCAACAGCCGAGACGATCTAGCCATGGCCGTCTGCCCGTCCGTCCGACCGTCCGTCCGACCGTCCGTCCGACCGTCCGTCCGACCGTCCGTCCGTCTGTATGAACACCTAGATCTCGGAGACTATAAGAGCTAGAGCCACCAAATTCGGTATGTAGACTCGTGTAGTATGTAGAGTGAACAAGTTTACTTCAAATTTCTGCCACGCCCCCTACCGCCCCCGGAAATTATATAAAACCGATTTTCTCAAAAATACAGGAACACACAAAGATACCAAAAGCTTTATTTATGGAAATAGTAAAATTCTGCATCCAAGAGAATAGATATTTTACTTATAAGGACCAAACATTTATACAATTAAAAGGAATGCCGATGGGATCTCCGGCCTCACCTGTCATTGCTGACATCGTCATGGAAAATCTTCTGGACACTACAATGGATAAACTAACCAGACCACCAAGATTATTGACGAAATATGTAGATGATATTTTTTCAATTATACACCAAGATGACATCGATAAAACACTGGACACCCTAAATTCATTTTAAATTCATTCATTTCATCATTAATTTTAACTCAAGACACCCTAAGACGATGATAATAAATACAGCAAGGAGCTGTATCCAACGGATGCTGAACATTTCGGATAAAATATACCATGAAGAAACGAAGATGGAAATAATAAATATTTTAAAGGACAACGATTTTCCAGATAACGTAATCAGGTCATTATTCAAAAAACATAAATCCCCCATTGACAATACTAAGAATAAAAAAAACTACATATCGGTCACTTATGTACCCAAATTATCAGAAAGACTATCACATTTGGATAATGACAAAGATGGAATAAAAATAGCACATAAACCTGACAATACTCTCAAACATATATTTAACAAAACAAAATCCAAGATAGAGATGACTAATAGAAGCAATGTAATATACAAAATCCCATGCAATGGACAAGGAAACATACCGTGCAATAAGATATACATAGGGACGACCAAATCGAAATTAAAAACTAGGATTTCCCAACACAAATCTGACTATAAAATGAGACATTACTCAGACACATCAAAAACAGCACTAATGACACACTGTGCAACTAGTGGCCATGCACCGAATTTCGAAGAGACAACAATATTAGATGAAGAGCGGCACTACAACAAAAGGTTTACCATGGAGATGCTACATATCATCAATACACCGAGCGCCAAACGACTTAACTTTAAGACTGATACCGACAACTGCGCTCACATATACAGACATTTACTTGACAAAAATTAGTTCTTAAATAATGTATGTTACAAAATTGTTAAATGTCACATAATTGTTAAATGTTTCTTGTATTTTATTGTAGTTGCCCTGAAGACGCTTGCCGCTGCGCAACCGAAATATATCGGAAAAGAAATAAATTTAAAAACTACGTTTTATTTTTTATTTTTATTTGGAAAAATGACCTGAAGCCTGATAGAATTTTAGATATTTTTGAAATATTTTTTTGCGATTTTTTTAGGTTAGATTTGAATTGTTATTGATGGCTGGCTGATTTTTATCAGCATAATCTTCAATATTCACATCAATACCTAATATAAGTATTAGTATAATTAACTATAAATGCTATTTGTTAAATCGTTTCCTTGCAAATTATAACATTTAGGACAACAGCCAACCTTATGATCTCATGACTAAAGATAACTAAAGATTTCATTTTCTGATTGTCAAAATATCTGCATCGTATTTCTATCATTGGTATTTCCGTATCCGTGCTTTGGGTAATTAACTGTTAATCCTACCTTCCCAGAGGTTTCAGCATGTATAGTCTCCTTTCTACTCTGTATATCCTCACGAGGTGTATTATCCGTTTCTCTTTCTCCTGGTTAAGGAAGTGTGTAGGCTAGCATCAGAATAAATTCAATAGACTTGATGCTGCAACGCAAAAGTGAAATTCGATTTTCGGGGAAGATCTGAATTGCACTTTATATTTAAGAACGCTAAAATTATAAAAAAAAAAAAAACAACAACAACTGGAAGTAACCCAATTTTTTACTACCAAAAGTTAGGTACCTATACATGTTTCAGCAACTTTTCCTATCAGGTATTTCAAAATTCCAGTATTTCTAAAACGTCAAGTCAAGAAATATTTTTTAATACATACAGCGAAATATGCATGAAATGAAATGGTATATTAAAGTCGCCAAAATGTATGTAACGGGCAGAAGGAAGCTTTTACGACCCCATAAAGTATATATATTCTTGATAAGCATCAACAGCCGAGACGATCTAGCCATGGCCGTCTGCCCGTCCGTCCGACCGTCCGTCCGACCGTCCGTCCGTCTGTATGAACACCTAGATCTCGGAGACTATAAGAGCTAGAGCCACCAAATTCGGTATGTAGACTCGTGTAGTATGTAGAGTGAACAAGTTTACTTCAAATTTCTGCCACGCCCCCTACCGCCCCCGGAAATTATATAAAACCGATTTTCTCAAAAACTATTCTAGCTAGAGACACCATAGTTGGTATGTGTATTTTCTTAGTAATTGCGCACATTTTTGTTGTGTAAAGATTTTGCCACGCCCCTTTCCGCCCCCGTAATTTGAAAAAACTCGATTATCTCCCGTAATTTTCTACCTTGTGCAATCAAATTTAGCACACTTAAATTTGATACTAATGTCCAGCAAAATTTGATCAAAATCGGAATAAAAATAGCCAAGTTATGCATATAAACGTTTTTCCATAAGCCCGGAGTTGGCCGTTGGCTGGTGGGGGCGCTAGGGGGCTCGTATGCTAGAGTGAGCGAAATACTAACATATGCTTGTGAAAAGCATGTGAACAGTTTTTTTTAAATACGAAAATGCATTGGTTATTATAAATATATAATATTTGTTTTACTGGTGTATGGTATACCCAAGTCGGCGAGACGACTTACTTACTTCATTTCTTATACCTGCGGCGTGTTTCGCTTGCGAGGCTTCCCTATTTTATGGATTACGATTTTACATCGCACTACTTCTCAAATTTAAGAGTAACTACAAATTTAGGAAAAGGAGCGTCTTGAAATTTTGGTCCACACAAGCAGTGGAAATTTCTTGGGATTTAATCATGGAGGAAATGAAAACTGTTGGTGTTTAAACTATATAAAATAAGATAACAATAAGACAATCATAATATAGAAATATATGTCAAGTTAGTATGTAACCCGATTATAGATATCGATGGCTCATCAGTCATAAGTAGGTTTGAGATGGTCAGCAGGTAACAATAAAGACCTAGTGAATTAAGCTGCTATGCAATAAAGACGTATTTTGCTGACCTAACACTATGTCGAACTATGCACTGATGAGCTGTCTATTTTTACTATAAAAGAAATGCATTATTCTTAGTAAGATCAGATACCAATTGAAGTTACATCGGGTGTGCATCGCTGTGTCTTTGGCCCCCAATCTCTACCTTTGTAATCTCACTCCGAAGTCCACCCAATTTATGTGTTGGTTGCGACAACCTTTAGTCACTGGTTTATGTGCTAGTGCCTATATATATATAAATAAATAAACATTTAATAACTTCAAGAAATACTAACGTCTTTCATTGAACATTTTGGTGACCCCGACGTGATGTGAACACGCTACAAAATGTTCAATGAAAGACGTTAGTATTTCTTGAACAAAAACGTTCATCAAGGCCAGAGTAAGATTAAAGTCAACCATTACCCGCATATATGGATATGCAGAGATTCCAGCAGAGGATGCAGTTTTCTTTACACTTGACACCAAATAGGAAACATTGTTCAATGCGTGGAAGGATATCATCAAGTCTGGTGACGAATTAGCCAAATACGACAATCTGGAGGCTATGCGGATCCTACTGAAGATTACGAAGTATGTGAGAACAAATATGAAATGGCGAATGCTCGCCTCAAGGCTTTATGGACTGCTTTGGCATCGTCTGGCAAGTTGGAAGAATGCGGTGCGGCTGGCAACGGTGTTTCGCTTCCAGGAAATTCTTCAACAGATGCACAATCAACAACAACAAATACAAACGGAGCACCAGCAACTGCAGATGCAACGTCAAATGGAGCATCAACAACTGCAAATTCAACGTCAAATGGAACAACAGCAACTATTGGTTGAGAGATTGCTCTCGCCATAAGAATCTACGACTTCGTCAGGCTCACCGTCGGTTGCAACGCCGACAACAAGAGATTGTGAGTTACCCAAAATCCACATTAAGAACTTTGGTGGAGATTATATGGATTATGCCTTGCCAAAGGCTGTTGGGTAACACTAATCATCGCTACGCGCTCTGAGTTGCGGAGCCAGTGATGTTATTCGGGCTTTAGGCGCTTCTGGACAAATGGGCTGTAACTGTTGGCTCATATACTTGCTCATCAACAAGGTTGATGAGGCTACCCGACGTGAATGGATCGACAAAATTGAAGAGTTGCTCTTGGACTCACGATGCGATCGCCTTGAGCTCAGGCAAGTTGTCGATCAGGTAACGGGCAAACCGAGGGATAAAAAGGAAAAAAGGCAAGCACGCACCATGGTTGCCATTACAGGTAATTGTATGAAATGCTATAGTACTGAGCACATTCTGTCGGTCTGTCCTCAATTCCAGAGCTTAACAATCAAGCAACGTTACAACTTTGTGTTTTAATTGTTTGAAGATTGGACATGGAGTAAGCGCTTCTGACTCGAAGTCTTCTTGCAAGCATTGCAAGCGCCACCATCATTCTATGCTGCATTCTGAGGGCTATTCTACACACCATAAGAGTGAAGAGCAGCACCAAGGCAAATCAAGCCAGGCTTCTGATGAACCACCAGCGGCATCAGCAGTAGCAATGATGAATGTTACCAGACCCAGTTAGCCAAGTGGGCAAAAAAGAAGTACTCTACCAACTGCATTGGGACACGTGCGAAATTCCCAAGGAGTCTCGCTTACGTGCCGTATTCTACTGGATTGCGCCTCTAACTTATCCTTCATTTCGGAACGGTGCATACAGACGTTGCGGCTTGAACGTTTGCCATTTCGAGTTGCCACATCGGGCATCTCAGTCATCAAGCAGGAATAACCAGAGGTTCCTTCTCTCTGCAGATGGTGTCGAGTCATCGCATCGATATTAATGCGCACGTTTTAGGAAATATCACCTCACCATTGGCACGAAATTCCCAAGGAGTCTCGCTTACGTGCCGTATTCTACTGGATTGCGCCTCTAACTTATCCTTCATTTCGGAACGGTGCATACAGACGTTGGGGCTTGAACGTTTGCCATTTCGAGTTGCCACATCGGGCATCTCAGTCATCAAGCAGGAATAACCAGAGGTTCCTTCTCTCTGCAGATGGTGTCGAGTCATTGCATCGATATTAATGCGCACGTTTTAGGAAATATCACCTCACCATTGGCACGTAAAAATATTGATGCTTCATCACTGTCGGTGTTTACTGGATACCAAATGTCTGACCCTGACTTCAAAACTAACGCTTCAATCGATATTTTGCTATGATTGCATTTGGTTAGTTCTCACCGGATAGAAGTTATGCGATGGTCATGGGCACCCTTTTGCAGTCAACACCATATTTAAATGGGTATTCACATACACGTACACTTAAAGATTGCCAACACTATCTACGTCATTGCTGACTACGATCTAAGATTTTGGAAACCAGAGGAAGTTCCATCACACCTCAGTAAACAAAGTGGATGAAGGGGTCGAGATGCACATCCTGTGTATGCACACCCGCAACTCGGACGGAAGATACACAATCGATTTGCCGTTCAAGGACCAAAATCCACAACTTGCGGATACATTTCAGGGAGCGATCTCTGAAACGATCTCTCTGAACGATGTACTTCCAATTTATCCAATTTTCGAATGCACAGATTCGTACTTTTTGCGGACATCGTCAAAATGTTTAGACCGATTTTAGTAGCGCCTAAACATCAAGATTTTCAACGAATCCATTGAAGAGAAGACCCTGCGGCACCATTGAAGGACTAAAAATTGAACAAAGTCACCTAAGGCACGGCATGTGCATCGTTTCTGGCAGTTAAGGTGCTAGAATAATTTAAAACTCAAGTTTTCTAAGGCGGCTAGAATACTTTTGGATGATTTCTAAGTCGATGACGTACTCAGCTAAGCAAATGGGTTTCAAATAGTAAACAAATTGCCAGCAACAAGGGCAATGAAATTGATATCTCAAGGATGGCAGCAAAAGTGCTTGGGCTGCATTGGAGTCCTGGAGAAGATGTCCTATCATAGAGGGTTTCACTAGCGGATCACATGAGTTGTACTAAGCGACAGGTGCTGCCTAACACGGCACGCATCTTTGACCCACTCAGTTTATGCGGATTGTGCATCACGAGGCATGCTAGCGAGTGAATTAATTAACTTTGATTTATTGTAGAAGGGACCATCTTGGCTGCACGACTGCGTATCATACTCAGAGGCAATGAATAGCCCACCAACTTTCTGCTCAATTCTAAAGCCAGCAGCAGAACTTGGGTTCAAAACCAAAATCTTGACAACCATTTCGAAGGATATTGAGTATTCCCCATTTGATGTACTACTCGAAAGGATATCATCTTGGATATCATCAGTCTGAACTGATTCGAGTGGTCGCTTATGTATCTCGCTTTGTTGTTAAATATTCAGGACCTCTTAAGTTTGATGAATAAACAGAGCAAAAAAGTTTTGCCTACGACAGGCACAAAATCTATTCAATGACGATAGACAGCAGCTTTTGTGTTTTCTTTTAATGAAGAACATACTTTTCTGATAAAAAATCCCAGATCGATTGTTGAAATCTCCCAATATTTAATTTTAAAGTTACGATTAAAAATGATCTTGGTGATTGTTGGCCAGTTCTTTTTACAGTAAAAGTTAAAGGTCGAAGTTGGAGTGTACCTCGTTTTGCTTGTACCACTTTGGATCGGGTTAGAGCCTTATTTAAAGGATCGTCTGTGCGACTTTGTTTCTATTGTTGATATTTACAACAGATCTATGGTCTTTTTCCATCGGTGCCAACCGATATTTCTTGCGTTGTATCCGATGATTCTACACCTTTGCACATTCTGAAGACCCTTATTGTTTTTAAAAGTAGCTCTTCTGCTTTCTGACGTGACGGTCGTGTTTTTTCATAGCTCCTGAGTTTTTATCAATAGTTATTGTTTCTCTCAATTTTTAATTGTGCTTAGTTTGTTTACGCTTTCGTTGGTGTGGTTTGCTTGACACCCGTGTGTTTTATTTGCAGAATTTCCGCGTAATTACTTTTGTAACGCCGCCTCTCAACTGTTAACTGTTTTTGTACTCTTTCTTATGCTGTGCACTCTAGCTGTCTCTTTGTTTGATTTGTATTTTTTGATTTTATATCGATAATTATCTTAGTGCTGTTTATTTAAATTTTAAATTTTCTGTATATTTTTATATATATTTGCCTTGTGTTTCTTTTGGCGTTTCAATGGCTTGTTGTCTACCTACTTGCAAGCATTCTGATCGTTTTGATGATCAGTATAGAGCAATATCGTGTTGGCTCTGCGATAATCTGATTCACTTAAAAAGTGCTGGCCTTAACGGCCGTGACTATGACAAATTTTCGGGTTTGTCTGTGTCTAAGCCTGAGCTTGGCTTAGTGCGCTGGACTTGCCCATCTTGTGCCAGCCAGCAGCTTTGACTTTAGCCGTATGTATAGGGATCTTCGTTTAAAGTTTCTCTCTTTAAACAAACTGGCCAAACAGCTGTCTAACGAGTGTGACTCTGGCGTACATTTATAGTCGCAATTCAATTTCGCTACACCTTCTAAGAAGTTGGCCAAGAAATGTACCCTTGAGTTGCCTCATAAGCAGTCGCCAGCACTCTCTATTACATCTTCTCCCATTTCACTTTCGCCTACACCATCTTCTTGTCCCTCTTTATGCTCTTCTTTTCAGATTGAAGTACCCATTACAAGCCCTGGTGTACCTCAATCTATCCCTCACGGGAACTCTGATCAATCACAGGATCATGCTGGCTCTCAATCACTTGTGGATTCCAATGGTCCTCGGCCGTCACTAACTGTAGTGCCTCATCGCAAACAATTATTTGTCGCTAGGCTTGCTCCAGATACTTCTGAATCGTCTGTGGCAGCTTACATTGGTAATAAGTTAATGATTTCGTCTCGTTTGGTTTCGTTTGTGCCTTTTGAGTTCTCTTTGATACTGATCGGGCCACGTGGATGCGGGCTTCAAACCTATCAAGCTTAAGCTGCTATCAGCTGCGAAATTCTAGCTTGGTGGGACCAAAGCCTCGAGTGACAACATTCAAGCTTGATATCACCTGTGCACTGCGCGAGCTTTAAAGGTTTAAAGCTTTATGTGATAACTAATCCCCCCTCAAGGGGGACGTCTAAGGTGCCACAAAAGATGTTTAACTTCTGTCCGAGATTGGCCATAAGTGTTTGCGCACGTGTGAGTTTTATGTAGCTTTGTTGAAGCGTTGATCCAGTAATCCAGGCAATACGGTATCGATATTGATTTTCCTTGAAGTGTGGATAATCTTCTACAAAATGGCTTAACTAATTTTACAAACTAACAAAATTTGATATAACCATGTGAACTGCTCAACCAGCATGAATTGTTGTTTATCTTTTTTTTCTATTATTTTTTATTTATTATTTTTTTTTATTTGATATTGTCTTTGTGTACAACTCTTTCATTAACCTTAACCGTTGATCCTAAGTCTTCTTCAATTACAGCTTCTGTATATAGGGGCTTTAGTGTGTTACCGAGTCTCTTATTGGATTTCACCATAACTTTATTTTCTGTTTTATATTTACGATCAACAGTGTTCCTATTATGTTTTATTAATTCAGTTTCTTGAGCTTTCTTTACTTGATTTATAGTCGGATTTATTTTTTTATCGTATGAGTTAAATAAGTCATTAGGTTTCTGCCCTGTTACCGAATTGAACTCTATAGTGGCTTCGATTGTACTCTATAGTGGCTAGCAATATATATGTCTGTTGTGTGCTCGATTCCTCTTTCTAGCTTTAGGCAGCTGCCGATTTCGCTGTGAAACCTCTCAACCTGCCCGTTCGAAGAACTATGCATAGGGGCAGAGTTTGCAATTTGATACCAAAATGATCACGAAGGCAGGACACAATAGTAAGAGAGTTTAAGGAGGGCTCGTTATCACAATAAATTGTTTTTGTTCGAGGGAATACATTTAACAGCTGCAGAAGGTGTATTTTTACATCCAAAATTGTACGAGAAGCTATCTTTTGTACTAGTAGATGTCAACATGCAAAAATTTCTCGGCATAAGTTGGAATAGGAGTCTCGCATACTGGGTGTCTCGCTGGATGTCTAGCATACTTGGCCTTCGAACATATCTTGCAATTTAATGCAACTTCTTTTGCCTTTTTTTCCATTCTAGGAAAAAAAAAATTGCGAAGAATTTGTTTCTTGATTAATAATTTTTAGTTGTTCGTCCGGGTTAAAAATATCGGTTACCATTATTTCAGTGTGTCGGAAAACTGTTTTAGGGAAAAGCTCCACCAAACGATGCTGAATGTTGCCAAGCACAGACAATTCACACTTAATTGTATTAACTACACTTAACTTCACGCAGTCCTGTACAGTGTTAATTAAGTTTTGAAAATCAGTAAATACGATCAGATGTCTTAATTTCTTGCCAAACAAAATAGTGGTTTTCTTAAAGTGAGATTTTCCATGTTCGAGAGTTATTTGGTTGGCGTAATAGTTGACTGGTTTAGTAACGGATTCTATAGTATTTGAATACGGCTCCTCACTATGAATTGTTGCAGCGTCCGAATTTTGATTTTCCTCGGTATAATTTAAATATTGGCGAGACAAAGTGTCCGCAACTAAATTATCCTTGCCGGGCTTATAGAGAAGTGTTGCATCGTATTCTTCAATAATCGCGTTCCATCTTTGGATTTTAGAATTCGGATTTCGATCCGATATGGCATAAGTAAGAGGCTTATGATCCGTGTTTATGCCCAAACGGGCAACACAAGGGTTAAGGGATGCGGGAGCTTTCACCTCGCGCCGCTCTCCCGATGATGCCCATCGCTCTCCCCACAAAAGAACTCCCCACATTTCTCTCCAAGCGGGGCTTGGTGCCCTGCTCTTAATTAAGTTAGGTTTAGTATCAAACTTACAAACTCCGCCCCAATATTGACGGCTGTCAATTTAAAGCGACGTCGCCATCGACGATACCGCCGAACAAGGGTCCACGAGGGCCTTCACGTCGAAGGTTTTCCCTCCCGTCTCGAGACGTACCATCGCCGTGGGCATGAGATGTGGATTGCGGTGCTGCAGTAGTGTGGCCAATGTCAGCTTAGGATCGGAGGCTGGCGTTGGTGCGACCCTTCGTCTGGAGGACTCGGGGGTGGCTCGGCGTACGACGGAGCATGGAGTGCGTCGACGTGGCTCCTCGTGGAAGTGGAGTAGCGTGTGGTGGTCCTCCTTGCACATTCGGCACCTATCACCGCTCAAGCAGCTTCCTCCGGAGTGTTGGTGGGCCAAGCAGTTGGCGCAGTACTTGTTTGCAAGCACTGCCCACATCCTCTTCTCCACGTTCAGCCGCAGGAAGCGACGGCATCGCTTTAGAGGATGGATTCCGCGGCAGACTCGGCAACGGAAGGACTCAGTTCCTCGCGAACATCTGCGCTCCTCCTTTGATGCCTGTACCGAACGTGGTCTCGGAGCCATGGAAACGGGATGTAGATTGATACAGGAAGCTGCCGGGACAAATAATGAAGAAAGCGGATTAATGTAGGACTATACAATACACATATTACTACTGGCATCTCGGCCCTTCTTAATTGGGAGGAAGGACCAAGTGCTGGACGCTACTGTAGCTTTACGTAATGAGTTTGAATTCTTTCTTCTGGAGGAAGAAAGATCAGCTTTGCGACTGGACGCTTCACAATACCGCGAGCGGTACGCAGTTCGACGACGCGGACATTGCCGTCACTGCCAGGTATGCTTGGTGGATTCGGCCGAGACGCCATTCACTAAATGGAAGATTGTCGTCTTTGAGTACCACCAGATCGCCCACTTCAAGATTTTTAGAAGGGAATCGCCACTTATTGCGCTTATGTAGCTCCTTCAGATACTCGTCTTTCCATCGGGTGCAGAAATGCTGACTCACAGCCTTCAGACGCTGCCACCGGTTAATAATAGACGGAACCTGATCCTTGATTTCAGGTTCCGTCACGGATAGCAATGGACCGCCCAGTAGGAAATGTCCTGGGGTCAAAGCTAGAGAATCGGTGGGGTCTTCCGACATAGGAGAAATCGGCCGCGAGTTCAAACAAGCCTCTACCTTAGCCACACATATCCCTTTGATATGCGGCAAGCGCGGCCGGTGAAACTCTTGAGGTCGAAAGGACCTGCGAAATCTATCCCGGCGGTCGTGAAAGGACGTGCGAAAGTAGTTCGCTGGGACGGAAGGGTGCCCATTAGCTGTGATTGCAGCCTTCTTTTGTAAATCACACAGACCTTGCACGAATTGACCACCGATTTGACTAGATTCGGCAGTCTTGGAATCCAGTATCTCTGTCGGATGAGACGGACTACCAGTTGACTCCCCCCATGGAGAGAAATCTGATGCGTGAAAAGCACCAACAGCCGGGACAATGGACTTACGACTGGCAAGAGAATGGGGTTACACTCATCGTAACTAAGAGCCGCTGCTTGTTGCACGCGCCCACAAGCTCGGATCACACCTGATGCGTCAATGAAAGAATTCAAGTTTAGAATGGTGCTAGACGTGGGCAGAGATAATCACGCTGAGTGACTCGGATCAACGCCTGGAGTACTTGATTGATCTTGCTAGAGGTCACCTCCCCGGAGTAATCGTTTGGGAGTTTACGACATCTTCTGCGGAAGCGGATCACATATGCTATCACTCGTAAGGCACGTGCCAGATTGGAAAAACGAGATAGTATCTCGTTGGCTGGCTTAGCGATTGTGACGTGGACCTTCACTACCCGCTTCTCCAAGGTAGTGTCTAGTGGGAGTGGTGTCGCTCGCTGCCAGGACTCTTGTGGTTCCCGTAGCCATGGTGGGCCGTGCCACCACAAATCCTTGTGTACCAGTTCCTGCGCACTCAGGCCGCGGCTAGGGAGATCTGCTGGATTGTCTTCTGAACGGACGTGATTCCATGGGGAGCTATTTGTTGCCGTCACAATTTTGGCTACCCGATTTGCGACAAACGTTGTCCATGTGCAGGGTGGCTTATTTAACCACGACAGGACGACAGTGGAGTCTGACCAATAAAATGCCTCAGCATTATCAACTGGAAGTTGTGGAAGTACTGCAGCTGCCAGTTCAGCTACAAGCGTGGCTCCGCATAATTCAAGGCGGGGCAATGAAACCGTTTTAACCGGGGCTACTCTAGATTTCGCTGCAAGAAGGCAGCATGATATGCCTTGGTCATTGCTAACGCGCACGTATATTGCGGCACCATAAGCCCGCTGTGACGCATCGCAAAAACAATGGAATTGGATGTCGGAATTTTGGTCATGAAGAACCCATCGTGGAATTCGGATCTGGTCAAGGAAGGAGTAGCTCTTTGTAAAATCCTGCCACCTGTGATGGAGCTCACTGGGCAATTGATCATCCCACCCTAGCTCTTTTAGCCAAAGCTCTTGCATAAACACCTTGGCTTGAATCACAAAGGGAGCCAGCCAGCCAGCGGGATAAAATTACTTGGCGATCTGCCCGAGGACTTCTCGCTTAGTATAAGCTGCCTTGATATCTTGGGGTGAGATGACAAAATAAAACTCATCCGTAGTCGCTTTCCATCGGATTCCCAGTGTTTTTGCTGTGCTAGCCTCTTCGATATCGAGGAAATCAGCATTCAGCAAATGACACTTTGGAATGCAACTGAGCACGCTCTTCACATTCGATGTCCACTTGCGCAAAGGAAAGCCAGCTGAACCAAGAGCGTCTTGAAGTTCATTGACCATTGCGATTGCCGTTGCGTCATTGTGAGCCCCTGCCAGGACATCATCGACATACATATAGGACTTGATAATATCGCTAGCCAAAGGAAATTTGAATTGTACATCACTTGCGAGTTGCTGAAGTACTCGGATGGCTAAGAACGGAGCACAGTTAATGCCAAACGTGACGGTATTCAGCTCGTAATCACCAAGTTGCCCTGAAGTACCGGACCAGGGTAAAGTATGTCGTTGAGACTTACTCCGTTTGTGGACTTGCTAGAGGCGTTAAAGACTACCCGTACTTTTGTTGTGGTGCTGTCTAACTCCCGTCAAATGGCACCTGACGCATATGGCCCAAGTCCAAATATTCATGGATGACGGCGTCATACTCAGTTTTCGCCGGAATATTTTTTAGGAGCCGGGCTTCGTTTCTTAGGAACTGAGCCAATGCCCCTGATCTGGAATGACCAAGGTTGATGTTGGTTGGATCTCGAAATGGAAGTGAGACCGTATATCTCCCCGAAACATCTCTTCGTGTGGTCTTCTGGAAATTAACCTCGCAAACAGAATCAGAATCTTCTACCGGCTTGCCCGGTAGATCCTCCACCTCCCAAAACCTTGTGAGAAGAGTTTCAAGTGCCTCCTCTCTGCTAACAGCGACCCTCGTGGTGAACGCGGCACACGAACTAACGGGGACTCCTTGCAACGGGACTGAAATGACCCAACCGAATCTCGTCTCTTGAGCCATTAAAGATCCGCACACTTCGGTCTGGATGCCGGAAAGGGTCACCGCTGGTATGACATCAATGCCAAGAAGTAGATCGATCTTTGCCTTTAATCTGAAGGAGGGGTCGGCTAAAGGAATATTGGGCATTCCTTCCCGTGTGGCTTGTGCTATCGTACATGACGGCAAATCATCAGAAACTTGGGACAAGACAAAAGCTTCTATCTCTATCTGGACTGGAGGTCCATGCGATGACCGAATGCTTATGTGACAGACCTTCAAGGTGACTGTCACTTCGGCCCTGACAGTTTGGAATGGTAGCTTCATGAGCCGGAACATTCTTTCGGATATGAAGTTGGCTTCCGAAGCCGGGTCTAATAGCGCCCGTGAAGCATAAGTAGTGCCCTTGTGCCAAAAGTCCACGATGGCTGTACCTAGCAACTTGTGAGGACCTTGCCTCAGAGGTAAAGTAAGTCCGGACAATATTGTGAGAACTGGGCTGAGCTGGGACCGGCGTTGGACTATTCTCCGGTCGGGCATCCTTGTGCAAGAGCGTATTGTGACGCCCCTTGCACGTGAAGCAATTGTGCTGACTCGGACAATCTTTTACTTGATGTACTCTTGCGAAACAGTTCAGACAAAGGGACTTTTTCTTTATGTATGCCACCCTCTCTGGCACCGGCATCTGAAGGAAGCGGGGACATCGACGCACCGGGTGATTCTCCTTCATACAGAGATCACAGGATTTTGGTTTGGTGGTCACCTTGGTTTCAAATGTATTAGCCTTTGGGGTGGCTGGAAGCGGATTTCGCGGAGGTTTCGACGTGGGAACCGAAATAGCCATTGCAGTTGTATTTTCAACTGCTTCGAGCGTACGAAACCCCTCAGTGAGGAAATCGTCCATCATTTCCCACTCTGGAATGGCAGTCTTATCTCCCAGAGATTGTTCCCACAGTGAAAGGGTGTTCTTCGGCAATTTGATGGAACAGAAAAATACGAACATGCCTCCCCAAGTGGTTACTGGCAGGCCACAGTGCTCAAAAGCACGAATGGATGCCTGCAGAGCATTCTGATGATCCTGTAATGCTTTTCCGGACTCATGGGAAATTTGAGACAGGTCAAGAAGTGCTCGGAATTATCTGTTCACGATAAGTCTCTTATTTTCGAAACTAAAACCCTTTTGGTTTCGGACCGAGTGACTCTTGGGGCGGTTACCAAAATCTGTGGAAGTGGTACTAATGATTTGACCTCTTTTAGGCTTGCTCGTCGTGGCTCTGACGTGGCTTGCTGAAAGGTCGTGCTTGGTGGTGCGGACGTGAGAGCTAATGGACTAGAGAGGGTTTGAAATGCTCGGGAAGGAGGAGTAGTAGGGCTGGTACTCCTCTGGCGCTGACCTGGAGCAGCAATTGAGGATTTGCTCGTGGCCGCAGTGTTCTCAGCTTCTTTCTCGTCTTTTGACGGGCTCGTGCTCATAACCCCAGAGAATGGCGGTTATAAAGTAGTGAGCTGGTTTGGCACGGCTTGAAAATTAGCGAAAAAACAGAGTGGAACGTTTGGGAAAAACTGGAACATTACCAAAGCACTCAAAAAACGGATTTGAAACGCCTTGAAATAGATTAAAAAATCCAGAAAACGAGCTGGTACGTTTGGGATGACTTGGAACACTGCCAAAAAACCCTAGGATCGGCGTGGAACGCCTTGGAATCGAAATATAAAACCCAATGATACGAGTTGGAAACGAGTGGAAACAGTGGAATTGAAATATACCAAAAGATACGGCTTGAAATGCGTGGAAACACTTTGGAATTGCAATGTAACTCCAAAGATACGACTTAAAATGAGTGGAACCGCTTTGGAATTGAAATATAACCAAAGATACGACTTGAAATGCTTGGAAACACTTTGGAATTGAAATATACCCAAAGATACGGATTGAAATGCGTGGAAATACTTTGGAATTGCAATCTAACTCCAAAGATACGACTTGGAACGCGTGGAAACACTTTGGAATTGAAATCTAACTCCAAAGATACGACTTGAAATGAGTGGAAACGCTCTGGAATTTAAATCTAACTCCAAAGATACGACTTGAAAATGATTGGAACAATTTGGGAACTCAATAATAAAAACCCAATATACGACTTGGAAACGATTTGGAATCAGAACAAACAAAAGCGCGGAACACAAATTTTTAATAATTAAATATTATTCGATCTTTCCCTCAACGTGAACCTGTAACAAACTGCCTGCCAACCTAGGGTATAGAGCACAGCTACTTTTGGTCGTTTGCTTTGTGCCGGTCTTTGGCACTTGAGCTTGCAGCTGTGCTGGTATACTGCAGTTAAGCGGGACTTATGTATGCACGTATGTATGTATATAGGCTGCAAAGGGTAGCGGGATTTTGTTCGCGGTAATGGAAAAATATATTTGTGTGCGAAAAAATTAAGAATTTTTGTGGAATATATGTATGTGTATGTATGGATATCAATATGTAAAATTTGATGTATGGAAAAATATGTATATATATGTATATGTATGTGTATGGATATATATAAATTTTAAGGCTTTTTACACCGTAAAGGTAATTTCTCAATGATTTGAGAGCCCAAACAATTGCGAGCAACTCTCTCTCGCATAATGCTCTTTTGCTTTTTGTAGGGTTCTCGAGATCATCGTGATGGGACGGCCATCTTGAGATAAAACTGCTACCAAGGCATTTGAAGAAGCGTCTGTCGTAAGTTCAAATAGCTTTCTAAATTTGGATATGAGAGCATTACCTCCTCTGAGATGAAAATCTGTTTTAATTTACTGAACGCCTCGCCCTGATTTTCGTCTAACGAAATTACTATTTTTTTTTTGACTGCGACGCTGGAACACTGCCATTTTCGCCTCTTAGAATATTTGTTAAAGGCTTAGATATTTTTGAGTAATCCCTTATAAATCTTCTGTATTAACTGGACAAGGCCAAGAAGGAGCGAAGCGATTTTAGAATGCGTGGTTCCGGAAAAGCTTTGATTGCTTCCTTTTTCTTGGGACAGGTTTTAAACCCACTGCGACTGGCTTTAAGTCCCATATACTCGACTTCTTCTTCAAAAAATTTCGATTTTTCAAGGGATACTCTCATATTTGAAGCTAGCAGGCTTAATAAAATTAACTCTACATGTTCCTCCATTGTTTTTGAAAAAATGATAGCGTCATCTATATAAACAAAGCAATATTTCCCGATGTGCTCCCGCAGAACATCATCGATGGCCCTTTGAAACACACTGGGAGCGTTTTTGAGTGCGAAAGGTAGGCGACAAAATTCAAATTTTCCACCGCTAACAGAAAAAGCAGTTTTTGTCTATGCCGCTCTGCTAGCTCGATTTGGTGAAATCCAGATTTCAGATCGAGTATTGTAAAAAAATTAGAACCGCCCAGATTGGATACAATGACTTCGATGTTTGGAATAGGATACGAGTTCTCAATTGTTTTTGCATTTAATTTTCTAAAGTCTATAACCATCCGTTTCTTCCTAATTCCGTTTTCATCGTATCCTTTCTTATCGACAACCCATATAGGATTGTTTTATGGGGATCTCGATGGCCTAATAATCCCATCGTCGAGCAGTACTTGTATTTCATTATTAACAAACGACCTAACACTCATAGGGTACGGGTATAATTTAGAATGTGTTGGCTCTTCATCTCGTATTCGGATTGTTGCAACAATATTAGTATTGTAGGGAAGCTTCTCATTAGAATCGGCGAAGACCCCGAATTTTCGCTTTATCATTTTATGAAAAGGTTCCTTTATGGCAGACGGCACTGCCTCAGCTTGTAACTGTAAATGACTCACATCTTGGCCTACCAAAAACTGAATAAATTCACTGCCAGAATCATTAGTAATTACTTTGGTTTTGAAATTCAGAGTCGCGTTAACATTTTTTAAGAGATCAAGCCCTACAACAACATCGAAAGATGTGAGATTCGGGAGAATAAAAAAGTCTAAAGTTATACCGAACAAGTTAATTTTACATTTATGAGTTGCAGAGGTAGTTCCATGAATGGATTTTACAGAAAATACTCTATCAACTTGCCGTATACCCTTTAGCATAGAAATGGTTTGATATAGCTTCTCGATGCTCCCGTACCGGTATTTTGTCTGACATCCATTGGTTCGCTCGAAGATTGTATGAAACCCGGCGTGCTGTTACCTTTTTGCAATACTCGGTTGTCAGTGACGGTCCTATTGGTCTGTACTACAGCATTGGCATCACTACATAAATTTGGTTGTTTACTAGAAAAATAAGGATTGCGAAGACCTGGAGCTGAATCTGAGTTAATTATTTTTTGTGCTGGTTGCCTGTTCCTTACAGGTGTTTCAGCACTACCTTTTGCAAAATTCGATGCAAAAGTATAACGCTCATGATTTGCTATAACTTCTTGTGCTAGTGCCAATGCGCATGATAAGTCAGTAGGTCTTGATGCAAACACTTTATCGCATAGGGGTTTTTTTAATCCTGATATAAATACTCTTAAAGCGAGACCTCTATATTTTTCGTTTATTGCATCATCAATATCTGTTTCATACGTTATAATAGTCTTGTTAGTCAACAGAGTCAATTTCTTTTCTATCTCATCATAAAATTCAACTGCCGCCGTGTGCAGACGTGTTTTTTAATGCACTCCGCAAAAATTGAGTGTAAAAAAAAAAAAAAAAAGTCTGCCTTTGCAAAAAGTTGTGTAGGGCTCTCAGTCACCTCAGAGACGCCTATTTACAATCATATTGCTATTAGATTGCTCTAATAGCAATAAATACTAAGTCGCAACAACAAAGTGCGTAATTTTTACAAAAGCCATGTCCACCAATTCGGGCCCAAGCTCTCTCAATCCCCACCAGCAACAGCTACAAGAACTAATTGTACAACAACAACGTGAGCGTCGACTCTCGGTCCAACGCAACAACGCGTACTTTTCGGTGGTGTCGCCGACCCCACCGAATGCTAACGTAAGCAATAACACCGAAAGTGCCAGCCACTCAGCAATTAACAGCAACCTACCGTGGAGAGAGCAGTGTGCTTCTCCATCAATATCGATAACTGGGTCACCGATTGCACCAACCAGCACCGTCAGCTCGTTGACAGCAACCAGCACCGTCAGCTCGTTGACAGCAACTACTGCAACGTCTGCCGAAGTATTGACCTGCCTCAAGCCGTCAACGACAAGTCGCCCAGAGTCAGCCACAATAGTAAACCCAACGACTTCTGTCCAAACTGGAATGGACAGATATATTAAAATAACTAAGCGGAAGCTAAGCCCGCAAAAGAAAAAAAGTGGCAATACGCCGAAAATAACCAAACCAAATGAACGAGTAGCACCCCTTAGCGGGAATCGTTTTAAAATTCTTGCCGATCAGCAAGACGATCAAGCCGGCGCTGTAGATAAAGTTAAATCGGCTAGACCACCCCCTTTATACATTCGTGGAGCCAACTGCAGCGCCCTGATTTCGAAGCTAGTAGAAACAGTAGGGGCAAATAACTTTGTTGTAACCCCTCTCAATAGGGGTAACATTAAAGAAATTAAATGTCAAGCCCAAACTGAGGACAATTTCCGCATCATCGAAAAGTACCTCCGTAATGCTAACATCAACTTCTATACCTACCAACTAAAAAGCAGTAAAGGGCTCTAGGTTGTGTTAAAGGGGATTGAGCCATCGGTCCCTACTCAAGAAATAGCAGACGCGTTGGTCGAAAAAGGGTTTGCGGTCAAGTCCGTTGTCAACATCATCAACAGGAATAAAGTCGCACAGCCGCTCTTTAAAATCAAGCTCCAACCAGATGCAAAGCGGTCGAAGCCAAATGAAGTGCACCCGATCTACAACCTACAGCTTCTACTGCACAGAAGAATCACCGTAGAGGAGCCCCATAAGAGACGCCAACCACCGCAGTGTAAAAACTGCCAGGAATACAACCACACCTCTAACAATTGCAATCTTAGGTCAGTGTGTGTTGGCTGCGGCGAACATCATGAAGATGGAATTTGCACCAAGGACAGAAACAACGTCGCACTAAGACTATGCAGCAACTGTGGAGGGAACCACACGGCCAACTACAGAGGATGTCCTGTCTTTAAGGATCTTAAATCACACCTAAACGGGCGCAAACCCCCAGCCGGACCAAAAATCATCTTCAACGCCTCCAAAACTACACCGGAGGTTTTCTTCGCCAAGGCTATTAGATCATCCAACATGACTGCTACAACCAGTCCTAGTGTATCCTTCGCTAGTGTGCTCCGAACTGGACAGACGGAGCCCGCGAAAGAGACCCCGTCACTCCGCCATCTACAGAATCCGCAACCTAGCGCACCAGAGCTTGGCCAGCAAACTCCAAGTGGTCTAGAGGCCCTATTGATCTCACTCAATCAAAACATGACCACTTTTATGACGTTCATGCAAAACTGTATGCACGAACTGATGCGGAATCAAAACCTGCTTATCCAGAAGCTTATCGAGAATAAATAATGGCTTCCCTACGTCTATGTCTTTGGAATGCTAACGGCATCTCCAAGCACAAAAATGAACTGCAACTATTCCTAGACTCAAGTGAAATCGACGTTTTGCTGATTTCGGAAACACATTTAACATCAAAAAATAATTTTCAAATACCAAAATATACCTTCTACGCAACAAACCATCCAGACGGAAAAGCTCATGGCGGGACCGGTATCCTAATCAAAAACCGTATAAAACACTCGTTCCTCAACAGATTTGAAACACAGCACCTACAAGCAACTGCTATAACCGTCCAAACCAGCTGCGGCAACACTACACTGGTCGCCCTGTACTGCCCACCACGCTTCTCAATCTCTGAAAAGGAATTTACCGATTTCTTTAACACACTCGGAGATCGCTTTATTGCAGCAGGGGACTATAACGCCAAACATACGCACTGGGGATCTCGCCTGGTAAATCCTAAAGGAAAGCAGTTGTACAACACAATAGTCAACCCTCTCAATAAGATGGATTGCGTCTCACCGGGTAGGCCCACAGATCCACAGAAAGTGCCTGACTTGATTGATTTCGCAGTAACCAAGAGGATTCCACGTAATCGGATCACTGCGGAAACACTACTAGATTTAACTTCCGATCACTCTCCAGTGCTATTCACATTATTAACAAGACCTCAAGTACTTGATCGCCCATATAGGCTTACAAACAACAAAACAAATTGGCTTAAATTTAAAATGTACATGAGTGCCCACATTGACTGTTCGCCGAAACTGGATGCTGCAGAGGACATTGATATGTGCGTCTCTGCACTTGAGTCGATGATGGGAGCTGCAGCAAGAGTATCTACTCCACATGCCTCTTCTTACACCAAACCTGTTGACAGGCCTACGAACCGGCGGATAGAACAATTAGTAACGGAAAAACGACGTCTAAGAAGAGAATGGCAGATTACTCGATCACCAGCAGCAAAACTTCGCCTAAGGCAAGCCAATCGCAACCTCTCCAAGGCGTTAAGACTAGAGGAAAGCCGGGCTCAAAGGAAATACATAGAAAAGCTCAGTCCAACCAGCACTAAACATCCTCTGTGGAAAGCCCACCCAACTTTAAGCGCTCCTACAGAGACAATTTCACCGATAAGGAGTCCAACCGGTGGATGGGCCCGCAGTGACGAAGAGAGGGCAAACGTATTTGCCACACATCTTAAAATGGTTTTCCAGCCAAATCCAACATCAAACTCATCTGTACTTCCCCCTTCGAACACATTAACGGATAGTGAGTACTCGGAACTCCAATCGGACGAGATCACTGCAGTTATTAAAAACCACATAAAGCCGAAAAAAGCCCCCTGGCCATGACCTAGTCACACCGAAAATGATCCTAGAACTCCCTATCATTGCAATACAATATATCTGCAAACTGTTCAACGCTATAATAAAAATTGGCTACTTCCCAAGAACATGGAAAAAGTCCACTATCATTATGATTCCTAAAGTGGGAAAGGACAAAACCCAGCCATCATCCTATAGGCCAATTAGTTTGCTGCCATGTCTTTCGAAGCTTTTTGAAAAGGTCCTGCAGATCCGCCTAAACTCATTTCTGGCATCGGAGAACACAATCCCTTCACACCAGTTTGGCTTCCGCGAAAAACATGGTACAATTGAACAAGTCAATCGCATAACATCCGAAATACGAACAGCATTCGAACTAAAAGAATACTGTGCGGCTGTCTTTCTCGACGTTGCCCAGGCTTTCGATAGAGTTTGGCTGGAGGATCTGATGTTCAAAATCCGGCAAAAACTGCCACAGTACACACACAAACTCATGGAATCTTACCTTTACAATAGGAAATTCGCTGTAAGATGTAATGGCTCCGTCTCCGCTGATTTTGAAATCAAAGCTGGTGTACCGCAAGGCAGTGTACTCGGCCCATTGCTCTACCTGCTGTACACTGCAGACTTACCAACGAGTTTAGGACTTACAACGTCCACTTTTGCCGATGACACGGCAATCCTCAGCAGATCAAAATGCCCAATACAAGCCTCTGCAAAACTAGAGGAACACCTTAAGGTGGTAGAGGAATGGCTAGCAACCTGGCGTATCCGGGTCAACGAACAGAAATGCAAACATGTTACATTTACGCTTAAGAGAAGAAACTGTCCAGCTCTAATGCTAAACAACGTACCAGTTCCTCAAGCCGTGGATGTCACTTACCTTGGCATCCACCTAGACAGAAGACTAACTTGGCGCAAGCACATCGAAGCAAAAAAGTCACAGCTTAAACTGAAAGCGAGTAGCCTACATTGGATCATCAATGCTCGGTCCCCTCTACGTCTGGAGTATAAAGTCCTCCTATACAACTTCGTACTGAAACCCATCTGGACTTACGGAGCCGTACTATGGGGAAATGCAAGTACCAGCAATGTCGATATTATACAAAGAGCGCAGTCGAAGATTTTAAGATCAATCACGGGGGCCCCGTGGTATATACGAAACGACAACATTCAAAATGATCTAAATATACCTAGCGTAAAATCTGAAATAGGTACTCAACAACTAAAGTATTCTGCGAAACTGGATGCACACCCAAATGTTCTTGCCAATTCCCTTACGCGAACTAATAATAGAACTCGTCTTAAAAGAAATGACAGACCAACCCAATAACAAGTGATTAGGGCCGCCTGCAATATCCCCAGGATTTATCTTAAGTACTAGCCTAAGAAAAATATCTCAAACTTGTTGTTAGGCTCTAATTTAAGAGTAGATTCAACAAATATATATTAAACGTTAAAAAAAAAAAAAAAAATAAAATTCGAGAATTGTCGCTGTTCCTTGTCTTAAAGTAGACAGTTCCTGTTCAATTAGATAAGTAGGACCGAGTAAGTAAAGTCCAGCCTAGCAATTATGGCATCAAAATTGAGCACTGTACTAAAAGATGATAAAACACCGTCAGCAGCACCTCTAATTTTATTTCTAATTATTGTTACCGACTGAAAATGGCGTGAGATTCCATAAAATTCTTTGATAATCTCGTACACATTATGTGCGGCCTCTCGCCAAGACACATATAAACCCGGGCGGCAAAAAATATTCTGGAAGAGTTTTCACAGCATCGAGCGTTTCCTCACATTTTACTCCAGGAACAATTTTAACTTTTTCCCATTTTTTTGCTGTCGGTTTATTAACAATGCCGTTTATTTGATATTTTATATTCGTTTTCAAACTCTTTTCGTGTATTTTCTACAGCTTCCCCTACTAAGAATCTAACCTGCTCTGCATTCATTTTTAAGCTAATCTCGTTCAAAGTTAATTGTTTGAAAAAATATTCTAGTTCAAGCAAGGAAGAGTCGCACATCAAGAATTATAGTTCATGTTTTTATACCATACACCCATAGGGTGAAATGGTATATTAAAGTCGCCAAAATGTATGTATGTAACTCAAAATTTGGTATGTATATTTGCTTAGTAAATGCGCACATTTTGTATTTGCAAAAAATTTGTTGTTATTATATTTTTTAAATATTTGTTTCACTGGTGTATGGTATACCTAAGTCGGCGAGACGATTTACTTACTTCATTTCTCGAATCTGTGTTCAAGTGTCGTGCCGATTGATCTGCCCTTAGGTGTTGAGTTTATTTGCGTCGAAGTTACATGTTCCAACTTTAGCTTATATATTTCTTGTTCATATATTCCACCAGCTTCTGATATCATGACCTACATGCACCATGCTGATGTTTTGCAAACTATTTTTAGTCGTCTTAAAGATCGTGATTTCCTCATAGTCTTAGGATATTTTAACTTGCCTAATATTTCTTGGCTTGTTGACGATAATCTATCTTAATTCCTTCATCTCGACATGCTTCTCTTACAATTCCATCTCAGTTTCTCGCCGTAGATGTATCCGTAAAACAAATTTCAATCTTCTCAACAACCTTATTTCCTCTTTTGATTGGTCATTTCTATTTGAGTGCTGTGATATAGATTGTGCAGTGAATTTTTTCTACTCTGCTCTTAATTCTCTAATTGATAAATGAGTTCCTTATGTTCGTTCCTCTGCTGTCTAATCTCCGTAACATTAAATCAAGATTTTTTAAAAGGTTTAAAAAAACTGATTCGCGACTTGGCTATGCAAATTATTGTGTAGCGAAATCTCAATTTTATCTCTTAAATACTCAATGCTAGAATCATTGTATCGTGCGCTGTAAGGTTGAATTCTATTAGAACCCCAAAAGATTCTACAACTTTGTTTATTCTAAACGACGCTCTAAGTTACTACCTTCCACCTTCAAACTTTATGACCAGACTGCTAATAATTATTCAGGTATTGCTGATCTGTTTGCTAAATTCTTTCAGTCGACTTATTCTACTACTGCTTCGGATCCCACATACTATCAGTTCTTAATCCCACATTTAAATTGTATGTTTTTTTCTAATATTACCGAAGACTGTATTATCTCTAGCTTATCATCTATGAAGTCTTTCTCCGAACCTAGTTGCATACTTAAAATGTGTTCGATTTCCCTATCTAAGCCGTTATCTCGGTTATTCTTTATAGCGAGTGAGACTTGCAGCTTTCCTGATGTTTTGAATGAGTCTTTTATTATTCCACTTTTTAAAAAGGGCAACAAATCAGATATTTCCAACTACCGTGGCATTGCCAAACTTTCCGCAATACCTAAGCTGTTCTTCCCTTCAACACCTATCCAGATCCACAATTTCTCCTTGTCAGCATGGCTTCATGAAAGGTCGTTCGTCGCTTACCAACCATTTAGAATTGACTACCCTTGTACACCATGGCTTTCGTAAAAAGTGTCAAACTAATGTTACTTATACCGACATTGGTAAGGCTTTCGATACGATTTATCGTTCTATTCTTCTTACGTAACTTAACATTACGGGCTTTTCCCCGAAACTGTTGGCTTGGTTAAAATCGTATCTTATTGGCAGAACCCAAAAGGTGTCTTTTCGTTCCTCAATATCCAAAACTGTTCGAGTTACCTCAGGTGTCCCCCAAGGCAGTCATCTGTTATTTACCCTGTTTATAAATGATTTCCCTTGGCTTTGGCTCACTTACGCGTGCTCATGTTTGCGGATGACGTCGAGATTTGTTATTCCTATAATGATCCTTCTTTCCAACAGTACTTGCAATCAGATCTCGATGCGTTCTGTGATTGGTGCCACGTTAATAAATTACACCTTAATGTCTCAAAGTGCTCTTGTATGTCATTCAGTCTTTTGTCTCCATTCCTAGCTCATTATTCTATTAAGTCTGTTCTGTTAGATGGTGTGCCATCATTCAAAGACTTAGGCGTTATGTTTGACCAAAACTTTCATTTAATATTCATATGTCTTCAATTGTCAATGGAGCATGCAGTCTTCTTGGCTTCATAAAACGTTGGGCCAAACAATTTGATGACCCCTACAGACAGAATTTGATGTTCGCCCTACTCTACAGCAATAGCTCGCCAGTGTGGAACCCTCAATATCATGTTCACCAGCTTAGTATTGAATCGGTTCAGAAGCAATTCCTTAAGTTCGCGTTACGCGGTCTTAATTGGGAACCGAGTCTTCACCTTCCTTCTTATTCTGACAGACTTCTTTTTATTAATCTTTTTTCACTTTACAACCGTAGGCTCCTATTTGGCATTCTCTTTCTCCATAAACTAGTCAACGGTGATGTCATATCTACCAATTTACCAGATACGCAATATTTTTGTGTTCCCTCACTTCCGACCAGAAAAAATTTTTTCCTATTCACCTTAGTAGATGGCTGACTAACTTCTCTCTTTACGAACCTTTTCGTGTTCTTTGCCAATCTTTTAACAACCTTTCTCACCCTATCTTACCTCATCTTTCTGTCACTTCTCTTCGACCTTTACTTTTCAATCATCTCCAACGTAACCGCTAAATACATTCTGGACTTGGATTGTTTGCAACTCATCCCTGACCACATTGGCTGTGAATCGGGGCATAGCTGGCACCTTGTGCAAACACCTCCACTGGGTCGGTGATATTTAGTTGTGTATAAAGCTAAGCTACCTTCTTCAATAAGTTGTTATCTGTCTTTTAGCTTAAGGTTTTTTGTCGACTGCTGTGTTAGTTGACGTTAATAAATAAAAATAAAAAAAAATAAAAAATTATGGGTATAAGCGGTGATGTTGGATTAAGTGAAGCTTAAAAAAATTTTAATATATAGCATAAAACTTAAGTTAAATTTAATATGCTGGTAATTGACGTCAATTCGAACTACTTAAGATTATATTTTGTGTGTTACCCTACCGATATACTTGTTCCTTCTGTAAACGATGCAGAATTTCTTATAATGTCGTCGGAGTGATGATGATAATAGAATTGGGGCTTTTGAGTCTGCGAGTATTTTCGAGTATTGTTGTTGTTAACTTCCACACCATAATGGTTAACATTACTGTTTGTCGATCTGCTATATTTGCTATTAAATATTTCCGTGAAGTTCAATGTGTTAAATTCACTGGGATAGATGTAAAATGTTGCTATTAATGCAGCACATATGAAGATGTGGAATAGAATACAAGTCCATATGAGATTAATCTAAAAAAGAAAAGATATAAAATATAACAGTGACAACTTTGCTTACATTGTTCATGCAATACCTTTTTTTTGCGTCCATACTTCGTAAAACTAGTAAATGGTACTAGCGCAATAGTTATGAATGCTCCACAAGTAACTCCCGCAATTAGAGCAACGAAATTTAATTGATATGGCAAAATTCCAATCGCAAATAGTACGGCACATAACATTAATAATTTGAACAGTGCAATATGTGGCTTATGCAAATGGTTCCAATGCATTAAAATTAGAAGAGCTATAAGCGAAGATACAACACCACAAAGAGAAGCAGATGGTCCAACCTTGTAAGAAATAAACAATATTAATATAATTAATTTAATATTTAAAAGTAATATTATAATATTTAATTTCCTTCAATAAACTAATTCTTCTGTATGTTAAAACAAATTTAGTCGGTTCCATTGTCGAATTGTCAATAGATTTTGAGTGCCTTGGTTCTATTTTCAGTTTTTTAGGATTCCGATTCCCAGTCATTGAGACACACGAACATACCTGCTTTCGAGCACGTTTTCGTAGATAAGCTGATAGTTCTCACAATTATGGTGGACCCTGTGTTGGTGAGTCGTTCCTAAGTCTGGTCTATCAGACCGGAACTGAGCTTTCTAGACTCTAGGTAGATAGTTCAATATAATATTGCTAATACTTCAGTTTTTCCCACGAAATATAAAACAAATAGACTTAATCGGACTAACCGTAGTGGTGGCGGTATTCTATTCGCTGTTGATTCAGCGTTTTCATCTAAAATAGTGCAACAGTGGGTTTTATAACGGCTTTCCGTGTATCGACCGCAGCGCCATCTGCTGAAAGCGAAGACAACACCCGCCATACTAACCAGCAACCGCCGTACTCACATGTGAACCATGGGAGCAAATGATAAATAGTGGAGGTGGGGGCATCTTCTTCTTAGATGCTCCAGGGGGAACTGGGAAAACATTCCTCATCAGATTGATTCTAGCCACGGTTCGAGGAAAAAAGGACATAGGTTTAGCTCTTGCTTCACCTGCTGGAAGGACTGCTCATTCAGCTGGAAGGACTGCTCATTTAGTTCAACCATACGGGAATGCGTTGATATTGCTGGCAGGAGATTTCAGGCAAACGTTGACTGTAACTTCACGATCGACACCAGCGGACGAAATAAATGCTTGCCTGAAATATTGGGACATAGGGAACGGGAAGCTGCCAGCCGATGAGACGTTGTGAACTCACTTGATCTGTTTGGAATGCCACCACACGTATTGAAATTGAAAATAGGTGTGCCAATAATCATGGTCCGGAATATTAATCAGCCAAAACTCAGAAATGGCACGCGAATCGCGGTCAAAAAATTGATGAACAACGTTGTGGAAGCAACGATCTTAACTGGACCATTCAAAGGTGAAGATGTCCTCATTCCCAGGATTCCCATGATCCCGGCTGATACACCGTTTCAAGGGCAAGGGCTCAAGGGCAATCTCTGGAATTATGTGGTTTAGATTTACATGAGGATTGCTTTTCACATGGACAATTGTATGTTGCGTGTTTCCGTGTCGGTAAACCAGAAACCCTTTATATTTACGCGGAGAATGGAAAAACAAAAAATATTGTATACTCACAAGTATTACAGAATTAAATGTATTTAAAGGTTATGCTTTGTTGGGTTCCTCATTTTTTATGCGTGCACCGACAATATGCCACAGCGAAACGTGGTAGTTAGGTTGATACGTCTTGGGATATGTCTGCAAAAGAATAGTAACTTTCTCGGGAAACAAAACAATCGAACAAAATCACTTGTTGTTCAATACGAAAGCAACTGAACTAAATAGATGAGGTGCGACTCATATTAAGGTCAACAAGTTCAAAATTCATATTGTATAAGATCGTCAAATTCTTTTGACCATCTTTTAATAAAACCGAGAACACCCATGGCTTTTGTGACCATGATGGAAATATGTGTGTTAAAAGGTAACTTATGGATCATGAGAACGTCAAATCATTCATACTATTAAGACGTTCTAACGGAAAGGTCATTCGGTAAGATTTAGAAGATTAAATATAGTGAGACAAATTTTGACATCGTCAGATGGAAAATCGTTAATGAACAGTGTGAATAGCAAAGTGACAAGATGACTACCTTAAGGCCATGGGGTTTGATTAACAGAATCAAAAGCCTTGTTGAAGTCAGTATATTGACATAAGTTTGTTCGGCATTTTCGATTCCATTGATAGACAGAGAGGTAAATTCTAAGAGGTTAGTGGTTGTAGATTACGTTTCACAAACCCATGTTAAGATGACGAAATAATAGAGCTGCATAAATGTTGCAATTGCGAAGTTGTGATTTTTCCGATAGCTTTCGAAATAACGTTTAAATGCATAGATTAGATTTTTTCAGAATTGTGGGATATAAAAGGTTTTTTTTTTTAAATAACGGGAGTGAGAAGGAGAGAGAGTTATGTCTGTGCGCTTATACACGAGCATACTCACCAAATTTCATGCCTCTAACTGCTATAGTTTTTAAGCAAATCTGTTTTGTTTAAATTATAGGAGAGCAAGGGGCGTGCAAAAATTAAAAACAAACTGTATATATTTACATACTACACGGGTGAGATCTAGGTGTTCATACAGACAGATGGACGGACAGACGGGCATGGCTAGATCGACTTAGCTGTTGATGCTGATGAAAAATATTTATTCTTTATATGGTAACGTTTCCTCCTGCCTGTTACATATATTTTGTCGACATTAATATACCACTTCACCATATTGATGTATGATATAAAAATACACTCAGACTTTTTTAACTGATAAGGATACAAATTTGAAAGTTTTTTTTTTAAATTCGCAAACATAACGGCAATGTCCTAATCAGCGTTAGCTTTTTATTTTCAAAGGACAAACAAGATGGGTGCACAGAAGTCTTACGGTTAAAATTGACAAAATTATTAAGCTGATGCTGAATTGTGAATGCTCAAATACGCTCATTCTCACCCGAATTAATTTAGCTCATCAAATGTAATTAAAAAAAAAATTTGGTTTTGTATACACTTACAGCTTGTTAATTATTCCCACGCAGAAAGATCTTTCGTTGTGTTGGTGTCGCTGTTGAAAATAGGAAGGTTTACATATTCCAAATAGAGCTAAAGCATATGGTAAACATTGTGAAGTTACATGTATACTCAGATTCTGAATAATGAGAATTATTAAACTAACGAAAACATACACTGACATTGAATTCCATTTTCTTTAAAATTGGGTCATTTAACCAAAAACAAAAATTCAATGCAAACTTATGCTAAAAATTGATTCGAAACTACTGCTAAATAACTACGGTGGAGTTATGACTCGTTTCACTTAATCCTGATCTTTTCGAACGTGCTGAAGACGAAAAATGAAAATTTCCCTTGAAAAATTACAAGCTTGTAGTTGATAATAATTCCAAAATTCTCTGTACATCTACAATTCTTTCTTCTCGATTGAGGTTCCTTCTACTGTTTATCTTTTACGTGTTCTGGTTATTTGATCTGCGTTACAGGTTAGGCAGGATGACAATGACAAAGATGACAATGCATCTGGTACTATATGTTCTCGTCCCTTTCAATAACTTATCTCAAATTTATATCCTTGCAAATGTATAGCCCATCTCGCTAGACGCCCTTTAAGATTGGACTGCTTCAAGATAGACTGGTATGATCTGTAACAATTTTTAAATCTTGAAGCTTTACATAGCAACGATAACGTTCTACACTGCGTTCTTACTTCCTTAACACTGTAATTTCTTTGTGCCACATTTAGCTTTTTGTATATATAGGCCACCACCAGCCTGAATTTTCGATAACATCCAGCTAACCCTGAAAATTTAGTGTAGCCCATTGCAAATCGATTCTATTTTGGTCGGATCGGTTGAAATTCCGCCTCTATAAATGATGTACCCTTAATACTTGACTTTGGTCACACAAAACTGACTCATCTTGAGATTTGGCGTTAGATTCGCTTTACGAAACCGATCCGCTAACCTCAACAACCTGCTGTTACTACACATAAATCATCAAGATATCCAAAACAATAATACTTTTAATCCGCTGGAACAACTTCGTTCATTAACCTGCACATATTTTGTGGGGCATTGCACAATCCGAATGGCATTACTGGAAATTGGTAGAAAAGCGTCCATGGAATAGTAAATGCTGTGATTCCACGTGCGAATATCCCATCAATACTTGGCAATTGATTTGGATATTTTGTCGCATACGAACTCATCTTTCTAGCTTCTAGACATAGTCTCACTTTCTCAGGTTTAACTGCTAATCACATCGGAGAACTCCACGGACTATTTGACATCTCTATCATTTAGTCAACTTCGCTATATATTAACTTTTCCAGCCCTGGGGATCTTGATTTTGATACTTCATGGCTAATCAAAATTCGACAAAATTACGACATCTCTACGGTGCCTCCAATACCACTCTTTTGCTTTGCCTACTGAAAGAATATTCAAATTTTTGCATACTGCATCAAAATCTTGGTCTAAGCCAGGGGTAGGCACAAAGAGAGCCAACGCAATGTATGTGTGTGTTTTACACTGCGAGAAAAGAAAACTTAAAAAATATTGCCTCAATCGTTCAGACGAGCGGAATCGACGATCCGTTGCAAGAAAATAAAAAAGAAAACAACCCCTAAATTAATTTTTCGTGTGCATATTGCACAAAGCGACACAGATCCACTCGCGTCGAAATGCTGCAAGCGACTAATTCAGATTTTACGCTCTCGAGTGCAATTCGGGTTGACTTCGGCATGCACACAGATGGCAAAACGAGCAATTGCCGAACAAAAGTGCCCTCACAAGCTATGGGTGCCTACCCCTGGTCTAAGCAATCCTCAGTTAGTTTTTTGATCCGATAAAGAAACTCTTCGACCATAACTCTTTTTGACGAACTGTCTAATTTTACATTTTATCCAATTTTTATACCCTTGCAAAGGGTCAGATGTTTGTAACGCAAAGAAGGAGACGTTTCCGACCCTATAAAGTATATATATTCTTGATCAGCATGAGAAGCTGAGTTGATATAGCCATGTCCGTCTGTCCGTCCGTCTGTGCGTAGGCGTTTAACTCAGCCATCTTAAGAGCTATCGGGATGAAATTTTTTTTGGTGGCTTTTTATTACCTGGGAAAAATAAAGTATGAAACTAGGCAGAATCGGACCACTATATCATATAGCTCTGGAGGAAACATTTTTGCAAAAATGGGAGTATCGCCATGAAATTTACCAATATGATAGTATTATATATAAAATCTCCGATCCCAAATTTTAAATCGGTTCGGCTTGCTGCCTACTAGGTCATCATCAAATCAACAGAGCACACGCATGCACACATACAGACGCAACGCTACATAAACTATATGTGTATGCGTGCGAATCGCGGCATGCGTGTAAAAGGGGATGGGGAAGAAGAAGAAGAAATTGAAATGATATTTGAAAAGTTCTTTGCATTAATGAATTGAGATACAGAAAAGCAGTTTGGAACATGTAAAAATATTATGGCCATGGACTGCAAGGGTATATAAACTTCGGCACAGCCGAAGTTAGCTTCTTTGATATTTTCTAATTTTATCTGGATTATGACTTGTTCTCCTTGGTCTGACTGTAGATGACAATTTGACAATTTTGACAATTTGACAAATTTCTGTTTAGTTTTAATATTTGGTGATTTCATTTTAATTTGTATTTGATCTTAAATCAAATCGTTCCCTAATAGTGAACCCTATACTCTAGTATACAAAAAAAAAAAAAAATTAAGAAAATGAAAGAAAAAGATTAAAGACACTGGGTTGCTCCTGGCAAATAACTTTAGATGCATCACTATTTTTAATGGTCAGGATTTATCTTATCTACTTGCGCCTGGTGCTTTCGAAAGAAAATAAAAAAGAAATTAGTTTTTTATAATGCCAATATTAATTCACCTCCAAATTGACTGGTCTTAATAGATGCTTCGCAATTATAAAGAATTCCTAAAATTAAATCCGTTGATCAAATCTTATAGCATATATTAGGAAAAAAAAAATAAAGAGAAACAAAAAGATCCTCCTCGCTATTGATTTAGCTATCTAGTGGTCGTATACGTAGATTTATTCAATTACGTATTCCAAACTAGACTTAAATCGCCAATACCAGTATTAGAGGAAAAGAAATTATTCGAAAAGATGAAGTTCACCTAGCCAATCCTAGTACTAGAGGTAGCTGTGGGAGAATCACTACAATACGATTTCCATTTAGTTGCATAGAGACCGCATCAATAAAATTCAAACTTTACACAAAGTAGAGAAAAACAAAAAAAAAAAAAAAAGGAAAGAGAATACCATCTACGACATAATAAATAGCGATCTAGTGGTCGCTATTGTAGTCTGGCTACAACACGAATTCCAAGCTAAATTTTCCTTATTCGATAGAGAGCAAAACATAATAGAAAATAAAAAGAAATCAAAAAAAGCAATGACATATTTGTCCTTTTCTGACGATGGCTTCCTATGCTATATTAGTCCGATTCTATCCGACACACTTTACCCAAAGAGTATAGAAAATAAAGTAAAAAAATGTGAAAAAATATGTTAAATTTTTAAAATGTCTATTAAATTCGCCCCATAGCATACGCCAACTCTGCCCTTTTGAACCGCCTAGTGAAACTCGTTTACGTATATTTTCCAAGTTTGTAGTCCGATTTTAATAAAATTTGTAGGTCAATAGATATTGATAGTGTGCTGAATTTGGTTTCGATAATCGAAAAGTTGCAAGAGCCATTCGGTTTGTGGCAAAAATGTTAAATACCAATAATCTGCATACATACTAATGAAATCTAATTACCAAATTTGGTGATTCTAGCTTTGTTAGTTTTTGGGAAAATCAGTTTTATTTAATTTTTTGTTGCGGTTACTAAGTTACACACACTCCAAATTTGGTGGTTATATCTTTGTTATTTTTTGAGAAAATCAGTTTTATTTAATATGCGTAAGGGGGCGTGGCAAAAATTTCAAAAAAAAACTTGAACAGAATAGATATTACAGTCTAAGTACCAAATTTGGTGACTCTAGCGCTTATAGTCTCCGAGATTTACGTGTACATACGGACGGACGGACATAGCTGGATCGACTCGGCTGTTGTTCCTTATGAAAAATATATATATTATTGCGGCGGAAAAGCTTCCTTTTTACCCTATGGGCTATATGCTGTTGAATATCATACTGAGGGTTCCAAAATGGCCGGCAACTACGCAAATCTACAGATAACATAAATTGAAGTACCAGCCTAATACTCATGTTTTACACCTTGTAAGTATCAACACAAGTCAGCAAAAGACAAAGATTATTAGCACTGCGATCCTTTCGATCAATATAATGGAAGCAAAACGGGTTTACTTAGCCACACTGTTCAACCAGGACTTCACCTCAGTTAGAGGTACCCAAACACATTTAACTATATTGAAAACGCGTGTGATGAACTTTGGAGAAGGTGGGGGAGTACTTTATTAACGTCAGAGCTGGTATTTTCACAGCGTATTTTATGTATGTCAGCTATTCATATTAACCGAATCCCTTGCCTGGGTTTTCATTAGAGAATAATACCAAAGATTTTCGGACACCACTTCTTGCATGCACTATAGATGATAATAGCGCTCCGGGTCTGTACCCACCCTACCATGAGCCTGCCAGCGAAAGTTATCGCAGTCTCCCAAAACAAAAGCTAGGACTTCTCCTTCTACATCAGGGAACTAAAGAAATAAGTAATTCATAATGCACTGAAAATTTATTCAAACAACTCAAAATTATAAGACTCTTCGTGCAATATATTGGATCAACTTGATCTACAAAAATTATTTATTTTTAAAAATGTTAAGCTGAAAATTGGTACAAACCTGATTATATAGGCTGCAAAGTTTGCATATTATTCTTATTACTAATGATTACTCTAATATTCAAAATTCATGATTTCCTAACTTTATGATATTTGAACTTTTAGCATTAGTGACAAAAAAAATTTTACAAAGGTTATACATTTATGTTGCTTGCTTACGCTAATTTCCTCGCTAATATCATTCTCTCTGAATATTGTTATATATACAAGTTCATTTACAATGGATCAAATGCTCATGGTCATACGAATTTATTTAGCTCATCAAATGTAATTAAAAGAAAATTTGATTTTGTATACACTCACAGCTTGTCAATTTTTTCCCACGCAGAAAGATCTTTCGTTGTGTTGGTGTCGCTGTTGAAAATAGGAAGGTTTACATATTCCAAATAGAGCTAAAGCATCTGGTAACATTGTGAATTTAAATGCATACTCAGATTCTGAAAAATGAAAATTATTAAACTAACGAAAATATACACGCTCTTTGACTTTATGAGAGATCATCTTCTAACTCACAAGCAACACTTCAAGACCAAATGCTCTCCAAAAAAATGGTAGGAACGAACGAAATCCGAATGAATTGTCAAATTCTACGCAATCTGGGTTCTTCACAAGGATTGCGTAGTTTTCGCATCGAGGCCACAGCATAAGGCCTAGTTAGTATGCTTTTGGAAGGAGGTGCTGGACAAAACCATATTCAGTCACTACGCTGGAGTTGCTGTTTAAAACCATATTCAGTCCTTATCCGACGCCAATGGGGTAGTACCAAATGAGCGGGCACTGCAGCTGCCATAGAAAGAGAACCCGGCAACGACAATAATCTGAATCCCGGTTAGGTAAAAGTTGTGGCAAACTGGTATTGAATGGACTAATGTCAATTAGCAGCTCCTAATCGGTAGCGATGAAAACTTGAACTTGACTCTAAGCCTGCCCAAACGGATAGATTTTTTTCCCACACCTCCGATTCGTATTTGGCTTTGAGTATGTTCGCAACCATGACAGTGCTTGACAGATTCTTTCTATAATGCATGCAGGCAGTTAAAAGCAGCAAAACAACTTCAACAGATGTTCAAGTTAGAAAAACAGTGTGACCATGAGGTATTCTGGAATCCGTTGAGGAATTTCTCCATTTGTACTTTTAGTGCTGCACAGAATAAGCTATACAAAGGAAATCGCAGATTATTGCAAATGGTAAATTGGAAACTAAGAGATGGGTACAGGACACCACGGGTTGTGTTGATACGAAAAAACGTTAGACCAGATGCAACCAAGATATTTACGACAAAAATCGGGCTGGAAAAATTAGTTTTGCATATCAGGGAAAACGGTGGCCTAAAGCAATAAGCCTACACTATGTAATGTGCGCTAGCTTAAATTTTTAAATTTGTAAACGGAGCTGTTTCACGTGCTAATTTCGCTTCCCATGTTGATCAATCGATCAATCCATCGGCTAATTAAATTTTAACTCCGACGCAATCTACATCTTATTCTATATAATTGATTGGAAATATCTTATTTTCTGGTCAATATCCCTGTAAGTTTTCGTTTGGAACGTTGGTTTTTTTAAAACCGTCGATTTTTAAAGACTTCTTTCTAGTGCCTAGAAACGTGCAGCCGAACTAAGGTTGTCCTTGCAATCAGGAATTAGATATTCTGTATTCATACGACACTGGCATCCAAACACCGACAGCGTACCAAGGTTGCAGTGTTGAGGCCTACTGTGCGGCTAAAAGTGTCGCACTGTTCATGAAGATTGTTCCTAAACCCCGGTGGAAATAATTGTTCTGTACGGAATGGGTTTCAAGGAGAGTAGCTTTTACTAACATCCAGTCTGCTGCTGACCTAGACAAAGCTTTGGTTCAGGACTAATTAGATGTTAGGTGTTTCATCCAGAATGGATGATAGTTGTTGGCAACTATCATGACCACAGCGAAAAAAACTATACAGAATATTTTTTTTTTTAATTGTGTTGTTGCCTAACTTGGGTAAAAGAAAAAAAAGGAACCAAACCAATTTAAAAAAATTTTAAACAGGAAATTCCCTCCTACAGAACATCGATAAATGGGGCCTTTAAGCGAATAAAGTATCGGGTTAGTTGTCTATTGTATTAAACAGCATCAATTCGTCGACCCTCAAACCAAATTTTTGTGAACAACAGAGTATAAATTGATACTCTGATTTGTTTATGTAATTTCTGTTTCGTCGTTTTATGATTAACCTAATAATGAAAATAACTCTAGTAAATAGTAATTGAATTGAAACGAAAAGAAAATCCAATAAGTAACAATTTGTGCAGCTTTAAGCTTTAAACTAGTGACCCACAAAAAAAAAAAAAAAAATTGACTACTTTACCATCTTTTTGATAATTTTTTTAGTACCTTTCTATAAAACATTCCGTCAGTATCTTAAATTGATAGAAATAAAAATAGATACAAAATAGAAACAATGTTATTAAAAAAACCTCTTTGCCCTGCTTCAAGCCTGGGCCTGTTACGAATGACCCTAATAAAGTTAGTGTTACAACCACTCCGGCAATGGCGTATTACATATATAAACATGAATTAAACTAAATAAATAAAAAATATTAAAAGTAATAAAAGAATAGGTTATATTTAAAAAAAATAGGATAGGTTAGCGAGGAAGGACAAGAGCGCAGTTTTTATAACCGAAAGTGAGGTTTCCGTACCGATAACGTGGCAAAGTCTGTGGTAGTCGTTAGAAGAAAAGGTTCATGCAGAGCAATGTTATTTGTGCAAATAAGAAGTATAAGCAGTGTGTAATTACATGTCCTTCTAGATGTGACAGAAATATTAATCTGGCTCAACAGCTTGGAAGAGTCAATCTCACCATTCAAAAGTTTTTAAAGAAACGTTACATTAAGCATAATTCTACGATTAGTTTAAGAAGGTAATTTAATTAACTAAAGTCGACTAAAAAAAGATGAAAGTTGTACTTTTCAATCCCAGCGAAAGGCACTATAAAACCAAAAACAGTCTCAGCCCTACTAACAGTACTCGATATATGCTGATTAAACTAAGTTTATGGTCCATTAAGATACCCAAATCGTTAACAGCTAAAGATGTATTATTAATTTTTTCCAACAGAAAATTATTTAAAAACGAACTGGCTAATTGGGGATAACCTCTAAAAAAAGACATCATTTTGCACTTAAAAGGGGATGCGAATCACCGATTTGGATGCTGTGATTTTATATTTATATTCTATATTTTTCTAGTAAATCGCGTTTAAAGCTATAGCTTCGGCGACTAATACGTATAACGCGGAGGGGAAGTGAAGCAGCTGGGTGGTATAGGGGGTAAACACATGCCTTGCGAAACCCTGGTTCAAACCCTGTCCTGAACTAGTTAGTTTTAAATTTTAGTTTTTTCTTTTTTTATTAATATTTTTAATACACCAGAAGCTTACACCGCTGAAGATAATTCTTATAGCATTGTGTATTAAGCATCATGAATTTTAAACGAGCGACTGTATACAGAGCATAATCTGATGAACGACGTGTTTTTTGAAACTTCTTATAATATCGTGTCTTCACATTTTTCAAATTGGACAGCTCGCGAGAGAACCAGGGAGGTTTGTTAAGCCGTACCAGCCTACCAAGAGGCACACTAATATCAAAGAGTGAATTCAGAGTATCAGAAAACAAACGAACAGCTGAGTTCATATCTCTACAATTGTACTGATAAGACCAATCGGTAGTAGTAATGTTTTCATTAAGGCTGGCAAAGTCAGTCTTACGAAAGCACCTAGTTAGAGGTGACTCATTTGAACCAAGTAATGGTGAAAGCAAGGGCAGATCAATTTTTAAATTAAATGGGGGATGAACTTTGTCTTCTGGAAGAACAAATGATTCGATCCTAGAAACCTCGCAATAAGAAGAATCCAATACAAAAATAAGATCTAACGATTTTTCATTAGAATTTAAGACAGGATTTACTTGGGATAAAGATAAGCCTAAAAGGCCATCAATAAAGTCATGTGACAAAGAGGGAAGCAACATGGTATATTCATCTGTTGGTGACCATGCTAAAGCGGGTAAATTAAAATCACCTACAACTATGAACATGTCTTGACTGGAAACCAAAGAGGAGACAAACTGAATTGCCTTTAAATGATTTGAATATACCACCATGTCTGACAATGGTGGAATATAGGAACAAGTAATAAAAGCATTGAAAGATTTAAAATTTACTTTAACACCGACAAACTGTAACGATCCTTTTTCGTCCTTCGGGATATTTACAATATCTCTTGGGCTAGGTTCGGCACAACAAATTTATTTTGTGCCGTGGTGAAATTAGAAACACGTTTGTTTAATTATTAGTTATGGTTGTATGTTTATTTATGACTGTTTATGGGCTTGGTTGGATATGACGGTTTCTCTACGGTAGTTCTGGACTTGGACAGCGTTGGTGAGTCACTTCGAATCCCTCGTCGTCGCTTCTTGCCTTCCTCTTGCTCCTGTTGCCGATTATTGTCTCGGTCTGTATCGTATGCTTGATTTGTGCTCCACACCTCTGCACCCTTTCGCTATGCTCGTTGAGATGGCTCTTGTTTTATGGCTTTGGCAGGATGTTCCTCAGTAATTGGTACTCGTCAGGATATATAGATCCTGGAATTTCGGCAGTAGGATATATCCTCCTGGAAATGCTTGGCTTCTCTTCAATTTACTCTAGCTTGGGTACCGTGTTTGTTATCCTTGTGTAAGGACCTTGTTGCTATCGGATGAACTGTACAGGTTACTCGTAAGGCCTGTATAGTTCCTAGTTTTTCTGTTGCTTCTTGTGTTTCCTTGATAAGTTCTTAAGGTTACTCGTAAGGCCTTAATTACTTGTTACTTGATCACGACTTGATAATCTGATGACTTGATAATTTGATAATCTTTCTTGACGGGCGTTGCCTTTGTATAGGCAACTCCCTCGGCCTCAGGAATAGCTTGGTGTAGTACCGCTATACAGCTGGTACATTTCCATCGGCCCTCTGCTTTCACCCACGCATCCACTTGTTGCTATGCGTGGTGAAAGTCCCGTAAATCTTTGGCGCATATGTCCACTTTCTTTGTGGCTGCGAGCCCATTTATTTTCTTGTCCTTGTCTAGCTCCCTTGCATCTATGTGCTTCCATCACTTTCACCCATCGTATCCCGTTCTTTCTCTGCATTCTTTCTCTGTCAGCGCTGCCGTCGCCCGTCGCTCCCTTTGATCCACTCGTCATACCCAAATTCGCCCATATTCGCTCCATATTATATTTATATACATATATACTAATCGTATTGACTTAAACTATTGTTTAATAATAATTAGCCTGATTAATTTAATATACAACATCGTTTAATTTCTCATGCAATGCACTTTCATCCGCATATCGTATCTATCAGATAGAGGGCTTCCCCATTGTTCATCCCTCCCCCTTCGGTTCGCATATTCCCCTATCCAATCCACAAACCATTATCGTTTCATACAATTCATGCATGCCCCGCACCCGTCTCGTGGGCTTGCTTAGCCCTCACTTTCGTTCGCATAATTTCGGCTGTTCATGCTCTCACTGCTTTGATCTCTTATGTGTGACGTAGGCAGAGAGCACCCATAGGCCACCGGTACTCCCTCTCGCGGTCATACACGCATAGCATGCGTGTATTGTGAGTGTATGCTTGTTCATGCATTGTACGTCAATGCATGCATTTCTATTGTGGCCTCTCTGTGCTCTTAAATTGTCTCACTGGGCCAATGCCCTTTTTCGCTTGCCCTTGTTTGCTCTTACATAGCCGATTTTATACATTATGCCTCCCACGCATCTTCCCGCTTGTACGAAATTTGCCAGCGGTCGCATGCGGTTCGATCGGTCATGCTTGATCGTACGTCATAGGTTCGAGTTGGTTCGATCGAGCCATGTTGGACCTGGTTGCCCGTCGTATGTGTGCATTTTGGTTTTTTTGCATTATGCTTCCCACGCATCTTCCCGCTTGTACGAAATCTCTCGCGGTTGCGTGCGGTTCGATCGGTCGTGTTTGATCGTAGCCGTATCGTATGTCGTGCAATTGCCGACTTCTCACATTATGCTTCCCACGCATCTTCCCGCTTGTACGAAATTGCTCGCGGTTGCGTGCGGTTCGATCGGTCATGTTTGATCGTAGCCGTATCGTATGTCGTGCAAATGCCGACTTTTACATTATGCTTCCCACGCATCTTCCCGCTTGTACGAAATCGCTTGCGGTTGCGTGTGGTTCGATCCATTGCGTTTGATCGTAACTTATTTGCGTTGCACTGGTTCGATCGACCAGTGCCAATATTGGTCGTATATCGTACATCTGGTTCGTGTCTCGGCTATATCTTGTATCTGGTGCGTTATTCACACCTTTGGATTGCTTCGCTGTCGGTTTGTTGTATGGGATATTATTATGAATTATAACATTCCTCACAAAACTCAATCTCCTGGATACTAGAAAATTGAATCATCTCAGATGATAAAGCAGCATCAACAGCTATCAGAACGCCACCACCTATGCGAGAAATCCGGTCACGTCTGAATATAGAAAAGTTTGTGGGAAAAACCGATGCATCAGCAATATCAGGTTTTAGCCACGTCTTTGTAAAAACTAGAATGTTATGCTCAAAAGAAAGACTATCTACATAGAGATTAGGAAGTTTAGATTTCAGTCCTCTAACGTTCTGGTAACCCAGGTTAAGGGACGAAGCTAGTTTTTTGATGCTGATATGGCAGGAATAGTATTAGTTGTTGTTGTTGGCAAGCGAATCGGTTGCCGATTTTTCTTTTTACAGTATATTTCTGAACTATTATATGTTTTGGCCAAAAATCTTCTCGACATATGTCGACATGTCGAAGATATTGGCAGAAACACTAATTTTAAAGGACGAAATGTCCCGAGAATAAGAAAATTTAAACTTCTCCACCGCAATATTCGAGACGTTAACTTTCTTCCCAATATAGGCTATTACATCATCAGATGTGACAACAGGGTCTAGCCTAGAAACAAATATATGTTTCTTTGGTGGTATGCCAACGAGAGACCGCGATCCCGAAGCGTCAGCCGCAGCAGTAACGTTGGACAAGTCACCCACTGCAGCAGTCAACTTGTTTACGGGGCCCTCGATACTTTTAGAACTACCGGCAATTTCCATTGAAATGGGTAATTGCCCGGACATATCGGACACTACAATAGGCATCGTTTTTAAGAGATCATTCCCAGGTGATACCGGTAATTCCTTACTAATAGCATTCACAACCGGGCTCTTAAACGATATCAATTGCTGTACATTAGGAGTGGACGGTGCATGAGACCGGTCGGGGACGATAAGAGACGCTGCCGGATCGACAGATACAGAAACACCCCAAGGACTGGTCCTTTTACGTTTCGGAGACTCATTCATAAGCGATAAACTTCTGAACTGAGTCTCCACCGCAGTAAACTCCGCTTGGAGTGTATTAAAACCTGCCCTTAAGATGTCAAAACTATCTCTAGTCCGCCTCATGAAAGAGCGCATCTCATTCTCGACCTCCCGGCAAGCATCACATCCATATTTTAAGCCACCACCTATACCAATAGACTCCTTGATTCTGCCTGTGTAACCTGCACACTTAACGTGAACCGCATTGTCACACAACCAACAAAGAATATAATCATGGGAGTCAACCGCATTAGTGGCAACTATGCAATTATTTTTTGAGCAGACAACCATTTTATCAAAAAATTTAATTTGATTAAAAAAGGAAATACAAAAAAATAAAAATTCTAAAGATAAAAAATCTGTGTATAAGAATATACTGACCAGCTCTGACACAAGGGTTAATTTGCAGAGTAAGCCTTCACAACTAAAGAATTAAAAGAGATGAAAGCACAAAAACAAAAACACGTATCACGAGAGCGCAAATCAATCAAGAATAGGAAAGAGCGGGAGAGCGCGTCTAATTGAGCACATGCAACAACAATTTGTACGCAAGAGCGTTAGTTAACAACGGTAAAGACACAAAAGCAAAAGAGATAAGCAAAACAACAACACCGCTAATGCTAGTATTGTTGTAAGTTTTGATTTTATTTAAATTTAAACAAAGCGACATCAAGTATTCGCGAAATGAAAATAAAATTCGGATGCTGAAATTATTATTAATTAATTAAACCGATAATAAATTTAAAAGTTATGGAAAAGTATTTAATCGCGAGAAAAATATAAAAGTTGATAAGCGCAAAAAAAACACGTCCATCCTCTGCAACGAGTGAAAGTCTTTGAATCGGTTGAGGGTACCATCCCCTTACAAAAAGTCGCCAACAAATAGGAAACGGTCAAAAGACCTAAACGCATGAGTAGAACATGGCCTGATGCTTTGCGGAGTTTGGTGTGCTGCTCGCAAACATCATAAAAACGCTTTTCCTAGAGCGGCCGATATTGCAGCATCCAGTTGCAGGAGCCCAACAAGAGACTAATCCCGGCTATATTAGTGATGAAGAAATCGTGCTGGCTGCCAAGCGGATCAAAAGCAACAAATCGCCTGGCCCTGATGGATTTGCTGGTGTCATCAAGCTCAGTGCAATGAATCAGCCCTCGAAACTGGCCGATGTATTCAACTCCAGTCTGTGCCAAGGAGTCTTTCCAGCAAGATGGAAAAGGCAGAGGCTGGTACTACTCCCAAAAGGAGGGAAAACGGACGACCCTTCAGCGTACAGGCCGCTGTGCATGATAGATATGCTGGGAAAGGTCGATCATTCGCAACAGACTAGAAGCCCACATCGACGCTCGGAATGGACTTTCGGAGCATCAGTTTGGCTTCCGAAAGAAGCGTAGTACGGTCGACGCAATACATACCGTCACCGAAATAGGCAAAAAAAGCCATAGAGGGCCAGCGATGGAAAAGAGGAGGCAAAAAGTACTGCCTTATCACCACTCTAGATGTCCAAAACGCATTCAACTCAGCGAGCTGAATGTGCATAATTGAGTCACTACAGCGCTTAGCTGCACCAGAATACCTGATTGCAATGATTCGCAGTTATTTCGAAGACCGGATCCTGATATACGAAACGGACAGAGGGCAACAGGAATATAAAATAACAGGCGGAGTCCCACAAGGTTTGGTGCTTGGCCCAACCCTGTAGAACGTCATGCATGACTCAGTGCTTCGTCTGGACATGCCACCAAGGACGCAGATCATTGGATTCGCAGACGACATAGCAGTGGTCACAGTGGCAAAGGAGCTGGGAGAAGCAGAGGCCAGGACCAACGACGCCGTGCAATCAATTGTATCCTGGATACAAAGGAATTCTCTGTCTCTGGCTGCACACAAGACAGAGGCCGTATTGATCAGCAGCAGGAAACGTGTGGGGACTGCAATCATTCATGTCACAGGATGCGTCATCGACCATAGGCTAACATATAAGCACCATCTGCAATATGTAGCCGATAAAGCAGCAAGGGCAACATCAGCAACATCACGGTGGCCCCCGACAGAAAAGCAGATGGCTCATCACCACGGTGGTACGATCCGTACTCCTATATGCAGCAAAGATATGGGCTCCAGCGATGGCGATCCAGTCATACAGCCGCGCCTGCAGATCGCAATACAGAGCCTCTGCGTTACGAGTCATATGTGCGTTCCGAACTGTATCCGAAGATGCTGCCTTAGTCATATCAGGTATGTTGCCACTTGATATTATTGCTTTAGAGGCCAGAAGCAACAGTACAGCAACTCAAAAAAGAGAGGTGTCCATTCGCACATGGCAGGACCGCTGGCGCCATTCTTCCCACGGACGCTGGACAAACCGCCTTATACCTAATGTGCGGGAATGGGTGAGTCGGCCACACGGCCAAACAGATTTTTACTTGACGCAACTCCTAACGGGACATGGGTGTTTTAAATCATATTTGCATAGATTTAAGCACGAATCTGACCCCTACTGCACATACTGTACGTGGCCGATTGAGGACGCAGAGCATGTCTTTTTTGTCTGTCCGCGATTCACTGCTGAACGGAAAGAGCTAAGCCAAGGCATTGGGAGGCCATTCATAGTCCATGACTTGATGGATATCTTACTTAGCTCGCAAAACAATTGGCTCGCAGTTAGCCACCTAGCTACGGTGATCATACAGTCCCAGCGTCGCGCTGAACGTCAGCGCAACCAGAATTCAAACTCTAGATGAGTATCTAGATGAGGCTTTCATGCCATCTCCCCCTCGCGAAGTAATAACTTCAGCGTTGGTTCCGCGAGAGGGATACGGAAGTAGGGTAGGTTTTAGTGCGGTGAGGTGACCCCTAACCAAGGTCAATACCAAGTCCCACACTTTTCGGCTTTCAATGCTTTCCCCCTATACAAAAAAAAATGAAGTAAGTAAGTCGTCTCGCCGACTTGGATATACCATACACCAGTAAAACAAATATTTTAAATTTATAATAACCAATGCATTTTCGTATTTTTAAAAAAATCTGTTTGCATGCTTTTTAGAAGCATATCTTAGTATTTCGCTCACTCAAGCATTCGAGCACCCTAGCGCCCCCACCAGCCAACGGCCAACTCCGGCCATATGGGAAAACGTTTATATGCATAACTTGACTATTTTTATTCCGATTTTGATCAAATTTGGTACTTTGCTTGATATTAGTATCAAATTTAAGTGTGCTAAATTTGATTGCACAAGGTAGAAAATTACGGGAGATAATCGAGTTTTTTCAAATTACGGGGGCGGAGGGGGGCGTGGCAAAATGTCTACACATCAAAACTGTGCGCAATTACTAAGCAAATACGCATACCAAATTTTGTGTCTCTAGTTGCTATGGTGTTTAAGAAAATCGGTTTTATATCATTTGCGGGGGCGGTAGGTGGCGTGGCAAAATTTTTACAAATACAAAATGTGCGCGTTTACTAAGCAAATATACATACCAAATTTTGTGTCTCTAGTTGCTATGGTGTTTAAGAAAATCGGTTTTATATCATTTGCGGGGGCGGTAGGGGGCGTGGCAAACATTTGAAACAAACTCGATATTTATTTATTTATTTACGTCAACTAACACAGCAGTCGACGAAAAAGCTTAAGCTAAAGACAGATAGTAATTAAATTGAAAAAAATAGCTTAGCTATATACACAACTAAACATCCCCGACCCGGTGGAGGTGTTTTATTTGCATAAGGTGCCAGCTATGCCCCGATTCACAGCCAATGTGGTCAGGGATGAGTTGCAGCCAATCCAAGTCCAGAATATTTTCATTGGTTTCGCTGTAGATGATTAAAAAGTATAGCGCGTATATGGCAAAGAACACGAAAAGGTTCGTGAAGAGAGTAGTTAGTCAGACATCTACTAAGGTAAATAGGAAAAAAGTTTCTGGTCCGACGTGAGGGAACACAAAAATATAGCGTACTTAGTAAATTAGTAGAAATGACTTCGCCGTTGACTAGTTTATGGAGAAAGAGAATGACAAAAACGAGCCTACGGTTGTAAAGTGAAGGGAGATTAATAAGAAGAAGTCTGTCAGAATAAGAAGGTAGGCGAAGACTCGGGTCCCAATTAAGACCGCGTAACGCAAACTTGAGGAATTGCTTCTGTACCGATTCAATACTACGCTGGTGAACATCATATTGCGGGTTCCACACTGGCGAGCAATATTCGAGAATAGGGCGAACTAACGAAGTGTATAAAACCTTTGTTACATAGGGATCATCAAATTCTTTGGCCCAACGTTTAATAAAGCCAAGAGGCTGCATGCTCTATTGACAATTGAAGCAATATGAACATTAAATGAAAGTTTTGGGTCAAACATAACGCCTCCCACGCATCTTCCCGCTTGTACGAAATTTGCCAGCGGTCGCATGCGGTTCGATCGGTCATGCTTGATCGTACGTCATAGGTTCGAGTTGGTTCGATCGAGCCATGTTGGACCTGGTTGCCCGTCGTATGTGTGCATTTTGGTTTTTTTGCATTATGCTTCCCACGCATCTTCCCGCTTGTACGAAATCTCTCGCGGTTGCGTGCGGTTCGATCGGTCGTGTTTGATCGTAGCCGTATCGTATGTCGTGCAATTGCCGACTTCTCACATTATGCTTCCCACGCATCTTCCCGCTTGTACGAAATTGCTCGCGGTTGCGTGCGGTTCGATCGGTCATGTTTGATCGTAGCCGTATCGTATGTCGTGCAAATGCCGACTTTTACATTATGCTTCCCACGCATCTTCCCGCTTGTACGAAATCGCTTGCGGTTGCGTGTGGTTCGATCCATTGCGTTTGATCGTAACTTATTTGCGTTGCACTGGTTCGATCGACCAGTGCCAATATTGGTCGTATATCGTACATCTGGTTCGTGTCTCGGCTATATCTTGTATCTGGTGCGTTATTCACACCTTTGGATTGCTTTGCTGTCGGTTTGTTGTATGGGATATTATTATGAATTATAACATTCCTCACAAAACTCAATCTCCTGGATACTAGAAAATTGAATCATCTCAGATGATAAAGCAGCATCAACAGCTATCAGAACGCCACCACCTATGCGAGAAATCCGGTCACGTCTGAATATAGAAAAGTTTGTGGGAAAAACCGATGCATCAGCAATATCAGGTTTTAGCCACGTCTTTGTAAAAACTAGAATGTTATGCTCAAAAGAAAGACTATCTACATAGAGATTAGGAAGTTTAGATTTCAGTCCTCTAACGTTCTGGTAACCCAGGTTAAGGGACGAAGCTAGTTTTTTGATGCTGATATGGCAGGAATAGTATTAGTTGTTGTTGTTGGCAAGCGAATCGGTTGCCGATTTTTCTTTTTTACAGTATATTTCTGAACTATTATATGTTTTGGCCAAAAATCTTCTCGACATATGTCGACATGTCGAAGATATTGGCAGAAACACTAATTTTAAAGGACGAAATGTCCCGAGAATAAGAAAATTTAAACTTCTCCACCGCAATATTCGAGACGTTAACTTTCTTCCCAATATAGGCTATTACATCATCAGATGTGACAACAGGGTCTAGCCTAGAAACAAATATATGTTTCTTTGGTGGTATGCCAACGAGAGACCGCGATCCCGAAGCGTCAGCCGCAGCAGTAACGTTGGACAAGTCACCCACTGCAGCAGTCAACTTGTTTACGGGGCCCTCGATACTTTTAGAACTACCGGCAATTTCCATTGAAATGGGTAATTGCCCGGACATATCGGACACTACAATAGGCATCGTTTTTAAGAGATCATTCCCAGGTGATACCGGTAATTCCTTACTAATAGCATTCACAACCGGGCTCTTAAACGATATCAATTGCTGTACATTAGGAGTGGACGGTGCATGAGACCGGTCGGGGACGATAAGAGACGCTGCCGGATCGACAGATACAGAAACACCCCAAGGACTGGTCCTTTTACGTTTCGGAGACTCATTCATAAGCGATAAACTTCTGAACTGAGTCTCCACCGCAGTAAACTCCGCTTGGAGTGTATTAAAACCTGCCCTTAAGATGTCAAAACTATCTCTAGTCCGCCTCATGAAAGAGCGCATCTCATTCTCGACCTCCCGGCAAGCATCACATCCATATTTTAAGCCACCACCTATACCAATAGACTCCTTGATTCTGCCTGTGTAACCTGCACACTTAACGTGAACCGCATTGTCACACAACCAACAAAGAATATAATCATGGGAGTCAACCGCATTAGTGGCAACTATGCAATTATTTTTTGAGCAGACAACCATTTTATCAAAAAATTTAATTTGATTAAAAAAGGAAATACAAAAAAATAAAAATTCTAAAGATAAAAAATCTGTGTATAAGAATATACTGACCAGCTCTGACACAAGGGTTAATTTGCAGAGTAAGCCTTCACAACTAAAGAATTAAAATAGATGAAAGCACAAAAACAAAAACACGTATCACGAGAGCGCAAATCAATCAAGAATAGGAAAGAGCGGGAGAGCGCGTCTAATTGAGCACATGCAACAACAATTTGTACGCAAGAGCGTTAGTTAACAACGGTAAAGACACAAAAGCAAAAGAGATAAGCAAAACAACAACACCGCTAATGCTAGTATTGTTGTAAGTTTTGATTTTATTTAAATTTAAACAAAGCGACATCAAGTATTCGCGAAATGAAAATAAAATTCGGATGCTGAAATTATTATTAATTAATTAAACCGATAATAAATTTAAAAGTTATGGAAAAGTATTTAATCGCGAGAAAAATATAAAAGTTGATAAGCGCAAAAAAAACACGTCCATCCTCTGCAACGAGTGAAAGTCTTTGAATCGGTTGAGGGTACCATCCCCTTACAAAAAGTCGCCAACAAATAGGAAACGGTCAAAAGACCTAAACGCAAGAGTAGAACATGGCCTGATGCTTTGCGGAGTTTGGTGTGCTGCTCGCAAACATCATAAAAACGCTTTTCCTAGAGCGGCCGATATTGCAGCATCCAGTTGCAGGAGCCCAACAAGAGACTAATCCCGGCTATATTAGTGATGAAGAAATCGTGCTGGCTGCCAAGCGGATCAAAAGCAACAAATCGCCTGGCCCTGATGGATTTGCTGGTGTCATCAAGCTCAGTGCAATGAATCAGCCCTCGAAACTGGCCGATGTATTCAACTCCAGTCTGTGCCAAGGAGTCTTTCCAGCAAGATGGAAAAGGCAGAGGCTGGTACTACTCCCAAAAGGAGGGAAAACGGACGACCCTTCAGCGTACAGGCCGCTGTGCATGATAGATATGCTGGGAAAGGTCGATCATTCGCAACAGACTAGAAGCCCACATCGACGCTCGGAATGGACTTTCGGAGCATCAGTTTGGCTTCCGAAAGAAGCGTAGTACGGTCGACGCAATACATACCGTCACCGAAATAGGCAAAAAAAGCCATAGAGGGCCAGCGATGGAAAAGAGGAGGCAAAAAGTACTGCCTTATCACCACTCTAGATGTCCAAAACGCATTCAACTCAGCGAGCTGAATGTGCATAATTGAGTCACTACAGCGCTTAGCTGCACCAGAATACCTGATTGCAATGATTCGCAGTTATTTCGAAGACCGGATCCTGATATACGAAACGGACAGAGGGCAACAGGAATATAAAATAACAGGCGGAGTCCCACAAGGTTTGGTGCTTGGCCCAACCCTGTAGAACGTCATGCATGACTCAGTGCTTCGTCTGGACATGCCACCAAGGACGCAGATCATTGGATTCGCAGACGACATAGCAGTGGTCACAGTGGCAAAGGAGCTGGGAGAAGCAGAGGCCAGGACCAACGACGCCGTGCAATCAATTGTATCCTGGATACAAAGGAATTCTCTGTCTCTGGCTGCACACAAGACAGAGGCCGTATTGATCAGCAGCAGGAAACGTGTGGGGACTGCAATCATTCATGTCACAGGATGCGTCATCGACCATAGGCTAACATATAAGCACCATCTGCAATATGTAGCCGATAAAGCAGCAAGGGCAACATCAGCAACATCACGGTGGCCCCCGACAGAAAAGCAGATGGCTCATCACCACGGTGGTACGATCCGTACTCCTATATGCAGCAAAGATATGGGCTCCAGCGATGGCGATCCAGTCATACAGCCGCGCCTGCAGATCGCAATACAGAGCCTCTGCGTTACGAGTCATATGTGCGTTCCGAACTGTATCCGAAGATGCTGCCTTAGTCATATCAGGTATGTTGCCACTTGATATTATTGCTTTAGAGGCCAGAAGCAACAGTACAGCAACTCAAAAAAGAGAGGTGTCCATTCGCACATGGCAGGACCGCTGGCGCCATTCTTCCCACGGACGCTGGACAAACCGCCTTATACCTAATGTGCGGGAATGGGTGAGTCGGCCACACGGCCAAACAGATTTTTACTTGACGCAACTCCTAACGGGACATGGGTGTTTTAAATCATATTTGCATAGATTTAAGCACGAATCTGACCCCTACTGCACATACTGTACGTGGCCGATTGAGGACGCAGAGCATGTCTTTTTTGTCTGTCCGCGATTCACTGCTGAACGGAAAGAGCTAAGCCAAGGCATTGGGAGGCCATTCATAGTCCATGACTTGATGGATATCTTACTTAGCTCGCAAAACAATTGGCTCGCAGTTAGCCACCTAGCTACGGTGATCATACAGTCCCAGCGTCGCGCTGAACGTCAGCGCAACCAGAATTCAAACTCTAGATGAGTATCTAGATGAGGCTTTCATGCCATCTCCCCCTCGCGAAGTAATAACTTCAGCGTTGGTTCCGCGAGAGGGATACGGAAGTAGGGTAGGTTTTAGTGCGGTGAGGTGACCCCTAACCAAGGTCAATACCAAGTCCCACACTTTTCGGCTTTCAATGCTTTCCCCCTATACAAAAAAAAATGAAGTAAGTCGTCTCGCCGACTTGGATATACCATACACCAGTAAAACAAATATTTTAAATTTATAATAACCAATGCATTTTCGTATTTTTAAAAAAATCTGTTTGCATGCTTTTTAGAAGCATATCTTAGTATTTCGCTCACTCAAGCATTCGAGCACCCTAGCGCCCCCACCAGCCAACGGCCAACTCCGGCCATATGGGAAAACGTTTATATGCATAACTTGACTATTTTTATTCCGATTTTGATCAAATTTGGTACTTTGCTTGATATTAGTATCAAATTTAAGTGTGCTAAATTTGATTGCACAAGGTAGAAAATTACGGGAGATAATCGAGTTTTTTCAAATTACGGGGGCGGAGGGGGGCGTGGCAAAATGTCTACACATCAAAACTGTGCGCAATTACTAAGCAAATACGCATACCAAATTTTGTGTCTCTAGTTGCTATGGTGTTTAAGAAAATCGGTTTTATATCATTTGCGGGGGCGGTAGGTGGCGTGGCAAAATTTTTACAAATACAAAATGTGCGCGTTTACTAAGCAAATATACATACCAAATTTTGTGTCTCTAGTTGCTATGGTGTTTAAGAAAATCGGTTTTATATCATTTGCGGGGGCGGTAGGGGGCGTGGCAAACATTTGAAACAAACTCGATATTTATTTATTTATTTACGTCAACTAACACAGCAGTCGACGAAAAAGCTTAAGCTAAAGACAGATAGTAATTAAATTGAAAAAAATAGCTTAGCTATATACACAACTAAACATCCCCGACCCGGTGGAGGTGTTTTATTTGCATAAGGTGCCAGCTATGCCCCGATTCACAGCCAATGTGGTCAGGGATGAGTTGCAGCCAATCCAAGTCCAGAATATTTTCATTGGTTTCGCTGTAGATGATTAAAAAGTATAGCGCGTATATGGCAAAGAACACGAAAAGGTTCGTGAAGAGAGTAGTTAGTCAGACATCTACTAAGGTAAATAGGAAAAAAGTTTCTGGTCCGACGTGAGGGAACACAAAAAATATAGCGTACTTAGTAAATTAGTAGAAATGACTTCGCCGTTGACTAGTTTATGGAGAAAGAGAATGACAAAAACGAGCCTACGGTTGTAAAGTGAAGGGAGATTAATAAGAAGAAGTCTGTCAGAATAAGAAGGTAGGCGAAGACTCGGGTCCCAATTAAGACCGCGTAACGCAAACTTGAGGAATTGCTTCTGTACCGATTCAATACTACGCTGGTGAACATCATATTGCGGGTTCCACACTGGCGAGCAATATTCGAGAATAGGGCGAACTAACGAAGTGTATAAAACCTTTGTTACATAGGGATCATCAAATTCTTTGGCCCAACGTTTAATAAAGCCAAGAGGCTGCATGCTCTATTGACAATTGAAGCAATATGAACATTAAATGAAAGTTTTGGGTCAAACATAACGCCTCCCACGCATCTTCCCGCTTGTACGAAATTTGCCAGCGGTCGCATGCGGTTCGATCGGTCATGCTTGATCGTACGTCATAGGTTCGAGTTGGTTCGATCGAGCCATGTTGGACCTGGTTGCCCGTCGTATGTGTGCATTTTGGTTTTTTTGCATTATGCTTCCCACGCATCTTCCCGCTTGTACGAAATCTCTCGCGGTTGCGTGCGGTTCGATCGGTCGTGTTTGATCGTAGCCGTATCGTATGTCGTGCAATTGCCGACTTCTCACATTATGCTTCCCACGCATCTTCCCGCTTGTACGAAATTGCTCGCGGTTGCGTGCGGTTCGATCGGTCATGTTTGATCGTAGCCGTATCGTATGTCGTGCAAATGCCGACTTTTACATTATGCTTCCCACGCATCTTCCCGCTTGTACGAAATCGCTTGCGGTTGCGTGTGGTTCGATCCATTGCGTTTGATCGTAACTTATTTGCGTTGCACTGGTTCGATCGACCAGTGCCAATATTGGTCGTATATCGTACATCTGGTTCGTGTCTCGGCTATATCTTGTATCTGGTGCGTTATTCACACCTTTGGATTGCTTTGCTGTCGGTTTGTTGTATGGGATATTATTATGAATTATAACATTCCTCACAAAACTCAATCTCCTGGATACTAGAAAATTGAATCATCTCAGATGATAAAGCAGCATCAACAGCTATCAGAACGCCACCACCTATGCGAGAAATCCGGTCACGTCTGAATATAGAAAAGTTTGTGGGAAAAACCGATGCATCAGCAATATCAGGTTTTAGCCACGTCTTTGTAAAAACTAGAATGTTATGCTCAAAAGAAAGACTATCTACATAGAGATTAGGAAGTTTAGATTTCAGTCCTCTAACGTTCTGGTAACCCAGGTTAAGGGACGAAGCTAGTTTTTTGATGCTGATATGGCAGGAATAGTATTAGTTGTTGTTGTTGGCAAGCGAATCGGTTGCCGATTTTTCTTTTTACAGTATATTTCTGAACTATTATATGTTTTGGCCAAAAATCTTCTCGACATATGTCGACATGTCGAAGATATTGGCAGAAACACTAATTTTAAAGGACGAAATGTCCCGAGAATAAGAAAATTTAAACTTCTCCACCGCAATATTCGAGACGTTAACTTTCTTCCCAATATAGGCTATTACATCATCAGATGTGACAACAGGGTCTAGCCTAGAAACAAATATATGTTTCTTTGGTGGTATGCCAACGAGAGACCGCGATCCCGAAGCGTCAGCCGCAGCAGTAACGTTGGACAAGTCACCCACTGCAGCAGTCAACTTGTTTACGGGGCCCTCGATACTTTTAGAACTACCGGCAATTTCCATTGAAATGGGTAATTGCCCGGACATATCGGACACTACAATAGGCATCGTTTTTAAGAGATCATTCCCAGGTGATACCGGTAATTCCTTACTAATAGCATTCACAACCGGGCTCTTAAACGATATCAATTGCTGTACATTAGGAGTGGACGGTGCATGAGACCGGTCGGGGACGATAAGAGACGCTGCCGGATCGACAGATACAGAAACACCCCAAGGACTGGTCCTTTTACGTTTCGGAGACTCATTCATAAGCGATAAACTTCTGAACTGAGTCTCCACCGCAGTAAACTCCGCTTGGAGTGTATTAAAACCTGCCCTTAAGATGTCAAAACTATCTCTAGTCCGCCTCATGAAAGAGCGCATCTCATTCTCGACCTCCCGGCAAGCATCACATCCATATTTTAAGCCACCACCTATACCAATAGACTCCTTGATTCTGCCTGTGTAACCTGCACACTTAACGTGAACCGCATTGTCACACAACCAACAAAGAATATAATCATGGGAGTCAACCGCATTAGTGGCAACTATGCAATTATTTTTTGAGCAGACAACCATTTTATCAAAAAATTTAATTTGATTAAAAAAGGAAATACAAAAAAATAAAAATTCTAAAGATAAAAAATCTGTGTATAAGAATATACTGACCAGCTCTGACACAAGGGTTAATTTGCAGAGTAAGCCTTCACAACTAAAGAATTAAAAGAGATGAAAGCACAAAAACAAAAACACGTATCACGAGAGCGCAAATCAATCAAGAATAGGAAAGAGCGGGAGAGCGCGTCTAATTGAGCACATGCAACAACAATTTGTACGCAAGAGCGTTAGTTAACAACGGTAAAGACACAAAAGCAAAAGAGATAAGCAAAACAACAACACCGCTAATGCTAGTATTGTTGTAAGTTTTGATTTTATTTAAATTTAAACAAAGCGACATCAAGTATTCGCGAAATGAAAATAAAATTCGGATGCTGAAATTATTATTAATTAATTAAACCGATAATAAATTTAAAAGTTATGGAAAAGTATTTAATCGCGAGAAAAATATAAAAGTTGATAAGCGCAAAAAAAACACGTCCATCCTCTGCAACGAGTGAAAGTCTTTGAATCGGTTGAGGGTACCATCCCCTTACAAAAAGTCGCCAACAAATAGGAAACGGTCAAAAGACCTAAACGCAAGAGTAGAACATGGCCTGATGCTTTGCGGAGTTTGGTGTGCTGCTCGCAAACATCATAAAAACGCTTTTCCTAGAGCGGCCGATATTGCAGCATCCAGTTGCAGGAGCCCAACAAGAGACTAATCCCGGCTATATTAGTGATGAAGAAATCGTGCTGGCTGCCAAGCGGATCAAAAGCAACAAATCGCCTGGCCCTGATGGATTTGCTGGTGTCATCAAGCTCAGTGCAATGAATCAGCCCTCGAAACTGGCCGATGTATTCAACTCCAGTCTGTGCCAAGGAGTCTTTCCAGCAAGATGGAAAAGGCAGAGGCTGGTACTACTCCCAAAAGGAGGGAAAACGGACGACCCTTCAGCGTACAGGCCGCTGTGCATGATAGATATGCTGGGAAAGGTCGATCATTCGCAACAGACTAGAAGCCCACATCGACGCTCGGAATGGACTTTCGGAGCATCAGTTTGGCTTCCGAAAGAAGCGTAGTACGGTCGACGCAATACATACCGTCACCGAAATAGGCAAAAAAAGCCATAGAGGGCCAGCGATGGAAAAGAGGAGGCAAAAAGTACTGCCTTATCACCACTCTAGATGTCCAAAACGCATTCAACTCAGCGAGCTGAATGTGCATAATTGAGTCACTACAGCGCTTAGCTGCACCAGAATACCTGATTGCAATGATTCGCAGTTATTTCGAAGACCGGATCCTGATATACGAAACGGACAGAGGGCAACAGGAATATAAAATAACAGGCGGAGTCCCACAAGGTTTGGTGCTTGGCCCAACCCTGTAGAACGTCATGCATGACTCAGTGCTTCGTCTGGACATGCCACCAAGGACGCAGATCATTGGATTCGCAGACGACATAGCAGTGGTCACAGTGGCAAAGGAGCTGGGAGAAGCAGAGGCCAGGACCAACGACGCCGTGCAATCAATTGTATCCTGGATACAAAGGAATTCTCTGTCTCTGGCTGCACACAAGACAGAGGCCGTATTGATCAGCAGCAGGAAACGTGTGGGGACTGCAATCATTCATGTCACAGGATGCGTCATCGACCATAGGCTAACATATAAGCACCATCTGCAATATGTAGCCGATAAAGCAGCAAGGGCAACATCAGCAACATCACGGTGGCCCCCGACAGAAAAGCAGATGGCTCATCACCACGGTGGTACGATCCGTACTCCTATATGCAGCAAAGATATGGGCTCCAGCGATGGCGATCCAGTCATACAGCCGCGCCTGCAGATCGCAATACAGAGCCTCTGCGTTACGAGTCATATGTGCGTTCCGAACTGTATCCGAAGATGCTGCCTTAGTCATATCAGGTATGTTGCCACTTGATATTATTGCTTTAGAGGCCAGAAGCAACAGTACAGCAACTCAAAAAGAGAGGTGTCCATTCGCACATGGCAGGACCGCTGGCGCCATTCTTCCCACGGACGCTGGACAAACCGCCTTATACCTAATGTGCGGGAATGGGGTGAGTCGGCCACACGGCCAAACAGATTTTTACTTGACGCAACTCCTAACGGGACATGGGTGTTTTAAATCATATTTGCATAGATTTAAGCACGAATCTGACCCCTACTGCACATACTGTACGTGGCCGATTGAGGACGCAGAGCATGTCTTTTTTGTCTGTCCGCGATTCACTGCTGAACGGAAAGAGCTAAGCCAAGGCATTGGGAGGCCATTCATAGTCCATGACTTGATGGATATCTTACTTAGCTCGCAAAACAATTGGCTCGCAGTTAGCCACCTAGCTACGGTGATCATACAGTCCCAGCGTCGCGCTGAACGTCAGCGCAACCAGAATTCAAACTCTAGATGAGTATCTAGATGAGGCTTTCATGCCATCTCCCCCTCGCGAAGTAATAACTTCAGCGTTGGTTCCGCGAGAGGGATACGGAAGTAGGGTAGGTTTTAGTGCGGTGAGGTGACCCCTAACCAAGGTCAATACCAAGTCCCACACTTTTCGGCTTTCAATGCTTTCCCCCTATACAAAAAAAAATGAAGTAAGTAAGTCGTCTCGCCGACTTGGATATACCATACACCAGTAAAACAAATATTTTAAATTTATAATAACCAATGCATTTTCGTATTTTTAAAAAAATCTGTTTGCATGCTTTTTAGAAGCATATCTTAGTATTTCGCTCACTCAAGCATTCGAGCACCCTAGCGCCCCCACCAGCCAACGGCCAACTCCGGCCATATGGGAAAACGTTTATATGCATAACTTGACTATTTTTATTCCGATTTTGATCAAATTTGGTACTTTGCTTGATATTAGTATCAAATTTAAGTGTGCTAAATTTGATTGCACAAGGTAGAAAATTACGGGAGATAATCGAGTTTTTTCAAATTACGGGGGCGGAGGGGGGCGTGGCAAAATGTCTACACATCAAAACTGTGCGCAATTACTAAGCAAATACGCATACCAAATTTTGTGTCTCTAGTTGCTATGGTGTTTAAGAAAATCGGTTTTATATCATTTGCGGGGGCGGTAGGTGGCGTGGCAAAATTTTTACAAATACAAAATGTGCGCGTTTACTAAGCAAATATACATACCAAATTTTGTGTCTCTAGTTGCTATGGTGTTTAAGAAAATCGGTTTTATATCATTTGCGGGGGCGGTAGGGGGCGTGGCAAACATTTGAAACAAACTCGATATTTATTTATTTATTTACGTCAACTAACACAGCAGTCGACGAAAAAGCTTAAGCTAAAGACAGATAGTAATTAAATTGAAAAAAAATAGCTTAGCTATATACACAACTAAACATCCCCGACCCGGTGGAGGTGTTTTATTTGCATAAGGTGCCAGCTATGCCCCGATTCACAGCCAATGTGGTCAGGGATGAGTTGCAGCCAATCCAAGTCCAGAATATTTTCATTGGTTTCGCTGTAGATGATTAAAAAGTATAGCGCGTATATGGCAAAGAACACGAAAAGGTTCGTGAAGAGAGTAGTTAGTCAGACATCTACTAAGGTAAATAGGAAAAAGTTTCTGGTCCGACGTGAGGGAACACAAAAATATAGCGTACTTAGTAAATTAGTAGAAATGACTTCGCCGTTGACTAGTTTATGGAGAAAGAGAATGACAAAAACGAGCCTACGGTTGTAAAGTGAAGGGAGATTAATAAGAAGAAGTCTGTCAGAATAAGAAGGTAGGCGAAGACTCGGGTCCCAATTAAGACCGCGTAACGCAAACTTGAGGAATTGCTTCTGTACCGATTCAATACTACGCTGGTGAACATCATATTGCGGGTTCCACACTGGCGAGCAATATTCGAGAATAGGGCGAACTAACGAAGTGTATAAAACCTTTGTTACATAGGGATCATCAAATTCTTTGGCCCAACGTTTAATAAAGCCAAGAGGCTGCATGCTCTATTGACAATTGAAGCAATATGAACATTAAATGAAAGTTTTGGGTCAAACATAACGCATAAGTCTTTAAAGGATGGTACACAATCTAACAGAACAGACTTAATGGAGTAATGAGCTAGGAACGGAGACAAACGACTGAAAGTCATAAAAGAACACTTAGAGGCATTAAGGTGTAATTTATTAACGTGGCACCAATCACAGAACGCATCGAGATCAGATTGCAAGTACTGTTGGAAAGTAGGATCATTATAGGAATAACAAATCTTGACGTCATCCGCAAACATGAGCACGCGTGAGTGAACCAAGGCCAAGGGTAAATCATTTATAAACAGGGTAAATAACAGTGGGCCCAGATGACTGCCTTGGGGTAGACCTGACGTAACTTTAATAGTTTTAGATAATGAGGAACGAAAAGACACCTTTAAGGTTCTGCCAATAAGATACGACTTTAACCAAGCCAACAATTTCGGGGAAAAACCCATGATGTTAAGTTTCGCGAGAAGCATAGAATGATCAACCGTATCGAAAGCCTTACTAAAGTCAGTATAAATAACATCAGTTTGACACTTTTTACGGAAGCCATGGTGTACAAGGGTAGTCAATTCTAAAAGGTTAGTAAGCGACGAACGACCTTTCATGAAGCCATGCTGACAAGGAGAAATAGTGGATCTGGATAGGTGTTGAAGGGAAGACGTAATAATTTTCTCAAACAGCTTTGGTATTGCCGAAAGTTTGGCAATGCCACGGTAGTTAGAAACATCCGATTTGCTACCCTTTTTAAAAAGCGGAATAATAAAAGACTCCTTCCAAATATCGGGAAAGCTACAAGTCTCACTCGATATAAAGAATAACCGAGATAAAGGCTTAGATAGGGAAATCGAACACATTTTAAGGATGCAACTAGGTATATTATCAGGACCGGGAATGAAGGAAGACGTCATAAATGACAAGCTAGAGATAATACAGTCTTCAGTAATACTAGGAAAAAACATACAATTTAAATGTGGGATTGAAAAGGGATAGGTTGTGGGATCCGAAACAGTAGTAGAATAAGTCGACTGAAAGAATTTAGCAAACAGATCTGCAATATCTGAGTCATTATTAGCAGTCTGGTCATTAAGTCTGAAGGTGGCGCTGGAGACGGTAGAGGAACGCATTTATCAATTAGAGAATTAAGAGCAGAGTAGAAAAACTTCACTGCACAATCTATATCGCAGCACTCAAATAGAAATGACCAATCAAAAGAGAAAATAAGGCTATTAAGAAGATTGAAATTTGTTTTACGAAAACATCTACGACGAGAATTTACGATGTTATTAAGTGATTTAGTAACGGAATTGTAAGAAATAGTAACTTCAATGGTAGGGTGATAAGGATCTTCAGGTTTCACTAGGGGCTGTGTTCGGGATACAGCACTAACAGTGGGATCAGAGACAAAAACAAGATCAAGGATTCTTTTAGAAGAGTTAAGGAAAGAATTCAACTGATATAGCGGACATTCAAGTAGGCAATCAAGAAAAACATGTTGAGATGAAGGAATTAAGAAAGATAGATTATCATCAACAAGCCAAGAAATATTAGGCAAGTTGAAATCACCTAAAACTATAAGGATATCACGATCTTTAAGACTATTAAAAATAGTTTGCAAAGCATCAGCATGGTGCATATAGGTCATGATATCAGAAGCTGGAGGAATATATAAACAAGAAATATATAAGCTAAAGTTGGAACATGTAACTTCGACGCAAATAAACTCAACACCTAAGGGCAGATCAATCGGCACGACACTTGAACACAGATTCGAGTTAACAGCAATGAGTACTCCACCGCCACGACGACCAACACGATCAAGCCTATAAGAAATAAAGTTATTAGAAAGAATTTCATTATCCAAAACAGAGGAGTTAAGCCAAGTTTCAGAGAAAGCTAATATGTCAGCCGAAAAGGTTTGGCTATCACAGAACAGGTTCGAGAGCTTGGTAAGAAGTCCTCTTACATTTTGATAATGAATTCAAAGACTAGACGTTATTAGTTTTTTGAAGCAGAAGATAACTTAGGAAGGTGGACAGGCAACGGACGGGAGCGCTTATTGGGCGCAAACTCGTGTACAACTAGGCCCTCTGGCCAGAAATTAGTGTCAACCATAGCTGAAAAATACTCATTTGGTACTGTAATTTTAAAAGAGGAGATTTCGCGAGGCCTTGAAAACTTAAACTTTTGAATTAAAACCTTAGCAGGGCATATATTACCAATGTAAGCTGCCACAGACGACTCAGAAGTATCTGGAGCAAGCCTAGAGATAAATAATTGTTTGCGATGAGGCACTACAGTTAGTGGAGGCGGAGGAGCATTGGGATCCGCAAGTGATTGAGAGCCAGCATGATCCTGTGATTGATCAGAGTTCCCGTGAGGGATAGATTGAGGTACACCAGGACTTGTAATGGGTACTTCAATCTGAAAAGAAGAGCATAAAGAGGGACAAGAAGATGGTGTAGGCGAAAGTAAAATGGGAGACGATGTAATAGAGAGTGCTGGCGACTGCTTACGAGGCCACTCAAGGGTACATTTCTTGGGTAACTTCTCAGAAGTTGGATTAAACTTAAATTGCGACAATAAATGTACGCTAGATTCACACTCGTTAGACAGCTGTTTGGCCAGTTTGTTTAAAGAAAGAAACTTTAAACGAAGATCCCTATACATACGGCTAAAATCAAGCTGCTGGCTGGCACAAGATGGGCAAGTCCAGCGCATTAAGCCAAGCTCAGGCTTAGACACAGACAAACCGGAAAATTTGTCGTAGTCGCGGCCATTGAGGCCAGCACATTTTAAGTGAATAGGATTATCGCAGAGCCAACACGATATTGCTCTATACTGATCATCAAAACGATCAGAATGCTTGCAACTAGGTAGACAACAAGCCATTGAAACGCCAAAAGGAACACAAGGCAAAAATATATACAAAATTTAAAATTTAAATACAAAGCACTAAGATAATTATCGATATAAAATCAGCTAGAGTACACAGCACAAGAAAGAGTGCAAGAACAGTTATAAGCCAAGCTTTGAGAGGCGGCGTTACAAAAGTAATTACGCGGCAGAGAAGCTGAGCACAAGCACAACGAAGAGAGAACAACAAATATAAAATAATAAAAAAAAAAAAAACACTAGCACTGATGGTATGATCGGAGCGGTGAGGGGAGCAACTATAGAAACAATGACGAGAGAGAAAAGGGGAAAAATATATATATATATAAAATGCACCAAACACTAATCACGAAAAAAAAAACTAGTTAATTTGGCAAATTCTGCAAATAAAACACGCGGGTCTCAAGCAAACCACACCAACAAAAAAGTAAACAGACTAAGCACAATTAAAAATTGAGAGAAAACAATAAATATTGATAAAAACTCAGGAGCTATGAAAAAACACGACCGTCACGTCAGAGAGCAGAAGCTTTTTTACATATGTACATATGTAATTTAAAGAAAAAAGAAAAAAAAGCATGCGCTGAGGATACTTGGCAGCCGCTGCTACAGGTAGAACCCGTGAAAAAAAGTTGATTAGTAATTTATCCAACAATTCAGCTTTGCAAGAACTCTGCAAATTTCTTAGTTTCCTCGGCCAGCATTGACAAATGTACTTACATATGTACATACATACATAGATGTGTGTACGCATGGGTTTTAAGGCCAAGTGTGTACAAACATTTGAATATGTACATATGTAGGAATAGGTATTCAATAGTAATGATAACATACATAAATATGTACATACATACATATGCATGCATTTACATGGTTGTATGTACATACATGCATGCGTTTTCAAAGCTAAATGAGAAAAATGTACTTTATATACATACATATGTACATACATAGGTACATATAATAAAGTTATACATATACATATGTACATAAAGTTTCACGTTCATATATGTACATACATATGTATGTAAAGAGAGGGCCCAGTTATGACCCGGGTTTTGAAAAACCTCGAAATTTTTTCTTCAGTTCCAGAAAATTAAAAATTAAGAAGTTTAACAGTTAAATATTAACCAAACTCAACTTTTTTCCAAAGAATGTATGTTTATTTGCGTTACTCAAAAAATTTTGGAACAGATTTCATTTGGATAACTTTTTTTAGGCCGAAAAAAAAGTGGCCCAGTTATGACTCACTCTAAGAAATTCACTGAAAATAAGAAAATATGAAAGGAATGTCACACCAATTGTTGTAATTTTATGGATTATTTATTATGTAGGCCTTCAATGGCAAAAACAATGAAAAAAAAAACAAATGAAAATGGCCTCCAATGGCCATAAATGACAACGATTTTTATTCCGCGTCGTCCATGTCACTTTCGCAGTTTTTGCAAGTGAAATAACTTGCTTGCATGTTAGCGCACTTTGAATGAAACATTAACGATCGAGATCTTTAAGAATATTCTCGGACAAACTGGTCCCTATATGTAAATTTTCTTTCCTTGTTGTTAAACAACAACAAAAATGTTGGAATTTGACAATTTTACATAATCCGAGTGCAAAAAAAAAAATGGGACATAACTGGGCACCCCAGCTGAGTTATAACCGGGCCTTTTTATAAATTAAAGTTTATATGTATATTTTTTATAGACACTACATAATCACATAAATTTTTATAGAATCACAAAATATACGGCAAAAACAATATGTTGATGCATTACACTCACCTTTTCACTGTTAATTTCACAAAATTTTGGTACTTTGAAAAAAATGAAAAAAAAAATTTTCGCACGATTTTCAACACGATGTTTGGTACGCGTATATACAATACGATTAAAAACGTTGGGGTCTGTCCAAAAACTGCAGAACGTCTAACAAACATGATTTACAGGGCTCAAACTGTCATTCAATACCGCATTTCAACAATATTTGAGAATGTCACAACTGGGCCTGAATCACAACTGGGCCCTCTCCCCTACATACATACATATATATAAATTAACACTTTCCTTGTTCTCCGTAGGAAAAAAATAAAATTTATTTAAAAATCTTTATTAGTTTTACGTTCACAAATCTTTTAATTTACTGGAAGACTTTAAGACAACTACTATGAACAAGGATCGCGGAGCTCCAACGAAGTTACAAGTTGCACTCAGGTTGAAGACTGATTTTGGGTTGATCGATTATGTTTGGAGGAAGCCTCTGGTGTTGGGCGTCGTTGGTGACAGCGACGTCTGCTGAGTCCAAAAGTCCAACGCTGGCGTGGGATCTATTTATCGATGAATTGATTTTGGCGACTTGAAGTCTGGTGTACCGAACTTGATCTGTTTGTTGCCGAATCGTGGAATTGGGCGACTTGCTGTCTGATGAACTGAACACGACACCATTCCCATAGGAATGTTTAGTCTGGTAGTTATTGTTTGTGCCGATGCCCATTATGACGAGTCTTGACTATTGTAAGATGAGTGTGGGCGCGGTCATAAAATATTTATAGGTTTATAGCATGCCTGGTCTTAACTTATACATACATACATACATATATTCTAAAAATTTGAGTCGATGGCCTTAGCAGCTAGCACTCTTAACCCGTTAGTTATTATATTATTTTGTATAATAATTAATAATAAATAATAATAAATAATAATAATAATAATAATATATTCTAAAAAATTTGTTAACATAATTATTATACAAAATATACATATATAAGTACAGATGATATATTTATGTACAATGTATATATGCATAAGTACATATTTATAATTGTATTAACCCGGTATTCCAGCGATTAGAAACAACAACAAGTTTACCATTAACCAATTAGCTATTAATTTATTCATGTGCTGCATATACGTTTATATGCTGCGCTTGCCGTCAAGAATCAAAGTGAAGAGCGATGGAGAAAGCGATACCCAAAGCTCGTACGTCAAAAGCTCATTCCGTGGCTTGTGCCGCGGGGCTTTCTGTCTGTTGATCGCCGGCCGCCGAAAGCTCCCTTTGCACGGGTCTCTACATCCCTCCAATATTTTTTAGCTTCAGCTTCAATCCTTCGTCCTGAGCACAGGCTTCATTTTCCGGTGCATGGGACGTTTGTCTGGGTGTGCTCGGGCCCTGAACACTATCGGTTGTCGTTGCAGCTTCATGGGTACCTGTAACTGGAATTTTTTTTAAATGACTCACATCCCTGGTTAGCGTTTTCCCTCCTCCTTGCACTTGGACTATATTCCCTTTTCTGTTGACTACCACGTACTCGGTTGTATCAAACGTGGGTGTCAGCTTATGTGGGCACAAGACATTCTTCAGCACAATTTTGTCTCCGGGTTGGATATCCGATGCTTTGTCGCCTCTTCCCTTGTCTGCTTTCTCTTTTCCCTTCTGTTTGTTCCAGCAACCCAAGTCTCTTTCCGAGGATTCACCGACATCACCCACAACGTCTCGAACATCCGGTATCTTGTCTCTAATGATCCGGTTAAACATCAATTCCGAAGGAGCTGCTCCTGTGGTTCCATGTGGTGTTACGTTGTACATTATGACAAAGTTTTGGATCTCTCTTTCATAATCTTTCCCTTTCGACCACGCAATTTTAAGGCGTTTCACCAAAGACTTATTCATATTTTTAACTTCGCCATTCGCCTGCGGCCAATATGGTGGTGTCGTTATTTGAGTAATACCGTTGGTCCGACAAAAATCTTGGAGTTCGAGACTTACGAATTGCCGACCATTATCGGTTCTCAGCGTTCGTGGTATTCCCAAACGAGAAAATATCTCCTCCATTTGCTCGATCAGCACCTTCGACGAAATGGTTTTTATAAACTTTAATTCCATGTATCTGGAAAACGATACGGAGATGCAGTCTCTACAGGCCTTAACAAATCCTTCTGCTTCCCGGTCGATCCTTGGCCACCACACCTTTGAACGTAATCTTCGTTTCATAGCCGATTCACCTGGATGGCCCTCGTGAGCCAGTTCGAGCACTTGCGATCGTAGTATTGTTGGTATAACTATTTTCGTTCCGCGTAAGAGTACATTTTCAACTGTCGATAACTCCCATCGGAACGCCTAATATGGACTGGATGAGTTCACCTCCCATGAGTTGGTGCTAAGATAGGTCATTGCATCAATTATTTCTTCGTCCTGCATACTTTTTTCCATGATTTCCGATATGGTTAGAGACTTTGGTACTCCTTTGGCTACAGTTTGAAACATATTCTGCTCATCCTGCCAGTCGAAAGCTACTGCTTCTGTAAGCTGACAAAGACGCGACACGGAATCTGCGATGTTTTCCTTTCCTGCTTTATAGATGACTCGGAATCGGTAGGACTGTAGGCGTAGTAACCAACGTTCGATACGGTGGTTTCGAAGTTGGTTTGAAGATGGACTCCAATGGCTTATGATCCGTTATCAAATCAAATTCCAGTCCAGCTAGGTAGTAGTAAAACTTCTCCACTGCCCATACCAGTGCCAAGCTTTCTTTCTCCGTTTGCGAATATCTCTTCTCAACATCAGTTAGGCTTTTACTGGCGAACGATACGATATGATGGTCGTTGTGATCATCAACCTGTACCAGAACAGCTCCCAGTGCCACTGGACTTGCATCGGCTATAAGACATGAACGGAGATTTTTATTGAAGTATGACAGCTTTGTCACCTCGACGACTTGTTTCTTTAACGTATCAAAGGCTTGCTGTTCTTTGTTGGTCCAATCAAATTTGGTATTCGCCTTTATTAATCTTCTCAGTGGCTCCGTCGTGTTGGCGAGATCGGGTATAAATTTCCCCACGTGTGTTACGAGGCCCAGGAAACTCCTTGTCTCCTCCTTAGTTTTCGGAGCACGGAAGTCTGTGATCACTTTAACTTTCTCCGGATCCGCTTCGATACCATGGTCCGATAGAATATGGCCAAGAAACTTGAGTTTTGTTGTTTTGTACACACATTTTTGCTTATTCAAAACAACGTTGTGGGTATCAAAGATTTTCAGAACCGCAGTTAGCGCCTTGTCGTGTTACTCCTCATTTTTGCCGAAGACGATGACATCGTCAATATAGTTCAGAGCATTGGCGCAGCCTGCTAACAATTCTTCCAGCCGCCTCTGGAAAATTTCTGGAGCCGAATTAACTCCGAAAAACAGTCTTTTATATCGAAATAGTCCCTTGTGTGTAATAAATGTGGTAATCTGCCGACTTGACTCATCGAGTTCCAATTGGTGATAAGCATTTTTCAAATCCAGTCTGGAAAAACATCTCGCCTCCCGTAGTTTGGTCATGAACATGTCGAATGTTGGCAGTGGGTAGTTTTCCCTCGAGATGGCCAAATTCGCCCTTCGCATATCCAGACATAGCCTTATCTCGCCGCTTCCTTTATACACAATTACAACTGGTGAAATCCATGAACTCGGTCCATGGACTGACTCTATAGTGTCTTGCTGCACAGCCTGGCTTATTCTTTCTGCAATTCGATCTTCCAACGCAGTCGGAAATCTCCGCATTGGCTGCTGCACTGGTCTCACATTGTGGTCTATGGCCAATCTCACAGGTGAAGCTTTCCATTTCGGAAAATGTGCGTACGAATCCACTTTATTTACGCCTAAACCAATTCTTAGGACATTGAGTTGTACGGCTGTGTCCCGTCCTAGTAACGATTGTCTACCATTTTCAATTACATAAAATGTAGCAATCATCTCTGGTCTTTCCTGAATTCTTATCGGAGCTTCAAAAACGTTAGTCACCCTCAGCACGTCATCCGAAGCATAGGCTCGAAACTGGGTAGACGAGTTGTTACGAGCATTGAACACTGTCGCATGTACACTATTCAGTTGCAGTTGCAGTCCAATCGCCAAGGCTTATCAGGTTGTACCGTGATCAGGAGTCAATTATCATTTGCAGCTGGGATCCCCCAACAAGACATGATACGGTTTCTTCTCCTTCTGGTTCACCAGTTATTTTAAAACAGTTCGACCAACTGTTGTCGCTGTGACACTTAGTCTCCTCCTCATCAATGGCGCGCACCTGGAACTGTGAGGTTCGTGGTCGCTTGCGTTGATTATCATATGGTGTTCCAAAACGTCTCTTCAATGCGGTCTTACACATCCGAGCATAATGTCCGAACCGGGAACATTTATTACATTTTGAGTTTCTTGCCGGGCATGCCATACTGCGTTCATCATGGTCTGCTGCTCCACACCGGCCACACACATCATTCGTCCTGTCATTTCTTTTTGTTTGAACCGCAATTTTCTTCACAATATCGGCATCCGACGGAATCACCATTGCCTCTGATTGCTGATTCACTTGCTCTTCAACTGTGAAAGTATTTATTATCTCCTCCAGCTTGAGCTCCGCTTCTAATAGCTTCTTTTTCAACGCAGTCTTAGCCCAGGCATCAATTATTTTATCAGCGGTGCAGATTTCCTCTATTTCGGTCTTGGTGGCTCCAAAAGAGCATTTACTGGCTTGTTGTCTTAGCCGCAGCAAGAACTCGGCGAAGCACTCACCTTGGCGGGGCACCATGCTGCGAAACATCATCTTTCATCTTTCACTCGTTGCAGAGGACGGACGTGTTTTTTTTTGCGCTTATCAACTTTTATTTTTTTCTCGCGATTAAATACTTTTTCATAACTTTTAAATTTATTACCGGTTAAATTAATTAATAATAATTTCAGCATCCGAATTTTATTTTCATTTTGCGAATACTTGCTGTCGCTTTTGTTTAAATTTAAATAAAATCAAAACATACAACAATACTCGCATTAGCGGTGTTGTTGTTTTGCTTATCTCTTTTGCTTTTGTGTCTTTACCGTTTTTAACTAACTCTCGCGCTCTTGCGTACAAATTGTTGTTGCATGTGTTCAATTTGACGCGCTCTCCCGCTCTTTCCTATTCTTGATTGATTTGCGCTCTCGTCTTTTGCCTACCCGCGACTCTGTGATACGTGTTTTTGTTTTTGTGCTTTCATCTCTTTTATTTCTTTAGTTGTGAAGGCTTACTCTGCACATTAACCCTTGTGTCAGAACTGGTCAGTATATTCTTATTCACAGATTTTTTACCTTTAGAATTTCTATTTTTTATTTTTTGTATTTCCTTTTAATTAAATTAAACTTTTTGATAAAATGGTTGTCTGCTCAAAAAATAATTGTATAGTTGCCACTAATGCGGTTGACTCCCATGATTATATTCTTTGTTGGTTGTGTGACAATGCGGTTCACGTTAAGTGTGCAGGTTACACAGGCAGAATCAAGGAGTCTATTGCTAAAGGTGGTGGCTTAAAATATGGATGTGATGCTTGCCGGGAGGTCGAGAATGAGATGCGCTCTTTCATGAGGCGGACTAGAGATAGTTTTGACACCTTAAGGGCAGGTTTTAATAAACTCCAAGCGGAGTTTACTGCGGTGGAGACTCAGTTCAGAAGTTTATCGCTTATGAATGAGTCTCCGAAACGTAAAAGGACCAGTCCTTGGGGTGTTTCTGTATCTGTAGATCCGCCAGCATCTCTTATCGTCCCCGACCGGTCTCATGCACCGTCCACTCCTAATGTACAGCAATTGATATCGTTTAAGAGCCCGGTTGTGAATGCTATTAGTAAGGAATTACCGATATCACCTGGGAATGATCTCTTAAAAACGATGCCTATTGTAGTGTCCGATAAGTCCGGGCAATTACCCATTCCAATGGAAATTGCCGATAGTTCTAAAAGTATCGAGGGCCCCGTAAACAAGTTGACTGCTGCAGTGGGTGACTTGTCCAACGTTACTGCTGCGGCTGACGCTACGGGACCGCGGCCTCTCGTTGGCATACCACCAAAGAAACATATATTTGTTTCTAGGCTAGACCCTGTTGTCACATCTGATGATGTAATAGCCTATATTCGGAAGAAAGTTAACGTCTCGAATATTGCGGTGGAGAAGTTTAAATTTTCTTATTCTCGGGACATTTCGTCCTTTAAAATTAGTGTTTCTGCCAATATCTTCGACACCATATGTCGAGAAGATTTTTGGCCGAAACATATTATAGTTAAGGAATATACTGTAAAAAGAAAAATCGGCAACCGATTCGCCTGCCAACAATAACAACTAATACTATTCCTGCCACATCAGCATCTGCTGGTGTGTCAAAAAACTAGCTTCGTCCCTTAACCTGGGTTACCAGAACGTTAGAGGACTGAAATCTAAACTTCCTAATCTCTATGTAGATAGTCTTTCTTTTGAGCATAACATTCTAGCTTTTACAGAGACGTGGCTTAAACCTGATATTGCTGATTCATCGGTTTTTCCCACAAATTTTTCTATATTCAGACGTGACCGGATTTCTCGCATAGGTGGTGGCGTTCTGATAGCTGTTGATGCTGCTTTATCATCTGAAATGCTTCAATTTTCTAGTACCCAGGAGATTGAGTTTGTCGGTGTTAAAGTAAATTTTAAATCTTTTAATGCTTTTATTACTTGTTCCTATATTCCACCTTTGTCAGACATGGTGGTATATTCAAATCATTTAGAGGCAATTCAGTTTGTCTCCTCTTTGGTTTCCAGTCAAGACATGCTCATAGTTTTAGGTGATTTTAATTTACCCGCTTTAGCATGGTCACCAACAGATGAATGTACCATGTTGCTGCCCTCTTTGTCACATGACTTTATTGATGGCCTTCTAGGCTTATCTTTATCCCAAGTCAATCCTATCTTAAATTCTAATGGAAAATCGTTAGATCTCATTTTTGTATTGGATTCTTCTTATTGTGAGGTTTCTAGGATCGAACCATTTGTTCTTCCAGAAGACAAATTTCATCCTACATTAAATTTAAAAATTGATCTGCCCTTGCTTTCACCATTACTTGGTTCAAATGAGTTACCTCTAACTAGGTGCTTTCGTAAGACTGACTTTGCCAGCCTTAATGAAAACATTGCTACTACCGATTGGTCTTATCTGTACAATTGTAGAGATATGGACTCAGCTGTTCGTTTTTTCTATGATACTCTGAATTCACTCTTTGATATGAGTGAGCTGTGCAATTTGAAAAATGTGAAGACACGATATTATAAGAAGTTTCAAAAAACACGTCGTTCATCAGACTATGCTCTGTATACAGTCGCTCGTTCAAAATTCATGATGCTTAATACACAATGCTATAAGAATTATCTTCAGCGGTGTAAGCTTCAGTTTTCTTCTGACCCTAAACAATTTTATAATTTTGTTAATTCTAAACGTAAGACCTCTGTGCACACATCTTTTTTGTCTTTTCAAAATAAAAAAGCGAGCACTGATCAGGCAATTGCCGATATGTTTGCGAGTTTTTTCAAAACAACTTATTCCTCAACGGAATATCGAGCAAGTCCGTATCCTTATCATTTAGAAAAGGCTAATTGCATTTTCAATCCAGTGATTGATGAAGGTTCTATTCTTAGCGAACTTAAATTAGTTAAACCCGTTTATTCTCCGGGGCCAGATGGTCTTCCTGGATGTGTACTCAGGTTCTGTGCAAATGCATTATGTAAACCCATTTTAAAATTGTTTCTATTGTCTGTCGAATCTTCCTCTTTTCCATCTATTTGGAAGGAGTCGTATATCATTCCTCTGCATAAAAATGGCAAAAAGTCCGAAGCCACTAACTATAGGGGTATCTCAAAATTGTCCGCTATTCCGAAAGCCTTTGAGAAAATTATAACTTCTCAATTGCAACATTTTTGCAGCTCTATTATTTCGCCATCCCAACATGGGTTTGTGAAACGTAGATCTACAACCACTAACCTTTTAGAATTTACATCAATAATTATCAAGGGGTTCAAAAATGGTAAACAAACTGATGTCATATACACTGACTTCAGCAAAGCCTTTGATTCCGTTAATCATGCCCTATTACTTTCGAAGCTGAGCGACATTGGGTTTCCACCCCTTTTCCTATCTTGGGTTCGAGAATATTTAACAAATAGAAAACAGAAGGTACTTTTTAAGTCTTCTTTTTCCGTTTCCATTCCTGTGACTTCTGGTGTACCTCAAGGTAGTCATCTGGGCCCTCTGCTTTTCACACTATTCATTAACGATCTTCCATCAGTCATTGTTCATTCGCGTGTGCTTATGTATGCTGACGATGTCAAGCTTTGTCTTACGTATAAAGATACAGATTCATTTAGTCGGCTACAAGCTGATCTTAAAAACTTTCAATCCTGGTGCCAGTTTAATCTACTAAATCTTAACACTACCAAATGTAAGGTAATGACTTTTTTTCGTAACTCTCCTCAACTGGTCACTTATTTTCTAAACAATAGCCCTTTAGAACGTCTAAATAATATGAATGATTTGGGCGTACTTATGGACCATAAGTTAAATTTTAACACCCATATTTCCACCACGGTCTCAAAGGCCATGAGTGTCCTGGGTTTCATTAAAAGATGGTCAAAAGAATTCGATGACCCCTATACAACTAAAGTTCTTTTTACTTCGCTTGTCCGTCCTATTTTAGAGTATGGATCTTGCATTTGGTCACCTCAATATGAGTCGCACCAGATTAGACTTGAATCCGTTCAAAAGCAGTTCTTGCTATTTGCTCTTCGTGGCTTAAGCTGGGATCGCAATGTCAATTTGCCTTCGTATTCTAGTAGACTTCTCTTGATTAACCTTCCTTCCCTAACTAACCGTAGAACCATGCTTGGTGCAATTTTCATGCACAAGCTCCTAATTGGTGATATCGACTCGCCTGAGTTATTAGCTCAGGTAAATCTGTCGGTACCATGTAGACGGAGTAGACATCCTTTGATACCATTATCCCTTAGTCGTTGTTCTTCTAACTATGCCATGCATGAACCTTTTAGGGTCCTCTGCTCTGATTACAACCTTCTTTTCCCTGTAATCAGCGCAGAGTTTTCTATCAATATGCTTAAAACATCTATCCTATCCCATTTAGTTAATAGATAACTATAGTATTATTTGTTTGTCTGTTTCTTCTCTTGTGTATTTGTCCACGCGATTCGCGCCGTGCGTTTTACGGCTGCACCCCTCGGTCGGTCGGGTGGGAGGTGGGCAGTTATCTGCTTGGGCTCGCGCGTAACAGGCTTTGTCCTGGTGTCGTAGGGGCCACTTGAACGTACTGCGCATAGTATCGTCAACGTCCGCTAATAACATGTGCCTTTCGAATACGGCGTTACGTTGCGGTGAAAAATATTCATTTAATTTATCCACCAAAGGAGTAAATACATCATTTTCCTTTGTCGCATCGTATGCCACTAACGCGCCTGGAAGACTGTACACCACCTCTTGTAGCTGTGGTCCGCCGAGATGCAATAATTTGTTCCGCTTTTTAATTACCGATGAAATTTCTTCTGTGTCCACATAGATATTGAATGACCGAAGCCATTTCTCCCACTCGTTGCGCCACAACGATTTTTCTATGTTGGCGCACAGAAATGGTTTAATTTCAGCCATCTTGCTGATTTGTTTTAGCTTACACTTTATTTCGTGCTCAGCCTCTGATTCTTTTCAGATGATTTCGCTTGGACAGCCATGCTGTGTACAACTATAGAATAGTGCGACGAATTATTTTGCACAGGGGCCAAGGTGACTACCCTGTGGGACTCCCGATTCAACACAAATGAACTTAGAAGGAGAGGACCTAAAATGAACTCTCTTTATTTTATTTGGCATTCTCTTTCTACATAAACTAGTCAATGGTGAAGTGATTTCTACTAATTTACTAGCTACGCTACATTTTTGTGTTCCCTCACGTTGGACCAGAAACTTTTTTCCTATTTAGGTTAGTAGATGTCTGACTAACTACTCTCTTCACGAACCTTTTCGTGTTCTTTGCCAATCTTTTAACAACCTTTCTCACCTAATTTCTCCTCATCTTTCTGTCACTTCTCTTCGCGCTATACTTTTTAATCATCTACAGCGAAACCAATGAAAATATTCTGGACTTGGATTGGCTGCAACTCATCCCTGACCACATTGGCTGTGAATCAAGGCATTGCTGGCACCTTGTGCAAATAAAACACCTCCACCGGGTCGGAGATATTTAGTTGTGTATAAAGCTAAGCTACCTTCTTCAATAAGTTGTTTCTGTCTTTTAGCTTAAGGTTTTTCGTCGACTGCTGTGTTAGTTGACGTAAATAAATAAATAAATAAATATTAGCGGACGTTGACGATACTATGCGCAGTACGTTCAAGTGGCCCCTACGACACCAGCACAAAGCCTGTTACGCGCGAGCCCAAGCAGATAACTGCCCACCTCCCACCCGACCGACCGAGGGGTGCAGCCGTAAAACGCACGGCGCGAATCGCGTGGACAAATACACAAGAGAAAAAACAGACAAACAAATAATACTATAGTTATCTATTAACTAAATGGGATAGGATAGATGTTTTAAGCATATTGATAGAAAACTCTGAGCTGATTACATGGAATAGAAGGTTGTAATCAGACCAGAGGACCCTAAAAGGTTCATGCATGGCATAGTTAGAAGAACAACGACTAAGGGATAAAGGTATCAAAGGATGTCTACTCCGTCTACATGGTACCGACAGATTTATCTGAGCTAATAACTCAGGCGAGTCGATATAACCAATTAGGAGCTTGTGCATGAAAATGACACCAAGCATAGTACTACGGTTAGTTAGGGAAGGAAGGTTAATCAAGAGAAGTCTACTAGAATACGAAGGCAAATTGACATTGCGATCCCAGCTTAAGCCACGAAGAGCAAATAGCAAGAACTGCTTTTGAACGGATTCAAGTCTAATCTGGTGCGACTCATATTGAGGTGACCAAATGCAAGATCCATACTCTAAAATAGGACGGGCAAGCGAAGTAAAAAGAACTTTAGTTGTATAGGGGTCATCGAATTCTTTTGACCATCTTTTAATGAAACCCAGGACACTCATGGCCTTTGAGACCGTGGTGGAAATATGGGTGTTAAAATTTAACTTATGGTCCATAAGTACGCCCAAATCATTCATATTATTTTGACGTTCTAAAGGGCTATTGTTTAGAAAATAAGTGACCAGTTGAGGAGAGTTACGAAAAAAAGTCATTACCTTACATTTGGTAGTGTTAAGATTTAGTAGATTAAACTGGCACCAGGATTGAAAGTTTTTAAGATCAGCTTGTAGCCGACTAAATGAATCTGTATCTTTATACGTAAAACAAAAGCTTGACATCGTCAGCATACATAAGCACACGCGAATGAACAATGACTGATGGAAGATCGTTAATGAATAGTGTGAAAAGCAGAGGGCTAAGATGACTAACTTGAGGTACACCACAAGTCACAGGAATGGAAACGGATAAAGAAGACTTAAAAAGTACCTTCTGTTTTCTATTTGTTAAATATTCTCGAACCCAAGATAGGAAAAGGGGTGGAAACCCAATGTCGCTCAGCTTCGAAAGTAATAGGGTATGATTAACGGAATCAAAGGCTTTGCTGAAGTCAGTGTATATGACATCAGTTTGTTTACCATTTTTGAACCCCTTGATAATTATTGATGTAAATTCTAAAAGGTTAGTGGTTGTAGATCTACGTTTCACAAACCCATATTGGGATGGCGAAATAATAGTGCTGCAAAAATGTTGCAATTGAGAAGTTATAATTTTCTCAAAAGCTTTCGGAATAGCGGACAATTTTGAGATACCCCTATAAATAGAGGCTTCGGACTTTTGCCATTTTTATGCAGAGGAATGATATACGACTCCTTCCAAATAGATGGAAAAGAGGAAGATTCGACAGACAATATAAACAATTTTAAAATGGGTTTACATAATGCGTTTGCACAGAACCTGAGTACACATCCAGGAAGACCATCTGGCCCCGGAGAATAAACGGGTTTAACTAATTTAAGTTCGCTAAGAATAGAACCTTCATCAATCACTGGATTGAAAATGCAATTAGCCTTTTCTAAATGATAAGGATACGGACTTGCTCGATATTCCGTTGAGGAATAAGTTGTTTTGAAAAAACTCGCAAACATATCGGCAATTGCCTGATCAGTGCTCGCTTTTTTATTTTGAAAAGACAAAAAAGATGGGTGCACAGAGGTCTTACGTTTAGAATTAACAAAATTATAAAATTGTTTAGGGTCAGAAGAAAACTGAAGCTTACACCGCTGAAGATAATTCTTATGGCATTGAGACAGCAATCCAAGTCTCTTTCCGAGGATTCACCGACATCACCCACAACGTCTCGAACATCCGGTATCTTGTCTCTAATGATCCGGTTAAACATCAATTCCGAAGGAGCTGCTCCTGTGGTTCCATGTGGTGTTACGTTGTACATTATGACAAAGTTTTGGATCTCTCTTTCATAATCTTTCCCTTTCGACCACGCAATTTTAAGGCGTTTCACCAAAGACTTATTCATATTTTTAACTTCGCCATTCGCCTGCGGCCAATATGGTGGTGTCGTTATTTGAGTAATACCGTTGGTCCGACAAAAATCTTGGAGTTCGAGACTTACGAATTGCCGACCATTATCGGTTCTCAGCGTTCGTGGTATTCCCAAACGAGAAAATATCTCCTCCATTTGCTCGATCAGCACCTTCGACGAAATGGTTTTTATAAACTTTAATTCCATGTATCTGGAAAACGATACGGAGATGCAGTCTCTACAGGCCTTAACAAATCCTTCTGCTTCCCGGTCGATCCTTGGCCACCACACCTTTGAACGTAATCTTCGTTTCATAGCCGATTCACCTGGATGGCCCTCGTGAGCCAGTTCGAGCACTTGCGATCGTAGTATTGTTGGTATAACTATTTTCGTTCCGCGTAAGAGTACATTTTCAACTGTCGATAACTCCCATCGGAACGCCTAATATGGACTGGATGAGTTCACCTCCCATGAGTTGGTGCTAAGATAGGTCATTGCATCAATTATTTCTTCGTCCTGCATACTTTTTTCCATGATTTCCGATATGGTTAGAGACTTTGGTACTCCTTTGGCTACAGTTTGAAACATATTCTGCTCATCCTGCCAGTCGAAAGCTACTGCTTCTGTAAGCTGACAAAGACGCGACACGGAATCTGCGATGTTTTCCTTTCCTGCTTTATAGATGACTCGGAATCGGTAGGACTGTAGGCGTAGTAACCAACGTTCGATACGGTGGTTTCGAAGTTGGTTTGAAGATGGACTCCAATGGCTTATGATCCGTTATCAAATCAAATTCCAGTCCAGCTAGGTAGTAGTAAAACTTCTCCACTGCCCATACCAGTGCCAAGCTTTCTTTCTCCGTTTGCGAATATCTCTTCTCAACATCAGTTAGGCTTTTACTGGCGAACGATACGATATGATGGTCGTTGTGATCATCAACCTGTACCAGAACAGCTCCCAGTGCCACTGGACTTGCATCGGCTATAAGACATGAACGGAGATTTTTATTGAAGTATGACAGCTTTGTCACCTCGACGACTTGTTTCTTTAACGTATCAAAGGCTTGCTGTTCTTTGTTGGTCCAATCAAATTTGGTATTCGCCTTTATTAATCTTCTCAGTGGCTCCGTCGTGTTGGCGAGATCGGGTATAAATTTCCCCACGTGTGTTACGAGGCCCAGGAAACTCCTTGTCTCCTCCTTAGTTTTCGGAGCACGGAAGTCTGTGATCACTTTAACTTTCTCCGGATCCGCTTCGATACCATGGTCCGATAGAATATGGCCAAGAAACTTGAGTTTTGTTGTTTTGTACACACATTTTTGCTTATTCAAAACAACGTTGTGGGTATCAAAGATTTTCAGAACCGCAGTTAGCGCCTTGTCGTGTTACTCCTCATTTTTGCAGAAGACGATGACATCGTCAATATAGTTCAGAGCATTGGCGCAGCCTGCTAACAATTCTTCCAGCCGCCTCTGGAAAATTTCTGGAGCCGAATTAACTCCGAAAAACAGTCTTTTATATCGAAATAGTCCCTTGTGTGTAATAAATGTGGTAATCTGCCGACTTGACTCATCGAGTTCCAATTGGTGATAAGCATTTTTCAAATCCAGTCTGGAAAAACATCTCGCCTCCCGTAGTTTGGTCATGAACATGTCGAATGTTGGCAGTGGGTAGTTTTCCCTCGAGATGGCCAAATTCGCCCTTCGCATATCCAGACATAGCCTTATCTCGCCGCTTCCTTTATACACAATTACAACTGGTGAAATCCATGAACTCGGTCCATGGACTGACTCTATAGTGTCTTGCTGCACAGCCTGGCTTATTCTTTCTGCAATTCGATCTTCCAACGCAGTCGGAAATCTCCGCATTGGCTGCTGCACTGGTCTCACATTGTGGTCTATGGCCAATCTCACAGGTGAAGCTTTCCATTTCGGAAAATGTGCGTACGAATCCACTTTATTTACGCCTAAACCAATTCTTAGGACATTGAGTTGTACGGCTGTGTCCCGTCCTAGTAACGATTGTCTACCATTTTCAATTACATAAAATGTAGCAATCATCTCTGGTCTTTCCTGAATTCTTATCGGAGCTTCAAAAACGTTAGTCACCCTCAGCACGTCATCCGAAGCATAGGCTCGAAACTGGGTAGACGAGTTGTTACGAGCATTGAACACTGTCGCATGTACACTATTCAGTTGCAGCCAATCGCCAAGGCTTATCAGGTTGTACCGTGATCAGGAGTCAATTATCATTTGCAGCTGGGATCCCCCAACAAGACATGATACGGTTTCTTCTCCTTCTGGTTCACCAGTTATTTTAAAACAGTTCGACCAACTGTTGTCGCTGTGACACTTAGTCTCCTCCTCATCAATGGCGCGCACCTGGAACTGTGAGGTTCGTGGTCGCTTGCGTTGATTATCATATGGTGTTCCAAAACGTCTCTTCAATGCGGTCTTACACATCCGAGCATAATGTCCGAACCGGGAACATTTATTACATTTTGAGTTTCTTGCCGGGCATGCCATACTGCGTTCATCATGGTCTGCTGCTCCACACCGGCCACACACATCATTCGTCCTGTCATTTCTTTTTGTTTGAACCGCAATTTTCTTCACAATATCGGCATCCGACGGAATCACCATTGCCTCTGATTGCTGATTCACTTGCTCTTCAACTGTGAAAGTATTTATTATCTCCTCCAGCTTGAGCTCCGCTTCTAATAGCTTCTTTTTCAACGCAGTCTTAGCCCAGGCATCAATTATTTTATCAGCGGTGCAGATTTCCTCTATTTCGGTCTTGGTGGCTCCAAAAGAGCATTTACTGGCTTGTTGTCTTAGCCGCAGCAAGAACTCGGCGAAGCACTCACCTTGGCGGGGCACCATGCTGCGAAACATGTGCCTTTCGAATACGGCGTTACGTTGCGGTGAAAAATATTCATTTAATTTATCCACCAAAGGAGTAAATACATCATTTTCCTTTGTCGCATCGTATGCCACTAACGCGCCTGGAAGACTGTACACCACCTCTTGTAGCTGTGGTCCGCCGAGATGCAATAATTTGTTCCGCTTTTTAATTACCGATGAAATTTCTTCTGTGTCCACATAGATATTGAATGACCGAAGCCATTTCTCCCACTCGTTGCGCCACAACGATTTTTCTATGTTGGCGCACAGAAATGGTTTAATTTCAGCCATCTTGCTGATTTGTTTTAGCTTACACTTTATTTCGTGCTCAGCCTCTGATTCTTTTCAGATGATTTCGCTTGGACAGCCATGCTGTGTACAACTATAGAATAGTGCGACGAATTATTTTGCACAGGGGCCAAGGTGACTACCCTGTGGGACTCCCGATTCAACACAAATGAACTTAGAAGGAGAGGACCTAAAATGAACTCTCTTTATTTTATTTGGCATTCTCTTTCTACATAAACTAGTCAATGGTGAAGTGATTTCTACTAATTTACTAGCTACGCTACATTTTTGTGTTCCCTCACGTTGGACCAGAAACTTTTTTTCCTATTTAGGTTAGTAGATGTCTGACTAACTACTCTCTTCACGAACCTTTTCGTGTTCTTTGCCAATCTTTTAACAACCTTTCTCACCTAATTTCTCCTCATCTTTCTGTCACTTCTATTCGCGCTATACTTTTTAATCATCTACAGCGAAACCAATGAAAATATTCTGGACTTGGATTGGCTGCAACTCATCCCTGACCACATTGGCTGTGAATCGGGGCATAGCTGGCACCTTGTGCAAATAAAACACCTCCACCGGGTCGGGGATGTTTAGTTGTGTATATAGCTAAGCTACCTTCTTCAATAAGTTGTTTCTGTCTTTTAGCTTAAGCTTTTTCGTCGACTGCTGTGTTAGTTGACGTAAATAAATAAATAAATAAATAAATTACCACCAACCAAGCTTGACGTGTTATATATATCGGACGTTGACGATACTATGCGCAGTACGTTCAAGTGGCCCCTACGACACCAGGACAAAGCCTGTTACGCGCGAGCCCAAGCAGATAACTGCCCACCTCCCACCCGACCGACCGAGGGGTGCAGCCGTAAAACGCACGGCGCGAATCGCGTGGACAAATACACAAGAGAAAAAACAGACAAACAAATAATACTATAGTTATCTATTAACTAAATGGGATAGGATAGATGTTTTAAGCATATTGATAGAAAACTCTGAGCTGATTACAGGGAAAAGAAGGTTGTAATCAGACCAGAGGACCCTAAAAGGTTCATGCATGGCATAGTTAGAAGAACAACGACTAAGGGATAAAGGTATCAAAGGATGTCTACTCCGTCTACATGGTACCGACAGATTTATCTGAGCTAATAACTCAGGCGAGTCGATATAACCAATTAGGAGCTTGTGCATGAAAATGACACCAAGCATAGTACTACGGTTAGTTAGGGAAGGAAGGTTAATCAAGAGAAGTCTACTAGAATACGAAGGCAAATTGACATTGCGATCCCAGCTTAAGCCACGAAGAGCAAATAGCAAGAACTGCTTTTGAACGGATTCAAGTCTAATCTGGTGCGACTCATATTGAGGTGACCAAATGCAAGATCCATACTCTAAAATAGGACGGGCAAGCGAAGTAAAAAGAACTTTAGTTGTATAGGGGTCATCGAATTCTTTTGACCATCTTTTAATGAAACCCAGGACACTCATGGCCTTTGAGACCGTGGTGGAAATATGGGTGTTAAAATTTAACTTATGGTCCATAAGTACGCCCAAATCATTCATATTATTTTGACGTTCTAAAGGGCTATTGTTTAGAAAATAAGTGACCAGTTGAGGAGAGTTACGAAAAAAAGTCATTACCTTACATTTGGTAGTGTTAAGATTTAGTAGATTAAACTGGCACCAGGATTGAAAGTTTTTAAGATCAGCTTGTAGCCGACTAAATGAATCTGTATCTTTATACGTAAAACAAAAGCTTGACATCGTCAGCATACATAAGCACACGCGAATGAACAATGACTGATGGAAGATCGTTAATGAATAGTGTGAAAAGCAGAGGGCTAAGATGACTAACTTGAGGTACACCACAAGTCACAGGAATGGAAACGGATAAAGAAGACTTAAAAAGTACCTTCTGTTTTCTATTTGTTAAATATTCTCGAACCCAAGATAGGAAAAGGGGTGGAAACCCAATGTCGCTCAGCTTCGAAAGTAATAGGGTATGATTAACGGAATCAAAGGCTTTGCTGAAGTCAGTGTATATGACATCAGTTTGTTTACCATTTTTGAACCCCTTGATAATTATTGATGTAAATTCTAAAAGGTTAGTGGTTGTAGATCTACGTTTCACAAACCCATATTGGGATGGCGAAATAATAGTGCTGCAAAAATGTTGCAATTGAGAAGTTATAATTTTCTCAAAAGCTTTCGGAATAGCGGACAATTTTGAGATACCCCTATAAATAGAGGCTTCGGACTTTTTGCCATTTTTATGCAGAGGAATGATATACGACTCCTTCCAAATAGATGGAAAAGAGGAAGATTCGACAGACAATATAAACAATTTTAAAATGGGTTTACATAATGCGTTTGCACAGAACCTGAGTACACATCCAGGAAGACCATCTGGCCCCGGAGAATAAACGGGTTTAACTAATTTAAGTTCGCTAAGAATAGAACCTTCATCAATCACTGGATTGAAAATGCAATTAGCCTTTTCTAAATGATAAGGATACGGACTTGCTCGATATTCCGTTGAGGAATAAGTTGTTTTGAAAAAACTCGCAAACATATCGGCAATTGCCTGATCAGTGCTCGCTTTTTTTTATTTTGAAAAGACAAAAAAGATGGGTGCACAGAGGTCTTACGTTTAGAATTAACAAAATTATAAAATTGTTTAGGGTCAGAAGAAAACTGAAGCTTACACCGCTGAAGATAATTCTTATGGCATTGTGTATTAAGCATCATGAATTTTGAACGAGCGACTGTATACAGAGCATAGTCTGATGAACGACGTGTTTTTTGAAACTTCTTATAATATCGTGTCTTCACATTTTTCAAATTGCACAGCTCACGAGAGAACCAGGGAGGTTTGTTAAGCCGCTCCAGCCTACCAAGAGGCACACAAATATCAAAGAGTGAATTCAGAGTATCATAGAAAAAACGAACAGCTGAGTCCATATCTCTACAATTGTACAGATAAGACCAATCGGTAGTAACAATGCTTTCATTAAGGCTGGCAAAGTCAGTCTTACGAAAGCACCTAGTTAGAGGTAACTCATTTGAACCAAGTAATGGTGAAAGCAAGGGCAGATCAATTTTTAAATTTAATGTAGGATGAAATTTATCTTCTGGAAGAACAAATGGTTCGATCCTGGAAACCTCACAATAAGAAGAATCCAATATAAAAATAAGATCTAACGATTTTCCATTAGAATTTAAGACAGGATTGACTTGGGATAAAGATAAGCCTAGAAGGCCATCAATAAAATCATGTGACAAAGAGGGCAGCGACATGGTACATTCATCTGTTTGTGACCATGCTAAAGCGGGTAAATTAAAATCACCTAAAACTATGAACATGTCTTGATTGGAAACCAAAGAGGAGACAAACTGAATTGCCTCTAAATGATTTGAATATACCACCATGTCTGACAATGGTGGAATATAGGAACAAGTAATAAAAGCATTAAAAGATTTAAAATTTACTTTAACACCGACAAACTCAATCTCCTGGGTACTAGAAAATTGAATCATTTCAGACGATAAAGCAGCATCAACAGTTATCAGAACGCCACCACCTATGCGAGAAATCCGGTCACGTCTGAATATAGAAAAGTTTGTGGGAAAAACCGATGCATCAGCAATATCAGGTTTAAGCCACGTCTCTGTAAACGCTAGAATGATATGCTCAAAAGAAAGACTATCTACATAGAGATTAGGAAGTTTAGATTTCAGTCCTCTAACGTTCTGGTAACCCAGGTTAAGGGACGAAGCTAGTTTTTTGACACACCAGCAGATGCTGATGTGGCAGGATTAGTATTAGTTGTTGTTGTTGGCAAGCAATATAGGCTATTACATCATCAGATGTGACAACAGGGTCTAGCCTAGAAACAAATATATGTTTCTTTGGTGGTATGCCAACGAGAGGCCGCGGTCCCGAAGCGTCAGCCGCAGCAGTAACGTTGGACAAGTCACCCACTGCAGCAGTCAACTTGTTTACGGGGCCCTCGATACTTTTAGAACTATCGGCAATTTCCATTGGAATGATTAATTGCCCGGACTTATCGGACACTACAATAGGCATCGATTTTAAGAGATCATTCCCAGGTGATATCGGTAATTCCTTACTAATAGCATTCACAACCGGGCTCTTAAACGATATGAATTGCTGTACATTAGGAGTGGACGGTGCATGAGACCGGTCGGGGACGATAAGAGATGCTGGCGGATCTACAGATACAGAAACACCCCAAGGACTGGTCCTTTTACGTTTCGGAGACTCATTCATAAGCGATAAACTTCTGAACTGAGTCTCCACCGCAGTAAACTCCGCTTGGAGTTTATTAAAACCTGCCCTTAAGGTGTCAAAACTATCTCTAGTCCGCCTCATGAAAGAGCGCATCTCATTCTCGACCTCCCGGCAAGCATCACATCCATATTTTAAGCCACCACCTTTAGCAATAGACTCCTTTATTCTGCCTGTGTAACCTGCACACTTAACGTGAACCGCATTGTTACACAACCAACAAAGAATATAATCATGGGAGTCAACCGCATTAGTGGCAACTATACAATTATTTTTTGAGCAGACAACCATTTTATCAAAAAGTTTAATTTAATTAAAAGGAAATACAAAAAATAAAAAATAGAAATTCTAAAGGTAAAAAATCTGTGAATAAGAATATACTGACCAGTTCTGACACAAGGGTTAATGTGCAGAGTAAGCCTTCACAACTAAAGAATTAAAAGAGATGAAAGCACAAAAATAAAAACACGTATCACAGAGTCGCGGGTAGGCAAAAGACGAGAGCGCAAATCAATCAAGAATAGGAAAGAGCGGGAGAGCGCGTCAAATTGAACAAATGCAACAACAATTTGTACGCAAGAGCGCGAGAGTTAGTTAAAAACGGTAAAGACACAAAAGCAAAAGAGATAAGCAAAACAACAACACCGCTAATGCGAGTATTGTTGTATGTTTTGATTTTATTTAAATTTAAACAAAAGCGACAGCAGGTATTCGCAAAATGAAAATAAAATTCGGATGCTGAAATTATTATTAATTAATTTAACCGGTAATAAATTTAAAAGTTATGGAGAAGTATTTAATCGCGAGAAAAAAATAAAAGTTGATAAGCGCAAAAAAAACACGTCCGTCCTCTGCAACGAGTGAAAGTTTTTTTTAAATAATAAATTACATTTAATATTTTCTATTTCTTTTGATTAATCTTTGTTTATATATGGGCAATCAAAAATTATTTGAAGTCCTGCAAGTTGCAACGAGCGAGTATTGTTCAGCTGTTCGTCAGCAATACAAAGACTATCGGTCAGAGTTTATGAGCAAGGAAATGATTCATTCGCGAAAGCTGAAAGTTGGAGATCTCTGATTGACAAGGTATAAAGTTAGATGAGGAGGAGCTGATTCAAATTTTGCAAAACAATCTGTAGCCAGATAGACGACAAAAGTAACTATATCAATCTATCGTATCAATAGGTTATCTTTGTAGATTGGTACACATGCAAGAAAATTTAGCACATAAGCTCAGCCCTCGATCAAAAGGAATTTCTAACGTAGAACCGAATGGGCGCAGACAAATTTTTGAAATAAAAGAAGGTGAATAAGAATTGAATAAAACAAGCCCAGACGATAAGTACGAAATTGTTGCTGTGCAAGGGAATTTAATACATATGTTGAAAATGTAGCGAAGCCGGTCACATATGGCAAAACAACCTAGACGAATGCACAATTTTTTATACGGGTGAGTTGCGGCCAATGTTTATAATTTAGGATTGTACAAGCAGGTCAGCGTGAAACCGGCAGAAACTCGAAAAAACATCAACTATGGACAAACAGTTTGAATCTCAAAGTAAACTTACAAAGATTCCACTAGTTTTCACTAAGATATTTGCCGTATCCTAAACGTTAACAGCACTATCTTATAGCTAAAGACAGAATTTTTGGATCCGACCGCTTCTAATTGCACGTTAACGTTAAGAAAGAATTATGAGCAAGTAAGACAAACTAAAAAACTTTTTGTTGACACAATTTTTGTTGGATACCGGTGCCAGTATAAGCTGAAACATCTTTCACAATTCGTAAAAATTAAAGTACAAGCACGGACAGCGGACGGCAATGGCCAAAATATGATTGGTATGTTAAAGGTAATGTTTCCTAAAGCAAGTCATTATCCCAGGCCCACGTCGTTAACAAAATATCAAATCGAAATTAGCAAAGCCAAACCTGTAAAACAAAGTTTAGTTATATCAATTCAAAGTAATAGACCCTGCTGATCTCCGTCATTGTGCTTTTTGCTATTTGGATGATCTGTGTGTAATTTTTCGTCTCATCTCTCTTTTTTGTTAGAATAAACAACAATTTTGGAAAGCCAGAAAACTCAATCTTCTATGGAGAGTTCGTGTTCGAGTTCATGTTTAAGGAAAATCTAGGAAATTTGTATCGTTATCAGTTAAAACTATCAAGGAAGCTAACATCGGCTGGGCTATACTCTGCAGTCTATGGCCTTAATATTTTTACATGTTCTAAACTCTTTTTCTGTAACTCAATTCATTAATGCATATTTCTTGTTCTTCTTCTCCTTCTTATCTAGCGTTGCGTCTGTGTGTGTATGCGTGTGCTCTGATGATTCGAGCAATGACGTAGTAAACTGCAGGCAGTGGATGTGCAGAGACGAATTATATCTGATCAGATTGAAATTGTGGGATCTGAAGTTTTATCTCAATTACTATCACATTAGTAATTTCATAGCGATACTCCAACTGCTTCACCTACTTTTTGTATACAACTACATACATATATGATAGATCCTAAAGATCCTAAGGATTTTCAAACTTGATCTGCCTACGATAATAAAAAGCACAGAACAAAACTTTTAGACGTATACGCACAGACGGACATACGGATGGAAAGACAGACTGACGTGGCTACATCGACTCAGCTTCTCATGCTGATCAAGAATATATATACTTTATGGGGTCGGAAACGTCTCCTTCAGTGCGTTACAAACATCTGACCAATTTTATAATACCCTTTGAAAGGGTATAAAAAGTCTAGTTGTATTTTTGCCTGTGATTTTTATCTATAAAATCTGTTTTCTCCAACACCGATAATCTACATGGATGTGTACTTAGGTTCTGTGCCATAGCTTTATGTAAAAATATTATTTACGTATATTAAAATTATTTTTATTGTCTATTAAATCTTGCTCTTTTTCAAATATTTGGAAGGCATCGTATGTTATTCATCATATTTCAAAATTGTCCGCTATTCCGAAAGGTAAAGGTTTATTACTTCGCAATTGCAGCAGTTTTGCAGCTCTTTTATTTCGTCATTTCAACATGGGTTTGTGTTATGACAATTAATAGATTCAAAAAAACTGATGTCAAAACCTTTTTTATGGGACCCAAAGATAGTAAAAATTTGATGATCCGAATTAAAGTTTTTTTACTTCGCCTTGCATTTGGTCACCTTAATATAAGTAGCATCAGATTAGGCTTGTAGTACTAGTAGACTTTTTTATTACCCTTTCTTCTTTTAAATTGTTCAAGAGACTCGCATGAGTTATTGACTCAGGTTAATCTGTCTGTACTATGCAGACGTAGTGTTAGTTTATCCATTTACTAACTATGCTTGGATTGAACATTTTCAAGTGATCCGTTCAGACTACAGACCTCCTACACCCTCTAGTATTCGTAAAACAAATTTCAATCTTCTCAACAACCTTATTTCCTCTTTTGATTGGTCATTTCTATTTGAGTGCTGTGATATAGATTGTGCAGTGAATTTTTTCTACTCTGCTCTTAAATCTCTAATTGATAAATGTGTTCCTTATGTGAATGTCTCTACCGTCTTCAGTGCGCCGGTCTGGTTCACACGTAGGCTCTCTAATCTCCGTAACATTATATCGAGAAATTTTAGAAGGTTTAAAAAAACTGGTTCGCGACTTGACTATGCAAATTATTGTGTCGCGAAATCTCAATTTTGTCTCTTAAATACGCAATGCTACAATAATTATATCGTGCGCTGTAAGGTAGAGTTCTATTATAACCCCAAAAGATTCTATAACTTTGTTAATTCTAAGAAAAGAAGTCCTCTTACATTTTGATAATGAATGCAAAGACTAGACGTTATTAGTTTTTTGAAGCAGACAACGAAGAAGATAAATTAGGAAGGTGCACAGGCAACGTGTGGTAGCGGTTAATGGGCGCAAACTCGTGTACAACTAGGCCCTCTGGCCAAAAATTAGGGTCTACCATAGCTGAGAAATACTCATTTGGTACTATAATTTTAAAAGAGGAAATTTCGTGAGGCCTAGAAAACTTAAACTTTTGAATTAAAACCTTAGCAGGGCATTAATTACCAATGTAAGCTGCCACAGACGACTCAGAAGTATCTGGAGCAAGCCTAGAGATAAATAATTGTTTGCGATGAGGCACTACAGTTAGTGAAGGCGATAATCAAAAAGTTACAGGAGGTAGTCGGTTTTTTCTAGATTCTAAAGGCGAAAGTAGGCGTAGCAAAAATGTTAAATATCAATAATCTGCACACCAGAGAACTGCAACGAGTATGATTGAGAAGGATCAATCAAACTTCAAGAAATCAAATCATTCCGCTCAACACCTATGTTATAACATGTTTACTTCGTTCACTCACTTAAAACGAAAAAATCATTCAGGGTATCGCAACCAATTGGTTTGAATCAGTTGCTATAATATTAGCTTCTCGAACAAGTCGCAACCTTGATTGTTGTAGCAAAAACGCTCACCCGAATTGATCGTTTGTAAAATTCGATTCAAGACAAATGAATAAACCCGAACTAACATCGGACATTTAAAATCGATATGAATTGCGATATGACTGTGTACGTAATTATTACAGTTATAAGGAACAAGTTTAACTATGTGAACAAAAAAAAAAAAAAAAAAAAAAAACACGAAAATAATATACACAACCCTTTAACTTTATTAAATTTGGATTAGCCCATTTTTTTTTCTATTACCTTAATCGGCAAAATTTAAATGCAGATTTCTTTATTGAAGTTTTATTTATAAAAATACTTTAATTCAAAAAAGAGAATTAATTTTATAACTTCCATACTTCATTATCCATTTTGGATCCAATGGAGTGGTTTGGAACAGTCAGTCTCATGATCTATGTAAATACATTGAGTATTTCTCAAGCAGGAAATTCTGAAATTTCATATTTTTTTGTTGTAGTATTATTTCTCTTTTTTTTAAATTAAAGTATTTTTATAAATAAAACTTCAATAAAGAAATCTGCATTTAAATTTTTGCTGATTAAGGTAATAGAAAAAAAATGGGCTAATCTAAATTTAATAAAGTTAAAGGGTTGTGTCTATTATTTTCATCGAGCGTGTATGTATGTATTTAAGATGTACAAACATAAGTAAAGGGGGAAAAAAATAAAAATGTGGGAACCAGTAAATAAACATATTAAAGAAAAAAAATTGTACATGAAGCAGATTACGTTTATGTATTAAAAATTTTTATAAAACGAATTTAGGAAAAGCAAGCTATCAACCGATTTCGATCCAAGTCTATTCCGCTTTTCGGTAATAATGTTGTCAGCCATAGAAAAAGATCGCTCAGCCGCTGCGCTACTAGCTGGTATGGAGTGAATTCGGAACGCCAACTTAGATAAACCAGGATATTTTTTCTGGTTCATTTGCCACCACTCCAACAAATTAAACTTGTCGCTCATTTCAACAACTTCCTTGCAATATCTTTCAACTTCTTCTTCAGGTGTTTCGAATGGGTTTCTTGTCGGTTTCATCAAATTAGAAAAGAAAAATGAATCGCCTAAAGTATCGGACCGTGAGACATGTTGTTTGAATCGTTCTGAGCTTGGTCCCCGAAAGAAAATTGTGTTGACGAAGCGCTGGAAGATGCAGTTGGAGACAAAAAGTCACCCTCCGGGGTTGCATCCAAAATGTGGGTACTGCAAAATCTTTTGATGTAGGCTAAATCCACAAGTTGCATATTTATCGCTGGTGGATATAAAAAGAATGCAGCTTGATGCCAGATACTTAAATTGGCGACCCAAACTTCATCAACGTTGTGAAGAATCTTTGCTTTCAGTTCTGCAATGGCATCGATATCCTCAGCTTTTGCCATGCAAATGGTCTTAATTGTATGTATCGACGGGTACACAGCGATGGGGAGCTGCAGAGTTGTAATTTTTTGAAGATGATTTCAAAACTGCCACACAACTCAACGAGAGCTTGTAATGTTGTTATATTAATATGCAACATACGTTGGCCTCGTTCGTTGTTTTTCAAAATATTGTTGATTTCGCCCCCATTTACGGGTATAGACTTCAGCATCCTATAATTAGAGTTCCACCGTGTTGGGCATTGGCTTTTTAGCGAGGTGGGAAGAAAGTGCTGCAAACTAGCCTTTTTAAAATATTTCAAGGTCTTTCTGCATATTTCTAACATGTCGGTAGCTCTGCGGTGGCTGCAAACGACTTGTCTAACACATTCGAAAATAAATGACTGCTGCAGCTTAGACGTGTATTGTTCTCCAATGCTTTCACCATATTTGTTCCTCTGTCGGTAATAAATGTAATCTTTTGTATGTTATCCACACCGAATTCATTAAAAAGGCATCTTAGTTTTTGTAATACATTTGCACTTGTAGACCTTTCACATGTCAATTGTTGCTGATGCACCTTCATTGTTCACAGTGTCTATTATTTCATCCTTAATTTTATTTTTTTTTTTTTCATGGGCAGACTTTTGAACATGGCGTGATACTGTTGTGAGATCTGGTAGTAAGTCCTCCACATCCATTTTCGCCATACTTTGCCCCGATTTTTATGAAAAACTTGAGTTTTAAAAAGCCAGCACCTCCAACTGAAGCAAACGGTAGGCAGTCTTCCGTGACCCACGCTGCACATCGTTCAACGGCTTCAGCCTTATCCAATGTGGATGCTATTTTTAGACATTGTGGTTGCTTTGCTGTTTTGCAACAGCCATGCCTAGCCAAATTGGATGTCTGATTCGCCGTGAATTTTAGAACAGCACAGCAAATGCGGCAAAATACAAAATTTGGCAATATCGTATTATCAGACCTTATTATTTCCGACAATACTGACCAAATCGCACTGCGTCCTTTTCGTTTGGTGGACAGAGTAAAGTTTCCAGTTTCGATTTGCTCTGTTATGAACTCCGAATTAATTTCCTCCATTTTTTCCAAGAACTTGTATTTTTTGTTTTGGCGATGACAAAAATTCGATATATAATTCTTATAGTCAGTCAATCACACACAATCAGAAAGTGTGATTGTGAGCAAACAGACGATAAATCCTTCAAACAAAACAAAAACCTTCGGTCACTCCCATTTGCCTAAGCAAAAGATTCGTTCCGCTCAATCAAGTTGTAGGAAAATATGCGGTCATACAGAATGAACTACTAGCAATACTTTTTTGAGCGTTCGTGAGCGTTCGATTCGAACCGATACAGCCCATTCACTCAATACATAGGACCGCATCGAACAAAATCAAACTCAATGATTGGGTGCACCGTAAAATTTATTAATCATTGCAGTTCTCTGCTGCACACATACTAAAGAAATCTAATTACCGAATTTGGTGGTTCTAGCTTTGTTAGTTTTCGGGAAAATCAGTTTTATTTAATTTTCGGCAATTTTTTGCATGTCATAAAAAAGGTGTAGTTTATCAACGTTGCACCAATCACAGAATGCATCATGGTTTGACTGCAAGTCCGGTTGGAAAGAAGGATCATTATAGGAACAACAAATCTTGACGTCACCGTGACTGATCCAAGAGCAAGGCCAAATCATTTTAAAAAAGGGTAAATAACAGGGGCCCAGATGACTGCCTTGAGGAACACCTGAGGAAACTCGAACAGTTTTAGATAATGATGAACGAAAAGGCAATTTTTGGGTTCTGCCAATAGGATACGATTTTAACCATGAAAATAGTTAAGGGAAACGACCATCAGTAAGTTTTGTAGTAACAAAATGATTATGACAAAATCAAGATCAAGGATTCTTTTAGAAGAGTTAAGTAAAGAATTCAACTGGTATAGGGGACAATCAAGTAGACTATCAAGAAAAACATGTTGGGACAAAGTAATTAAGTAAAAGAGATTATCACCAGCCAGCCAAGAATCAGCATCAGCATGGTGCATGTGGGTCATAATATCAGAAACCGAAGGAAAAAACAAGAAATAAATAAGCTAAAGTTGGAACGTGTACTCTTGAAACAAATTAACTCGAAACCTAAAGGAAAAACGTTCCAACACAGATTCGAGTTGACTGCAATGAGTACTAAAAAAATAAAGTTATTAAAAAGAATTTCGTTATCCTGAACAGAGGAATTGAGCCAAGTTTCAGGAAAAGCTTGAATGTCACTCCTCTGACGCCACTCTGACTGCAATGACTGACGATCATCTCGAGTAGGACTCGATTGTCTAGAGTGGTTACTGGAAACAGGATCTTCCGTATTGTCATCAGTTGCTGATGGTGCCTGATGTGATATGTTTACATCTATTTGTTCAACTCGGCTTCGAATTTGGTTATAAGATTATGAGATGGCGAGCGATTTGTCGTTAAATGTGGAGTTATGTGTTGATTAAACAAAAATCGAGCAAGGCTTAGATCCATGTTATTGTTCGGAGATAGTTTCTTAAGATAGTTTTTGGTGGTCTGCACCATTCGCTCTGCTTGGCCGTTCGTTGCTGGGTGAAACGGTGCTGATCTAATGTGTCGAATTAGATTGTTGTGGAGGAATGACGTGAACTTCTCGGAGATAAATGCTGTGCCATTGTCTGACACTTACTGATCTGGTAACCCGTGCGTAGCGAACAGTTGCCTAAGAACTTTGATTGTAGCCGCTGTAGAAGTGGAGCTAACAACCGCAACCTCTAGCCATTTTAAGTAAGAATCCACGACCAGAAGAAAGGTTTTTCCCTGAAAAGGTCCTGCAAAGTCGATGTGTAGACGGGACCACGGCCGCTTGGCTGACTCTCTTAACAATGAGCTGCGTCAATGTTTGGCCACCAAACATAGCTACGCGCTAACGCCTTCACTTTAACAATGCCTGAGATGAGCGGCATGTAGAGTAGCTAAAATTGTTTCTCTGGATTTTGGTGGAACTACGGCGCGATTTCCCCAAATCAAGACTCCTTTATTTGTAGAGAGCTGTTCCCGACGGCAATAGTAAGGATAAGCATTATCTGATTGCTTCAATTTCATGTCAGGACATCCCCTTAACACCCAGTTTGATACTTTCGGCAATAAGGGGTCCTTCGATGTTTGAGCGGCAATCGACTCAGCACTTACGATCGGCGTTGCTGCTAGTTCGATCATAAGCATATCGTCGATGCTAACATGCTGCTGACAGTGGGCAACGACTTATAAAATTCGCATTGCCCATTTTTAATCCGGAGCGGTGTACTAGCTCGACTGTGTATGCCGACAGGAACAAAGACCGACTTAGCATCTGATTTGAAATAATGTTTGCAATTGCTTTCGATGTGGTAAAAATACCCAACAGAGTTCGATGATCGGTGATTAGTGTGAATGTACGACCGTAGACATAGTTGTGTGTAGTCTTTACTCCTGCTACCAAGGCAATAGCTTCTCGATCAATCTGAGCATAATTTCGCTCAGCTTTGGATAAGGTACGGGAGTAAAAAGCTATGGGTTTCTCCGCCCCATTTGGCATTTTGTGACTTAAAACTGCACCGAGTCCATATGGTGACGCATCACAGGTTAGTACTAGTGGCAATGAACCATCGTAATGCACTAGTACGTCGTCTGACCCAATGAGTTCCTTAAGTGTAGAAAAAGACTCCGCACACTGTTTGTCCCACCTCCAAAATGCATTTTTATCCAAAAGACGATGTGGCAAAAATGAGTAATAAAAATTTAGGAGTCCTAAGAAAGCCTGCAACTGCTTTTTATCCTTAGGTGCTGGTGCGTCCTTGATTGCCGAGACTTTATCGGCACATGGTCGGATTGAGTTGAATCAATTTTGAACCCTAAAAACTCATCGAATGGTACTCCGAATTGGCATTTGTCCTTGCGTAGTGGCAGTACGGCTTTATCAAAACGTATAAACAGTTCCTGTAATCTAGTTGCCAATTCCGTTTCCGTTTTTCCCATTATTACAATGTCATCAAAATATGGTAAGACTCCGGAAATATTCTGTACCACATTCTCAATACAGCTTTGAAAAATGCCTAGTGCAGATGAAATGCCGAATTGCAATCGCGTAACTTTGAATGCACCCTTATGTGTACTAATTGTTTGCAACAAAGACGAGTTTTCGTCGACTACTAACTGCTGATAAGCTTGAGCCAGATCAATTTTGGCAAAAATCGATCCACCCTCAATAGATGCCAGCAAAGTGTTGATCGCTGGTATTTGATGGCAGTGCGGCTTAACCGCTTTGTTTAAGGTTGATTTATAGTCGCCGCAAATACGAATCGAACAGTTTTTCTTGATAACTGGTACAATAGGAGTTGCCCAATCTGCATACTCCACAGGTTTAAGAATCCCTTGTTTGCATAGGCGATCCAGCTACAGCAACCCCAAACCGCTTTTAGTGACGATGACTGGTAGATTATCAATATTACGACCGTTGTGATGAATTGATACATCAAAAACTCCTAGTATCTGGATTGGGTTATGTTGGTAGTCACTAAACCGGATCGTAGTTGTAAACCTTTGGCTTGGTTGTTGGTTAGATACGATCATAAGTGCGCAACGTCATCATAGTTACGACAGATAGAGAATCCACTTCAAAAGTACACGATTGACCAATAACCATTGACCACGATACGTTTCTTCAGGCTCACCAGATTAGATATGAGGTTTACCGATTTTCCGCGTGAATTTTTGCCCTTTACTGGATCAACATCATTCGAAGATTCATTATTCCGGCAGACCCGGCCACAGCCTTGACAAGTTGCATCACGATAAGGGCATTGCTGCCGACCGTGTGGACCGGCACAACCCGCCCATTGTTGTCCTATCCTTTATGTAGTTGTGATTTGATGCTGTGGATAGCCTCATTAGTATGTCTGATAGCCTTTGCACTCGCTGCTGCAGCTTTACTAGTAGTTGCTCGCTCCAAAACTTTCTGCACTGTCAATTCAGTATCTGCAAGAAAACTTCTCTGTAAGTTTTCATCACTCATGCCGCATACAAAACGATCCCGCAGCATTCTCTCTAACGCTGCTTCAAAATTGCAACCCACTGCCAATGCCCGCAGCGCTGCCCGATAGTTTCCGACGGTCTCATCCGGATGTTGATCACGTTTGTGAAAATGATCAAATGCATCGATTTCCGATGGACGTGGACAAAGATGATCAGTTAGAATCTTTTCAATTTGGTCTAACGGTAATGTACTGACCTGGTTTGGAAACGCCAATGATGTCAAAAGATCATAGACTGGTGCTCCGACCAATGTGAGGAAAGAGGCTTTTTTGCGACCCGCGACTCGTCTTTGACATCATTGGCGAACAGGAACAATTTAAATCGCTCCAAATATGAGCCCCATTTATTTGGCTGTCCCAAGTCAAACGGTTCCAAACTTCCAACTGTCGTCATAATTGGGTTCCGTTGAGTATATTAGCACTCGTAGAATCAATTAATTCCTTCTTTTCCTTAAAAACGCCGGTCAATCTAATCTCTCCAAATTCACCAGCAACCGACTCCGCCATGAAAATGTGTGTGGAAACGTTTGCAAAATTTCACCACAGCATGTATATGTAAACGTATATGTATGCTTTTGTGCGTGACAATTTTTTGATGCTTTGCGTCAATAATTCCAAGTTTTATTTCGGATGATAATTAGCATCCCATCGTCGTCGCCAGTTTGAAATATGTACTTAGAATGTTTATTGATTTAATGATACAAAGTTATAAATGTCGCAAAGGTTAAAACGCGTGTGTTTGCTGCGAACGACTGGGCTGGACTGGCTTATTGGTGACGCCAAGATAGCGTTGCCAGATGGCTTACACATGACAGGGCTGCATACACAACATAACATGTATTTTAATTTTTTATTTTTCGGTTCTTCTAAGACTAATGTAGTTTGTTGCCCGATTTCTGAACCCTCTTTTTGTTCTTTCTGATCTCAAGTATTATTCAGGTTTCCAAATCTGAGGTTCGTTTAAACGTAATATTTTATCTTTTATTGCTCTCTGTTTATAGTTGTGATAAAAGGAATTTGCGGCAGTTTTATTCCCTGGTGTTAATTTATTGTAGTGTTTTAATGTCACCTCCTTCACTTCATGCTTGCCGCTGCCGTCGTTGGTTTTGCCGCCGTTACTGGCCCCTCTGCTGACGCTAATTTCTCTGCCGCGGCTCCTGGCTCTTTTGCTGCGTCAGTTACTTCTGCTGCCAGTAACCTATCTGTTGCTGCAGCCTTCAACGCGATGCTTCAGTGGAGCAGCAGTTGGCAAAACTAGGTAACCACATAGAGATTTTAGAACTGCAGCACCAAGCGATGAATCTACAGCGTCAATTAAACAAGCCGGCACCTAACAACGAGCAGCAAGTGGGCGACGCCAGTTTGATAGAGGATATAATTCCTCGATTTTCAGCAGATAATGCTTAAATGGTTTCAAGACCCCGAGGATGCATATCTCATGCTACATTTTGGCAAACGGCTATGTTGGGTCGCCTGCCGTCGACTGGTTGAGGGTACATTCTCCCCTCCGCAACTGAAGTCAGATGCTACAGTTGTTCGAAATTCGGAAATTTTAAAAGCCAATGCCCTAAGCCCATGCGTCCCCCAAACTCCTGCTTCAAGTGGGGCATATATGGCTACTGCTGTCACCCCTGATGCCGTTGTTTGCCGACCGTGACGACGCTGATGATACTTTAGTTAAGGAAATAAGTTTTGCCTTCTTATGAAATTAAATAAGTGACACAGAGCTTATTGGAAAATTTTGTTTATCGATTGCGGTAGTCCTAGAAGTTTCCTTCGTGAATCTGAAGTGCCTCTAATCTTTGTGCCAAAAACAACTCAGCTTTATTACGTAACTAAAAATAACAAGATGCTTTATGTTAATGAGTTTGGACAAAACTGATTCTGTCTGTTGTCCAAGCCACTGATCCCCATTATATACCCCGAATGAATTAAATGAGGCTCTGTTAGCCATTAAAGCAATTGATGTACCCGCTGTCGCCCCAAAAAAAATTGATTTATGTCGCCCCAAAAAAACCGTTATCACCGGTCCAATCTATGGTCTTGCAAAAATTAATTTCGTCCTTTTACACGGATGTCCTATCGGAAGGTATTCAGCCTATTCATCATGAAATAAAGATAGCGTTGAGTTATACGACCCCTATCTTTTGCCGTCCCCGTCGCCTATCCCATCACGAGCAGTTCGCAACATTACATACGTAAACAAAAGGAGATGTTAGAGCTGCAGCACCAAGTGATGAATCTACTCCATCACGAGCGAAATTAAGTGCGTCAAATCTGTGAAGAATTGCTCGCAGCAGGTATCATTCGCATTAGTAGTTACCCGTATGCCTCCGCTATCGTATCTGTTCGTAAAAAGGATAATCCGGTGAAAAAATGTGTTGATTACCACACAAACACATTATTGGTTTCCAACTTTACGAAAAACTGCCTGAAGTGTACGTTGGTTTACTCTGCGGAGTTTGACGAATTTTTTCAGCTTCATAATATTGTCCAGGTAAAGAATGCCACAGTCTTTCCACGGGTTAATGGTCAGGTAGAGCGTGTCAATCGTGTCTTAGGTCCATACTAAATATATTGAGTAACTAATAACTTACGAATTTGGAGTTCGCTCTGAACAACTCTGCCCACTCAACAACCAAGTTTGGCGCTTTCGTCCTACTTCTTGGTGTTGAGCAGGGTGGCCCTCTGGTCGATGAGTTGAGCTGGATGACAGATCCGCAAAGAAATGCGTGTATCCGATAGAAGTGCGTGCGATCGCCTTAAGAAACATAAAAAAATGGCAGGAATATAATAGTAGTTATTTTGGAGAGCATTATAAATCCGCTGTACACTATGAAGTTGCCGATTTTGTGGTAATAAATAATGTGGACTCGACGGTAGGCACAAGTAAAAAACTCATTAGGCGACACCGCGGTCCCTATGTAATATATAAAAAACTTCCGAAAGATCGATGTGTTATACGAGTTATTGAAGGTTGCCAACTCACCCAACGACCATATGATGATGTGTTAGAAGCCTCAAAAGTTATGGTAGAAGCCACGTGATATTTGCGTGTCTGACATCGGCCCAGAGGCAACACAACACAAATATTTCTTTATAATATTTATTAAAGATTATTGGAACTTATACCACTGTATTACATCAACATGTTCTAAAAACTCCTGTTACATGGCTCATGAAGAGCTTCAAGAGAAGCAGGCCTTATTTTCCTTTGCTCCACTCCATATGATATTGAGTTTGGAGTTATTACCATCTGCAATTGGGCATATCAAACATTAGCGACCGTGACAGTATGTTGCACTTCGCAAGTCCCATAATAATAAAATAAAACTCTTTAAATACACTTACTCGTTAATTTGATTACAGTCATCGTTACCTAATCATCTTGGATAGTCGTCATTTAACTCCTTCATCATTGACATTAGCGGAACATATTACCGTGGGACATTTTCATTGGAGCCCTATCATAATCTAGGTCAACTTGAGTGTGTAAATATAAATAATCAATTTCCACTCAAGTTTTGATTCAATTATGAATGTGATTAGCGATCGTTAAGCTTTCACATGCTTCACAAGCACATGCAAAACACTAGTAAGCAGTGTTTAAAAAACTGCAAGAAGTTTAATTTTGTTTGATTTTGCTTCTGCTGCTGCTTCTAAAAAAATCGAAAGTCGCAGTCGAAGCAAAAGCAGAAAATGAGAAGTCGCCTAAATGACAGCAGAATCAGCAGTCGTGCTTTCATGTTGGTGCTGTTGCTTCTGTTGCCGCTTCTGAAAGAAACAAAAGTCGCAGTCGAAGCAACAGCACGTTTGAAAAATTTACAGTTTGCTTTGCTATTGATTTCGTTTATCGACGGAAGTTGAAGCAGCATGAAGTCGACTAAGTTGCAAATTGGTGGCACCAGCAGTCGCGACAGTAGTAGTGTGTAACTGTTGTCCAATTTATGCTTTTTACTTTTAGATCATTTTTGTTTCCTTCAACATTATGTTTTCCTTAATTTTTGCTCAGTCTTATTTCAGCATCGGTATAGACAATTACTTAGCTATGGCACAAATCGTGGAAGTGTCGAAGTTTTTTGAGTATAATATTGAAGAGGGCTTAGCGGAGTACAAGACATGCATAAGAAAATTAAAAAACAATCGAGTATCAAATTTCAAATCACACCTCTTAAAATTGCACAATATCAATTTTAATTCTGTAATTGTAGAACAGTTTGACTCTGTATCTTCAAATTCTTCGATAAAATAAACAATATAAGAAAGAATAAAATAAAAATCGAAGTAAATTGTTTAAGATTAAACATCGTGTTCATCTGAACTGGCTTCACCAAATCAGATTGACCAAAGAAATATACAAAACGAACCAAAAACATAAAAACAAAACTAAGTCATAAAGATTCATATGACAATTATTGCTTAATACCAAACAAAACATGCATCCACACTCTGTGGAAAACACTTAAGATTGTAACAGCGGTGCGGTGTCAAGTAGCCAACGCTGAGCATGAAATATAAACAATTTTCAAACCCCGAATACGTGGGTGTGAGTCGCACTAGAATAAGATCCCCTAAGAACAATTGTGACCTCCTAGAGCCTAAGATTCCCTATATAAACTCCGTACCTTAGTAAATAAAATCAGTTCATATTTTGGACTCAACGAATGAAGATTGGGTTATTCTTTGCTTCGCCCGGAAGCCCTATTCATTTTGGTCCTTCGAGTAAAAGGAACTCTGTAGTTTTCCCCCACCAGTGGTAAGAGACTCAGAGAATGAATCAGCTCCTTAAAGTCTGGATTCTTATGCAAGTGTAAATGCTAAGATCAGCTAAAGGTAGCAAAATAAAAAACTCTTGTTTTCCCCCACCAGTGGTAAGAGACAGAGTATAATATAAAAGCAAAATATTGCTTAATAAATAAAAAGTGCGTGAGACCGAGTATTTAAAGGCAGGTTGGCTAGTCGAGCAACTGCAATAATTTCGGCAGCGGTAAAAAATATAAAAATATAAAGTTGGTGTGTGGCGTATTCGAAGTCCTAATATCGAAAAAAGTGAACTAGTGTATATATACACTATATGTAGTTGCAAATTGGCAACTACCAACAGCAGCAGAGCAACAAGATAGTTGCAAAGGAGAGGCCGCTGGAGAACGTACACTGCCAATACAAGGAAGTCTGGTGCGCTGACCGTCACCGGTACCGCCTGAGCCCATAGGCCCTGGACAACAGCAGCTGATCGAGACGTAATATAAAACAAAAAGGCAATCAACTATCGCTACGCAGCGGCAGACAACTCTACTTGGCGGACAACAGTGGCGAACGGTGTCTACAACAGGATCATCAGATAAGATATAAATTAAAATAGTTATAAATATTTTTTTATTATTATATACTTATATACTTATACCGGTATCCTAATATATGAATAAGACAAAAATGTTTCCCACAAAAACTGAAAAATTATTAGCGAAGCAGCACGAGTTGCATAAAAGGTTAAAGAAGTTAGTAGAGTTAGATGCCACTAAGTTAACTAGCAAGATTCTTAACGAAGTAAGTGAGATACAGAAGCAATGGATCAGTTACCATAGCCAAATGCTACAGAGTGGAGTAACCGACCACCACTATTTCACAGAGGGAAAATATGAGGAAGGGTTAAAATTAGCAACCAGTTTAATAGCCAAAGGAGAGCCAAGCAATTTGGAAGACATTGAAGCAGATGCAACGATGTTGGAGAGTTTTGAAGATAGCAAAGGAGAGTCACGCCGGGATGCGACCTCCAGTAATGAAAATGCTAAGGTTAACCAGGATATATTTATGGATAGAGTCCGACAGCTCCAGGATTATTTAGATATGGTAACCAAAGATTTACGTACTATAGACAACTCAACAGGCAATGAGACATGGATAATATATATTAATAAAATTAATTATTTATGGGAGAAAGCACAGGCGTGCCAGGTATTGACAAAAGATGCAAAATATAAGAATACTACCGGTGTTGCCGAAGATTCAGGTACCCACATTTTCTGGAGAGGCTAGAGAATGGGACCTGTTTGTGGAGTTATTTACGGAATTAATTGAAAATAGAGAGGATTTGAGCCCTACTCTTAAGTTTAATTATTTAAAATCCGTGTTAAAGGGCGAAGCGAAGAGCATGGTAGCTCACCTATTGTCAGGTTCAGCTGATAATTATAATGCTGCTTGGGAATTGTTAACAAAGCGGTATGAAAATAATCGGAGGGTATTTTCCGAACAATTAAGTCGGATCGTTGATCTACCGATGATCAACAATGAATCCGCAAAGAGTGTAAAAGGAGTGATTGACATAATTAATGAGTCAGTGCACTTAATTAAAATTAAAGCAAATTTGTCCGATGAAGTTGACGTAATATTCGCACAACTCATACTAAGGAAATTTGATAGAGAGACTCTTCAATTGTATGAGAGTCAGATTAGAAAAACAAGGCAGATACAAATGCTTTCTGATGTCATGGAATACTTGGAGCAAAGATATTGTTCGCTAAGTGCCATGAGGAAAGAAGAGAAAAACCCTCAAAAAGTGGTTTCATATGGGGTTTTTGAAAATAACTGTCCGATTTGCAAAGTTGGCGGGCATAAAGCGTATAAGTGCTATAAATTTAAAGGTTTGACACCTATGGAAAGGTATGAAATTGCCAAAAAAGTGCAGCTGTGCACACGATGCTTGAACCATTCAAGCAATAAAGAATGCACTAATGAGATGGTCTGTTCATTGTGCAGTAAAGGACACCATACTCTACTCCATTTTGAAGAAATACAGGAGAGAGTTAATACTTGTATAACGGCTCAACCCACACTGTTGGCCACAGCCCTAATACAAGTAAAAAATGTAAATGGTGGATATAAGACTCTAAGAGCCCTAATTGATAATGGTTCACAGAGCACAATTTTGTCTGAAGAGGCAGCTCAAATATTAAAATTACCTAAAATTAAACCACATACAGAAATAAAGGGCGTGTCCTCAATAAATGCAAAAAAATCAAAATATAAGGTAAAAATAGATGTGAAGACGCGAAATCCTTGGATAAGTCATCTTAAGGTTGAGGCGATTGTGTTGCCAAAGTTAATGAAAGCTCTTCCATTAAATACGGTAGACGTGGATATGTCAAAATGGCAATCCTACGTACTAGCTGATCCTACCTTTAATAAACCTGGTAAGGTTGATATAATAATGGGGGTAAACGTATATACCCAAATCTTAAAAGGGGGAGTTACAAAGATTGATGGCCTACTAGGCCAAAATACTCAATTTGGTTGGATCGTCTCGGGATGCACCAAATCGAAAAATAATAAATCGGTAGTGGCAACAACAATAGATGTCACAGGTATGCAACAGCGTTGGGAGAAGAACAAAGGTAAACGTGGAAATAAATACAGTACAATTCAAAACAAACTCAACAACAAAATTCAAGAAATAAGTCAGCATTTGACTCCCTCAGCAGGACCTCACCTTGGAGGTAAGATAAAAGCTGAGGTAAAAGAAATAATTTGTCAAAATAATAAAGAAATAAATTTATGCCCCCTGGCAGGACCTCACTTTGGAGGTACAGTGAAAACTGGGGAAGAAAAAGTGGATATCCCAGTACAAAATAAGAATATTGAAATGGCAATGGTTGAATTAAATAATGATTATAAAAAAAATAATGTCAAAATAGATTCCATTTCAAATTCAACTGCCGCCGTGTGCAGACGTGTTTTTTAATGCACTCCGCAAAAATTGAGTGTAATAAAAAAAAAAAAAAGTCTGCGTTTGCAAAAAGTTGTGTAGGGCTCTCAGTCACCTCAGAGACGCCTATTTACAATCATATTGCTATTAGATTGCTCTAATAGCAATAAATACTAAGTTGCAACAACAAAGTGCGTAATTTTTACAAAAGCCATGTCCACCAATTCGGGCCCAAGCTCTCTCAATCCCCACCAGCAACAGCTACAAGAACTAATTGTACAACAACAACGTGAGCGTCGACTCTCGGTCCAACGCAACAACGCGTACTTTTCGGTGGTGTCGCCGACCCCACCGAATGCTAACGTAAGCAATAACACCGAAAGTGCCAGCCACTCAGCAATTAACAGCAACCTACCGTGGAGAGAGCAGTGTGCTTCTCCATCAATATCTATAACTGGGTCACCGATTGCACCAACCAGCACCGTCAGCTCGTTGACAGCAACTACTGCAACGTCTGCCGAAGTATTGACCTGCCTCAAGCCGTCAACGACAAGTCGCCCAGAGTCAGCCACAATAGTAAACCCAACGACTTCTGTCCAAACTGGAATGGACAGATATATTAAAATAACTAAGCGGAAGCTAAGCCCGCAAAAGAAAAAAAAGTGGCAATACGCCGAAAATAACCAAACGAAATGAACGAGTAGCACCCCTTAGCGGGAATCGTTTTAAAATTCTTGCCGATCAGCAAGACGATCAAGCCGGCGCTGTAGATAAAGTTAAATCGGCTAGACCACCCCCTTTATACATCCGTGGAGCCAACTGCAGCGCCCTGATTTCGAAGCTAGTAGAAACAGTAGGGGCAAATAACTTTGTTGTAACCCCTCTCAATAGGGGTAACATTAAAGAAATTAAATGTCAAGCCCAAACTGAGGACAATTTCCGCATCATCGAAAAGTACCTCCGTAATGCTAACATCAACTTCTATACCTAAAAAGCAGTAAAGGGCTCCAGGTTGTGTTAAAGGGGATTGAGCCATCGGTCCCTACTCAAGAAATAGCAGACGCGTTGGTCGAAAAAGGGTTTGCGGTCAAGTCCGTTGTCAACATCATCAACAGGAATAAAGTCGCACAACCGCTCTTTAAAATCGAGCTCCAACCAGATGCAAAGCGGTCGAAGCCAAATGAAGTGCACCCGATCTACAACCTACAGCTTCTACTGCACAGAAGAATCACCGTAGAGGAGCCCCATAAGAGACGCCAACCACCGCAGTGTAAAAACTGACAGGAATACAACCACACCTCTAACAATTGCAATCTTAGGTCAGTGTGTGTTGGCTGCGGTGAACATCATGAAGATGGAATTTGCACCAAGGACAGAAACAACGTCGCACTAAGACTATGCAGCAACTGTGGAGGGAACCACACGGCCAACTACAGAGGATGTCCTGTCTTTAAGGATCTTAAATCACACCTAAACGGGCCCAAACCCCCAGCCGGACCAAAAATCATCTTCAACGCCTCCAAAACTACACCGGAGGTTTTCTTCGCCAAGGCTGTTAGATCATCCAACATGACTGCTACAACCAGTCCTAGTGTATCCTTCGCTAGTGTGCTCCGAACTGGACAGACGGAGCCCGCGAAAGAGACCCCGTCACTCCGCCATCTACAGAATCCGCAACCTAGCGCACCAGAGCTTGGCCAGCAAACTCCAAGTGGTCTAGAGGCCCTATTGATCTCACTCAATCAAAACATGACCACTTTTATGACATTCATGCAAAACTGTATGCACGAACTGATGCGGAATCAAAACCTGCTTATCCAGAAGCTTATCGAGAATAAATAATGGCTTCCCTACGTCTATGTCTTTGGAATGCTAACGGCATCTCCAAGCACAAAAATGAACTGCAACTATTCCTAGACTCAAGTGAAATCGACGTTTTGCTGATTTCGGAAACACATTTAACATCAAAAAATAATTTTCAAATACCAAAATATACCTTCTACGCAACAAACCATCCAGACGGAAAAGCTCATGGCGGGACCGGTATCCTAATCAAAAACCGTATAAAACACTCGTTCCTCAACAGATTTGAAACACAGCACCTACAAGCAACTGCTATAACCGTCCAAACCAGCTGCGGCAACACTACATTGGTCGCCCTGTACTGCCCACCACGCTTCTCAATCTCTGAAAAGGAATTTACCGATTTCTTTAACACACTCGGAGATCGCTTCATTGCAGCAGGGGACTATAACGCCAAACATACGCACTGGGGATCTCGCCTGGTAAATCCTAAAGGAAAGCAGTTGTACAACACAATAGTCAACCCTCTCAATAAGATGGATTGCGTCTCACCGGGTAGGCCTACTTATTGGCCCACAGATCCACAGAAAGTGCCTGACTTGATTGATTTCGCAGTAACCAAGAGGATTCCACGTAATCGGATCACTGCGGAAACACTACTAGATTTAACTTCCGATCGCTCTCCAGTGCTATTCACATTATTAACAAGACCTCAAGTACTTGATCGCCCATATAGGCTTACAAACAACAAAACAAATTGGCTTAAATTTAAAATGTACATGAGTGCCCACATTGACTGTTCGCCGAAACTGGATGCTGCAGAGGACATTGATATGTGCGTCTCTGCACTTGAGTCGATGATGGGAGCTGCAGCAAGAGTATCTACTCCACATGCCTCTTCTTACACCAAACCTGTTGACAGGCCTACGAACCGGCGGATAGAACAATTAGTAACGGAAAAACGACGTCTAAGAAGAGAATGGCAGATTACTCGATCACCAGCAGCAAAACTTCGCCTAAGGCAAGCTAATCGCAACCTCTCCAAGGCGTTAAGACAAGAGGAAAGCTGGGCTCAAAGGAAATACATAGAAAAGCTCAGTCCAACCAGCACTAAACATCCTCTGTGGAAAGCCCACCCAACTTTAAGCGCTCCTACAGAGACAATTTCACCGATAAGGAGTCCAACCGGTGGATGGGCCCGCAGTGACGAAGAGAGGGCATCCGTATTTGCCACACATCTTAAAATGGTTTTCCAGCCAAATCCAACATCAAACTCATCTGTACTTCCCCCTTCGAACACATTAACGGATAGTGAGTACTCGGAACTCCAATCGGACGAGATCACTGCAGTTATTAAAAACCACATAAAGCCGAAAAAAAGCCCCTGGCCATGACCTAATCACACCGAAAATGATCCTAGAACTCCCTATCATTGCAATACAATATATCTGCAAACTGTTCAACGCTATAATAAAAATTGGCTACTTCCCAAGAACATGGAAAAAGTCCACTATCATCATGATTCCTAAAGTGGGAAAGGACAAAACCCAGCCATCATCCTATAGGCCAATTAGTTTGCTGCCATGTCTTTCGAAGCTTTTTGAAAAGGTCCTGCAGATCCGCCTAAACTCATTTCTGGCATCGGAGAACACAATCCCTTCACACCAGTTTGGCTTCCGCGAAAAACATGGTAAAATTGAACAAGTCAATCGCATAACATCCGAAATACGAACAGCATTCGAACTAAAAGAATACTGTGCGGCTGTCTTTCTCGACGTTGCCCAGGCTTTCGATAGAGTTTGGCTGGAGGGTCTGATGTTCAAAATCCGGCAAAAACTGCCACAGTACACACACAAACTCATGGAATCTTACCTTTACAATAGGAAATTCGCTGTAAGATGTAATGGCTCCGTCTCCGCTGATTTTGAAATCAAAGCTGGTGTACCGCAAGGCAGTGTACTCGGCCCATTGCTCTACCTGCTGTACACTGCAGACTTACCAACGAGTTTAGGACTTTCAACGTCCACTTTTGCCGATGACACGGCAATCCTTAGCAGATCCAAATGCCCAATACAAGCCTCTGCAAAACTAGAGGAACACCTTAAGGTGGTAGAGGAATGGCTAGCAACCTGGCGTATCCGGGTCAACGAGCAGAAATGCAAACATGTTACATTTACGCTTAACAGAAGAAACTGTCCAGCTCTAATGCTAAACAACGTACCAGTTCCTCAAGCCGTGGATGTCACTTACCTTGGCATCCACCTAGACAGAAGACTAACTTGGCGCAAGCACATCGAAGCAAAAAAAGTCACAGCTTAAACTGAAAGCGAGTAGCCTACATTGGATCATCAATGCTCGGTCCCTCTACGTCTGGAGTATAAAGTCCTCCTATACAACTCCGTACTGAAACCCATCTGGACTTACGGAGCCGTACTATGGGGAAATGCAAGTACCAGCAATGTCGATATTATACAAAGAGCGCAGTCGAAGATTTTAAGATCAATCACGGGGGCCCCGTGGTATATACGAAACGACAACATTCAAAATGATCTAAATATACCTAGCGTAAAATCTGAAATAGGTACTCAACAACTAAAGTATTCTGCGAAACTGGATGCACACCCAAATGTTCTTGCCAATTCCCTTACGCGAACTAATAATAGAACTCGTCTTAAAAGAAATGACAGACCAACCCAATAACAAGTGATTAGGGCCGCCTGCAATATCCCCAGGATTTATCTTAAGTACTAGTCTAAGAAAAATATCTCAAACTTGTTGTTAGGCTCTAATTTAAGAGTAGATTCAACAAATATATATTAAACGTTAAAAAAAAAAAAAAAAAAAAAATAGATTCCGGTAATAAATTGTCCGAATCTGCATTACAAAAAGGGCGGACAATGCAAAATATTTATAAAAGGACAACATCTAAGAATAAACAAAATAACAACTCAAATTTTAGCTATCAGCAATATTTAAAAAAAGTGGAGCAAAGATCAGATTGGAACAAGTCGAAAAGTAAAAGTAGTTATTATTTAAATTTTCCACCATATAAAAAGGCTAGAAGTCAACATAGTAATGCACATCAGCAGTGGCTAGATATCCCGAAACAAAAATTGTTAAGCATTGGGCGATATTAGTAATATGCCAAATATAAAATAAATGAAATCCCGTAGAAGAAGAAGTAAACCATACAGCAGAATTTGTAAGAATAGGAAATCAATTACAATCGGTAAAGGAACATCAGATTAACTAGGTTTGAGTGTGCATAATGTAACTTTACATGCTTCTTTTACAATAGTTTTCTTACTAATGATAATATTAATAAAAATTTGTATAAGACAATTAACTATAAAAATAAATTCCAAAACGTCGCATTTGGCGGCCCTTGGCAGAATGTTTAAGATTAAACATCGTGTTCATCTGAATTGGCTTCACCAAATCAGATTGACCAAAGAAATATACAAAACGAAACAAAAACATAAAAACAAAACTAAGTCATAAAGATTTATATGACAATTATTGCTTAATACCAAACAAAACATGCATCCACACTCTGTGGAAAACACTTAAGATTGTAACAGCGGTGCGGTGTCAAGTAGCCAACGCTGAGCATGAAATATAAACAATTTTCAAACCCCGAATACGTGGGTGTGAGTCGCACTAGAATAAGATCCCCTAAGAACAATTGTGACCTCCTAGAGCCTAAGATTCCCTATATAAACTCCGTACCTTAGTAAATAAAATCAGTTCATATTTTGGACTCAACGAATGAAGATCGGGTTATTCTTTCCTTCGCCCTGGAAGCCCTATTCATAAATAAAAAAGAGTTGTTAAGAGCCCACGTTGGATTAGTGACGGAAGACAATATTCCATTCAACATACTGAACTCTCAAAATATGAGAAAACTCATCGACCCAATTTGTGAGGGACTCAAATTGGCTGGTGGACAAAATGACACTGCAAATGATGCAAAAAAAACTTAGCCAACAGTGGCCAATAATACTAAAACTGGAATTAATAGAATTAAATATCAAAGAAGCTAACATCGGCTGTGCCGAAGTTTATATACCCTTGCAGTCCATGGCCATAATATTTTTACATGTTCCAAACTCTTTTTCTGTATCTCAATTCATTAATGCACAGAACCTTTCAAATATCATTTCAATTTCTTCTTCTTCTTCCCCATCCCCTTTTACACGCATGCCGGGATTCGCACGCATACACATATAGTTTATGTAGCGTTGCGTCTGTATGTGTGCATGCGTGTGCTCTGTTGATTTGATGATGACGTAGTAGGCAGCAAGCCGAACCGATTTATATCGGCTGTAACTTGTGTTCTATATATCCGATCAGATTTAAGTTTTGGGATCTGAGATTTTATATATAATACTATCATATTGGAAAATTAAATGGGGATACTCCAATTTTTGCAAAAATGTTTCCTCCAGAGCTATATGATATAGTGGTCCGTTTCTGCCAATTTTCATACTTTATTTTTCCCAGGTAATAAAAAGCCCCCAAAAAAAATTTCATCCCGATAGCTCCTAAGATGGCTGAGTAAAACACATACGCACAGACGGACGGACAGACGGACAGACGGTCAGACGGACAGACGGACATGGCTATATCAACTCAGCTTCTCAGCTGATCAAGAATATATATACTTTATAAGGTCGGAAACGTCTCCTTCTGTGTAAGGTCGGAAACGTCTCCTTCTGTTACAAACATCTGACCAATTTTATAATACCCTCTGCAAAGGTATAAAAACAAGTTGTTATGTCTTAAAATAGACAGTGCTTTTCGAGAAATATATTTGGCAATAGTGTACAATATGCTGTAATGACCGGGTTCCACTTTGATTGAATAATTCAGAAACCAACATGTCAGTGCCGTTTTGTGGTGAAATTTAGATTGATTTTTATTTCAAAAATATTCTTTTACTTAACCTATTGTTACATATATATTCTTATGCTGCGACTTACGAGACAGCTACAAAAGAGAGGGAGAGTGTCAGTACATATGTACATATTGTTGGAGCGCTTGCATCAAAGTGCTTGGTCGGCGTTCCCATGCTGGCCTGGCTCTAGCTCATGTTACGGTTGTGCATACATTGTAATATGAATATATGTATGTGCATATACAAATGTACATACATATATGATCATGCTTACATAGCTGTATATTTATGTGAATACATGTGCATACATCAATGTATATTTCGGGACACCAAGACTTTTATTCACTTCACTCATGTTGTAATGTTCACTTTGGACTGTTTCACTTTTACTTTTTCACTGTTATTCTCGAATAACAGTTCACCGAGGGTTTGCTAACTGAGCTCTCTAGCCGTGGCCCCCCTTTATATAGGACCTGACCTGAAGACAGCTCTTGTTGCTAAGGTTGCTTAGATGCTCAACCATGGCTGTAACTGACACACCTGTCAATCCATTGGATCTAACTAGTAGGCTTTGACTTATTAGTCACTTAACCAACACTATTCGACATATACATATAAACGTATTCAAGTGCACACTTATATTTTATTGCGTACATATTTAATTGCTTATACTTGCAACAAAGTGATACAAGTTGAACTCTTTGTGTTAAATGATTTTTTGTATGAATATACTACAAAGCCAATCTTCGGCTCAAATTAAATCGGTTATCTTGGGAAAGACAGAATTAAAAAGAGTTGGATCGAGCACATCAAAAACCCTTGCAGCAGAAATCGTAAGAGTGCTTAATAAACATACTTAGCATCAATTTGTCCCAAATAGTTTTAATAACGTCAGACAACATGCTGAAGGCAACAAATATTTTGTCATTTGATTCGAAAAATACCTTGACGACAAATACCTTAAAAACAAATCCGAAGAAAAAAATGTTATAGAATATTTTTGTATCGCATTTAATCCCTTGCCGATGGAAAGCCGATCAAAAGCCTTTTTAAGCAACAAATTCTTAGTTTCGTGTTTTGTGTTTGGAATAAATCATTTAAAAATTATTTGGGACAGAATATGTGAAGTTAACCTTAGTAGTAATTTATGCTCAACACCAAGTTCTGGCTCATATCAATCCGAAACCCACTTTTTTGATAAAGAGGAAGAATTGTCGAATGCATATTTAATGCAAGGAATTGATATGGATTTTACTTGTACATCCGACGTTTATTTAAAAATTTTCAACTTTCTTCATCAAAGAATTAATGCAGATGTTTTACTGTTTTGGAAAGCAAAGCAGTGCACCGACCAAGAGCTATACGCAATCAGTAATGTTTGTTTTGCAGTACCATCAACTCAGGTAACTACAAGTGTGTTAAATTTAAGTTGACAGATAAATAACTCTAATTTCGAATAGATCGCGATTGAACGAGCATTCTCGACGCTAAGGCTTGTGCTTACTGACTGCCGAAACTAAAGTAAATTTTTCAAACGACGACTGCTGCTGCTGCTTTTGCTTGTGTCAGTGATCGGTTTCCGCTGTTGCTTCGACTGCGACTTTTGTTTTTTCCAAAGCGGCAACAGAAGCAACGAAATGAAAGAAAGACTGCTGCTGCTGCTATGTATGATTTTGGTTTTGATTTCTCATTTTCTGCTTTTGCTTCGACTGCGACTTTTAATTTTTTCAGAAACAGCAGCAGCAGAAGCAACTGCTCATTTTGAAAAGTTGATAAAGCAGAAGCTGTAAAAAGCTGAAATTTTACGACTTTAGCTGCTGCGACTGAAGCAATTTAAACACTGCTTGTAAGCTTTAACGAGTGCTAAGTATTAAGCACATCGGACTAACTACTGAAACTTTCATATAGACAAACGATCTACATAGTAAGGCTCACTTATTAAGCTCTTTGAGGGAAACTTAATGCATTAGATTATTTTTTTAAAACTAGATTTCGTCTAGCTCAAGTTTAATGCATTTCTAACTTGCTACATTTCTTTCATTAAGGGCTAAAAAATGACTTCACCAACAGTTGAAACTCAGCTGCTACCTCTTACACAACAACGGAATCAACTTCAGTCTAATATCAAAAGTTTAAGAGCTAGAATCGATCTTGAAAGGGATCCTATATACCTTGATTGTCAGTTTCAAATTGTTGAGTTGTATTTTAAACAGGCATTACAAGTTTTAACCAATATTGAGAAGCTAGATCCAGCATAGGCGAATCGGGCAAAAGTTGAAAATCTTTTTATCGAAACAAAAGCAATCATATAACGGCTCATCGGCGCAAGAAAGGAGGAAAAACCAGAAGAACTTAGTTTCCCAAAATCCTCTAGCTCTAGCTGTCTCTTTCTGTTGTTTATAATTATTGGTATTGTATCAATAATGATCTTAGTGCTGCGTAATTAAATTTCTATATATTTTTATATATTTTGGCTTTGTGTTTCTTTATGGTTTTCAATGCCTTCTTGTCTACCTACCCGCAAGCATGCTGATTGGTTTGATGATCAGTATAGAGCAATATCTTATTGATTCAGCGAAAACTGCCTCCACTAACTATAGTGCCTCATCGCAAACATTATTTTTCTCTAGGCTTGCTCCAAATACTGCTGAGACGTCAGTTTCAGCTTATATTGGTAATATATGCCCCGCTAAGGCTTTAATTCAAAAGTTTAAGTTTTCTAGGCCTCGCGAAAAATCCTCTTTTAAAATTACTGTTCCAAAAGAGTATTTCTTACCTATGGTAGACCCTAATTTTTGGCCAGAGGGCTTAGTTGTACACGAGTTTGCACCCAATAAGCGCTCCCGCTCGTTGCTTGTACACCTTCCTAATTTTACTTCTTCGTTGACTGCTTCAAAAAACTAATAACGTCTAGTCTTTGCATTTATTATCAAAATGTAAGAGGACTTCTTACCGAGCTCTCGAAACTCTTTTGTGATAGCCAAACCTTTTCGGCTGACATTTTAGCTTTTTCTGAAACATGGCTCAACTTCTCTGTTTTGGATAACGAAATTCTTTCTAATAACTTTATTTCTTATAGGCTTGATCGTGTTGGTCGTCGTGCCGTCAACTGGAATCTGTGTTCAAATGTTGTGCCGATTGACCTGCCCTTAGGTGTTGAGTCTATTTTCGTCGAAGTTACATGTTCCAACTTTAGCTTATATATTTCTTGTTCGTACATTCCTCTGGCTTCTGATATCTTAACGTACATGCACCATGCTGATGCTCTGCAAACCATTTGTAGTCGCATTAAAGATCGTGATTTCCTTATAGTCTTAGGTGACATTAGCTAGCTTAATATTTCTTGGCCTGGCTTTCTTTTTAACTCCTTCATCTCAACATGTTGTTCTTGACAGCCTACTTTAATGATCCTTATCACACTACCATTGAAGTTACTATTTCTTACAATTCCGTTTCTAATTTATTTAATAAAATTTCTGTTTCTCGTCGTAGATGTTTTCGTAGTGCTGTGATATAGATGGTGCAGTGAATTTCTTCTACTCTGCACTTAATTCTCTAATTGATAAATGCGTTTCTTATCTGAATGTCTCTACCGTCTCCAGTAAGCCGGTTTGGTTCACACGTAGGCTATCTAATCTCGGTAATATTAAATCGAGATATTTTAGAAGGTTTAAAAAAACTGGTTCGCGACTTGACTATGTAAATTACTGTGTAGCCAAATCTCAATTTTGTCTCTTAAATTCTCAATGCTACAATAGGTATATCACAACCCCAAAAGATTTCAAAACTTTGTTAATTCTAAACGACGCTCAAACCTACTACCTTCCATCTTCAGTCTTAATGACCAGACAGCTAATAATTCAGATATGGCAGATCTGTTTGCTAAATTCTTTCAGTCGACTTTTTTTACTAGTGCTACACATCCCACTCCCTTTCCCTTCACAATCCCGCATTTAAATTGTGCGTTTTTTCCTAGTATTACTGAAGACTGCAATTTTTCCAAATCGGCTGTTTCTAAATAGAGGAATCGCTAAATTTTTCGCAATACCTAAGCTCTTTGAGAAAATTATTACGACTTCCCTTAAACTCCTATCCAGATCCACTATTTCTCCTTGTTAGCACTGCTTCATGAAAGGTTGCTTGTCGCTTACCAACCTTTTAGAATTGACTGCCCTAGTACACCATGGCTTCCGCAGAAAGTGGCAAACTAATGTTATTTATACCGCCTTTATTAAGGCTTTCGATACGGTTCAACATTTTATGCTTCTAACGAAACTCAACATTATGGGCTTTTCCCCGAAACTACTGGCTTGGTTAAAATCGTATCTTATTGGCAGAACCCAAAAGGTGTCTATTCGTTCTTCATTATCTAAAACGATTCGAGTTACCTAGATGCTTTCTGTGATTGGTGCCACATTAATAAATTACACCTTAATGCCTTAAAGTGATCTTTTATGACATTTAGCCGTATGTCTCCGTTCCTAGCTCAATAGTCAGTTAAGTCTGATCTGTTAGATTGTGTATCATCATTTAAAGATTTAAGCGTAATTTTTGACCCAAACCTTTCATTTAATTTTTATATATCTTCAATATCTTCGTGGTATTGAATCGGTTGAGAAGAAATCCCTTAAGTTCGCGTTACGTGGTCTTCTGACAGACTTCTTCTTATTAATCTTCCTTTACTTTACAATCGTAGGCTCGTATTTGGCATTCTCTTTCTCCATAAACTAGTCAACGGTGAAGTCAATTCTACTAATTTACTTGATACTCTATATTTTTGTGTGCCCTCACTTCGGACGAGAAGTTTTTTCCTATTCACCTCAGTAGATGTCTGATTAACTACTCTCTTTACGAACCTTTTCGTGTTCTTTACCAATCTTTTAACAACCTTTCTCACCTTATATCTCCTAATCTTTCTGTCACTTCTCTTCGCTCTATACTGAAAGTTAGCCGCTGAATATATTTTGGACATCGCATTACTTGCACTTTGTGCAAATAAAACACCTCCACCGGATCGGGGATGTTTAGTTGCGTATATGGCTAAGCTTACTTTTCTTTAAGTAATTGTTATCTGTTTTTTTAGCTTATAATTTTTCGTCGAATGATGTTTTAGTTGACGTAAATAAATAAATAAATACTACTTTATTGACAACTATGGTAGTCTATGAAGACAACTTATTGTCAATTGTCATTGTCTCATTGGTCAAGCCTTATCATTGCTAGTATGAAAAAGACATATGCTGTGACCCTCCGCACAAGTTTGGATACGGTTTCAGCTCTGCGCCGATCATACGATAAATTGCCAGACTGGTCCGACTGTTATTAAATACTTAGTTGACACTGTCAGTATTTGGAAGGGTATCTTGCGAACCATTCATAGTGCTTTGAAAGTATCAATTGTAGCCCAGAACTGGTGCATGCAATGTCAGTCAACTGAGTATAGATTAGCATTCTGTCCAGTTTTTATTTCGCTACGTTTTATTGAGCGATTTATGATTGTTATGATAGCATCACTTTGTAGGAATTGCCACAATAAGGGTCATCCAGCCTCAAAGTGTCCCACATTGAACAGATGGCGTCAGTGTGTAGGTTTACATCACACAAACATGCATAAGGAGCCAATCCATAATTATAAACCAGAAGTACCTTCATTTATCATCAATCGCAACAAATAATTCATAACACTCGTGACGAAATGAGGCTACATTATGAGATTGCTCGATCAGGTAATATACGCGCACATATGAAACATTTCGTATCTACCAAAATTCGTTCAAGAATATCTCCAAACGAATGGAATATGGAGTTTACCAAAGAAATTAAATTAGCCGACCCATTCGCGGAAAGGTAGATTTTTGATCTACTTAAGAAGGGTAAAATTAGTTTAGGAGCTCGTCTTCCTCATCTTCATAGTGGAAACTACATTAGGGTGGATCGTGGGGGTAAGATTGCTAAACCTCAATCAAATCAACACTACACTTGTAATTTAGAATTAAAAACAAAGATATTTCGATAAGTTCAAAAAAACAAGCATATGAAACTCATTTTTATATGCACCCACAATTCCTGAATTAAAGGCGCATACAGGTTCAAATGCCGTTCAAGGTATTGCCTGAAGAACTTGGAGACTCGTTCACCTGTGCAAACAGACATTTTCTTCAAGTAGAAAGGCGCTTGCATCTCAACACCAATTAAAGAATATTTACATCGGAATTGTGTTTATTTATTTTTTTATTTATTTATTTATTAACGTCAACTAACACAGCAGTTGACGAAAAAGCTTAAGCTAAAGACAGATAGTAATTAATTGAAGAAGATAGCTTAGTTTTATACACAACTAATCATCCCCGACCCGGTGGATGTGTTTTATTTGCACAATCCAAGTCCTGAATATTTTCATTGGTTTCGCTGTAGATGATTAAAAAGTATAGCGCGAAGAGAAGTGACAGAAAGATGAGGAGAAATTAGGTGAGAAAGGTTGTTAAAAGATTGGCAAAGAACACGAAGTTAGTCAGACATCTACTAAGGTAAATAGGAAAAAAGTTTCTGGTCCGACGTGAGGGAATACAAAAATATAGCGTATCGCCGTTGACTAGTTTATGGAGAAAGAGAATGCCAAAAACGAGCCTACGGTTGTAAAGTGAAGGAAGATTAATAAGAAGAAGTCTGTCAGAATAAGAAGGTAGGCGAAGACTCGGGTCCCAATTAAGACCGCGTAACGCAAACTTAAGGAATTGCTTCTGTACCGATTCAATACTACGCTGGTGAACATCATATTGCGGGTTCCACACTGGCGAGCAATATTCGAGAATAGGGCGAACTAACGAAGTGTATAAAACCTTTGTTACATAGGGATCATCAAATTCTTTGGCCCAACGTTTAATAAAGCCAAGAAGGCTGCATGCTCTATTGACAATTGAAGAAATATGAACATTAAATGAAAGTTTTGGGTCAAACATAACGCCTAAGTCTCTAAAGGATGGTACACAATCTAACAGAACAGACTTAATGGAGTAATGAGCTAGGAACGGAGACAAACGACTGAAAGTCATAAAAGAACACTTAGAGGCATTAAGGTGTAATTTATTAACGTGGCAACAATCACAGAACGCATCGAGATCAGATTGCAAGTACTGTTGGAAAGAAGGATCATTATAGGAATAACAAATCTTGACGTCATCCGCAAACATGAGCACGCGTGAGTGAACCAAGGCCAAGGGTAAATCATTTATAAACAGGGTAAATAACAGTGGGCCCAGATGACTGCCTTGGGGTACACCTGACGTAACTTGAATAGTTTTAGATATTGAGGAACGAAAAGACACCTTTTGGGTTCTGCCAATAAGATACGACTTTAACCAAGCCAACAGTTTCGGAGAAAAACCCATGATGTTAAGTTTCGCGAGAAGCATAGAATGATCAACCGTATCGAAAGCCTTACTAAAGTCAGTATAAATAACATCAGTTTGACACTTTTTACGGAAGCCATGGTGTACAAGGGTAGTCAATTGTAAAAGGTTAGTAAGCGACGAACGACCTTTCATGAAGCCTTGCTGACAAGGAGAAATAGTGGATCTGGATAGGTGTTGAAGGGAAGACGTAATAATTTTCTCAAACAGCTGTCGTAGTGGGGAACGTTTGGCAATGCCACGGTAGTTAGAATTATCCGATTTGTTGCCATTTTTATTAAGAGGAATAATAAAAGATTCTTTCCAAACATCAGGTAAGCTTAGCAGGGCATATGTTACTTTTGTAAGCTGCAACAGACGTCTGAGAAGTATCTAGAGCAAGCCTAGAGATAAATAATTGTTTGCAATGAGGCCCTACAGTTGGTGGAAGCGGAGGAGCATTGAAATCCACGAGACATTAGGAGCTAGCATGATCATGAAATTGATCAGACTTGCCGTGAGGGATAGATTAAGGTACACCAGGGCTTGTACAGGGTACTTCAATGTGAAAAGAAGAACATAAAGAGAGACAAGATGATGTTGTTTGCGAAAGTAAAATCAAGGATACACTTCTTGGACATCTTCCCAGAGGGCGGAACAAAGTATAGAATATATTTATATATAGAAATTTAATTACACAGCACTAAGATAATTATCGATACAAGACTAATAATAACAAATAACACAACGAGTCAACTGGAGCGCACAGCACTACAAAGAGTGCAAGAACAGTTATAAGTCAAGCTTTGAGAGACGTTACAAAACTGATAACGCGGGAGATAAGCTGAGTACAAGCACGAAGAAGAGAGAACGAAAAAAAAGCAAAATACTAGCACTGATGGTATGATTGGGGCGATGAGGGGAGCAACTGCAGAACCAATGACGAGAGAAGCAAATGCACCAAACACTAAACACGAGAAAAAACTAATTAATTTGGCAAATAATGCAAATAAAACACAAGAGTTACAAAAATACACCGGTGAAACCTTATACATACTAAGCAGAATTAACAATTGCGTGAAACTATGAAAATTGATAAAAAAATCAGGAGGTGTGAATAACACGACCGTCACGTCAGAGAGATGAAATGAGATGAGGAGGAACTAACTACTACTACGAGGGAACTACTATTACTACTGCAAGATCTACACTACATATTTTTTATATGTAACGATGTACCATTATAATGTTAATAAACTAATTACCTATATAAGACAGACGCAGAAGGCTTAGTGAAAATGCAGAAGCGGCAAATCCGACGCTGCTGGTCAGGCCACACAAAGGTGTCTGATCGTATTTAATATTTTTATGTTTTGTATGTTTGTGCATAGTAACAAAGTGTCACTATGTGCGCATATTGGATATGCGTGTTTATGTATAGTATTATTATTATATAGTATTATTAATATGTTATTGAGCATACTACAGTATTCAGGAGAACTGCCCGTCCTTGGCGAAAAAGCCTACCCCTCACTTCCTGCTGTTCACCCGGTGGCGTGAACACTGACGAACCCAATGATCTTGGCTTCACTGCTCTTTTTTGCTAAGACATGATAAAGTTTTTCTACTGGCAAAATTCGCGAGTCGTGGATGTTAATGGCCAAGCACGACCGCGCCTAGTCTACTTATTGCCTAGTTTTTGTGTCATTAACAAAAAAATATTTGTCTTTTTAGCGGGATTATTGTTAAAAGTAGCTACTTTTGGTTACAAATGACGGCAATATGGTCTGCCAGATGCCACATTTCGGATATAACTGATTCACAAATACGCGGCCTTTTTAAAATTGTTCGTTTTACTATTCTCTTTAAATTGAAGTACTGTTCAGTTTACAATCAGTTTAATTTTAAAAACAAAAGTACGTCGCAATAAAAAATTCGGATTAAAGAACAAACTTTTAAGACATAATTAACACAGTTCAAACAACGCGCTAACAAAAACAACAGACTGGTAGCTTAAGTAAATATTTACATTTTGCCTTAATAGCTTGCAGCTGTGCTTATATGTATACAAGAGATGGTCGAAGTTTATTATTTACACAAAATGTCCCAATTCACAGCCGAGCAATGCGCTGTACAGAATTTTATCATCGGCTTTGTTGTAGGTTTTAATAGAGTAGAGAGCGAAGTGAAGGGGCAGAAAGGTGCGGAGATAAAAAGTGAAAATGTTTGTTAAAAAAGTGGCAAAGAACACAAAAAGGTTCGTGAAGGGAGTAGTCAGTGAGACATTTACTAATGTAAGCAGGGGAGAAGCTTCAGGTCCAACGTGAGAGGTTAAATTAGATGAACGAACATCATTATGAAAAAAAGGAAAATTAAAAATAAAAAGTTTGTCTAAATACTAAGGTAGGGTTGCTTTCCGTAACTACACCGCTAACATAAACTTCCGTTCCACTACTAAAAAAATATCGACAGATATCAATAAATTAATAGGCAACTGTCCAGCCCCTCTCAAAGCAATTAAAGGCCAAAACCATGCAGAGTTAAATACCTCAGCTAACATCGGAAATTCCTTCGATTGTATGTATGTATGTGGTCCGCCTACTCTATAGACACAAATTTTTTTCCCCATTTCATGTATGTATGTATGTATGTACATATGTGCCATTCACAGCGCAAATGTAAACAATTAATGACAAAGTACAAACAGAAAGAATTAAAATTTAAAATAATTTTGCAAAAATTGCTGACCAATCTCGCCAGAATGTTCGTTGCAAAATTTTAATATGTCAAAAATCGATTTTGTATGACATTTGCGAAGGCATTAAACTGTTAAACATAATATAATGTACATGAATTTGTTTTACGTTCGAAAAAAAAACATTTTAATTGTTTACATATTTAACTCTACTGTAGTAATAGATCTTTTCGTTTGAAAAGTATTTTATGGTAAATATTTACTTACGTTACTCGGGCCCAAAACGCGCTCAAACTACATAAATTTGGTATCAACCGAAAGAGAAAAATTCCACAAGCACGACCTCAGGTACGCCTTGGCGATTTATTATGTAGTTTTTGTGTAATCAACAAAAGAAAAATTATGTTTTTAGCGAAATTGTAGCTAAAAGTTGAGCTAAATTTTGAGATAGTGTTGCCAGATGCCAAATTTCGGATACTTCAATACGCGGGCTTTTTGAAACTTTTGTTCGCGCTATTCTCAACAAACGGAAATATTGTTGAGTTTACAATATTTCTTGATTTAAGAGAACAAATATATTTCAAAATGCAATATTCCTCAATTTTATAATTCAGCATAAAATATTTGGCTGCCAGGGCGGTCAAACAACGCGCCAAATAAAAAATAACGTTTGCCAACACTGAAATTTAGCTTTAGTCCATTTTTTTCACTTTTCAACACTGAAATCTCGAGTAGCTTAAGTAAATATTTACCGTATTTCTTTTTGGTCAGAAGTGAAAATTTATGATTCTTAGTTTAACATGGCTATTAATAACTGTACCAAGTTTCATCAGGATCGGATGACTATTTTATACTGCTCCCATAGGAACGTTCGGTTGAAAACAGTGACTGTTATAATAACTTCGTTACTTTTCACGCAATTGTCATAAAAATTAATATTTATTAGTTTAATATGCCTTTCAATGACTGTGCCAATTCTTATTAAGATCTGGTCACTATATCATTAGGCTCCCATAGGAACGATCGGTGAAAAACAGTGACTTTTGTTGTATATTTTTAATACAATTAAAGTTAAAGAAACTTGGTATGTGTAAAGTTGCCAGGGTATACAAACTTCGGCACGGCCGAAGTTAGCCCCGGCTCTCTGGTTCAAATGTTCGTCCGTTTCTCCGTTCGTCCTGCGGTGCGTATGCGTTATTTTCAAACAGTTTCAAAGATATTGGGATGAAATTCTGTGCTTTTTATTATTGGATCTTTATATCATTTAGCGACATACGAAAAATCGGTGAAGGAGTTGGAGTACCGCTATGAATGAACTAATGATAGTTTTTGAGATAAAACATCAGATCCCAAAATTTCAATCAGCTCGGATAAATAGAACACAAGTTTCAGTCAATATAAATCGGTTCTGCTCAAACGCTACCTGCTTTCGACTACGTCATTACTCGAATTAACAGTGCACATGCACACACACACTAAAATGTATGTGTATGCGTACTGTGGTTTGCTTAGGGAATGAAGGAACAGCTATAGCAGAGTAAAAAGGGGCAAAATAATTTGTACGTTTTGTTTGTGTATTTATATTCTTATGTACTTGCTTATTTATACTAGTACTTGACCCGATGGGAGTTTATTTATTTTGTCAAAGACAGGGAACGCTCCGACTCGTTCCTTAAATTGGTCAAGTGTAGTACAAATAAGAATAAGAACTAAATAGAAGTCGCCTTTTGTTTAGTTTTTTTAAAAATAGTTAATTTTATTTCCAATATTCGTATTCTTTTTACACCAAGTCTGTTAATCTTTCAACTTGGAGCCGCCAATGTCGGGGTCACCAAAATGTTCAATGAAAGACGTTAGTATTTCTTGACGTTATTAAATGTTTATTTATTTATATATATATAGGCACTAGCACATAAACCAGTGACTAAAGGTTGTCGCAACCAACACAAGACTGTGGGTGGACTTCGGAGTGAGATTACAAAGGTAGAGATTGGGGGCCAAAGACACAGCGATGCACACCCGATGTAACTACAATTGGTATCTGATCTTACTAAGAATAATGCATTTCCTTTATAGTAAAAATAGAGAGCTCACCAGTGCATAGTTCGACATAGTGTTAGGTCAGCAAAATACGTCTTTATTGCATAGCAGCTTAATTCACTAGGTCTTTATTGTTAACTGCTGACCATCTCAAATCTACTTATGACTGATGAGCCATCGATTTCTATAATCGGGTTACATACTAACTTGACATATATTTCTATATTATGATTGTCTTATTGTTATCTTATTTTATGTAGTTTAAACACCAACAGAGACGAAAGACTGTTAGACTTCGGCGCAGTCTGGGACGGCTCCCTGGACATACTCAGGGGACGACCTTACCGTCGAACACCGAGTTTGTGCGCTTTTTGGTTTCGGAAAAACAAAAAAAATGAGAAGTGGACTGTATGAGGACGCAATTTTGCACATGTAATAATTTTATTGTCAAAGACTGTAAGGGTATATAAACGTCGGCGTAGCCGAAGTTAGCTTTTTGGATAATTGTAATAGCTTAATAAGCTAGGTCTTTATTGCCAACTACTGTTCATATCAGGTCTACTTATGACTGATAAGCCATTGATATCTAAATTCATGTCCATATGTTTAAGTAAGTATCAATAATGAAGTCGCACCATATTTATCGTTAGTTATGCAAGTATGTCATGTACAGATACTGAAAACATTCTTTTGTTTTGTGGTGAATCTACAATAGGCTGATTTCTGTGTTGAGGAATAATATTCTTAACTTCCACCATGTTTAAAACCTTTGCGGTGATACATAATATTGTTTTTTTTTTTATCTATATACGGTTTCCTAATTTGAATCTTCTTCCTGTTCAATAAAATCTAGGTTTCATGAACCCATTAAGGTATGTCTTTTCTATTTGCTAGCAATCTGGTGTATGCTACCTTTATCGATTGCTCCATAACATCTCCTATATGTTTTCTAAAACTTATTATTAGCTATCCAGTATCTGATTTCTTTATATCTGTTGGTTGTCTCTCCTAAGCGTACTAGGAAAGAAAGGAATGGGATGTATTTTCGAAGATTTTCCAACTCAACCCTATCAATTTTAACTGTAATTCTATAATCTTTTTTTTGTGAAACAAATTTTGATTTACTAAAATTTCTGCTACATATTAACTGAGATAATAAAAAATACTTTGAAAAATAAACATGTTTTCCTTTACACTGATTTTTTTTAACATTTATTACAAACACTTTTTTTACTTGTGAAATGGAAAGAAACAAAAAAATTCAATTGTTGCAGCTTAGGAAAATGCTAAGCGCTAGAGACGTGGAAAGTAGAGAGAGCTCACATGATTGGTTCACAATTTTATCTTTAAAAGATTAAACGTCCAATTATGTGTTTTGGTAAAAGTGTTTTAAAGCTGCGATCGTGAGAGTGTTACAGCTTAATGTTGTGAATCTTGAAAATAATGACAAATTGGGTGACAACAGTTGTAAAAATCATTCATTTTTAATTTCTCTCGCTGCACTTTGCAATAAGTCTGCCTGTGTCAGCTCTAAAAACAGGTGTTAGATTACATATACATTTTGAAGCATTTAGGTATAGATTATATAAGTGACACCTTTAGAAAATGCATCAAGGTCCGACTGTATTTTTATAAAAAACATCAAGTAAGCTATTTCCGGTTATTTCGAAGTTTAAATACCCTTGCAGTCCATAGCTATAATATTTTTACATCTTCCAAACTCTTTTCCTGTAACTCACCTTATCAATGCACAGACACCCTGTCCCTTTTTATTGCGATATAGAACTAACAACGTCAGCGATCCGCACGCATACACTATAGTATTGGCTGTGACTTGTGTTCTATCTATCAAATCGGATTGAAATTTTGGGATATTGTGTATTATACCCAAAACTATTACATAAGTGTTTTTCATAGTGATACTCCAAATTCTTCACCGATTTTTGTATAGCACTTAATGATATACATAGTTGTCTCTGCTAAGGTATGAAAAAATTAGCACGCTTGACTGGACCAAGACCAAGGGAAACAAGGAGAAACGAAAATAAAAGTTTTTAGCTCTAGTTACTTATTGTGTCAGAGCTCTTTTTTATCTAATTCTATTACCCATTTAGCCAACTACTCTTAATTTTAATAAACAACAATTATTGTATACCCACAATAGTTCTTACATGGGGTCTCAACCGATAAACCGTTGAAAAACATGAAAAAGTGAAGAGAAGAGACAAAATTACTGTGTAACTAAAAATTTATAAATTTGACGTGCCAAATCTCAAAACTTGTTTAATTACCAAGCTTAGATGGACAATTAAAACAGCACATTTACGTCGAAAGGTGACGTAATTGAGCAAAACGATTAAAAGTAGACACCGAGACAGTTTTAGTATACCCAAGTACGTTTAGAAACGATGCAGAGTGAAGATGGGAAAGTCGAAAACATGCATACGAATGTGCGCAGCAGCGGGTTGAAGACGTTGATCAGAATGTTAGCAGTTAAATTCAAAGACAGCGGTTCGCAATCTAACGATAATTTTCAAACGAAACAGTTGATTGTTTTGCCAAGGTGGCACCGGACTTTGATGGGACAGTGCCTAAAAAATTTGGAAGAAAGTGCGGTGGCATATCAGCTGAACGAAAAACAAAAGTATTCATTTTAAGATGTTGGGTCCGTCCACTGCTTCCCGTTGGGGTTAGCCGTTGATGGAATCCAACTCAAAAGGATGAATTAGGTAGATTAGGGCGAGATACGATTAAGTAGCCAAATCACTGTCCCCGGTAATGTATGACTCTTAGCCGAATCTCTGCATTTTAGCAGCTGACCTCCTTTGGTAGCAATGCCCAGCTACGACGAGGCTACAGAGTAAGAAGCTTTCAAACACTTCGATTGCGACCCAAACCTTGGGAGATCCAGTGGATGTCACATCATCGTTCAGCGAATGGCATTTAGGTTGCATTCATTCATTCGCTGTAGCAAAGGTAGACTTAACACATAATCGTGTCCCATTTAATGCAACAAAGAAGAAACCGGAATGCCAGGAACATTGTTTAAAGCCGTGTTGTGGTTGATGCACATCGTACCGTTTATCATAACGTTTTTTCAAAACTTATAAGATGATCTTTGCTAATGCTCGCAAGTTTATTGACAATAATTAGCCCCTCCTCAACCCTTGTAATGGTTTCCAGGTGACTGGACTGCGTATTGATTGTTTGTAACGCATTATGTAACCGCCGTCACTCCGTCATCGCATTCCGCTACTACGTCTTCGTGTATCTGTAGTAAGGTGTCGACATGTGCCACGGGGAATATTATGGCCTTCTTACATAAAAGTTTAATTCTAGGGTATTCTATATGTATGTGGATGGTGCTATCGGTCTGAAATATTTTAATGTTGAACACTCCCATTAAACTGACTATGGAGACTGTTGTGAACTGTTCGGTAAAAATAGATTTTAAGTCTCCTTGATCGAAAAAAGCTGGGTTTATTATATTTGATTTGGCAAGCGTGATAGTAAGCATAATGTCTCGAAATTCTGTAATTGGCATTCTATTTCTTGCTGGTAACGTTTCGTATAAGTGTGCGATGTTGGTAATTTCATCATTTCTGTATTGTATTATTTTGTTAACTGTTTCTGTAAGTAAATTAATTGCATTTAAGTTTCTAATTATTATTTGTCTATGGTTAGATTGAATTAGCTGTGCTTCTATTATTGTGATTCATCAGTGTTGTTCCAAAAAAATCTAGACTAGCTATCCTGTGGTGTATCATTAACGTGGACAAAAGATTTTGGACATATTTTATTTCTATTTCTATAAGTTTTCGCATGTGCGTCATGGGGAATAATTCGGCCAGTTTTACAGTATCGTCTATGATTTTCGTGATTTTGTAATTTGCATTGAAATAGTCGGTAATGCGTTCCCTGCTGCGGTTAGGACTGACAGAATCACCGTTATCAACCTGTGGGGAATGTGAACAGGGACTATAGTAACTGTGTGATTTGTTGTAACGTTTATAAAAACTTGATCGAATTTACTTCAAATGTCTTTATGGACCACCCTCCCCTTAATAAGTACAGAATAATAGTATAATAGGATAAGAGCAACGTTCCCAAGTCTGCTTGAACGGGTTCCTCAGAACACAATGGGGATAGTTTGTTTCCTAATCTTTTATTGTTAATGCCCCGCTCGTTTAACTTTGTCAAATGACGAGTCGTGTGTTTCTGTTACCATTTGATTTAAAAGCTTTTTTGTCAAAAACCCATGCAGTACTGTTGTACGCAGGGCGAGATGATTCTATGATGCCGTCCTTCAGCAGCTGAGAAATTTCGTTGTTAACGAAATCGGCTACACCCATAGGATATAGGTAAAGCTTGGAGTACACTTCTTGGTAGTATATTATGTGAATTGTGGCAATGACTGAAGTGTTATATGGCAATGCGTCGTTAGGGGTCGAAAATGCGCCGATCCTGTTCAGTATTACCTTTTTAAATTCCTCTCTTAAGCATGTGAAATTAACACTATCGCAAATATGGTGTTGTAATGCTACTTTCGTGTTGCCATATATAATACTACAGCTGTGTAAGTTTAGAGTTACCCCTGCCTGCGTTAGCAGATCGGTGCTTATTATAGCATCAAAGGTATCACATTTTTCTTTAATTTTACTGGACCCGTGTATGGATTTCACAGTAAATGGGGTGTCGATAAGTGTTATATCCTTAACTCCCTTATGGGTTTTACATAATTCATTGACGACCCAGTGTCGATTAAGATTTTTAGTTTTCTGCCAGCCAACTGTCGCTCGACGAACGGTAAGTGGGAGCGTTCCCTCAAAAAATTTAACAAATCATTGTCCGGTACAGAATTGTTCTCCTCTCTAGCATCGACGACTGCGGTTTCTGCTATACCCGCGAATTTTCTGGCGTCTCTTCCCGGTAATACATACTGGTCCTTGCTCATCTTGTTGGCCCTGTTTTCCCATAAAGTGGGGTGTTTTCTCAAAATTGTTTCCCTGTCTAGACATTAAGCGATTTCCTTGCCTATTATTCTCCCTGCCGCGCATTTATCATGCCATTTTTTTAAAACTATATAATTTTGTTATCCGGGTCTGAACGGAATTGTCAGAATTTTAGATTAGAAGGTAATTTGAAATTATACTAAGACAAATTTTCGGAATATTCAAATATATTTTACATTTCTTTTTAGGGTAACGCTGACTTGAGCGCTAATAGTTTGTCTTCATCAAATTCACAAGTATTGACTCAATCGAGCTGCACTTGCTTTCTGCTAAACGAATATTTGAACTCGTTTGTGGTTGATAATGCGGAGATAGAAGAAGACAGTGGATATCGGAATGGACATAATGTTCACGATGGCCTTAATAATGTAAAAGAGACTTTTTTACCAAACTGGCCAGCTGTTTCCTTAACAAAATTCCTTTTTAACGTCATAAAAGTATATTATATTTTATAAAGATGTGGTAAAAAAAACATTTGTGTAACTTACTTCAGAACGATGAGGTACCAATACCGCGCTAGTGAGGTTTCCTGCAAGACCCGATACAATATATACAATTGCGGTGCGAACAGTTCCCAGAAGTCTTTCCAAATCAGCAAGAAATAAGTGTTGAAAAACTATTGTTATTGCTAAGTGAAGAACACCAGCATGCATACAAAGGGATGTTAAGAGCCTATAAATTTGATCCGGAATTTCCACGGAAATAAAAGGAAGCATTCCACATACATTGTTTAGACATGATATCTAAAAGTAAAAAAAACAAAATGATCATCAGTGATAATTATCGATGTTAGATAATAATGAAATATTCACACCTGTGAACAGAGCGACGCTTCCTCGTGAAAATATCCATTAACAAACTCACAATATTCTCGCGTGGTTATACGACATTCACCATAAAGGCCAGTACAACATGGATGACCTATTACTTCGCAAACCATGTGCTCTGAAGTATGGTCTTTGTACCGATATCTTTGTGAAAATGAATTGGTTTTTCGGCAGATTGGCCATTTTGTTATGTCATCGGGCCATTCATATGGTGCTATCGAAGCGGGAGCATCACAAAATTTTGGATCCAGACCGCACACGGATCCTGAAATGCGCCCTCCAGGACCAGATTCCACTGGCGACCACTTCTTCCAAGTCGATATGGATTTCTTAAATATAAATAAATATAAATAAGAAATAAAGACTTGTAATTTAAGAGAACTAACAGAAACTGAATTTGATATATAGTAATTTTATCAAAGCAAGAAAGCATATTTCTTTTACAATTTTATACCCAAAGCATAAGACATTTTTATACCCTTGAAACAAAGGTATATTAATTTTGGTCAGATGTGTGCAACGCATATAAATATGCAATTAAGCATGAACATATATGTATGTGCATTTGTATATGCACATACATATATTCACATAAGCACTGTATGCACAAGCGTAGTATGAGCTAGAGCCAGGCCAGCGTGTGACTGCTGACCAAGCACTTTGATGCATGCGCTCCAACAATATGTACATATGTACTGACACTCACCCTCTCTTTTGTAGCTGTCGCATAAGTCGCAGCATAGGAATATATATATTTAAACTTAGCTTAAGCAAAAGAATAATTGGGAATAAAGAATCAATCTAAAAACTACAATCAACTGACACTGACGAGTCCGCCTTCAATATTTCAAATCTAATGGAACCCGGTCCTTGCCACCTTTTTACATGGCGACCGTGACAGGACTCTAAAGGACCTACAAGGACTCTACAAGGACTCTGCAAGAAGAAACGTCTTCAACTTTAGTTGTGCACAACAATTCACTTCGTTCGTTCCGCCTCCTTCGAGCCATGCGAAATGTATTTGCAAATTTGTTAAATTTCCATTTAAAGTTGTGTGCATTCGGAATTAGTTAATTCTCCTCCTAGTTGCGAGCCACACACACACAGCAGCAAAATGAGTAACAAAAAAATAAAATAAATAACAAAAACAGACAGAGCGAGAGAGAAACAACAAAACAACAAAGATAATACAACAACAAATCGATAATACAACAACAACAACGACATCAAAAATAAAAGGAAAACAAACCAACAAGAAATACGAATGAACAGTGAAGATATTCCCTTTGCGGAATCTGCTCCTATCGAGCAAAGGGATGCACCGACGCTAGAAGAAGCGTTAAAGCTGTATCCCAACCATGGACCGCGCCCACTCACAATAGCTGAGTACCGGGCCCGCAACACAAAATCTACAAAGCTAAAGAAGACCAAAAGAGGAGGCCAAATACGCAAGCTACTCCAGCAGAAGAGGCTGGAAGTAGACTTACTGGCCACTCTGAAGACGGAGGAAGACCGACAACGCTGCATAGAGCGTATTGACATCCTAAAAGCTGAACTTCGCCAAAGAGCGAAGAAACGCAAGGGGGCCGCAGAAATGCGCAAGCCTTAACTTGCCTTTAATTTAATAATTCTAATTATAAGCTTAATAGCAAGTTGGAGCACGAAAGTGCAACTTGCGAAATACTAACTTTCTGCTAGGCTATTACTAACAATGTGGTTGGAGAATTTTTTTTTGAGTAATTTAAACAACAAATGACATGTATACTTAAATTGTGAGCCAACCACATGCTCTATAATTTTTTCCGCGTCTCTGGCTCGCTGTGCAAGACACAGTTGAGATAAATTTTCTTTTTAAATAAAAAAAAAAAACATAATTATGCAAGAATCCATAACAAATTTTTTTTCCTTTCATATATCAAATAATTATTCGTAATCAAGCAAATAAGACCAAAGCTTGAAATACTTATAAAAAAAAAAATTTTTTTTTTAGCAATTTCTAAACAAAAGGTTTTAAGCTGTCTTTATGGGCTTTTGTTCCCTAATTTATTTTTTTTCCCCGTATTTGATATATTCACATTGTTAAATTAAATTCGTCTTATATAGGACCATTAGTCAGCGAGGTCATTATTAGAATTAAAAAAAAAAAAATATTTAAATTTAAACTACATATGTTCGATAATACCATAAGTAAATTTGATGATATATCTCTTATACCCACAATGGGGTTAATAGAAACAAAATCGGTGGACTCCACTGCGAATGTTGTAAATAAAATCGAATCATCAAATACTGACATGAGATTAACGAACATATTGTTATTAATAATTGTCGTAATAATGTGCGCATATGTATTATACAAGGCTTACCTATTACACAATAAATGTGTAACAAAAAAGCTCTACACAATAAATGTGTAACAAAAAGAGCTCTAAGCCAAGCTAATGATCTAGATAAGATCTAAAAAATACATATGCACACAAGCAACTATAAATCAAGACAATTTTTAACAAAAGAATAAATATATATGTTTTTTTCTCTCTTTTCAAAGAACTAAACACATCCATAATCAGTTTAATAAGCTTAGGCAGTTAGTGTAGAATATGAATAAAACAGAAACAAAAAAGCTACAAAAATATTTACCTTTCCTTGATTTCCTGATACAATCAGGTGAAACAAATCACAAATACAAGGAAATAAGGTATTGGATAGCCCACTACTACAAATTAAAAAAAAAAAATATTGTAGATCTTATGGAAAAATCCATAAAAGTAGCTTATAGTAGATTGTTAGCTAAGACTCCTTTAAGAAGAGACGTACCCTAGCGCCCCCACCAGCCAACGGCCCCTTCCGCCCATATGGAAAAACGTTTATATGCATAACTTGACTATTTTTATTCCGATTTTGATCAAATTTGGTATTTTGCTTGATATTAGTATCAAATTTAAGTGTGCTAAATTTGATTGCACAAGGTAGAAAATCACGGGAGATAATCGAGTTTTTTCAAACTACGGGGGCGGGAAGGGGCGTGGCAAAATCTTTACACATCAAAAATGTGCGCAATTACTAAGCAAATATTTATACCAACTATGGTGTCTCTAGCTAAAATAGTTTTTGAGTAAATCGGTTTTATTTAATTTTCGGGGGCGGTAGGGGGCGTGGCAAAATTTTTACAAATACAAAATGTGCGCATTTACAAGGCAAATATACATACCAAATTTTGTGTCTGTAGTTGCTATAGTGTTTAAGAATATCGGTTTTATGTAATTTCCGGGGGCGGTAGGGGGCGTGGAAAAATTTTTATAAATACAAAGGCGGTAGGGGCCGTGGCAAAATTTTTATAAACACAAAATGTGCGCATTTACTAAGCAAATATACACACCAAATTTTGTGTCTGTAGTTTCTATAGTGTTTAAGAAAATCGGTTTTATATAATTTGCGGGGGCGGTAGGGGGCGTGGCAAAATTTTTATAAACACAAAATGTGCGCATTTACTAAGCAAATATACATACCAAATTTTGTGTCTCTAGTTGCTATGGTGTTTAAGAAAATCGGTTTTATATCATTTGCGGGGGCGGTAGGGGGCGTGGCAGAAATTTGAAATAAACTTGATCACTCTACATACTACACGAATCTACATACCAAATTTGGTGGCTCTAGCTCTTATAGTCTCCGAGATCTAGGTGTTCATACAGACGGACGGACGGGCGGACGGACGGACAGACGGACATGGCTAGATCGTCTCGGCTGTTGATGCTGATCAAGAATATATATACTTTATGGGGTCGGAAAAGCTTCCTTCTGCCTGTTACATACATTTTGGCGACTTTAATATACCATTTCACCCTATGGGTGTAAGGTATAAAAAGTAGATTTTTTTTTACAAACTATGATTACTTGGGATGATATAATAGGAAAAGCTAGAATACATTCGCAAGAATTAAATAAATCTTGTAAATGCCTCTCGCAGAATAGGGAAACATCCCAAAGTACAATAGAAAAACACTCGAAAATAATAATAGAGAGCCTAAAAAATATCAGAGCAGTGTTAAGAGAACACTATAGTAAACTATCTAAAGGAACGAAAAACAGTCGCAAATGCATTCTATAATGACTGCAAACAAAAGGCGAAATCCGTATTGAAAAGATATAATATTGAATATAAAGAAACAATTGATTTGGAAAGTTCAATATCGCTGAAGGAAGTAACGAAACCAATGGCTGATGAAGAAATAGGTCAAGAGGAACCATCAGTGAGCTCTGATCAATCAATCATAAGTCTTAACAAACCAGCCATTCCAAAAGAAAACACAACGACACAAACAAGGGTAGAATTCATAAATACAGCCACCAAGCTGATACCATACTTCGATGGTGATCTTAAAAGTCTACCGGGTTTCCTTGAAGCGCTTCGCGTTCTTGACACCATTAAAGAACCGCACGAAGCAGTAGCCATCGAAATCATGAAATCAAAATTAAAAGGTGAAACAGGTAATACCCTAAGCTCTGAAACAACAATTAATGAAGTAATACGAAAACTATCAACAATCTTCAAGGGTGAATCAGTGGATCTTTTAACAGCAAAAATTAAAAATCTGCAAAGAAACCTCAATAACTGTGTTTCATACACAAAGGAGATTACAGAGTTGACCGACGCCCTTAAAGGCGCATATATTTCGAATGGTCTTCCAATTGAGCAAGCAATAAAATACACTACCAAAGTGGCAGTAAATGCTATGGTAAGTCATACCAAAAGTCAAAGAGTCCAGATATTAATGGAATCAGGAGACTTTGATTCAGCTAAAGAAGCCATCACTAGATTTACCACTCTTTCAGTAGGGTCGGTGTTTAAGATTAAACATCGTGTTCATCTGAATTGGCTTCACCAAATCAGATTGACCAAAGAAATATACAAAACGAAACAAAAACATAAAAACAAAACTAAGTCATAAAGATTCATACGACAATTATTGCTTAATAACAAACAAAACATGCATCCACACTCTGTGGAAAACACTTAAGATTATAACAGCGGCGCGGTATCATGTAACCAACGCTGAGCATGAAATATATACATTAGAATAAGCATTTTTAAGAACAAATGTCGCCTCCTAGAGTTTAAGAAATCATTTATATACACAACACTTTTGTAAATAAAATCGGTTCATATTTTGAATTCAACAAATGAAGATTGGGTTATTCTTTGCTTCGCCCGGAAGCCCTATTCATTTTGGTCCTTCGAGTAAAAGGAACTCTGTAGTTTTCCCCCACCAGTGGTAAGAGACTCAGAGAATGAATCAGCTCCTTAAAGTCTGGATTCTTATGCAAGTGTAAATGCTAAGATCAGCTAAAGGTAGCAAAATAAAAAAACTCTTGTTTTCCCCCACCAGTGGTAAGAGACAGAGTATAATATAAAAGCAAAATATTGCTTAATAAATAAAAAGTGCGTGAGACCGAGTATTTAAAGGCAGTTTGGATAGTCGAGCAACTGCAATAATTTCGGCAGCGGTAAAAAATATAAAAATATAAAGTTGGTGTGTGGCGTATTCGAAGCCCTGATATCGAAAAAAGTGAACTAGTGTATATATACACTATATGTAGTTGCAAATTGGCAACTACCAACAGCAGCAAGGCAACTACTTAGAGTTGCAGAGACGAGAGAAGGACGGTGGCAGGCGCCCGCAAGACGTAAGAGAAGTCCTGGCAAGGAGATTGATAGAGCGCCCCAAAGAGTGCCCTGGGTCGCTGGAGAACGTACACTGCCAATACAAGGAAATCTGGTGCGCTGACCGGCACCGGTACCGCCTGAGCCCATAGGCCCTGGACAACAGCAGCTGAGCAACGACACAGTAAAAAAAAAAACGGCGAACTCTACCCATTGGCGGACAAGCAGCAGCGAACAGGATCATCAGATAAGATATAAATTAAAATAGTCATAAGTACTTCATATTTTATTATTATCATTAGGCTGCAAAAGTGTTGGAGAAGCAGGCAGAGTTACATACCAGGTTGAGGCAGTTAGAAGCACTAGATCCTACAAACATAACTAGCAAAGTTGTAGAGGAAGTAAAACAGATAAGGAATCAATGGATACCTAATAACAAAAAATTGATCCAAACTGCTCCAAATTTCGATCATGATTATTTCAGAAATAAAATACATGAAGAAGCATTAACGATAGTTGCCAAAATTATAGCCATAGGAGAGGCAGAAAAACCAGGCACTAGTAAGTCGGTGTTAGTTGAAGCAGAAGCGAATATGTCAGAAATGGGTGATGATAGCAAAGGAGAGTCGCGCGGGTATGCGACCTCCAGTAATGAGAACACTAAGGTTAACCAGGAAAAATTTGAAGAAAAAGTCCGTCAGCTCCAGCAATATTTGGATATGGTGAGCAAAGATTTACGTACGATAGACAATAGAACAGGCGAAATGTATATTAAGAAAATAAAATTCTTGTTTAGGAAGGTACAGGAGTGCCAGGCTTATACAGATGAGCTATACAGATATAATGAAACGTTTAAAGAGGTCATAGAAGAATTGGAGTTCGACCTTCAGAATACCTTGGTAGCATTAGAAGAGAAAATAAACGATCAGAAAGATTTGAAAGTTGAGAATGGAACCGTGAGAAGCGAATTACCGGTGTTGCCAAAAATTCAGGTACCCACATTCTCTGGACAGCCAAGAGAATGGGACCTGTTTGTGGAGTTATTTACGGAATTAATTGAAAAAAGAGAGGATTTGAGCCCTACTCTTAAGTTTAATTATTTAAAATCCGTGTTAAAGGGCGAAGCGAAGAGCATGGTAGCTCACCTATTGTCAGGTTCAGCTGATAATTATAATGCTGCTTGGGAATTGTTAACCAAGCGGTATGAAAATAATCGGAGGGTATTTTCCGAACAATTAAGTCGGATCGTTGATCTACCGATGATCAACAATGAATCCGCAAAGAGTGTAAAAGGAGTGATTGACATAATTAATGAGTCAGTGCACTTAATTAAAATTAAAGCAAATTTGTCCGATGAAGTTGACGTAATATTCGCACAACTCATACTTAGGAAATTTGATAGAGAGGCTCTTCAATTATATGAGAGTCAGATTAGAAAAACAAGGCAGATACAAATGCTTTCTGATGTCATGGAATACTTGGAGCAAAGATATTGTTCGCTAAGTGCCATGAGGAAAGAAGAGAAAAACCCTCAAAAAGTGGTTTCATATGGGGTTTTTGAAAATAACTGTCCGATTTGCAAAGTTGCCGGGCATAAAGCGTATAAGTGCTATAAATTTAAAGGCTTGACACCTATGGAAAGGTATGAAACGGCCAAAAAAGTACAGCTTTGCACACGATGCTTGAAGCATTCAAGCAATAAAGAATGCACTAATGAGATGGTCTGTTCATTGTGCAGTAAAGGACACCATACTCTACTCCATTTTGAAGAAATACAGGAGAGAGTTAATACTTGTATAACGGCTCAATCCACACTGTTGGCCACAGCTCTAATACAAGTAAAAAATGTAAATGGAGGATATAAGACTCTAAGAGCCCTTATTGATAATGGTTCACAGAGCACCATTTTGTCTGAAGAGGCAGCTCAAATATTAAAATTACCGAAAATTAAACAACATACAGAAATAAAGGGCGTGTCCTCAATAAATGCCAAAAAATCAAAATATAAGGTAAAAAGAGATGTGAAGACGCGAAATCCTTGGAAAAGTCATCTTAAAGTTGAGGCGATTGTGTTGCCAAAGATAATGAAAGCTCTTCCATTAAAAACGGTAGACGTGGATATGTCAAAATGGCAATCCTACGTATTAGCTGATCCTACCTTTAATAAACCTGGTAAGGTTGATATAATAATGGGGGTAAACGTATATACCCAAATCTTAAAAGGGGGAGTTACAAAGATTGATGGGCTACTAGGGCAAAATACTCAATTTGGTTGGATCGTCTCGGGATGCACCAAATCAAAAAATAAAAAGTCAGTAGTGGCAACAACAATAGATGTCACAGGTATGCAACAGCGTTTAGAGAAGAATAAAAGTAAACGTGAAAATAAATACAATACAATTCAAAAGAAAATCAACAACAAAATTCAAGAAATAAGTCAGCATTTGACTCCTCCAGCAGGACCTCACCTTGGAGGTAAGATAAAAGCTGAGGTAAAAGAAATAATTTCTCAAAGTAATAAAGAAATAAATTTATGCCCCCCGGCAGGACCTCACTTTGGAGGTACAGTGAAAACTATGGAAGAAAAAGTATATATTCCAGTACAAAATAAGAATATTGAAATGGCAATGGTTGAATTAAATAATGATTATAAAAAAAATAATGTCAAAATAGATTCCGGTAATAAATTGTCCGAATTTGCATTACAAAAAGGGCGGACAAGGCAAAATATTTATAAAAGGACAACATCTAAGAATAAAAAAAATAACAACTCAAATTTTAGCTATCAGCACTATTTAAAAAAAGTGGAGCAAAGATCAGATTGGAACAAGTCGAAAAGTAAAAGTAGTTATTTTTTAAATTTTCCACCATATAAAAAGGCTAGAAGTCAACGTAGTAATGCACATCAGCAGTGGGTAGATATCCCGAAACAAAAATTGTTAAGCATTGGGCGATAGTAGTAATATGCCAAATATAAAATTAAATCCAGTAGAAGAAGAAGTAAACCATACAGCAGAATTAGTAAGAATAGGAAGTCAGTTACAATCGGTAAAGGAACATCAGAGTGACTAGGTTTTGAGCGTCCATCATGTAACTTGTCATGCTTCCTTAACAATAGTTATCTAACTAATGATAATATAAATAAAAATTTGTATAAGACAATTAACTATAAAAATAAATTCCAAAACGTCGCATTTGGCGGCCCTTTGCAGAATGTTTAAGATTAAACATCGTGTTCATCTGAATTGGCTTCACCAAATCAGATTGACCAAAGAAATATACAAAACGAAACAAAAACATAAAAACAAAACTAAGTCATAAAGATTCATATGACAATTATTGCTTAATAACAAACAAAACATGCATCCACACTCTGTGGAAAACACTTAAGATTATAACAGCGGCGCGGTATCATGTAACCAACGCTGAGCATGAAATATATACATTAGAATAAGCATTTTTAAGAACAAATGTCGCCTCCTAGAGTTTAAGAAATCATTTATATACACAACACTTTTGTAAATAAAATCAGTTCATATTTTGAATTCAACGAATAAAGATTGGGTTATTCTTTGCTTCGCCCGGAAGCCCTATTCAGTCGGGCTCCACAGAAAGTTTCCAAAATAATACCATTTTTTATGCCCAGCATAATGACCGCGGTAGACGCCGCTATAACAATAATGGTGACTGGAGAAACAACTCGAATTGGAACAATAACAACTCGAATTGGAGCAATAACAATGTCCACAGAGCCCAACGAGGCCGAAATTATTCACGCTACCAAAGAGGCGGCCGTGGAGGTGGACACAATAATAATAGAGAAAACACAAATAACCAACAGAATGGTTACAACAACACAAATGTCCGAGTTACCCAAAGCGACCAGGGAAACGGACAAGCTCCTCCAAATGCTCAAAATTAAAAAATAAAGTCTATTATATTAACCTAAGTCTTAATAATTTCGTATCATTTAAGAATGTTAGAACAAGTAAGAAAATAACATTCTTAATTGATACCGGTGCAGACATTTCAATAATAAAAGAAAATTCTGATGTATTTCACGACATCCAATTTAGGAGAAGGAGTAATAAACTCCAAAGGCCTAGTCTCAATAGAATTGCAGACAGATAAATATATTATTCCATACGAATTTCATCTGCTTCATTCAGATTTCGCAATCCCATGCGATGTATAATAATAGGATTAGATTTCATAAAAACTTTTAATTGTAAATTAGATTACAGCAATTCAGAAGATTGGTTTATACTTAGACCACGAAAATTAACATACTCAATTTATGTTCCAATAACATTCAATTCTGGTAATAACTCAACACTTCTACCAGCAAGATCCCAAGTGGTACGCAAAATAGAACTATCTTCAGCAGAAGATAACATTTTAATTTCCAATCAGGAAATTAAACCGGGCGTTTATGTTGCAAACACTATTGCAACAGCCCAAAGTACTTTTGTCCGATTCTTAAATACCACAGATAAAAGCTAAATAGTAGGCTTTAACAATATAAAATTTGAATCACTTTCGAACTACGATATAGTTCAGAATACCAAAGAGATAAGAAAAGAATCTGTAATTCATAAATTGAGTAAAAATTTCCCAACACTATTCAAAGACAAACTCGAAAAGTTATGCACTGAGTATAGTGATGTGTTCGGACTTGACACCGAACCGATCACAACAAATAATTTTTATAATCAAAAATTAAGACTTAAGGATGATGAACCGGTATATGTGAAAAATTACCGGAGTCCGCATAGCCAAATAGACGGGATCCAGCGACAAGTTGGAAAGTTAATCGAACAGGGTATTGTTGAACCGTCTGTTTCGCCTTATAATAGCCCACTCTTGCTAGTCCCAAAGAAAACACTTTCGGGATCTAAAGAAAATGAAGTAAGTAAGTCGTCTCGCCGACTTGGATATACCATACACCAGTAAAACAAATATTTTAAATTTATAATAACCAATGCATTTTCGTATTTTTAAAAAAATCTGTTTGCATGCTTTTTAGAAGCATATCTTAGTATTTCGCTCACTCAAGCATTCGAGCACCCTAGCGCCCCCACCAGCCAACGGCCAACTCCGGCCATATGGAAAAACGTTTATATGCATAACTTGACTATTTTTATTCCGATTTTGATCAAATTTGGTATTTTGCTTGATATTAGTATCAAATTTAAGTGTGCTAAATTTGATTGCACAAGGTAGAAAATTCGGGAGATAATCGAGTTTTTTCAAATTACGGGGGCGGAGGGGGGCGTGGCAAAATCTTTACACATCAAAACTGTGCGCAATTACTAAGCAAATATTTATACCAACTATGGTGTCTCTAGCTAAAATAGGTTTTGAGAAAATCGGTTTTATTTGATTTGCGGGGGCGGTAGGGGGCGTGGCAAAATTTTTATAAATACAAAATGTGCGCATTTACTAAGCAAATATACATACCAAATTTTGTGTCTCTAGTTGCTATGGTGTTTAAGAAAATCGGTTTTATATCATTTGCGGGGGCGGTAGGGGGCGTGGCAAACATTTGAAACAAACTCGATAAGCGTAAATATGACACGAGTCTACATACCAATTTTGGTGGCTCTAGCTCTTATAGTCTCCGAGATCTAGGTGTTCATACAGACGGACGGACGGACGGACGGACGGACGGACGGACGGACAGACGGACATGGCTAGATCGTCTCGGCTGTTGATGCTGATCAAGAATATATATACTTTATGGGGTCGGAAAAGCTTCCTTCTGCCTGTTACATACATTTTAGCGACTTTAATATACCATTTCACCCTATGGGTGTATGGTATAAAAACTGGCGATTAGTAATTGACTATCGTCAAATAAACAAAAAATTGCTGTCAGATACGTTTCCGCTCCCCAGAATTGATGATATTCTTGATCAATTGGGAAGAGCAAAATATCAAGAGATATAACGTCTTTTTCAACGAGCAATGGCTCATATCGTTTCACACGATTATCCTTCGCTCTAAAAATACCACCTAATTCATTTCAGAGAATGATGACAATAGCATTATCGGGGCTTGAGCCTAGCCAAGCTTTCCTCTATATGGATGATTTAATCGTTATTGGTTGTTCTGAACAACATATGATTAAAAACTTAGTAGATGTTTCTAGACTTTGCAGAAAAAACAATCTAAAACTGCATCCAGAAAAATGCTCATTTTTTATGCATGAGGTGACATTCCTAGGTCACAAATGCACAGACAAAGGAATCTTGCCAGACGACACAAAATTTGACGTCATCAAGAATTATCCAGTCACACATGATGCAGATAGTGCTAGACGTTTCGTTGCATTTTGCAATTACTATAGACGTTTCATAAAAAATTTCGCCGAATATTCCCGGCACATAACAAGATTATGTAAAAAGAATGTTCCATTCCAATGGACAGCAGAATGCGAAAATGCATTCCAATACTTAAAAGAAAAGCTCGTTCAACCTAATCTATTGCAGTACCCAGATTTTAGCAAAGAATTTTGCATAATCACAGATGCAAGCAAACAAGCGTGTGGAGCAGTTTTAACACAAAACTATAACGGACTCCAGCTTCCAGTTTCATATGCATCAAGAGCATTCACTACATGTGAAAGCAACAAAAGTACTACAGAACAAGCGATAGCAGCAATACACTGGGCAATAACATATTTCCGACCATATATATGTGGGATGTGCATTTGCGAAGTGTATCAATCCCACTGTACACGAGAGACGAGACGACGATCAAGAGAGAACGTGAGCGTGTGAGAAAAGACGATCAAGAGGGATGACAAAGGAATGAGAGATGACGACGAGAGAGTTGGTTTTTGCGCGTCAAACAAGACGGACGTGTTTTGAGGTCTTGTGTCAAAGTCGGACACTTAAAGTCGAGCGCCAAAGTCGGGTGCGAAAAGTCAAAGCGTCGTAGACGGACGCCAAAGTTGAGCCGAGCCAAACGTCGATTGTCATTTCACATAGTGTAATCTCTATAAAGTCGTATTTTCATGTAAACCCCCTAGACTATAATTATATCGTTAAATAAAACCCCACATATTTTGGGTGCTCGCCCGGAATAGATTCGAGTAAGAGTAACGCTCATCCGGTTACGAAGAGTTTTCCACACATATTTTGTCGTGATAGAAAGAGTACGGGATACATGAGAACACCCCACATACATTTTTTGTGCGTTCGTGCGGGATAAGAGTGAAAAAAAAGTGATTTTTTTTCTTTAACAATCGTGTCGTATTAAGTCGGTCCTGCTCTGCTAATGGTGAAATTAAAACATTAACTATGTCGTGTCTAAATGATTTAATAAGTGGTACTCTGAAAACGGGTAAAGTAGACAATATCAGAGCATTGCATAAATTTATCTATGAGAGCGAGGGAGATAGAAATAACCGCAAAAGAATTCGAGAATTTTCTGGTTTCGATTACGATGAAGCGAACGCAAAATACGAAGCAAAAGCGGAATATGTACGACGAAATTTGACGAACGGTGATCTTGTTTCGATTTGCAATGTATTGGGAATCAAGTACAGTGTCGACGACCTTGCATTGCATATTTTCTCGAATTTGAAGATGAACAATTTGTTGGCATCACAAGACGAAGACGAATTAGACGACGAAGTAGATGATGAAATAGACGACGAGACAGATAATGAGTCGGTAGCTACAGAGAGGAACGTAGCAACAGAGAATAATTTGAGGAACATACCGCACGAGAGAGCAAGCGAGAACAACAACGATGAGTACAGAAGAATAAACGAAGAGAGAGATAGAATGATGACGCCGCGTTTTGCCATTAGTTTTCGCGACGTGGAAGAGAACATTCGTAATTTTGACGGCACTAACACTATTGCAGTAGAAGTTTGGATTAACGAATTCAATGAGCAAGCAACGTTGATGTGTTGGAACGATTTCCAGAAGTTTCTGTTCGCGAAGAAGGCGTTAAAAGGTATCGCGAAACTGTTTGTCTTGAGTGAGAGAGGAATAAATTCATGGAACTCTCTCGAAAAAGCACTTTTGAGTGAATTCAAATCGTGCGTGAGTAGTAAAGACATACATGAGCAACTGATGAAAATGAAGCGTAAAAACAATGAGTGCGTTTATGAGTATTTTTACAGAATGAAAGATGTAGCTTCACGTGGACAAATTAAAGACGATTCATTAATAGAATATTTAATTGACGGCATTGATGAAAAAAGTGAAAATAAGTCGATTTTATATGGTGCGAAAAATTTGATTGAGTTTAAAGAGAAATTAAAGCAGTATAAAATAATGAGTGAAAAAGAAAGTAAGAAAGGCAATGGTAAATACAAAAACGATGAGAACAGTGCAAGAGTGAAAAACAAAATGATGAAAACTAATAATAAAGACGACGTTGTGTGTTACAACTGTGGCGATAAAGGACATTACTCAAAAGATTGTGATGATAAAGGGAAAGGTAGAAAGTGCTACAAATGTAATGAATTTGGTCATATAGCTAAAAATTGTAATAAACGAGAAATGAACGGTAAATTTGAACCAAACACAAGAAGTTTAACGTCGAAAGAAGAAATAACCTGTAAAGTTATTAAAATTGACAATATTGAGTGTAAAGCATTGTTCGACACCGGAAGTAAATTTTGTATAATTCGCGAAGATTTGTATAAACGTTTGAAACAACCCGAGTTGAGTAGCTTTGACGGGTTTCTAATTGGATTTGGTGGCGGAGAATCAAATAAGATAAAACCAATTGGACACTTTGTGAATTCCATTTTGATTGACGACCAATCGTTCGTGTTAGATTTTCATGTAGTTCCGATTAGATTGTTAGATGTCGAAATGATCATAGGCGAGGAATTATGTTTGCAAGCTGACATTATTTTTAGCCGAAATGGTGTAAGAGTAGAAAAGTTCGAAAAAGAAAGTGATGAAATAAAAATTCTAAAAATTGATGTCGCGAATAATAAAGATGAACTTAATATAGACGAATGTGCAAGCACAAGTGCTAAAAAAGAGGTATTCGATTTGATATCTAATTATCAACCGGTAGCAACAAAGACAACAAATGTAGAAATGCGAATAATTTTAAACGATGACACTCCCATATTTGCGCGACCCCGTAGACTTGCATTTAAAGAGGCAGAGTTCGTGAACGAGAAAGTCGAAGAATGGTTGGCTGAAGGTATAATTGAAGAGTCAACGTCCGAATACACAAGTCCGGTGGTACTTGTGAAGAAGCATGACGATTCCTACCGGCTATGTGTCGATTTCCGTAAAATAAACAAGGTATGTGTGCGTGACCATTATCCATTGCCGCTCATCGAGGATCAGTTGGACCGTTTGCAAGACGCTACGATTTTTAGTACCATTGATTTGAAGAACGGATTCTTTCATGTGGCAGTTGCAGAATCTAGTCGAAAGTATACGTCGTTTGTGACCCACTGTGGTCAGTACCAATTCAAGAGGGTTCCGTTTGGATTTACTAATTCACCTGGAGTATTCCAAAGACATGTAAATGCAATATTTCGGCATTTATCCAAGAGAGGCATTGCGCTGCCTTACGTTGACGATGTTATCATCTTGGCCAGAGATGAAGAGGAAGCTGTTAAGAATCTAAAAGAGGTAATCGTAACCTGCGAAGAGTATGGATTAGAGTTAAACCTGAAGAAGTGTCATTTTTTAAAGAAAAGAATACAATTTTTGGGGCACATTGTCGAGAATAAGAAGATATATCCATCTACAGATAAAATTGAGGCTGTTGCAAAGTTTAAAATGCCTCAAACCGTAAAGCAAGTTCAAAGTTTCTTAGGTTTGACAGGTTATTTTAGAAAGTTTATTCCAAACTATGCGTGTATAGCGAAGCCTCTGACCGAATTGACCAAGAATGCACAAAAATTTGTCTGTGGCCCTGAAGAAGAAAATGCAGTTCAGATCTTGAAGAAGTTACTAACGGAAAATCCAGTCTTAAGTATCTACAACCAGTCGTACCAATCTGAAGTCCATACTGATGCATCCATTGAAGGTTTTGGAGCAGTTTTACTACAAAGATGTCCAGACGACGGTGAACTCCATCCCGTATACTACATGAGTCGAAAAACCACAGACGCACAGCGAAAGTATAGCAGCTACGAATTAGAGATTCTCGCAGTCATAACAGCGTTAGAAAAGTTTAGAGTTTATCTTTTGGGCATGCATTTTAAGCTAATCACGGATTGCGACGCATTTACAAAGACGCTGGAGAAGAAGAGCCTTTGTACCAGGGTAGCTCGTTGGGTGCTTTTTCTTCAAGAATACGATTTTGACGTTTTACACCGTTCGGGTACCCGTATGAGACATGTCGACGCCCTCAGCAGATATCCAATTATGCAAATTAACGACTATGGAATCAGCGTTGGCATAAAGAAGGCACAGTCACAAGATGAGAAAATAAGAGCCATTATAGAAGTTCTGAAAGACAATTCGAAAACTTATGATGATTATTTTCTGAAAGCCGATATCCTGTACAAATTAGTCAATGACGTTGATTTAATTGTTGTCCCAAACGCGATGCAGAAGCAGATTATTGGTCAGGCACATAACAGAGGACATTTCGGGGCAAAGAAGACGAAAGACTTGATTTGCAGAGAATACTTTATACCGCATCTCGAGGAAAAAATCCAAAAATATATCGAATGCTGTATTCCTTGTATTATCAGTAGCCGTAAAGTTGGCAAGCAAGAAGGCTTGTTGCATCCGCTTCAGAAAGATGATATTCCACTTTTAACTTACCATATTGATTTTCTAGGTCCTCTCGAGTCTACTCACAAAGACTATAAGCATATTCTGGCAGTCATAGATGCATTTACGAAGTTCTGCTGGTTATACCCAACCAAATCGACGACTAGCAATGAAGTTATTACGAAGCTGACGATTCAAAGCACGATTTTTGGCAACCCTACGTTTATTATCTCGGATCGGGGTTCCGCCTTTACATCCCAAGATTTTCTGAAGTACTGCGACAACGAGGGTATCAAACACGTTAAGACGAATACAGCACTTCCGAGAGTAAACGGCCAAGTGGAACGTTTAAATGCGATCATCATTCCTGTTCTGTCGAAGTTGAGCGTTGATGATCCGACGAAGTGGTATCGACATGTTAGCAAAGTTCAGCAGGCTATCAATTCGACGTACACCAGAAGTATTGGCACTTCTCCATTTGAGTTACTAACTGGTGTAAAGATGAGGACCAACGATGACCATAAACTGAGAGATCTTATCGACCAAGAGACGAAGGCAATATTTACAGACGAAAGAAGCGAGCTCCGTGCCAAGGCGAAGGCACACATCTCCAAGATCCAAGACGAAAACAAGAAGTACTACAACCTACGTCGTAAGCAAGCTCGGTCTTATAGTGTTGACGACCTGGTTGCAATTAAGAGGACGCAATTTGGCAGTGGTCTCAAACTAAAACCAAAATATTTTGGACCCTACCAAGTTAAGAAGGTGAAGCACAACAACGCATACGATGTCGAAAAAGCAGGAAAGTGCGAAGGGCCTAAAGTGACGTCCACATGTGCAGAGTACATGAAGCCCTGGAGCCCAAACCGAGACGATGAAGAAGATGACCCAGCATTCGGGTCGAATGCGTAATCAGAATGGCCGAATGTGGGATGTGCATTTGCGAAGTGTATCAATCCCACTGTACACGAGAGACGAGACGACGATCAAGAGAGAACGTGAGCGTGTGAGAAAAGACGATCAAGAGGGATGACAAAGGAATGAGAGATGACGACGAGAGAGTTGGTTTTTGCGCGTCAAACAAGACGGACGTGTTTTGAGGTCTTGTGTCAAAGTCGGACACTTAAAGTCGAGCGCCAAAGTCGGGTGCGAAAAGTCAAAGCGTCGTAGACGGACGCCAAAGTTGAGCCGAGCCAAACGTCGATTGTCATTTCACATAGTGTAATCTCTATAAAGTCGTATTTTCATGTAAACCCCCTAGACTATAATTATATCGTTAAATAAAACCCCACATATATATGGAAAACATTTCACAGTGCGAACAGACCATAGGTCATTAACATATTTATTCTCCATGGTCAACCCGAGTTCAAAACTACCACGCATGCGGCTAGAATTGGAAGAGTATGACTTTACAGTAGAGTATTTGAGAGGTAAAGATAATTTTGTGGCAGACGCCTTATCGGGGATAACTATATCCGAATTAAAAGACATGAACACAAATGTCCTGAAACGAGTTTAGGACTTACAACGTCCACTTTTGCCGATGACACGGCAATCCTTAGCAGATCCAAATGCCCAATACAAGCCTCTGCAAAACTAGAGGAACACCTTAAGGTGGTAGAGGAATGGCTAGCAACCTGGCGTATCCGGGTCAACGAGCAGAAATGCAAACATGTTACATTTACGCTTAACAGAAGAAACTGTCCAGCTCTAATGCTAAACAACGTACCAGTTCCTCAAGCCGTGGATGTCACTTACCTTGGCATCCACCTAGACAGAAGACTAACTTGGCGCAAGCACATCGAAGCAAAAAAGTCACAGCTTAAACTGAAAGCGAGTAGCCTACATTGGATCATCAATGCTCGGTCCCCTCTACGTCTGGAGTATAAAGTCCTCCTATACAACTCCGTACTGAAACCCATCTGGACTTACGGAGCCGTACTATGGGGAAATGCAAGTACCAGCAATGTCGATATTATACAAAGAGCGCAGTCGAAGATTTTAAGATCAATCACGGGGGCCCCGTGGTATATACGAAACGACAACATTCAAAATGATCTAAATATACCTAGCGTAAAATCTGAAATAGGTACTCAACAACTAAAGTATTCTGCGAAACTGGATGCACACCCAAATGTTCTTGCCAATTCCCTTACGCGAACTAATAATAAAACTCGTCTTAAAAGAAATGACAGACCAACCCAATAACAAGTGATTAGGGCCGCCTGCAATATCCCCAGGATTTATCTTAAGTACTAGTCTAAGAAAAATATCTCAAACTTGTTGTTAGGCTCTAATTTAAGAGTAGATTCAACAAATATATATTAAACGTTAAAAAAAAAAAAAAAAAAAAAAAAATTTCCTGAAAGTCACTACCAGGCAACAAAGTAGACAGAAAAACTGCGCAGTTAATAAAGAAGAACTTTTGCCAAGGCAAAGACTTCAAGATGCTTCTAAACCCAACGTATACGAAGTCATCAATAATGACGAGGTACGGAAGGTAGTGACCTTGCGAATAACAGAATCTAAATGTTCATTGAAACATGGAAAGAAAGTTATAGCAAGGATTGATGTTAGCGATTTGTTCACCAATGGAATTCTCGACTTAGGTCAATTCTTCCAAAGGCTTGAAATGCAAGCCGGTATACTTGAAATCAGCCAACTAAAAGTGGCACCGCGCGAAAAGATCTTTGAAATTATTTCAATAGATTCTTTTAAAAATATGGGCAATACTATATTGAAAACATTAAGAGTAGAGCTACTCCAGCCGGTGACCCTAATAGAAAACGAAAAAGAAGCAATACTGTCTACATACCATGATGATCCAATTCAAGGAGGAAAAATATGGGACGTCATATCAAAGAGTACATAAGGAGATGTCATAAATGCCAGGTGTCAAAAACGATGACGCATACGAAGATCCCCATGATAATAACAGAAACACCAGCGAAGGCTTTTGATAAAGTTATAGTGGACACAATAGGTCCGCTACCAAAATCGGATAATGAAAATGAGTATATTGTCACAATGATATGCGATCTGACAAAATACTTAATAGCCATTCCAGTTGCATCTAAGAGTGCAAGTAATGTTGCTAAAGCTACAGTACGGTCCAATGAAAACACTCATTACGGACATGGGAACTGAGTATAAAAATCAGATTATAACAGATATATGCAAGTACATGAAGATTAAAAATCTAACATCTACAGCATACCACCACCAGACTTTAGGGACAATAGAACGAAGTCATAGAACATTCAATGAATATATTCGTTCATACATATCAGCAGATAAGTCCGATTGGGATGCTTGTATACAATATTTCACTTATTGTTACAACACAACCCGAGGGTGTGCATGAATATTGTCCATACGAACTAGTATTTGGTAGACCACCAAATCAGTTCATAGATTTTAACAAAATAGATAGAATAGATCCAATATACAATTTAGATGACTACTCTAAGGAAATAAAATTTAGAATAGAAATAGCATATAAAAGAGCTAGGATAATGTTAGAAAACCATAAGTTAAAGAATAAGAAATACTACAACAAAAATACTTCAAATTTTGATTTAAAAATAGGAGATAAAGTTTTGTTAAGAAAAAAAATAGGTCATAAACTAGATGCTAAATATATAGGGCCTTATAAGGTAGTGAGTATAGAAGAAAATGATAATATATTAATAGCAGATGATAAGAATAAGAACCATAAAGTTCATAAAAACAGATTAAAACCATTTATAAAATAAAATAGGAACGATCAACCGTAAAAATAATAACGAATAAAAAAAAAAAAAAAAAAAAATTTATAATGCTCATGATACTTAAGTAATAAAAAAAAAAATTTTTTTTATGGATTCAACTACTATAATTAAATCATCTAAAATATATACATACAATTTAACAGTATGTCAAAAAAAAAAAAAAAAAACAAATAGAGAAAATTTGTCTCTCCAGACACGAACTACAAAAAAAAAACAATTTTTCTAATATACTCCAATATCTTACATTTATTTTATCTTTACACAATTACAAAATAATTATTAATAACTCCATAATATTACGTTATTCTCTAAAAAGGAGAGGTGTAGTATATTCATACAAATAATCATTCAATGCAATGAGCTCAACTTGTAACACTTTGTTGCAAGTATAAACAATTAAACATATACGCATTAAAATACAATTGTGCACTTGAATATGTTTATATGTATACATTGATGTATGCACATAAACATATTCACATAAATATGCAATTAAGCATATGCATTTGTATATGCACATACATATATTCACATAAGCACTGTATGCACAAGCGTAATATGAGCTAGAGCCAGGCCAGCGTGTGACCCCTGACCAAGCACTTTGATGCATGCGCTCCAACAATATGTACATATGTAAGTACTGACACTCTCCCTCTCTTTTGCAGCTGTCGCATAAGTCGCAGCATAAGAATATATATATGTAAACTTAGCTTAAGCAAAAGAATAATTTGGAATAAAGAATCAATCTAAAAACTACAATCAACTGACACTGACGTGTCCGCCTTCAATATTTCAAATCTAATAGAACCCGGTCCTTGCCACCTTTTTACAGTTTCCGAACATATAAAGTTTTTTCCTTTTTTCCTCAACTGTGTCGCGATTCACAAGCTGGCTGACGGAGCTGATGAAGTAATCACGGACTAAGAGCATTAGAGTGTGAGAATTGAGATCCCTGGTTAATTCATGTGCTACTGGCAAAGGTGAACAACAACACTCGGCAAGCATGGGCAGAGCGCAGTGAATCTGAGGATTACGTAACGATCGACAGTTTTATAAAATTTCTGCTCTCCCGAGGTGATACATTGGAATCGAGCCAATTTTCACGAGCGAATCACAGCCGACGAATAGCTACTACTCATCACGTCAACACGGAAACCAAGCCATTGATCGTGCCATGCACCCTGTGCCAGCACGCTCATCCACTATCAAGATGTGAACAATTTAGAGCACTTGATGCAGTTGCACGACATTCAGACGTGAGAGGTGCCAACTTGTGCTTCAATTGTTTAAGCCCAAACCATAGTATTGCAACCTGTCCTTCAAAGAATACATGTCGAGTATGTCAGAGAAAGCATAACACCCCAATTCATGCAGCGCAGCAGACGACTGGCCGTGAATTCAGAAATAGCGCGGTGCGAGTTCATCAGCCTGAGAGCCCAGGATCTAACGATGAATACCCGGCTATTTTAGTCATCAAGTTCAAACTTCACGAGGTCATCAAATAGCAGTTCCAAAGCACAGCAAGAAAGTTTCTCGTCACACTCGGAGAATATTCCGTATGCAGATTCGCAAACGCTTTTGGCCACCATTCTTAGATCAGTGAAAGACGCCCGGGGCAAGACATTCATTGTCATTTTTGGATCAGATCAGCTCTGGAAATTCTGTACTGAAGAGCAAAGATCATTTGGTAACAACGTTCCCATCGCACTAAATACAATTTTTGGTTGGACTTTTGAAAGGTCCATATAGTACATTCAGTGAAAACCAACCACTGACAATCACTCATCACGTTCACCTGGACCTCGATTCGCAGGTGCGCAGGTGGAGATAGATAGCATTCTATCGAAAACATGGACATTGGAGATATTTGATCCGATTGAGCAACACTTTGTGACCACTCACACCCGTTCCCAATCTGGCACGTATGTAGTAGAATACCCATTAAAAGCACCAATGCCACCAATTGGCGAAACCCTTCCACCATTGCCATCAATTGGCGAAACCCTTCAACACGCTATTAGCCTGTTGCAGTCTCTAGAACGCAAGTTTAGTCCCAATGGAGAGAGTATATCGCTTTCATGGACGAGTACCTGAAGAGAGGTCATATGGAATTACTTAACACACCAGATCGACAACCAGCCCGACGGTTGTTTCTATCTGCCGCATCACGCCGTCTTGAAACCGGAAAGCACCACCACTAAATACTGAGTGGTGTTTGATGGTTCTGGAAAAGATAGTAGCGGAGTGTCACTCAATGAGCGTCTTCACATTGGGCCTCCCATTCAACGAGATCTATTTGGTGTATGCCTTCGATTCAGACAATATTGCTATGTTAGCTGTTCGGATATAGAAAAGATATTCCGCAAAATAGAGGTTGCTCCTCATCATACCAAATATCAACGGATCATCTGGCGCAGTTCCAAAATGGACCCCAGCAGCATTATGTCACCTACGGATTGGCGCCTTCACCCTTCTTGGCTGTACGGTTTGGTTTTGAAACAATTGGCCAAAGACTATGAAGCGAAATATCCACTAGATGCGCGAGTCTTAGCGCGCGGTGCGTATGTGGATGACATTCCAGCTGGATGCAATTCAGTTAGCGAATTATAAGATCAACTGATTTCTTTACTAGATGAAGGAAATTTTAAGTTGAGAAAATGGAGTTGGAATACCTGGAGTTTCTTGAAGTCGATACCAAATAGAGATTGTTTACTTGGACATGCGTCGATCGAGGACAACGTTAAAATTTTGGGCATTTCTTGGAATCCTGGTCGAGATGAGTTATTGGTTAATACACCGATGATTGCAACCAAACCTGCTTCTAGCAAACGGGCGCTATTATCGGATCTGTCAAATGTCTTCGACCCACTAGGTTTTGTTGCGCCTACCACTGTGTTGTGAAAGCTAATATTCCAAGAATGCTGGTTCAGCGCTATTATCTAGGATGACCCAATACCGGAAACGCTTCGAAGGCAATGGAAAGCAATCGTAAAGGAATTACACCTGCTATCTCACTGCCGAATTTCACTATACATAGCCGCTTCATCGCCGCACATTGACATTTGTGGGTTCGCGGATGCATCCACTCAAGTCTATGGCGCTGTCATCTATAGTCGCGTTCTTACAACAAATGGTTACCAGACTCGATTGGTGGCTGCCAAAACCCGAGTAGCACCGCTTAAGCATATGGTGGAACGGACCCTCATGGATTACCAAACCACAATCGGAATGGCCACTATCTGAACCACAAGGTCAAAGCTTTCCTGACATGGCGACTGAGGAACGACGCTTGGGCCTCTGCTCGGATAGCGCTGTAAAAATACTTTTTTTCATGATCGCGTTTGGCAAAAATTATATATGCAATCGATAGGAAATATTTTTTGAATTAAATAGGTAGAACGAAAAATCGGTATTACCCTTTTTGTATTAATTAGGTAAAAACTTAATATTTAAATCCAATCCAATTAGGTAAACGGAAATAAAAACGACCAACCCACAAATAGGACAAACTTTTCATCAACTTAAATAACATTTACCTGTCTTGTCAGTTTTTCCAAAGTAGGTAATTAGCAATTTAATATTGTAGAAAGGCATATATATATAAATAGGTAGTATTTGCAAAACAGCATTACGCAATGTTATCATTTAAATAAAAAAAAGCTGTTATACCTGCAGCGCATTTTTTTAGGCGAGGTTGCCTTAGTTTTATGGCTTACGCATCGGTGTCGCAGGTCTCCGCATATTGGGACCATATACATCTGGAAGGTAAATATTTCACCTACCTAGTGTATGTAGTGATACTAGGTGATACTTGTTAGTTGTATTCCACCAAAGTTAAAACAATGCCAATATTTAGTACATTTTTTAAACGCTTCTAGTTCAATAACTATTTAAGTAATTATTAAAATTTGCTATTAATAAAGAACATACTTTTCAGATAAATCCAAAAATCCAAGATCGATTGTTGAAATCGCCCAATATTCAGTTTTAAAGTTGCGATTTTTTTTAAAAATTATCATTTTTTCCTTTTCACTAAAAATGTCTCAACTTTGGGCACCTCTAGCACCCATGAATCTCAACCGATTTCAAAAATTTTTTGGATTCATAATCTCTGATGTATTCCCTATCAATTGCATATATCATTTTTGCCAAACGCGATCATGAAAAAACTGATTTTTGCAACGCTATCCGAGCCCAACTGTGCGTCGCCAACTTTCTCATCTGAGGAAGATAATCGTGAAATGACTCCTGTTGTGCTTTTTCCGATTATGTGGATTTGTGTCGATTACGGCGCTGCATTTGCTTTATTGACCAAATTCATACTCCAGCATCATCCGTAGCTCCGAATACTGGCATACCAGTATCCCCTTCAGAAACAATTTTGCTGTCTTGGTCATACTTGCAAAAATACACCAGCTTAATTTTTAGGCCATATGCCTTAGCACTTGATCTAAAATTCTTAAACCAATGTTTGACCGGAATTGCCTCGCCATCAAACTTAGTGATGATTTTCTCAACGCTTTCGGCTGCGGTTGTGCCGCTATTTCTATTTTGCTCGTCAAATCCAACTTTAAAAGCGACCATCTGCACCAGTTCCTGAAGAATTTTGGTATTATCAGCAATGACCGTAATTCCACAAACAAATTTCAATCTTCTAGCAATCTTATTTCATTTGTATTTAATTGTTGAGATACATTGTGATTAACACATACTGTAGCATGTCATCTGGCTCTACTATTTATAATCGATTTGTCTACTACTAAACTCTGATGTTATTGATCTTAAGCTTACTGCTGTTCCTTCGTTCCTTCTTTTAGGTTAATTCGCGTTTGTCAGTCATGGGTCTTTGTTGCGAGCTCAGTCCTCTATTAAATCTAATATGTTAGACCGTGTATCATCATTTAAAGATTTAGTCCCAATTTTGGACACAAAATTTTCGTTTAATATTCATATATCATCAATTGTCAAAGGAGCATGTAGTCTTGGCTTCATAAAACTTTGGGCCAAAAAATCTGATGACCCCTACGTAACAAAGGTTTTATACACTTCGTTAGTTTACCCAACTCTTGAAAATTGCTTGGCAATTTGGAACGCTCAAAATGATGTAACCAGCGTAGTATTTAATCGTTGATTCCTCAATTTCGTGTTCCGCGATCTTAACTGGGATTCGAACCTTTGCCTAGCTTCTTATTCGGACAGACTTCTTCTTATTAATCTTCCTTTACTTTACTACGTAGGCTCGTATTTGGCATTCATTTTCTCCATTAACCAATCAACGGTGAAGTCATATCTACTAATTTAATTGATACTCTATATTTTTTGGTTTCCTCACGTCGCACAGTGGGGCCTTTTGGCATTTTACCACCAAATTTGGTACGCAGCCTCGTGTAGTATGTTAATATATAAATTAAGATGTTGGGCCCGTTCATTGGTTCCCGTTGGGGTTAGCCGTTGACGGAATCCAACTCAAATGGATGAATTAAGTAGATTAGGGCGAGATACGGAGAAGTATCCAAATCACTGTCCTTATGGCTCAGCAATATATTAAAGATTATAAAATGTAATTACGACCAAGTGCCGGAGTAATGTGTCTTTATTATTTAAACGATTGTACAAAACTATATATATTGAAGGAAAGAAACGAAAACTAAACCTAAAAACATAAATGGGAATATGAATCTGAAGCTAAAAACACAAGTAGTAAATATGCAAGGTCATGCTATGAGCTCTTGGTCACACGCTGCACAGAATATTCTAAAGTTTAGTGCAGTTCGCTAGATTGTTAGTTAACTTCTTCCCTCCTATGTTCATTGGCTCCAGGTGACTGGGCTGCTTACGGCACATTGCTGATTGCTCTGAGTGTAGTGCGGGAGAACATGTTTCATGGTTAGCCAGTTTGCAGAATGTTAAGTGATTGTTTGTAACGTATTCGGTGACCGCCGTCACTCCGTCATCGCATTCCGCTACTACGTCTTCGTGTATCTGTAGTAAGGTGTCGACATGTGCCACGGGGAATATTATGGCCTTCTTACATAAAAGTTTAATTCTAGGGTATTCTATAAGTATGTGGATGGTGCTATCGGTCTGAAATATTTTAATGTTGAACACTCCCATTAAACTGACTATGGAGACTGTTGTGAACTGTTCGGTAAAAATAGATTTTAAGTCTCCTTGATCGAAAAAAGCTGGGTTTATTATATTTGATTTGGCAAGCGTGATAGTAAGCATAATGTCTCGAAATTCTGTAATTGGCATTCTTTTTCTTGCTGGTAACGTTTCGTATAAGTGTGCGATGTTGGTAATTTCACCATTTCTGTATTGTATTATTTTGTTAACTGTTTCTGTAAGTAAATTAATTGCATTTAATTATTATTTGTCTATGGTTAGAATGAATTAGCTGTGCTTCTGTTATTGTGATTCATCAGTGCTGTTCCAAAAAAACCTAGACTAGCTATCCTGTGGTGTATCATTAACGTGGACAAAAGATTTTGGACATATTTTATTTCTATTTCTATAAGTTTTCGCATGTGCGTCATGGGGAATAATTCGGCCAGTTTTACAGTATCGTCTATGATTTTCGTGATTTTGTAATTTGCATTGAAATAGTCGGTAATGCGTTCCCTGTTGCGGTTAGGACTGACAGAATCACCGTTATCAATCTGTGGGGAATGTGAACAGGGACTATAGTAACTGTGTCATTTGTTGTAACGTTTATAAAAACTTGATCGAATTTACTTCAAATGTCTTTATGGACCACCCTCTCCTTAATAAGTACAGAATAATAGTATAATAGGATAAGAGCAACGTTCCCAAGTCTGCTTGCACCTTCACCTACGTCGAATACTCTATTTTGCCTATCTGCATTGCATCTTTTGAGTTGATTTTGCTGGGCTTCTTTTATCCTGTCTTTAATTTTTTGTCGCACACCAATAATGTCTACTGATTTCTCTTCTGCAACTCAATGGATTGATTTATTTTATTGTGTTGCTGCTCCTATTATAATAGGATAAGAGCAATAATAATTATTATTTGCGTTGTATCATTTAGTTGTTTATCATCTGGCTATCTCTAGCAATGTACTGTGGAAACGTTACACTTGTCCATTCAAGCAGCTATGTCATGGAGGTGCGTTAACTATGGCTATTTCGAATTGGTTTTTCAACATTGAAATAATCGTTTTTGAATTGAACGATGCTTCGTTGTGACAATAAATTGTCTTTATTTTTGGAAAATTATTGACTAACTGTAATATGCGGATGGTAATATCCGTTATTGTTCGCACTAATAAGGGTTGTACAACAGCGAATTTGGAAAACTTGTCCCGTGTTTTCGCTGGGATAAGACGCTATGGGCGTTACCCCAAGTCCTTGTTTTTTGTGGGACGGTCGTACTTAACAGTAGTGCACACCTTGCAATTTAAGACAATTTCATTAGTTAGTTTCCCCATTTTGGGAAGTAGTACTCACGAAGTATTTGTTTCACATTTTCTTGCGCCGCTCTATTTAAGACGATATGTTCGTTTCCTCAATATCTTTTTTTTTTTGGGTGACGGTCGTACTTAGGATCACACCTTGCAATTTAAGACAATTTCATTAGGTTGTTTGGCCATTCTTGGGAAGTAGTACCCACGAAGTATTTGTTTCACATTTTCTTGCGCCGCTCTATGTGCGCGATTATGTTAGTTACTAACTATTTGACTTTGTTCGTCATTATTGGTTATATCGGTTACCATATTCTTGCAGTCGCACTAATTCATGTTGAAAGGCGGATAATGTAGGAAGGTCGCAATGCAATACGTTTACAACGTCACCGTTTTATGGATTCAAGGAGATCGTTCATATCTGTGAATTGTAGCACATGGCGAGTTTTGCTACCGAATAGTTAAGATGCAAGTTGTAGCGTGCTTCTTCTAGGATTATTTGGTTCCTAAACAGATTAACAGGCTTGTCCGTTGTTTCGATTAGTAGGTCACGGAGAGCTCACTGTGGATGGTAGCAGCGCATGATAGTGTTTCATCTTTCAGGGTATTAATAATAAGTTATAATTTTCCATGAGCCCACACGATTGCCAACAAATTCCTTTCATTAGTGGCGTAAAGTGACTCACTTTGCTTTAATATTCGGAGATCATAACTATCAGCCTCCTTCCTTGAGACAGCACTGCTCCAATACTGTGGACAGAAGCATCGGTTTTGAGGTCGAATTGTTTTTTAAATTCTGGGTACATGAGTATGACATCCTCTGATGCCAAAATGTTTCTTAAGCGGTCAAAGGCGAGGCGTTGCGTCGCTTGCTTACATTTCGATTTTCGCCTTTCAGCATGTCGGTTAAGGGTCTCGCGATTAATGCAAAATACTTAATAAATACCCTGTAATAACAAGCAAAGCCCAAAAACGATCTTAGTGCATGATGGCCCCTTTGGCTCGGGATATTGCAGAATTGCTTCGACCTTTTCGGGATCAATTTTTTTCCGTCACTGATGATAAAACCCAAATATTCGACACTTTCTATACAAAATTTGGTCTTTTCTTTCGACATTCTTGTGTTGGCGTCGCAAAACAGTTGGAGCACACATATTAGCACGTCATCTACCTAGGCGTAGCATATTTTCCCGATTTGTTTCCTTAGAACATCATCGGTTGATCTCTGAAAGATGCTTTCTGCATTTTTCAAACCAATTGGTAAGCGACAGAATACGTATTTTCCGCCATTTACTGAGAACGCCGTTTTCGTTGGAATTGGGCACACGTGGTCATTGGTACGTTTGTTTAACTTTCGAAAGTCAATGACGAATCGTGTGTTCTGCAAATCTTCGTTCCCTGACCACTTTTGAATTTCAGCCAGCCTGTTCGAAACGAACGTAGCCAGTGTCGATGGCTGTGACTGTATCCAATGTGGAGTTATTTCCAAATCCGACCAAAGGAATGCACTGTAATGACCGGGTTCCTTTTTGATTGAATAATTCAGAAACAAACACGTCAGTGCCGTTTGGTGGTAGAATTCAGATTGATTCTTATTCCAAAAATATTCTTTTGGTTTTTGTTTCTTTTTGTTTTTTTTTAACATTTATACTTTACATTATTAACTTTCGCCTTAGACTCGCGATTTCATCATTTCATATACATATGTATATAAAAAATGAACAAAAATGATTCTTCAGTAACAAACATTTTACAACTTACAAAAAAAATCCGCATTTCTCGGAAACCATATTAATACATAGTTTCAAATAAAGTTTTTTTAATAAAAAATATCAAAGAAGCTAACATCGGCTGTGCCGAAGTTTATATACCCTTGCAGTCAATGGCCATAATATTTTTACATGTTCCAAACTCTTTTGCTGTATCTCAATTCATTAATGCACAGAACCTTTCAAATATCATTTCAATTTCTTCTTCTTCTTCCCCATCCCCTTTTACACGCATGCCGCGATTCGCACGCATACACATATAGTTTATGTAGCGTTGCGTCTGTATGTGTGCATACGTGTGCTCTGTTGATTTGATGATGACGTAGTAGGCAGCTAGCCGAACCGATTTATATCGGCTGTAGCTTGTGTTCTATATATCCGATCAAATTCAAATTTTGGGATCTGAGATTTTATATATAATACTATCATATTGGTAAATCATGGCGATACTCCAATTTTTGCAATTTTTGCAATTTTTGCAAAAATGTTTCCTCCAGAGCTATATGATATAGTGGTCCGATTCTCCCAATTTTCATATTTTATTTTTCCCAGGTAATAAAAAGCCCCCAAAAAAAATTTCATCCCGATAGCTCTTAAGATGGCTGAGTAAAACGCATACGCACAGACGGACGGACAGACGGTCAGACGGACAGACGGTCAGACGGACATGGCTATATCAACTCAGCTTCTCATGCTGATCAAGAATATATATACTTTATATGGTCGGAAACGTCTCCTTCTGTGCGTTACAAACATCTGACCAATTTTATAATACCCTCTGCAAGGGTATAAAAATAAAGAACGGTTCTTGTACACAAATTTCAGCGATTGAGTCTTGCTCGGTGTTCTTATTTTTTATTTTACTTCTAACTGGAGGCGGGCACACAAGTAATCGGTTGATAATAATGATTGGCTATATATTTGATTTGATGGGTGGCGGAAGAAGTGACGGAACGGGACAGGACGACAGTAACGACGATATAGCACATAGAAGTTGAAGTAGTTGAAGAGGGGAAGAGATGCTGTTCTACATTGGAAAAATACAACCAAACACACACACAGTGTGTTTATATTGTGTATATTGTTTCTTTATGTGTGTGTGTTTTTTTTAATTCTTTTATTTATAACATAATCACAATTATAATATACAATGTTAATTAATCGGACTGCAGACATAATAAGAAACTGTTCCCAGGGGGAATTGTTTCGCAAAAACGTGTTGCTAGCATGCCTATCCGTTTCTTGCGCGTTCCTCTCGTCTGAGGACTTGTCAGACCACACCCGCAAAGCCGCATACTGCGTCCCAGATCGCCGATTCGGCCATCATCGCTGTGACCAAGTTGTCAGGTGTAAGGGCAGTGTTGATCAGGTCAGCCACCCTTTGTCGCTCATTATTGAGCCTGACACATTCAAATAGAATATGTCTTGCGTCTTCGACTTTGCTGCTACCACAGACCAAGCAAAAGGGTACGTGCTCATGTCCAAACCGGTGAAGATAAGATCTACAGCATCCGTGATCTGATAGCAGCTGTGTGAGTTGGAAGGAGACTTGCCCATGTTTTCTCTCCATCCACTCCTTTACGTTTGGGATGAGAAGTTGCGTCTACCTTCCCTTGCTAGAGGCATCCCAGCGTCTTTGCCAAGTCACAAGACTCCGAATTCTCGCCTCAGAGCTGGCCTCTTTTTTGGGTGTGCCGCGGCTGACAGCTACGGCGATCGCCTTGGCTTCATCGGCAAGTAGGTCGATTGGGATCATAACCGCAATTACCAGAGCAGCGTCCTCCGAAACAGCCCTGAAAGCGCCGCAAACTCGAAGTGCGCATAGACGATATGTGGCTTTAATGCCTCTGCTATATGACCGGACGTGAATCGCTTGTGACCATACTTGCGCTGAATACAAAATTACTGACGTTAAAACACTCACTAGCAGCAGCCTGCGCTCCTGTTTCGGGCCTCTGGTATTTATCATGATTCGTGACAAGGCCTGCCCAGTACCCGCCGCCTTGGTATGTACGTGATTCAAGTGTTCCCGAAAGCATAGACGAATGCCTATCCATACGCCCACGTAACGTATAGCCCGCTTTGAGACGATCGCAGATCCCTCCACTACTATCCTGGCAACTTCCACTGTCTTCCTGCTACTAATAAGCACCGCCTCCGTGGCTTGCAAGTATTCCGGCGCTTCCAGCCTGCACACCGAGCGCAGGATGCAGCCCCAGTCCGCTGTATTGAAGGCGTACTTAACGTCTATTGTGACGACTAGGCAGTATTTTTGGAGCCGCCCTTCCACCGGGAGCCCTCGATTGCGTTTGCAGCAATATTTACGACTTTGCTAATTGCATCTAACGTCGACCTTGCCTTCCGAAAGCCGAATTGGTTTTCCGAGAGGCCATTGCTCCTGCTGATCAAGTCGTTTAACCTCATGTTGATTAGTCCTTCCAGAACTTTGCCGACTTTGTCTATTAGGTATATCGGTCTGTAGGAGGATGCTACGTCAGGTGGCTGCCCCGGCTTTGGTAGCAACACCAGTTTTTGAATCTTCCACTGCGAAGGAAAAACTCCCTCCAGTAAGCATTTATTGAAAGATTCAACAAATGCTTCTGGGCGAAGCGTCATAGCCAGTTTGACGGCGCGATTCGGGAATAAGTCCGGGCCTGGAGCCTTACCGGGCTTAAGTGATCTGGCTGCGGCTGTGGAGACTGCGTCGATGATAAAACCCCTTGCACGTGCGATGGGCGATGTGCTGAAAAGGTTCCATCGGCTTGAAAAGAGAGCGTCGACTATTTTTCTGATTTCTGCAGCATCTGTTGGCGCAGATTGCCGGTTTGCATGGATTCGCTTCACTACTAGTTTATAGGCCTTACCCCAAGGGTCGTGCTCGGCAGAGTCACACAGTTTGAGGAAAACCTCCTTCTTGGCTGCAAGAATGGCCTTCTTCAGGGATTTTCTCGCTTGACTAAAAGTGGTGTGCATCTGTGGCCAGTTTGCCTCAAGTCGCTTCCTTGCCCTTTGGTAACGCCTTCTTGCGATTAGGCAAGCCCTCCGTAGATCTCCAAGTTTGTCGTTCCACCAGAAAACTGGTTTGGGTCTGGAGTGGGCCATACTCGCATCGCAGGTTGATGCCAGCATGCCACATAGCTGGTTTGCCATGCCTTGAGCAGATCCCGCAGCCAACGTCGCTTCGTAAATCGCAGCCGAAAATGCCTGGGTGTTAAGCGTTGCAGCTTTGTATGGTAATTCCGCTGCCTGGGTGCTCGTCTGTTGTGGTCGAGCTGCCTGACCTAGGGAAAAATTATGGTCTCATGATCGCTGGCGGTGTAGTTGTCATCCAGGCGCCATGCAGCAAATCTCGCCAAGCTGTTGCTGACAAAAGTAAGGTCAAATATTGATCCTTTGTTTCACATTTTCTTGCGCCGCTCTATTTAAGACGATATGTGCGTTTCCTCAATATCTTTTTTTTTTTTGGGTGACGGTCGTACTTAGGATCACACCTTGCAATTTAAGACAATTTTATTAGGTTGTTTGGCCATTCTTGGGAAGTAGTACCCACGAAGTATTTGTTTCACATTTTCTTGCGCCGCTCTATGTGCGCGATTATGTTAGTTACTAACTATTTGACTTTGTTCGTCATTATTGGTTATATCGGTTACCATATTCTTGCAGTCGCACTAATTCATGTTGAAAGGCGGATAATGTAGGAAGGTCGCAATGCAATACGTTTACAACGTCACCGTTTTATGGATTCAAGGAGATCGTTCATATCTGTGAATTGTAGCACATGGCGAGTTTTGCTACCGAATAGAATTAGTCTCCGATGCAAGTTGTAGCGTGCTTCTTCTAGGATTATTTGGTTCCTAAACAGATTAACAGGCTTGTCCGTTGTTTCGATTAGTAGGTCACGGAGAGCTCACTGTGGATGGTAGCAGCGCATGATAGTGTTTCATCTTTCAGGGTATTAATAATAAGTTATAATTTTCCATGAGCCCACACGATTGCCAACAAATTCCTTTCATTAGTGGCGTAAAGTGACTCACTTTGCTTTAATATTCGGAGATCATAACTATCGGCCTCCTTCCTTGAGACAGCACTGCTCCAATACTGTGGACAGAAGCATCGGTTTTGAGGTCGAATTGTTTTTTAAATTCTGGGTACATGAGTACGACATCCTCTGATGCCAGAATGTTTCTTAAGCGGTCAAAGGCGAGGCGTTGCGTCGCTTGCTTACATTTCGATTTTCGCCTTTCAGCATGTCGGTTAAGGGTCTCGCGATTAATGCAAAATACTTAATAAATACCCTGTAATAACAAGCAAAGCCCAAAAACGATCTTAGTGCATGATGGCCCCTTTGGCTCGGGATATTGCAGAATTGCTTCGACCTTTTCGGGATCAATTTTTTTCCGTCACTGATGATAAAACCCAAATATTCGACACTTTCTATACAAAATTTGGTCTTTTCTTTCGACATTCTCGTGTTGGCGTCGCAAAACAGTTGGAGCACACATATTAGCACGTCATCTACCTAGGCGTAGCATATTTTCCCGATTTGTTTCCTTAGAACATCGTCGGTTGATCTCTGAAAGATGCTTTCTGCATTTTTCAAACCAATTGGTAAGCGACAGAATACGTATTTTCCGCCATTTACTGAGAACGCCGTTTTCGTTGGAATTGGGCACACGTGGTCATTGGTACGTTTGTTTAACTTTCGAAAGTCAATGACGAATCGTGTGTTCTGCAAATCTTCGTTCCCTGACCACTTTTGAATTTCAGCCAGCCTGTTCGAAACGAACGTAGCCAGTGTCGATGGCTGTGACTGTATCCAATGTGGAGTTATTTCCAAATCCGACCAAAGGAATGCACTGTAATGACCGGGTTCCTTTTTGATTGAATAATTCAGAAACAAACACGTCAGTGCCGTTTGGTGGTAGAATTCAGATTGATTCTTATTCCAAAAATATTCTTTTGGTTTTTGTTTCTTTTTGTTTTTTTTTTAACATTTATACTTTACATTATTAACTTTCGCCTTAGACTCGCGATTTCATCATTTCATATACATATGTATATAAAAAATGAACAAAAATGATTCTTCAGTAACAAACATTTTACAACTTACAAAAAAAATCCGCATTTCTCGGAAACCGTATTAATACATAGTTTCAAATAAAGTTTTTTTAATAAAAAATATCAAAGAAGCTAACATCGGCTGTGCCGAAGTTTATATACCCTTGCAGTCCATGGCCATAATATTTTTACATGTTCCAAACTCTTTTGCTGTATCTCAATTCATTAATGCACAGAACCTTTCAAATATCATTTCAATTTCTTCTTCTTCTTCCCCATCCCCTTTTACACGCATGCCGCGATTCGCACGCATACACATATAGTTTATGTAGCGTTGCGTCTGTATGTGTGCATACGTGTGCTCTGTTGATTTGATGATGACGTAGTAGGCAGCTAGCCGAACCGATTTATATCGGCTGTAGCTTGTGTTCTATATATCCGATCAAATTCAAATTTTGGGATCTGAGATTTTATATATAATACTATCATATTGGTAAATTTCATGGCGATACTCCAATTTTTGCAATTTTTGCAAAAATGTTTCCTCCAGAGCTATATGATATAGTGGTCCGATTCTCAATTTTCATATTTTATTTTTCCCAGGTAATAAAAAGCCCCCAAAAAAAATTTCATCCCGATAGCTCTTAAGATGGCTGAGTAAAACGCATACGCACAGACGGACGGACAGACGGTCAGACGGACAGACGGTCAGACGGACAGACGGTCAGACGGACATGGCTATATCAACTCAGCTTCTCATGCTGATCAAGAATATATATACTTTATATGGTCGGAAACGTCTCCTTCTGTGCGTTACAAACATCTGACCAATTTTATAATACCCTCTGCAAGGGTATAAAAATAAAGAACGGTTCTTGTACACAAATTTCAGCGATTGAGTCTTGCTCGGTGTTCTTATTTTTTATTTTACTACTAACTGGAGGCGGGCACACAAGTAATCGGTTGATAATAATGATTGGCTATATATTTGATTTGATGGGTGGCGGAAGAAGTGACGGAACGGGACAGGACGACAGTAACGACGATATAGCACATAGAAGTTGAAGTAGTTGAAGAGGGGAAGAGATGCTGTTCTACATTGGAAAAATACAACCAAACACACACACAGTGTGTGTATGTGTGAGATTGCATTTATATTTTTTTAGGGTGTTCTGTGTGTGTGTGCTTGGAGCCACGCTCTGAGTTTTCATTTAAATTTCAATACTCTGAGATAGGCTTAGGTACGCTCATTTCTATAGTTATATATATCATTCTCTTCTATATATTACGTTTAGTGTATATTGTTTCTTTATGTGTGTGTGTTTTTTTTAATTCTTTTATTTATAACATAATCACAATTATAATATATAATGTTAATTAATCGGACTGCAGACATAATAAGAAACTGTTCCCAGGGGGAATTGTTTCGCAAAAACGTGTTGCTAGCATGCCTATCCGTTTCTTGCGCGTTCCTCTCGTCTGAGGACTTGACAGACCACACCCGCAAAGCCGCATACTGCGTCCCAGATCGCCGATTCGGCCATCATCGCTGTGACCAAGTTGTCAGGTGTAAGGGCAGTGTTGATCAGGTCAGCCACCCTTTGTCGCTCATTATTGAGCCTGACACATTCAAATAGAATATGTCTTGCGTCTTCGACTTTGCTGCTACCACAGACCAAGCAAAAGGGTACGTGCTCATGTCCAAACCGGTGAAGATAAGATCTACAGCATCCGTGACCTGATAGCAGCTGTGTGAGTTGGAAGGAGACTTGCCCATGTTTTCTCTCCATCCACTCCTTTACGTTTGGGATGAGAAGTTGCGTCTACCTTCCCTTGCTAGAGGCATCCCAGCGTCTTTGCCAAGTCACAAGACTCCGAATTCTCGCCTCAGAGCTGGCCTCTTTTTTGGGTGTGCCGCGGCTGACAGCTACGGCGATCGCCTTGGCTTCATCGGCAAGTAGGTCGATTGGGATCATAACCGCAATTACCAGAGCAGCGTCCTCCGAAACAGCCCTGAAAGCGCCGCAAACTCGAAGTGCGCATAGACGATATGTGGCTTTAATGCCTCTGCTATATGACCGGACGTGAATCGCTTGTGACCATACTTGCGCTGAATACAAAATTACTGACGTTAAAACACTCACTAGCAGCAGCCTGCGCTCCTGTTTCGGGCCTCTGGTATTTATCATGATTCGTGACAAGGCCTGCCCAGTACCCGCCGCCTTGGTATGTACGTGATTCAAGTGTTCCCGAAAGCATAGACGAATGCCTATCCATACGCCCAGGTAACGTATAGCCCGCTTTGAGACGATCGCAGATCCCTCCACTACTATCCTGGCAACTTCCACTGTCTTCCTGCTACTAATAAGCACCGCCTCCGTGGCTTGCAAGTATTCCGGCGCTTCCAGCCTGCACACCGAGCGCAGGATGCAGCCCCAGTCCGCTGTATTGAAGGCGTACTTAACGTCTATTGTGACGACTAGGCAGTATTTTTTGGAGCCGCCCTTCCACCGGGAGCCCTCGATTGCGTTTGCAGCAATATTTACGACTTTGCTAATTGCATCTAACGTCGACCTTGCCTTCCGAAAGCCGAATTGGTTTTCCGAGAGGCCATTGCTCCTGCTGATCAAGTCGTTTAACCTCATGTTGATTAGTCCTTCCAGAACTTTGCCGACTGTGTCTATTAGGTATATCGGTCTGTAGGAGGATGCTACGTCAGGTGGCTGCCCCGGCTTTGGTAGCAACACCAGTTTTTGAATCTTCCACTGCGAAGGAAAAACTCCCTCCAGTAAGCATTTATTGAAAGATTCAACAAATGCTTCTGGGCGAAGCGTCATAGCCAGTTTGACGGCGCGATTCGGGAATAAGTCCGGGCCTGGAGCCTTACCGGGCTTAAGTGATCTGGCTGCGGCTGTGGAGACTGCGTCGATGATAAAACCATTTGCAGGTGCGATGGGCGATGTGCTGAAAAGGTTCGATCGGCTTGAAAAGAGAGCGTCGACTATTTTTCTGATTTCTGCAGCATCTGTTGGCGCAGATTGCCGGTTTGCATGGATTCGCTTCACTACTAGTTTATAGGCCTTACCCCAAGGGTCGTGCTCGGCAGAGTCACACAGTTTGAGGAAAACCTCCTTCTTGGCTGCAAGAATGGCCTTCTTCAGGGATTTTCTCGCTTGACTAAAAGTGGTGTGCATCTGTGGCCAGTTTGCCTCCAGTCGCTTCCTTGCCCTTTGGTAACGCCTTCTTGCGATTAGGCAAGCCCTCCGTAGATCTCCAATTTTGTCGTTCCACCAGAAAACTGGTTTGGGTCTGGAGTGGGCCATACTCGCATCGCAGGTTGATGCCAGCATGCCACATAGCTGGTTTGCCATGCCTTGAGCAGATCCCGCAGCCAACGTCGCTTCGTAAATCGCAGCCGAAAATGCCTGGGTGTTAAGCGTTGCAGCTTTGTATGGTAATTCCGCTGCCTGGGTGCTCGTCTGTTGTGGTCGAGCTGCCTGACCTAGGGAAAAATTATGGTCTCATGATCGCTGGCGGTGTAGTTGTCATCCAGGCGCCATGCAGCAAATCTCGCCAAGCTGTTGCTGACAAAAGTAAGGTCAAATATTGATCCTTTGTTTCACATTTTCTTGCGCCGCTCTATTTAAGACGATATGTGCGTTTCCTCAATATCTTTTTTTTTTTTTGGGTGACGATCGTACTTAGGATCACACCTTGCAATTTAAGACAATTTCATTAGGTTGTTTGGCCATTCTTGGGAAGTAGTACCCACGAAGTATTTGTTTCACATTTTCTTGCGCCGCTCTATGTGCGCGATTATGTTAGTTACTAACTATTTGACTTTGTTCGTCATTATTGGTTATATCGGTTACCATATTCTTGCAGTCGCACTAATTCATGTTGAAAGGCGGATAATGTAGGAAGGTCGCAATGCAATACGTTTACAACGTCACCGTTTTATGGATTCAAGGAGATCGTTCATATCTGTGAATTGTAGCACATGGCGAGTTTTGCTACCGAATAGAATTAGTCTCCGATGCAAGTTGTAGCGTGCTTCTTCTAGGATTATTTGGTTCCTAAACAGATTAACAGGCTTGTCCGTTGTTTCGATTAGTAGGTCACGGAGAGCTCACTGTGGATGGTAGCAGCGCATGATAGTGTTTCATCTTTCAGGGTATTAATAATAAGTTATAATTTTCCATGAGCCCACACGATTGCCAACAAATTCCTTTCATTAGTGGCGTAAAGTGACTCACTTTGCTTTAATATTCGGAGATCATAACTATCGGCCTCCTTCCTTGAGACAGCACTGCTCCAATACTGTGGACAGAAGCATCGGTTTTGAGGTCGAATTGTTTTTTAAATTCTGGGTACATGAGTATGACATCCTCTGATGCCAGAATGTTTCTTAAGCGGTCAAAGGCGAGGCGTTGCGTCGCTTGCTTACATTTCGATTTTCGCCTTTCAGCATGTCGGTTAAGGGTCTCGCGATTAATGCAAAATACTTAATAAATACCCTGTAATAACAAGCAAAGCCCAAAAACGATCTTAGTGCATGATGGCCCCTTTGGCTCGGGATATTGCAGAATTGCTTCGACCTTTTCGGGATCAATTTTTTTCCGTCACTGATGATAAAACCCAAATATTCGACACTTTCTATACAAAATTTGGTCTTTTCTTTCGACATTCTTGTGTTGGCGTCGCAAAACAGTTGGAGCACACATATTAGCACGTCATCTACCTAGGCGTAGCATATTTTCCCGATTTGTTTCCTTAGAACATCATCGGTTGATCTCTGAAAGATGCTTTCTGCATTTTTCAAACCAATTGGTAAGCGACAGAATACGTATTTTCCGCCATTTACTGAGAACGCCGTTTTCGTTGGAATTGGGCACACGTGGTCATTGGTACGTTTGTTTAACTTTCGAAAGTCAATGACGAATCGTGTGTTCTGCAAATCTTCGTTCCCTGACCACTTTTGAATTTCAGCCAGCCTGTTCGAAACGAACGTAGCCAGTGTCGATGGCTGTGACTGTATCCAATGTGGAGTTATTTCCAAATCCGACCAAAGGAATGCACTGTAATGACCGGGTTCCTTTTTGATTGAATAATTCAGAAACAAACACGTCAGTGCCGTTTGGTGGTAGAATTCAGATTGATTCTTATTCCAAAAATATTCTTTTGGTTTTTGTTTCTTTTTGTTTTTTTTTTAACATTTATACTTTACATTATTAACTTTCGCCTTAGACTCGCGATTTCATCATTTCATATACATATGTATATAAAAAATGAACAAAAATGATTCTTCAGTAACAAACATTTTACAACTTACAAAAAAAATCCGCATTTCTCGGAAACCGTATTAATACATAGTTTCAAATAAAGTTTTTTTAATAAAAAATATCAAAGAAGCTAACATCGGCTGTGCCGAAGTTTATATACCCTTGCAGTCCATGGCCATAATATTTTTACATGTTCCAAACTCTTTTGCTGTATCTCAATTCATTAATGCACAGAACCTTTCAAATATCATTTCAATTTCTTCTTCTTCTTCCCCATCCCCTTTTACACGCATGCCGCGATTCGCACGCATACACATATAGTTTATGTAGTGTGCATGCGTGTGCTCTGTTGATTTGATGATGACGTAGTAGGCAGCTAGCCGAACCGATTTATATCAGCTGTAGCTTGTGTTCTATATATCCGATCAAATTCAAATTTTGGGATCTGAGATTTTATATATAATACTATCATATTGGTAAATTTCGTGGCGATACTCCAATTTTTGCAATTTTTGCAAAAATGTTTCCTCCAGAGCTATATGATATAGTGGTCCGATTCTCCCAATTTTCATATTTTATTTTTCCCAGGTAATAAAAAGCCCCCAAAAAAAATTTCATCCCGATAGCTCTTAAGGTGGCTGAGTAAAACGCATACGCACAGACGGACGGACAGACGGTCAGACGGTCAGACGGTCAGACGGACATGGCTATATCAACTCAGCTTCTCATGCTGATCAAGAATATATATACTTTATAGGGTCGGAAACGTCTCCTTCTGTGCGTTACAAACATCTGACCAATTTTATACTACCCTATGCAAGGGTATAAAAATAAAGAACGGTTCTTGTACACAAATTTCAGCGATTGAGTCTCGCTCGGTGTTCTTATTTTTTATTTTACTACTAACTGGAGGCGGGCACACAAGTAATCGGTTGATAATAATGATTGGCTATATATTTGATTTGATGGGTGGCGGAAGAAGTGACGGAACGGGACAGGACGACAGTAACGACGATATAGCACATAGAAGTTGAAGTAGTTGAAGAGGGGAAGAGATGCTGTTTTACATTGGAAAAATACAACCAAACACACACACAGTGTGTGTATGTGTGAGATTGCATTTATATTTTTTTAGGGCGTTGTGTGTGTGTGTGCTTGGTGCCACGCTCTGAGTTTTCATTTAAATTTCAATACTCTGAGATAGGCTTAGGTACGCTCATTTCTATAGTTATATATATCATTCTCTTCTATATATTACGTTTAGTGTATATTGTTTCTTTATGTGTGTGTGTTTTTTTTAATTCTTTTATTTATAACATAATCACAATTATAATATACAATGTTAATTAATCGGACTGCAGACATAATAAGAAACTGTTCCCAGGGAGAATTACTTCGCAAAAACGTGTTGCTAGCATGCCTATCCGTTTCTTGCGCGTTCCTCTCGTCTGAGGACTTGACAGACCACACCCGCAAAGCCGCATACTGCGTCCCAGATCGCCGATTCGGCCATCATCGCTGTGACCAAGTTGTCAGGTGTAAGGGCAGTGTTGATCAGGTCAGCCACCCTTTGTCGCTCATTATTGAGCCTGACACATTCAAATAGAATATGTCTTGCGTCTTCGACTTTGCTGCTACCACAGACCAAGCAAAAGGGTACGTGCTCATGTCCAAACCGGTGAAGATAAGATCTACAGCATCCGTGACCTGATAGCAGCTGTGTGAGTTGGAAGGAGACTTGCCCATGTTTTCTCTCCATCCACTCCTTTACGTTTGGGATGAGAAGTTGCGTCTACCTTCCCTTGCTAGAGGCATCCCAGCGTCTTTGCCAAGTCACAAGACTCCGAATTCTCGCCTCAGAGCTGGCCTCTTTTTGGGTGTGCCGCGGCTGACAGCTACGGCGATCGCCTTGGCTTCATCGGCAAGTAGGTCGATTGGGATCATAACCGCAATTACCAGAGCAGCGTCCTCCGAAACAGCCCTGAAAGCGCCGCAAACTCGAAGTGCGCATAGATGATATGTGGCTTTAATGCCTCTGCTATATGACCGGACGTGAATCGCTTGTGACCATACTTGCGCTGAATACAAAATTACTGACGTTAAAACACTCACTAGCAGCAGCCTACGCTCCTGTTTCGGGCCTCTGGTATTTATCATGATTCGTGACAAGGCCTGCCCAGTACCCGCCGCCTTGGTATGTACGTGATTCAAGTGTTCCCGAAAGCATAGACGAATGCCTATCCATACGCCCAGGTAACGTATAGCCCGCTTTGAGACGATCGCAGATCCCTCCACTACTATCCTGGCAACTTCCACTGTCTTCCTGCTACTAATAAGCACCGCCTCCGTGGCTTGCAAGTATTCCGGCGCTTCCAGCCTGCACACCGAGCGCAGGATGCAGCCCCAGTCCGCTGTATTGAAGGCGTACTTAACGTCTATTGTGACGACTAGGCAGTATTTTTTGGAGCCGCCCTTCCACCGGGAGCCCTCGATTGCGTTTGCAGCAATATTTACGACTTTGCTAATTGCATCTAACGTCGACCTTGCCTTCCGAAAGCCGAATTGGTTTTCCGAGAGGCCATTGCTCCTGCTGATCAAGTCGTTTAACCTCATGTTGATTAGTCCTTCCAGAACTTTGCCGACTGTGTCTATTAGGTATATCGGTCTGTAGGAGGATGCTACGTCAGGTGGCTGCCCCGGCTTTGGTAGCAACACCAGTTTTTGAATCTTCCACTGCGAAGGAAAAACTCCCTCCAGTAAGCATTTATTGAAAGATTCAACAAATGCTTCTGGGCAAAGCGTCATAGCCAGTTTGACGGCGCGATTCGGGAATAAGTCCGGGCCTGGAGCCTTACCGGGCTTAAGTGATCTGGCTGCGGCTGTGGAGACTGCGTCGATGATAAAACCATTTGCAGGTGCGATGGGCGATGTGCTGAAAAGGTTCGATCGGCTTGAAAAGAGAGCGTCGACTATTTTTCTGATTTCTGCAGCATCTGTTGGCGCAGATTGCCGGTTTGCATGGATTCGCTTCACTACTAGTTTATAGGCCTTACCCCAAGGGTCGTGCTCGGCAGAGTCACACAGTTTGAGGAAAACCTCCTTCTTGGCTGCAAGAATGGCCTTCTTCAGGGATTTTCTCGCTTGACTAAAAGTGGTGTGCATCTGTGGCCAGTTTGCCTCCAGTCGCTTCCTTGCCCTTTGGTAACGCCTTCTTGCGATTAGGCAAGCCCTCCGTAGATCTCCAATTTTGTCGTTCCACCAGAAAACTGGTTTGGGTCTGGAGTGGGCCATACTCGCATCGCAGGTTGATGCCAGCATGCCACATAGCTGGTTTGCCATGCCTTGAGCAGATCCCGCAGCCAACGTCGCTTCGTAAATCGCAGCCGAAAATGCCTGGGTGTTAAGCGTTGCAGCTTTGTATGGTAATTCCGCTGCCTGGGTGCTCGTCTGTTGTGGTCGAGCTGCCTGACCTAGGGAAAAATTATGGTCTCATGATCGCTGGCGGTGTAGTTGTCATCCAGGCGCCATGCAGCAAATCTCGCCAAGCTGTTGCTGACAAAAGTAAGGTCAAATATTGATCCTCTGCCTGAGTTACCACAGCAGACACCACACCCCCACCAAAACACCCTTTGGCATCGCTACTGGCCAACCAAGTATTTCACTATTGAGCAACCGATTCTAAGAGATTGCATTCGACCAGTCTGCAATGCCAACATCCGGCCGATTGCAACCTCAGCACTTTTCAACATGTACATACTTTAGCATATACAAGCCTTTGCGTGGGCGACAAACCATAAGGCTAAGCATAATTGTATACATAACCATACATACATACACAAAACCATAAGGCTAAGCATAATTGTATACATAACCATACATACATACACAAAACCATAAGACTAAGCATGATTGTATACATAACCATACATACATACAGGAAAACCTAAGCTTCGACTTGTAAAGAATAAAACCCTCACTTCACTTGATTTTTAACAACCAAAGAACAAAGTCGCATTTATTCAAAAAATAATAAAACTCCAACAACAGGCAACCGGACTCAAGAAGACCGGATCCAACCCAATAAAGGACACAGCTGTATTCCCCCTTTGCTCCCGGGAGGTAACTGGCGCAGCTGGTATTCGGAAGGGATATGAATCCCCAACTTGTATTATTAACTTTATTGTAAGTAAGATGGAAAAAAAGCAGTGTGTGAAAAGGAAAAGCGAAAAAAAGAGTGAAAAGTTAAAATGAAAAAAGAGAGTGCAGAATAAAAGGTAAAATATACCACGTCACCAACAAAATGAATATAAAAATACAAAAAAGTTATGCAACAACAAAAAAATTTTTGTGGAATCAATCGCTGATTTGAAATGTGTGAAATCAATCGCTGATAATCACATCATTTACACAATACACATACACATATATGTTGTACATAAGATCAATCGCTGATCACTGTGTCACAAAATACATATAAAATACAAAAATTTGTGCAACAACAAAAAAATCGCTGATCACTGTGTCACAAAATACATATAAAATACAAAAATTTGTGCAACAACAAAAAAATTTTTTGTGTAATCAATCGCTGATTTGAAATGTGTGGAATCAATCTCTGATAATCACATCATTTACACAATACACATACACATATATGTTGTATATAAGATCAATCGCTGATCACTGTGTCACAAAATACATATAAAATACAAAAATTTGTGCAACAACAAAAAAATTTTTTGTGTAATCAATCGCTGATTTGAAATGTGTGGAATCAATCGCTGATAATCACATCATTTACACAATACACATATACATATATGTTGTACATATAATCAATCGCTGATTACTGTGCCACAAAATACATATACAAATAAATATACATGCAACAAAAGAGTATATATATATATATAGTGAAATGTGTGGAATCAATCGCTGATCATCACATCATTTACACAGTATACATACACATGTATGTTTGTACGTAGAATCAATCGCTGATCATTGCGTCACAAAATATATATATGTTTTTATACATACATACACATACGTATGTAAATACACAAAACAAACAAAAATTTTTTTATATAATTTTTACCATTATCTAAAAACAAATTCATACGCAAAAACCCATTCCTTTTCTCAAACTGCCACATAAACTTAAATATAAGGAAAAACACACACACACAATAAATATTAATCGAAATACATTACAGAATTCCGAAATAAAAAGGAACACCAGAAAACATTGTAAATGAAATCTAAAAACAATACAAATTTTTTTTAAAACATAATTACACAACAATAAATCTAAGTACTATAATAAACACTACACTCCATCAGAAACACACAAACTTAAATTGGGAACAAGACCCATTACAAAAGTAGAAAAAAAAAAAGAAATAATTGATCAAGCACTCACATTGCACCCTAATGTCAAAGAAACTAGTTGCTAAGACAAGATCGCGATTAGGACTCAGGAGTTCTAGCCTTACAGACATAAACGAGGAAACTTCCCCACCACAACAAAACCGTATAATGGACTCAGGCAATGCTTCTGGCTCCATTACCCCGACAATTAGTGGACCGCCCCCTACCCCATTAAATAGCAGCTTAGGAATTGGTGCAGGTTTCAGTACAACCGACATGCTAGCCTTCGTGAAAGAGCTTCCGACATTTGACGGAACATTAGGAACTCCAGATAACTTTGTCACTAGCGTGGAAGAAATTATCATGTTAATTAGAGGGGCAGATCAAACCTCCTATGGGCTATTGCTGCTTAGGGTGATAAGGAACAAAATTATAGGAAGGGCAAACGAAGCCCTTAACCTTGCAGGAACAAATATAAATTGGGATGAAATAAAATGTAATCTAAATCGAATTTACGCTAGCAAGAAGAGCGAAGTAATTTTGCTTAACGAGATCCAATCTCCACCAAAAAATCTAACCCTTGGCAAATTGTACTTCGGAATAATAAAACTTCGTGGAGAATTATTTTCACTCCTGGCCAACAGCGGCCAAACACCCATTGCGATCGAATCAAAAAAACAACTATATAATGATGTTTGCTTAAACACGTTTTTAATCAACCTTAGGGAACCGCTTAGAACTTTGATCAGATCAAGAGATCCAGTCTCAGTGGAGGATGCCTATTAACGCTGTCGCAAAGAACAGTCATTCTATTACCAGAATCCAAGCAATCCACAATTCCAAACGGATCAGTCACGATCAAACAATCGTAACGCCCCCTATACAAATCATTATACCCAATCGAAGAATAATAATAATCGAAATCATCAGAAGTCCTCAAACAACCAAAACCCTTTCAAATCTAATAATAGTCCAAGTGGTGCCTCGACTTCACACCAACTATTCAACATCGATGATACCCAAAATTTTCAACAAAATGCCTCACCCAACCCATCGGGTACTTAAATAACATTCGCTACGGATCAACACTTCCCTTTATATATCTCACATTCCAAGGGAATAACAAACTAAAATTCCTTATAGATACGGGATCAACCCATTCAGTCATCGATCCAGAGCTTATTTCACAAAACCTAAGAAAAAAATTAGAAACCCCAATCACAATAGCAACTGTGCTGGATAAATATTCAGTTCAAGAGCAAACTTCACTTCCATTCTCTAAAGAATTCAACGAACAAGGAGCAATAGACTTCTTACTCTTTAGATTCCACCCCAGTTTCAATGGCCTCATTGGAATTGGCGTCTTATCTAGAATCAAAGCCAAGATAGATTTAGGCGAGTCAACTAGAAACCCCTAATGCAACAATGACCATCCTAACACAAAGAAACGCAACAACAGGAGTTTTTACAATATCAGCTTGTACTAGAACCCTACTCCCACTACCAGTAGATTTGGAGCAGGGCGATTTCTTCTGTAATACAACAACAATTAATGATAACCTCCTACTATCTGAAGGCATTTATAAGGCAGTAGATGGTACTAGCTACTTAGAAGTAATAAACACTTTACAAGAAGACCAAAGAATTTTTCTAGAACAGCCCCTACAAGTTACTCCATACAATGAAGAAGATTTTATTGAATTGTACTCAGTACAATCCGACTCCTATAATCAGGGGACTAACACTGGGAATCTATCCGATATTAAAACAGACCACTTAAATGCCGAGGAAAAAGAAGTATTTTTGCAGATCTGCAAACAGTTTACCGACCTTTTTTATAACAAGGAGGATCCTCTTACATTTTCTAATGAAGTAAAACATACAATAAACACCAATAATTGTGATCCATTATTCGTCAAGTCCTATAGATACCCATTTATACATAAGCAGGAAGTAAAAGATCAGATAAACAAGATGCTCGAACAAGATATAATCGACCAAGTCATTCCCCATGGAGTGCACCAGTGTGGGTCGTGCCAAAAAAAGCAGACTCATTGGGTCAGAAGAAATGGAGGTTAGTGATAGATTATAGGAAACTCAATGACAAAACTATATCCGATCGGTACCCTATTCCGAACATAAACGATGTCCTTGACCAAATTGGAAAAACTAAATACTTTTCCACCGTAGATTTGGCCAGCGGATTTCACCAAATCCAAATGAATGAAGCAGATATACAAAAAACTGCATTTACGGTAGAGAATGGACATTACGAATTCATCCGAATGCCTTTCGGACTCAAAAATGCCCCGGCCACCTTTCAGAGAGTCATGGATAACATACTCCGCGACTTCATTGGCAACATTTGTCTAGTATACCTGGACGATATAATAATATTTTCACCATCTCTGCAACAACACTTAACAGACATTAGAAATATATTCACGAGACTACGAGAAGCAAACTTTAAAATTCAATTATCAAATTCCAATTTCTTAAGGAAGGAAATAGATTTTCTGGGACATTTAGTCACACAAGAGGGCGTTAAACCAAACCCCAACAAAATACAGGCCATTAAAGACTTTCCTTGCCCTAGGAATAGACGAGATATCAAATCTTTCCTCGGACTCTTAGGGTACTATCGCAAATTTATAAAGGACTTTGCACACATTACCAAACCACTAACAAGGCAGTTAAAAGGCAAAAAGCAAATAACCATAGACGAAGAATTCATAAACACATTCAAATTTTGTAAAACATTGCTTTGCAATGACCCAATACTTATATTTCCCGATTTCAGAAAACATTTTTTTGTAACAACTGATGCTAGCAACTTCGCCCTTAGGGCAGTCCTATCACAAGGTTCATTAGGAACAGATAAACCAGTGTCCTTCGCCAGCAGAACACTTAATTAATTAATTGCCGATGCGCTTAGTAGAGTCGATACAAACACGGGTGCTAGTATCAATGTAAACGACGCAACACCCTTACGGACACAAGCCGACGACACAAATATACCTATTTCAGACAAACCATTAAATGACTTCGCCTCGCAAATTGTATTTCAAACAGGAACAATACCGCATGTCGAGACCGTAGCCCCTTTCAAAAACAAACTAAGACGTATCATTACAGAACCAAGCTTCGACCAACAAACTATAAAAGACATATTAAAAAGAACAATGAAATCTAACAAATTGTGTGCAATTTATGCACCCAACAATATTTTCCATAAAGTGCAGGAAGTATATTCACTACACTTCGCACACCTACCAACGCACAAATTAATTAGATGCATATCCATGGTAACAGAAATCCTTGACTTCAAGGCACAACAAGAAACTATAACAAAGTACCACATAAATAATAACCATAGAGGCATCGACGAGACACTCTTGCTTAAAAAGAGAGGTTTATTTTCCACAAATGAAAAGTAAGATAACTCAAATCATTCGGAACTGCGACACTTGCAAAACACTTAAATACGATAGGCACCCTCCAAAAATCAATTTCGAAATATCAGAAACACCGCATAAGCCCATGGACATAATCCACATAGATGTCTATACAATTAATGGCAACGTCCATCTGACAATAATAGACAAATTTTCAAAGTTTACTTGCGCATACATCTTATCAAACAGAAACTGCATTAACATATTAAAGAACTTAAAAAATTTCATGAGTCTATACGGAATTCCACAAAAAATCGTATACGATCAAGGGGCAGAATTTTCCAGCCCTATGTTCAAAGAATACTGTGAACAATACAACATTGACACACATTGTACTTCATTCCAACAGTCCACTCGTAACTCCCCTATAGAAAGAGTCCATTCAACTCTAACAGAAGCATTTAGAATTATACTTCATAAAAGGAAAGAAAAAGGATTACCTCTTGACCATGATGAAATCCTCTCAGAAACATTAATCACTTACAACACAGCTATCCACTCAAGCACGAATCATACCCCGTTCGAGCTTTTTAGTGGTAGAGCACACATATTTAATAAGACAATGACCCCTAACAATAGACATGATTACCTGAACGAATTAAACTTATTCCGCACAAATCTGTATACAGAAGTTAAGGAACAACTTGAAAAGAAAAAAACCGACAAAGTAGCAATGTTAAATAAGGATAGAACGGCATAACAACAATTGTCCCCCGATGAAGTAATCTTTAGGAAGGAAAACAGAAGGAACAAATTGACCCCTCGATTTTCAAAACAAGTAGTACTTAGGGACAAGGGAACAACGTTAATAACCAGGAAAAATCAAAAATTACACAAGGCCAAACTTAGAGTAAAACCCAAAACAACTTAAACTTATGAACTTGTTCAATAATTTTTTAACTCCCATTTCTCGACCTACCTTACAGAAGCCTACGGGCAAATGCGCAATTCATCTCAATCAGCCCCCTGGACGGAACGTCGCCCATTGTCAGAATTAGTCTGGGCAACGTAAGGATTATAAAAGCCTTTAAAACTATGAACCATATTATAGATATGGACGATTACAAAAATATTGCTAACAGAATAGAACAAACAATCAAGAATTAAAAATCAAATGAAATGTTTAAACTATCACTAGGAGTATTAGATGAGAAGCTAAAAGAACTCCAGGGGAAAATAAAGATCCTTTTACCCCACAGTCGGAGGAAACGGGGACTAATAAAAGGGTTAGGTAGCGTAGTAAAAGCTATTACAGGAAACATGGATGATGAAGATTCCAAACAGATTTATGAACAAATTAGGCAAGCAAAAGAAAAAACTGAGTCCTTTTCAAGCGCAGTAAATAATCAAATAAATTTTAACAACGAAGTATTGATCCGTTTTAAGAATATAACAAGTCACATCAATAAGGAACAAACCTTGATCAACAATTTCTTAAGCATGTCACAAAATGGCATTTTGAAAAACTTTGAGGAAGAAGATCAAAAATTTTATACTTTACAATATAATAATTAATTAAACTATAACATGGATGTGTTAACAGAACACATAAGAAATATTGCAGAAAGCCTAATTTTCGCAGAAATAAACATAATTCCAAAATTCATCTTAAATATAAAAGAAATCGAATATATAAAAGCATTCTTTCAAAACCAAAGTGTTAACCTAGATCTGGAAGAACACATATATAGTCTATTAAGACTTAAAACTCTCTGCCATGAAAATACAATTATTTTTAATTTAAAAATCCCTATTTTTGAGGATACACACTATAATCTCGAGAGGATTATTCCTTTACCAATAAACGGTACAAAATTTATCATAGCTCCCAATTTTATTGCACAAAATAACAAAACTATATTATATATAAGAAATAAATGTATTAAAATAGATAATAAGACATTCTGTGAGCAAACCTCAAACAACGATTTCCCCAGCAACAACGATTGCCTTAGGAATATTATCGAAGGTAAAGCAACCCCATGCGACCTAATTCAAACGGGAAATTTCACCAACATCTTTGAACCTGAAAATGGGATGATCTTTGCCTTTAATACAAAGAACCTTCTACTAGAAACCACTTGCGGAAATTCGACCGTCATTTCTGGATCCCATATAATAAAATATTCAAATTGCTCGATTAGCATAAATAACATCCAATATGATAACACAGATTATAATAACACTGAACACCTGGATATCCTACTACCTCCCATTCAGAGGATCATCGAAAATAAGACAATTGAAGTACTAAGCCTGGAAAAAATCCACCTGGACGCAATACAAACCAACACAAGATTCCTTCAAAACAACCAAGAAGTAAAAAAACATATGGCCACCTTATATGCTATTTCGGGATGCCTGCTAATAGTCGGCCTTCTTTTTTGGAAGCTGCGGAAACAGAAAATTAACTACTTTCCACAAATACAATCACCGTTACCTATCTTCACTCCGAACATCCCACCATTATGGCCGTCGCTCCAGTTTGAGGGTGGAGGAGTTACCACAGCAGACACCACACCCCACCAAAACCCCCTCGGGCATCGCTACTGGCCAACAAAGTATTTCACTATTGAGCAACCGATTCTAAGAGATTGCATTCGACCAGTCTGCAATGCCAACATCCGGCCGATTGCAACCTTAGCACTTTTCAACATGTACATACTTTAGCATATACAAGCCTTTGCGTGGGCGACAAACCATAAGGCTAAGCATAATTGTATACATAACCATACATACATACACAAAACCATAAGGCTAAGCATAATTGTATACATAACCATACATACATACACAAAACCATAAGACTAAGCATGATTGTATACATAACCATACATACATACAGGAAAACCTAAGCTTCGACTTGTAAAGAATAAAACCCTCTCTTCACTTGATTTTTAACAACCAAAGAACAAAGTCGCATTTATTCAAAAAATAATAAAACTCCAACAACAGGCAACCGGACTCAAGAAGACCGGATCCAACCCAATAAAGGACACAACTGTATTCCCCCTTAGCTCCCCGGAGGTAACTCCTGCGCTGTTAAAAACGTTGCGAGAGCCGCAGTTTAGAAGGGCGACGTCTAATGAGGCTAGCGCCTCTAAAACGGCATTAGTTATACTGCTGCCCCATTCCTGGGCCCACGCATTGAAATCTCCAGCTATTACGAACGGGCTGTGCGTTATCGCGTCGTCCGCAAGTTCGTCCAGCGATTCGCAGAAATCCAGATAGTCTAGACTCGGCGGGAAATAACAACTGTAGATCCACTTGCCGTTTATTAAGGCTCTGACAAAATGCCCGCCTGCTAGCCTCGAACGCAATTGTACATTAGGACTGCCGCATGCCCAAAGCACGGCCTTGCCGGAATTGCAGCATATCCAATTCTCACCAGACATCCTACAAAAAGGCTCGCTTATAATTGCCACGTCAGACCTCGTTTCGCGCACCCGCTGCTTTAGTAGCTCGTGAGCCGCTTCGCAGTGGTCAAAGTTTAATTGGATAAAATTAAACATATCGTTTTCGTGGATGCGGATTCTCTTGCCCGTTTGCATTTGCGGATGGACACCTAAGGCTGCCAGCTATATGTGCCCGCTCAGTGACACCACTGGCTGCGCATAAGCAACAGTTGGCATTGTTTGTGCAGTCTCTTACTTTGTGGTCCTTGCTGCCACATTTTAAGCACCAATTCGTCCTGTCGATCGGGTCATGACATCGAGCCGCTACGTGTCCAAATTCCACGTACGTGTCTGTAGCATCTGATTGCGTCCTGGTTGAGCCTAACTCTGCATACTGAGTAGCCGATCTTTAGCTGCCCCGCTTTCAAGATTGCTTCTGCCACGTTTGCCGGAACGCATAGAATTGCCTTTTGGGATCCGCCATAAGAAGGACGCAAGCTTTTTACATCTTTTTCTGTCACCTTTAGACTTAGTTGCATCAATATTGCATGGCATATTTCTGCTTTGGTGGCCTCTTCATCCATTTCCAGCACGTCCAATCTGACAAGATTTGCCAACGATTTAGTCTCGAGTTGGCCTTCGAGTGCTGTGCTGATGTCCTGCCTTATCTTGCTGACATTTTCAGCGCCGACTTGGTTTAACTCCAGCAAGAGATCGCCTTTTGCGGTACGCCTCACCTTTTGAACGCTTTCGCCAACAGCCTGCAACTTTGCGTCCTGGCTTCTGGTCACCAGTTTCAACATATCACTGTATGACATACCGCCCTTGCTTTGTACCAGAATAGCGGCTGGTCGCTTTTTCGGGACTGATCGCTTTGTTGGTTTATTTCCCACTATTTGCCAGGCAGTACTGTGACGCTGCTGATGCACCGTTTCTGCTCTCACTGTTGGGCCTGGTATCCTTGGTTTTGTCGTTTTGCAGTCCTCTGGCACCCTTTCCGATACCTTTACTGTTGGTGCTGCTTCTACACCGTTGATGTGCGTTGAAACGAAGACGCTGATTGCTTCGTGCAACACCTTTAGCCTCATGAACTGCCGCCCTAGTTTGTCATTTATGTGACGTTGCCGCTTTACTTCGCCCTTGGAGGCATCTTCTGCGTGTTTCTCCTCATCGGAGTTTTTCTTTGCCTCGCTCAAAGGGCTGGTGGCTTCGATTATGTGCTGCAACAGGGATTCCATTTCCTCAATTTCATCATCAATCGTGACGCCACGCTCTTGCCCCTTGATTCTTTTGGGAATATTTCCGCCTGGAAAACCTGCCTCCTTTCTGACTCGCTTTGCTGGGGCATGCAAAATACTCGTATGGGCGCCTGCCGACAGAGTTGACGTAGCCGCCGGTGACGCTGCTGCTAGGCCGCTCTGAAATGCCACAATAGATCCATTTGCTCTTGCGCTGCTATTGGCGACATCAGCATCTGCCCCGACAGGTCGCACCATGTGAGGGTTGCTCTTAGGGGCAGCAACTGCTCTGCTCTGTGGCGGCGGGGTGCGGTGCATCGCTCCAAGGTCGAAATATTGACAAGGGGGTGTGGCAAGTACAGAATAATGATAATTTGGTACTTGGAAAAACGCAGATACAAATACAAAATGAATGAATTAATTTATTTTATTTTAATTTATTTCAAGTGGCTGACGGCACAGCCGGGGATCGAACCTGGGCCCACGGCCAGGTGGCCGCTTGTTTGCCGACACCGCCATCGATCAGTTGTTCGCCGCGAGGGCGAAAAGTCAGCTATAAGTTGCTGGAGCTTGGCTTAGGGGAAGAGAGGAGCTTAAAAGCTCGGGTTGTTGCGAGCAAAAGCTCTGATCGCTGATGATGGGTCTCCAAGAGCGGCTTGGCAGGGCCAGTAGTCAGCTGGCAACCACACCACTTTTGGTTTTATTTTCCCTTGCGTACAGATTGGTGGGTCGATGAACTTATCTTTTTCCGCTCCTCTTTGCTGCGATCACCTTTCCAATCCCAAAAAGTATACCGCACTTTGCGTGATCGAAACTAAGCTTAAAAGCTCTCGACGCACTCCGCGGGGTCGGCAGGTGCCAAAATCGGGGCTTTTAGGCCCGGGCTGGCCTGACCAGTGCACAGCTGATGTCTGCACCACGAGTCAGATTTATCCAGCTGGAGACAAAAAGCAGCAAAATACAATATACAAAAAAGGAGAGATGACTCAAACCAGGATAATTATAATTTTTCCTTCAGTTATCGATGTTGATGTTTAGTGGGTGTACGACCACCCCACTACCACACACGCGTGCGCGAGAGAGGCGGGAAGAGCAACTGGAGCCCCTTACCCCCTGATCTGACGACCGCAACCGGCCCTATCAAAACCTTAAGCGGAATCACGACCGTATGGCAGGCGATTTGAGAAAACCGTGAGTAGGCCTGCGTAGCCAACACCGTCTCACCCAGTCCGTTTACTTTGCAGAGCGTACGCGTCCCGCAAACGAGTTAAAAAACCGGATTTTTGATGGAGCGACGAACCAGCGGCGAACCTTGCCTCGCTACTAGCTGTCCGCTTTAGCGTGCCGCGCCTTTTTGCGTCCGCGATGTTCTTGGCCTCGTCCGCAAGTAAGTTGATGGGGATCATGCCTGCAACAACCAGTGCAGCATCCTCGGAGACCGTCCTAAAACCGCTGCAGACCCTCAGCGCGCAGAGCCGGTAGGTAGCGGTGATGCCCCTACTCATCAACAATAGTCTCCGCTCCTGTTTTGGTCCTCTCGTTTTCAGCATTAGCCTTGATAATGCCTGGCCTGTGCTCGCTGCTCGCCGTTGTACGTTCTCCAGATGCTCCCTGACGAGTGTCTAGCCAAACACCCAGGTACCGGATGGCCCGCTTTGAGGTGATCGTGGAACCTTCTACCTGCACTGAGGCATGCTCAACTCTTTTCAGGACCACCTCCGTTTTTTCGGCTGCCAGAGCTAGGCCAACCGACTGCAGCCATCGCGTAATACTGGATATAGCTTCCGAGGCTACTGATTCCGCCTTATCCAGCTCCTTGGCAACAACCACAATGGCCACGTCTTCAGCATATCCGATGGCTTCGCAACCTGGCGGGAGTGGGAGACGCAGCACTCCGTCGTACATTAGGTTCCGAAGGAGCGGACCCAGGACCGAGCCTTGTGGCACTCCAGCAGACACATTACGACTCTTAGGGCCATCAGAGGTGCCATATCTCAGGATCCTCTGCCTGAAAAGCTCCGAATGATGGCGAGGAGATACGGAGGGACGCCGAGTTCATGGATGGCACTGATAATGCAACGCCAATCCGCGGTGTTGAAGGCGTTCTTTACATCGAGCGTGACGACAAGGCAGTACCGTTTGGAGCCTCCTTTCCATCTTGTTCCTTCGATGGCGCTGCTGGCAATGCCAACCACCTTGCTGACTGCGTCAATGGTGGATCTTGCCTTGCGGAAACCGAATTGATTGGCCGAGAGACCGCCGCACTCGTTGACGTAAGCGTTAAGTCTCGTTCCGATGAGGCCTTCAAACACCTTGCCTATAGAGTCCACCAGGCATATCGGTCTATAGGAGGGGGAGGTATCTGTTGGCTTCCCCGCTTTGGCAGGAGGGCCAACTTCTGGGTCTTCCATTGCTCGGGGAAGACTCCCTCGGTGAGGCAGCGATTGAAGACGGCTGCAAAGACATCTGGTCGAAGCGGTTTGGGATCCGATCTGGGCCTGGTGCTTTGCCGAGTTGGAGTGATTTGGCCGCCGCCACGACTTCATCCGATGAGATCGCATCAATGCTGTGGGATAATGGAACTGGATGTTGGGCTATGCTAGGGGAAATCGGACGGTTGGGGAATAGGCCGTCGACAATTTTTCCGACTTCTTCAGCGTCAGTTGGAACGCGCTGACGGTTTGCGTGTATCCGCTTGACCACTGTTTTGTACGCTTTTCCCCATGGATCGTGCTCTGCCGAGTCGCACAGCTGCAGATAAGTTTCCCTTTTCGCGGAAAGGATGGCCTTCTTGAGGGACTTTCTAGCCGAGCTGTAATGGGCGTGGTGGAGTGTCCAGTCCGGGCCCATGCGCTTCCTCGCTCGTTGGTATTTCCTTCTTGCGGCCATACAGGATCTCCTTAAATCTCCAATTTCTCCGTTCCACCAGAATACCGGCCTGTGGTGGCTTCTGAAAGGTCTGGACTGGGCCATACTTGCCGTACAGGCCGCTGATAACAAACTGCAGGCTTCGTTTGCCATTTCTTGCGCCGTGACTGTTGTGAGACTTTGCCGGGACAGCATTGAAGAGAACGCCTGGGGGTCCAGCGAGTCTTCTTTGAAGGGCATGTCAGCAGGGAGGGGGTGCGCTTCGTGCAGCCGTCTGTCCGCTGCACGGCCTATAGTAACACAGATCGCCTCGTGATCGCTCGCCGTATAACAATTATCCAGTTTCCAGGCTGAAGACCTCGCAAGACCACTGCTTACATACGTCAGCTCTATCACGGATCCCCTTCCGGCCCGGTTGAATGTGTTTTGGGTGCCATGGTTCAAAAGTTCGACGTCTAGGGAGACAAAAGCGTCGAGTAGGGCGCGGCCGCGCGCGTTGGTGGAGGAGCTTCCCCATTCCTGTGCCCATGCGTTGAAGTCTCCCGCGATTATGGTGGGTCTGTGTGTCCTTACGTCGGTCGACAGTTCATCAAGCGCCTTGCAAAAGTCCGTGAGGCACAGATTGGACGGCAAATAGTAGCTGTACAGCCAAATCCCGCTGACCTGTGCTCTGATGAAGTGCTCACCAGTTAGCCGGGAAAGGAGCTGCGTTGGCGGGTTGCCACATGCCCAGATGGCGGTCTTGCCTGACGCGCTATACGCCCAGTTGGGTGAGGTTTTCCTGCGGAATGGTTTGCTGATTACAGCCGCGTCAGATTTGGTCTCTCGCACCCTCTTCTTAAGCAGCTCATGTGCTGCCTCACAGTGGTTTAAGTTTAGCTGGGTAAAACTAAACATTCCGTCTTGGACGAGACGACTTCATGGGCCCCGCCTGCGTTATTAAGGGGCACCGCTGACTACCTGCGACGTGTCGGTAATCCCTCTTGACTCGCATATACAGCAATTGAAAGCGTTGCTGCATTCCTTCGCTTTGTGGTCCTTACCGCCGCATCTTAGGCACCAATTTGTCCTGTCGACGGGGCTGTTGCAAGCTGCTGCCACGTGTCCAAACTCCAGGCACCTGTTGCATCTGGACGCCGAAGTGCTTACACGTACCCTGCATACCGAGTATCCAATCTTCAGGTGGGCTTTCAGGATTTTTTCTGCTACCACTCCCGGGACACAAATTGTTGCCCTCTGGTTTCCTCCGTGCGCTGGGCGCAGACTCTTGACATCTGCGATATCAATTCTCAGGCTCATCTGGTCAGAGACTGCTTGAACGATTTCCTCTTTGGTTGTTTCGCCATCCATATCCAGAATCTCCAATCTGGTCAGGTTCGATAGCGCCCTTGCCTCGACTTGACCTTCAAGTGCGGATCCTATGTCCTCCTTCAGCTGGACTACATTCTCTGCCCCTGCTGCATTTAGCTCCAGTAGGAGGTCTCCTTTGGCGGTGCGTCTTACAGAGCGCACGCTTTCGCCCACTGCCTGCAGCTTGGTGTCCTGGCTCCTTGTCACCAGCTTTAGCATGTCGCTATACGACATCTCACTTTTTCGCTGTACCAAAATAGCGGCAGGACGCTTCTTTGGTAAAGTCCGAGTCGGTCGCTTCGCCGTCACGGTCTGCCATGCAGGCTCTGATTGCGGCGCGCTCACTTGGTTGTCGGGCGGCAACAAAGTTTCTCGCGGCCGGCGATTTTTCGGCATGAAAGTTTCCGAAGTGTTTGCGGCGACTGCTCTCTAGGGGGGGAATCCTAGGCTGATGTTGCGGCCTCTCCGTTTGTTGCCCTCTTGTGACGAGGGATACTTTGGTGCACTTGGGGCATGCCGCTACTGATGCGGGGTCGCTGTCGCTGCCCAGAATGATGCTCACTGCCTGCTGCAATTCTTTGAGTCTGTCTACTTTCTCTCTGATAGCGTTCGTAATGGTTATACACCCATTTCTGCCACCTCGCTCTTGCCCCTAGGTTGATGCAACTTAGATTTTTTTTGCTTGCACCGCACTGCCTGCTGGTGGACTCATAGAGCCTTCGCGCAGTCTCTTTGGCGTTTCGGTTGCACCAAACAACTCCTCCACGCCTACTACTCGCCCATGGCCAAACACCGCCTCAATCTCCAGTTGGCTAACTGGGCTGTCGACGCAAACAGATTCCGACCAGGAAAGCGGCGCTGAAGTCGGCGCCACTGATTGACGCCGCCCGCTTGGCCCCGCCATCGAGCCAGCCGATCGCAAGCCCTCCATTGCTTGCACCCAGGTATTTCCCCCTGGGACTTTTGGGAATTATGCCGCTCCCTGCTCGGCTCTATACACTATGGAATTTCGGTCTGTGACTGACTGATTCCAACAATCCAGAATTAATTGTTAGAAATTTTCTGACAATTAATTTAATTTTTGTAGAAAAAAAAAACTGCAATTGAAAATCTTTATTTATTTATTTTTATTTTTTTCCCCCATGCCGGATTTGAACCTGGTACTTTCGCCTCCAAGGCAGAGTGCTTGACTCGGGGCCCACAGACCGAGTTGGCAGCTGGGGGCTGAAACAAGCTATATACCGCACTTTGCGTGATCACTTTAAAGCTCCGCTTAAAAGCTTAAAAGCTTTCTGCGAATTCGCGGAGTTGGCAGGTGCCAATATTGGGGCTTTTAAGCCCAGGTTGGCCTGACCAGTGCACAGCTGTTACTTGCACCACGAGTCAGTTATCCAGCTGTGGTAAAATTAAATAAGAAAAAGAATGGGAAAAAGAAAGAAAAAAAAAAAAGAGAGGAAAAACACAAGCAAGAGATATATGTGTATGAATATATATATATATATATTAAAAGAGATGACTCAAACCAGGGAACACTTCAGCTGGTGTTATCGATGTTGGTGATAGGGGTGCGACCACCCCACTACTACACACGAGAGAGATGCGGGGAGAGCAATTTACGCCCCTCACCCCCCGTTAGGACGCCCGCAGCCGGCCCCAGCAGGTATAAAAACGAAATCGCGACCGTGTACCAGGTGATTCGGGAAAACCGTGAGTAGGCCTGCGTAGCCAACACCGTCTCACACCGTCCGCTTTAATTTGCAGATTATACGCGTCCCGTAGACCATCGAAAAAAATTTGGATTACAATGGAGCGACGATCCAGCGACGTTCCTTTAGCTGTTTGCCTATCTGTGTCGTGTTTTTTTTTTTTATATTCATTTATTTATTTATTAATTAAGCAACAAAATAGAACAGAGATGAAAGGGCTAACAACAAAAGATAGGTTAAAGAAATAAAATACATATGAGGAAAAAAAGGTGGGTAACAGAAAAAAGAAGAAAAATGGGGGAGACACTGCTTTGGCAACTGTGGCGGCCAAGATCCTGCGGTACTTCCTTGAGGGAATTGCTTCGCAGGATAGCTGCTACCTCCTATGCCACTCCAGGTCCAGCCCTGCCACGCTCGGCTAAGCGCAGCCCGCGGATTGTTGACGCGGCGAAGCTGTTCACCGCCTCCCACATGCTTTTTCTCGCCATCATCAGATCCACAAGGTTATCGGCGCATATTTCCACGTTTGCCTCCAGTTCAAGCGCCTTCCTGACGTCTTCAAAGCGACTGCACGCGAACAGGATGTGTTGCGCGTCTTCCACTATTTCGCCGGGGCAGACCGGACAGCATTGAGAGCTATCGTGCCCAAAACGATGAAGGTACTTTCTGAAACACCCATGGCCACCACACCACACCAATTTACCGTACCATGAGTCCTCTCTGTCCACTTCTTTATGTTCGGGATTTATCTATGGGTCCACCTGCCTTTATCCGACGCATCCCATCTAGCCTGCCATAAGTCGATGCTTGCGTCTCTAGCGTCCGATCGCGCGCGGCGCCTGGCCAGAGATCCACGCTCTGTAGCTGCTATAATTACCGCCTTATTTGCCTGTAGGTCGATAGGCACCACTCCGGCGATCACAAGTGCCGCTTCGTCTGATACCGTGCGAAAACCCGAGCAGATTCGCAGCGCGCTTAGCCTGTGGGACGATCTGATCCCTCTGTTATAGCTGTCTACGCTCATGGCGCGTGCCCAGATTGGGGCCGCGTATAAAATGATCGACCTGCAGACTGTCATTAGCAGCTTCCAGGACTCCTGCTTGGGACCCCTCGTGTTTGGCATGATCCTTGAGAGGGCACGGACGCTCGCGGCTGCCTTTTCGGTTACGTACGCCAAGTGCTCCCTAAAGCAGAGGCGGGTGTCGATCCATACTCCGAGGTAGCGAATCGCGCGCTTTGATTGCACCGTGTTTCCGTCGATTAGGATTGTGGCGGTCTCCACGATCTTTCGGCTACTAATCAGCACCGCTTCGGTTTTTTGGGCTGCCAGACTCAGGCCCACGGAGCTCATCCAACGCATGATGGTCGCTATTGCAGAGTTCGCCCCATCTTCGGTCTGTCTGATGGTCTTACTCACCACTATGAGGGCCACATCGTCTGCGTATCCTATAAGTTGGCAACCAGCAGGCACAGCCAGCCTCAAGACGCCGTCGTACATGGCATTCCATAATGTTGGGCCTAGGACAGAGCCTTGTGGTACTCCAGCCGAAACATTGTACGATTCACGGCCCACGTCTGACCTATACACAAGTCGCCTGCCGTGGAAGTAGCTCCACACGATGGCGCGCAGGTAGTCAGGAACGCTGAACGACTGAAGGGCATCCAGAATACGCCCCAAGACCGCGGTGTTGAAAGGATTTTTTACGTCTAGCGTGACGACGAGGCAGTATTTCTTCGAGCCGCCTTTCCACCTCGAGCCCGTGATCGCCTGCGAGGCCGTGTCTACAACCCTGGCTATTGTGTCTGTGGTGGACAGAGCCTTCCGGAAACCGAATTGGTTCGAAGAGAGTCCGCCACCATCCTGAATCGCCTGCTGCAGCCTTGAGCATACGATTGACTCTAAAACCTTGCCCAAAGTGTCGATAAGGCATATCGGCCTGTAGGCAGACACGTCGCTTGGAGGCTTGCCATTCCCTCAGGATGGGCCAGGACGGGTCGCCGCTCTTTCTGGCGCGCTGATACCGCCGCCTTGCAGCGAAGCAGGATTGCCGCTCTCCGGAAATCGTTTCATTCCACCAGAAGACCGGGCTGTGGGGGCCTGCGTAGGTTCTTCTTATGTTCATGCTAGCGTCGCATGCCGAGAGGACTAAGCTAGCCAAGCAATTTGCCATATTTTCAGCGCTGTCCGCCTGAATTGTTACCTCGTTTAGAGAGCTTTTAAAAAGGCTCTCTCTTAGGCTGCCGGTTTTGTACGCTTTCTCTTGCGGGATTGGCACAGGCAGGATTTCTCTGGAGCCGAGAACGGTCAGTATGGCCTCGTGATCACTGGCGGTGTAGAAATTGCCGACTTCCCAGGTTGCGTTTCGGCACAGAGAGCTGCTGACGAACGTCAGGTCTATCACCGAGCCATAGCCCGCGCGGTTGAAGGTATTTCTCCCGCCACTGTTTAGTAGGGTTATGTCCAGTTGTGCGAAAGCTTACAGAACCGCTCTTCCTCTTGGGTTGGTGTAGGTGCTGCCCCAATCCACTGCCCAGGCGTTGAAATCACCGGCGATAAGGCACGGTGTGTGCAAATGGGCGTCAGTTGCCAGCTCGTCGACGGTCCCGCAGAATTCATCAAAAGAGAGACTCGGGGGAAAGTAGCAACTGTATACAAATATCTTTCCTATGCAGCCACGTATGTAATGCGTATGTAATCCGCTGCACACGCTGTTCCCGCTGGGTGTTATCCTATATGGTTCGCTAACAAGGGCCACGTCGGGTCGGGTCTAGGGTCTGTAGCAGAAGGTCGTGGGCTGCCTCGCAGTAATTTAGATTTAGCTGTAAGAATCTAATCATGCTGAGTCCGGGAAAACAGCGCAGTTGGTCCGCTCTTGGAAGCCGATGGGCAACGCTGGCTGCCGGCTACGTGCGCTCTATTGGCTATGCCTTGGGCCTCGCATAGGCAGCAATTATACATATTTCTGCAATCCTTCGCTTTATGGTCCTTGCCTCCACACCTTAAGCACCAATTTGTCCTGTCCACTGGGTCCGAGCAGCGAGCTGCTACATGGCCAAACGTCAGACACCTATAGCATCTGACCGCCGATGTGTTTTTGCGGATGCGACACACAGAAAATCCTATCTTCAGGTTGCCAGCCTTCAAGATGATCTCGGCCACTGTTGACGGGACGCATAAGATTGCCCTTTGACAGCCGTCGTGGGCTGGGCGCAGACTTTTTATATGAGAGTCCTCAATTTGCACGCTCAGTTGCTCTGATATCTCATCCCTCGTGGTTTCGCCATCCATATCCAGCACATCAATCCTGGTGAGGTTTGACAGAGCGCGCGCCTCAACCTGCCCGGCAAGCGCCACTCCTATGTCCTGTCTCAGCTGGTCGACTATTTCGGCGCCAGATGGATTTAGTTCCAGCAGCAGGTCTCCCTTCGCAGTCCGTCTTACCGTGCGAACGCGGTCGCCCACAGCAAAGAGCTTCTCGTCGTGGCTCCTAGTAACCAGCTTCACTATTTCGCTGTATGAAATGTTATCCTTTCCTTTTCGCTGGTCGCGCAGCCACTGTCTGCCACGCGGGCTCTGATTTCTTGCATGCATTTTGCAAAAAATTTTCTTGCGGCCTAGAAACGTTAATTTGTCCAGCAGCAAAAAAGGTTTCCGAAGTGTTGGCAGCCGTTCTTTGGCGGGGCACCCTTGGCTGTTGCAGGTTCTCAGTTTGCTGTCCTTTGTTAGCGAAGGAATTCGGTGGCGCTATGGTGCACTTGGGGCATGCCTCTACTGGCTCAGGGTCGCAATTGTTGCACAGAATGTTGCTAACTGCCCGCTGCAATGCGCTCAGTCTACTTTGTCTCTAAGCGCGTTCGTAATGGCTCCATTTCTGGCTTGATACGTTCGGCTATTTCATCCAGTAATTCTTTCATTTCTGCCATTTCGCTCTCGCCCCTAACTTGTTGCAACTTTGTTTTTTTTTGGTTGCACCGCACTGCCTGCTGGTGGACTCTTTGAGTCTTCACGCAGTCTTTTCGGCGTATCGGTTGCACCAAACATCTCCTCTACTCCTACACGCTCATGACCGAACAGAGCCTCTATCGCTAACTGACTGCCTGGACTGTCGACGCAAACATATTCGGACCATAGAACCGGCGTTGAAGCGAGCGCCATTGATTGACGCCGCCCACTTGAACCCGCCATCGAGCCAGCCGATCTCAAGCCCTCCATGCTTGCAACCAGGTATTTCCCCCTGGAATTTTATGGAAGTTATGCCGCTCCCTTCTCGGCTCCACACACTTCGAAATTTCGGTCTGTGACGGACGAAAGTGCCAACCACTGGTTCCAATAGACCTTGTGTCGTGTGTCTGTATGTGTGTTTTTTTTTTTTTTTTTTTTTTTTAATTCATTTATTTAACAAAGAAAATGTAACAAGTTAGAGAAAGATGGAGGAGTATAGTGTAATAAAGGTAGAAGTGCGAAAGGACATTGAAGAAATAGATGTAGATGTTTTGGGTGCCAATATAACCTGCGGGACTGCCGGGGGGTATTGCTTCGCAGGGTAGGAAGGCGGGCCTCATGCCCCTCAGACGTTTCGCTGTCTCTCCAGGCGGCGAAGAGCGTCCATAACTTTTTTTGCAAAAGTGCAGACCGCGGACCATTTTCCTTGGCTAGCACACATTATGTTGGCCATGTTCTCGACCGTAGGTAGTTCCCCAAACGCTTCCTCGAGCTCATGGCGTTCACTCTGAAATCTCGGGCAGCAGAAAAGCACATGCTCGGCGTCCTTCACCACGCCGTTTTCGCATAGCCTGCATTCTGGGCTGATTTCGTGCCCAAATCGGTGTAGGTATGCTTTGAAGCACCCATGGCCACTTAACAATTGGGTTAACTCGAACGTTACCTCTCCGTGACTTCTCGAGAGCCAGGGCTCCAGGTTCGGGATCAGCCTAAACGTCCACCTGCCTTTGGATGAGGATGTCCATCTTGCTTGCCAGTCTTCTAAGCTCGCTCTTCTGGCTGCTCTTTTTTCCTCTTGTTTTGCCAGTGGCGTCCATTCGCTAGTTTGCCTTCTATTATAGATGAACTGGGACTCCTTCGCCAGAAGGTCGATAGGTGTTAGTCCAGCTATGACTAGCGCAGCCTCGTCTGACATTGTTCGGAAGCCTCGACACACTCGTATGGCTCCCAGTCTGTACGTTGATTCGAGCCCTTGGCGATATGATTTCTGCCGCATAGCCGTTGCCCAAATAGGAGCTCCATAGAGCATTATCGATCTCACCACATTTACCAATAGTATACGCTGCCGTTGGCTTGGGCCTCTGGAGTTGAGCAAGAACCGCGTAATGCAGCGGCCTATTTCTGCAGCTTTTGTATTTGCGTGCTCCAGGTGTTCCTTGAAGCTAAGCCGGGTGTCTAGTAGGATGCCTAGATAGCGTATTGCCCTGGATGAAGTTATTTTGCATGTGTCTAGAGAAATTTCCGCTACCTCTACGACTTTGCGGCTGCTGATCAAGACAGCTTCAGTTTTTTGGACTGCAAGCTCCAAGCCAACATTGTTTAGCCATCCTTTAACTGTGTCGACTGCCTCGGCCGTTTTGCTCTCCGTCTCATGTAGGTGCTTCGCTACCACCACTATCGCCACGTCATCTGCAAAGCCGACAATCCGGGTTCCAGGTGGGAGAGAAAGCCTAAGCACGCCATCAAACATCACGTTCCAAAGGATTCGACCCAGAACGGAGCCTTGCGGGACACCACCTTTGACGACATGTGTGCGCCAGCCACTTTGAGTGTTGTAGCGCAGGATACGATTTCGGAAATAGTCTTCCACCATGAGGACTAGGTACTCTGGTACCCGAAACTCCCGAAGAGAGCTTAGGATCCGACTCCAGTTTGCGGTGTTGAAGGCGTTTTTCACATCTAATGTGGTGACCAAGCAGTATTCCTTTTTTCCACCCTTCCATCGCTGGCCCTCAATGGCATTACTGGCTATGTCAACTACTGTTTGTAGCGCGTCGATTGTGGACTTTGCGCGTCTAAACCCAAACTGCATCGGTGAGAGGTCGCCAGAGTTCTTGATGGCGGACTCAACAATTTGTGCGATCAATTGAGCTGATGCACTTTGCCGCCGTGTGGCCGAAGTTTAAACATTTGTAGCATCTTTGCTTTGATTGCCGTTCACGAATCGGGCAGAGCGTCCATCCTATTGCAATTGATCCCGTCTTGAGCAAGGAGACAGCAGTCGAGCGCGGCATTGACAAGACAGCCAACTGTGTATCACCAAAAGTATGGCGCAAACTTCGGACTCGCACGTTTGCTGTGGCATCGCCAATAATTTTCTTCAAAGCTTCTATAATATGGTCTGCTGATACCAAGGTATCGAGTTTGCGTATCTCGATCCAAGCTTCAGTTCCTACTGCCCTTACCGACGCTTGCTGGCCTAGAACTTGGCTAAGCTCGTTCCTCAGTTTTTGGCAGTCAGGATCGCCGTCTCGCTTGAGTTCTAGAAGCAGCTCGCCCTTGGCTGTCTTTCTTGTGCGCTTTACGTTGCTTTTGACACCATCGAGTTTGCCATCGGTTCGTCTTGTAACCATTCCAAGAATTTGGGCGTAAGAGAAGCCATCTTGGGCCTGGATCACGATGGCCGCAGGCTTGTCCCTTCGAGCTGGTTGCTTGTTAGGCCGCTTTCGAGACACCGTCTGCCATTCTGCATCCGCTTCGGCTGCATTGACTGAATTGGCCCACGATGTGTTTGCATTCGCCAATTTGGTTTCCGGTTGTTCTGGTCGAGAACCCTGTGTCGTTTTCCCACGTTTTGGTGGGGTTCTCCGCTGAATGGCGGCATCCTCTCTCTGGCGTTTGGGCGTAGCTGTTTTAGCTGGCTGGCTCAGACTTATGGGAAAACCCAGATGGTTATTCATCACCGGTGTTGTTTGCGTGGCGATGACGCCCTTTTGGACCATTTTTGCGGGGTGGCTATCGGTCATTTTTCGGCACAGTGTTTCATGCAGCTCCATCATACGCACTATTGAGTTCTTAGTACTCAGATTTACGTGGCGAAATGGCTTCCTCCCATCATCAGCTCTGTTGAACATACTGTCGAGCTGCCAGATCAGATTTCCCAGTTCGTTTAGCTCTTCTATTTGTGAAGTTACCATTGGAGCATCAAAGTTATTTAATGCTTGCACCTGTATAGCTCGTGCATCTGGGTTTTTAGCACCATTTACATTTACTGGCGTGTCTGTGCTCAGGGGCGGACTCTTCCCAGTTGGTATTCTGCATATCTGCCATTGCGCATCGGGCTTGGTGGTCGATGGAAATCACAGATTTGTTCATGTGGATAGCTGGAGAGTATCGGTTGCAGTTTGTGAATTTGAATTTAAATTTGAATTTGAATTCAAATCCGGAGGAAGAAGAAGCTTCGAAACGGTTGGCCCAGAGGCGCCACCTGCCGATTTATGGGGCTCCCCTATGTCTTTCCTCGTTTTCCAACACTGGTACGATCAGCTGATACGTAGCGGTGTGAAGACGAAGAACACGTCGTGCAACAACAAAAGAAAGTGGAGAAAGGTGGATAAAAGTGGATATTTCTCACCCACACCAGCAAAGACAGGAGCAAACGATGAGAGAGGCGGGAAAAAAGCAAAGAGAGGCGATCTGCAGCCTCCCCCTCACCCCTACCGGCTCCAATGGTCCAGCCAAGTGGAGGTTGGCAAACAAGCTTCACGGCCAGCACACAGACGGCAGAGGAGTCCCCGCAACGAGGTACGTAGACAGTCCTATGGAGGACCTCCTTGACCCGTCGAAGTTTAAATTTCAGGCCCTCTGGATACACAGAAAACGATCTTGAAAGGGAGCGCCCGCGAGTAAAGAACCGCACCACTTTGCACTTCACTGTCTTCTGTATGTGTGTGTTTTTTTTTTTTTAATTCCTTTATTTATAACATAAAAACAATAACATAAGAATATACAATGTTTTCTATCGGACTGCAGGCATAATACGAACCAGTTTTTGCGGGACGTCCCAGAGGAATTGCTTCGCAAAAACGTGTTGCTGGCATACTTATCCGTTTCTTGCGCGTTCCTCTTGTCTGAGGACTTGACAGACCACACCCGCAAAGCCGCATACTGCGTCCCAGATCGCCGATTTGGCCAGCATAGCTGTGACCAAGTTGTCAGGTGTAAGGGCAGTGTTGATCAGGTCTGCCACCCTTTGGCGCTCGTTGTTGAACCTGACGCATTCAAACAAGATGTGTCTTGCGTCTTCGACTGTGCTGCTGCCGCAGACCAAGCAAAAGGGTACATGCTCATGCCCAAACCGGTGCAGATATGATCTGCAGCATCCGTGACCTGAAAGCAGTTGTGTGAGTTGGAAGGAAACTTGCCCATGTTTTCTCTCCGTCCACTCCGTTATGTTTGGGATGAGGAGATGCGTCCACCTTCCCTTGCTAGAGGCATCCCAGCGTCTTTGCCAAGTCACAAGACTCCGAATTCTCGCCTCAGAGCTGGCCTCTTTTTTGGGTGTGCCGCGGCTGACAGCTTCGGCGATCGCCTTGGCTTCATCGGCAAGTAGGTCGATTGGGATCATACCCGCAATTACCAACGCAGCGTCCTCCGAAACGGTCCTGAAAGCGCTGCACACTCGAAGTGCGCATAGACGATATGTGGCTTTAATGCCTCTGCTGTATGACGGGACGTGAATAGCTTGCGACCATACTTGCGCTGAATACAATATCACTGACTTTAGCACACTCGCTAGCAGCAGCCTGCGCTCCTGTTTCGGGCCTCTGGTATTTAACATGATTCGGGACAAGGCCTGCCCAGTACTCGCCGCCTTGGTATGTACGTGATTCAGATGTTCCCGAAAGCATAGACGAGTGTCTATCCATACGCCCACGTAACGTATAGCCCGCTTTGAGACAATCGCAGATCCCTCTACTAGTATCCTCGCAACTTCCACCGTCTTCCTACTACTAATAAGCACCGCCTCCGTTTTGTGCACTGCCAGTGAGAGACCGACTGAGTGAAGCCAGTTCGTGATTTTTTCAATCGCGCAGGATGCAAACGCTTCAGTCGTCGCAAGATCCTTGGCTACGATCACTAACGCCACGTCATCTGCGTATCCGATGGTTTCGCATCCTTGTGGTAGAGGGATCCTCAGAATGCCGTCGTACATTATGTTCCACAGTAGCGGGCCCAATACGGACCCTTGTGGAACCCCGGCAGAAATGTGGCGACTGTCGCAGCCCTCATCTGTGTTGAAACGCAGCACTGTATGTATGTGTGTGTGTGTGTGTGTGTGTGTTTTTTTTTAATTCGTTTATTTAAAAAGTGAAGGTGTAGTGTAGTGAGTAATATAAGTTTTAACAATAAACAGGACAGGTGATAACATAGGTTCTATAAGTAGAAATAAGAGTACAGAGATTAGGAGAGAGAAAAAATGCTGCCATACGAATCCTGCGGAACTGCCTTGCGGTATTGCGTCGCAGGGATAATGGCGGGCATCAGTTATGCCCCTCCAGCGTGACGTTCTCGCTCAAGGAGCCTCAGCTTGCTCATAGTCACGAATGCATAGTTGCACACTGCTGACCATGACCGCTTTGTTCTCATCATGTTTTTTGTCAAATTGGCGACTGTGGGTGTCTCTCCCATTTCCACCGCCAGATTCCGTCGCTCTTCCTGGAACCTTGGGCACTCGAATATGATGTGTTCCGGTGATTCCGCCACATCTTCTTGGCACCATGTGCATTCATTACTGGTTTCGTGTCCAAAACGGTGCAGATATGTCCTATAACAGCCATGACCACTAAGGAACTGCGTAAGCTCATAGGTGACTTCGCCATGGCGCCTATTTATCCAAGCATTTATATCGGGTATCAGCTTGTGGGTCCACCGACCTTTTGTTGAGCCTGCCCATCGATGCTGCCATTCTGCCACGCTAGCTTCTTTCGCCATTTTGATGATTGTTCGCCTGGTCGTGGGGGTCCATACTTGTCCCTGCCGTTGCTGGAAGATCATTTGAGCCTCTTTCGCCAGTATGTCAAGCGGTGTCATCCCTGCAATGACTAGCGCCGCGTCATCGGAAATGGTCCGGAAACCACGGCAAACACGCAGAGCGCCAAGACGGTATGTAGAGTCAAGTCCTCTTCTGTACGTTTTCCGCTGCATTGCTTCTGCCCATACCGGTGCACCATAGAGTATGGTCGAGAAAGTCTTGTGTCCAGTAAGACACCAAGGTATCTTATCGATCTGCTAGATTGTATGGTACACGTTTCCAGTTCGATTTTGGCAACTTCCACCGTCTTTCGGCTGCTTACAAGGACAGCCTCTGTTTTGTGGTCCGCTAGTGTCAGCCCTGCATCAGAAAGCCACTGTTTTGCTGCGCCCATGGACACCACCGTTTTCTCCTCCGCCTCACGTAAATGTTTTGCGACGACCACTAGCGCTACATCGTCAGCAAATCCTACTATGTTGCATTCTGGGGGCAAATTTATGCGCAGTATGCCATCATACATGGCGTTCCACAGGAGCGGGCCAAGTACTGAGCCCTGCGGTACGCCTCCCCTGATTTCATAGGATCGTACTCCATTTCGGGTGTCGTAATTTAATACGCGATTCCGGAAGTAATCCTCTATGGTGAATATGAGGTTCTCCGGTACTTGGAATCTGCCAAGTGCATCAATTATTTTTGTCCAGTTGGCCGTATTAAAAGCGTTTTTAACGTCGAGTGTGGTTATAAGGCAGTATTTTTTCCCGCCACCTTTCCACCGTTGCCCTTCAATCACCTTCTCCGCTATGTCGACTACTGTCGATAGTGCATCCAGCGTGGATTTGGCCTTTCTGAATCCAAATTGCATGGGCGAAAGGTCTCCAGCCTGTGAGATGGCGGCTTCCAGCCTTGTGCTGATGATTTTCTCTAGCATTTTCGCCGCAGCGTCAAGCATGCAGAGTGGTCGGTAGCCAGAAGGATCTTCAAGCGGCTTGTTCGGCTTCGGAATAAGCACCAGATTCTGCTTTTTCCAAATTTCGGGAAACGTGCACTCTTTGAGACATTTGGAAAATACATCCGCAAATTTTTCCGGCTGCAAGCGGGCAGCTAGCTTAATTGCTTTGTTAGGAATTGCATCGGGGCCAGGGGCTTTGTTGTCTTGCAGGTGCCCTGCTGCCAATAGCACCTCCTCTGTAGTTACCGGGCTGTATTCGCTTAACGTGGGACTGTCGTTCCTTGGCAATACCGTTGACGTACTTGGGAACAGCGTTTTAACGATAAGCTCCATATGTTGTTCTAACGGTGCTGCTGGCTTTATCGCCTTAAGCTTTTTCATGGCTAGCTTGTATGCCATACCCCAGATGTCAGTTTCAGCCTCGTTGCACAGATCCAAAAAGCACTTACGCTTGCTATCCTTGATTAGCCTGTTGAGTAATCTGCGGCGATCAGCATATTCTTGCTGCAGGCTGGTGAAGTTACCTTGTCCTCGGGCTCTCTGGTAACATCGCCTCGCCCTCAGGCATCTATTCCTGGCCTCAGCAATTCCAGCATTCCACCAGTAAACAGACCTTTTGTGCCTGCTATGGCTCCTGCGTACGGCCATGCTGCTGTCGCATGCTGCAGTGATGGCAGCCATTAATTTCATAGATAGATCATTAGCATCTCCTACCATGGTTGGAAAGCATAATGTCGATGCAAATGCTTCCGGATTAAGTGTGTCCACCCTGTACATTTTTGGTTTGTCCGGTGTAACTGCAGCTGCTGCTGGACTGTCGCCAATAGTGCACATGATTGCTGTATGGTCGCTGGCTGTATAATGGCTGCAAAGCTCCCACTTAGCTGTGTTAAAAATTTGCCTGCTGGTGAAGGTCACGTCGATGACAGAGCCGTAGCCCGCTCTGTTAAATGTGAACTCGCTGCCTGTGTTCAGCACTACCAGATCTGAGGTGGCGAATGCTTCGAGTACAGTGCGGCCTTTCGCGTTTGTTGAGCTGCTGCCCCATTCCTCAGACCAAGCATTAAAATCGCCAGCAACAACTACTTTGGTCTTTCCACGCACGTCTGCAGAAAGTTGATCGAGCACAGCCTCAAATTCACGTATGTTTAGGCTTGGTGCCAAATAGCAACTGTAGAGCCATACATCATCTATTTTTGCCCGCACAAAACAGTTGTTTCGTTGCACAGACTGGATGAGCAGTGGGTTTTTGCCACAGGTCCAAATAGCCGCTTTGCCAGTTATATCCGATGCCCACAGGCTACTAGCCCCTACTCGGTATGGCTCACTAAGAATAGCGACATCTACATCCAATTCCCTCACCGTTTGCGCGAGCAAGCTTTGCGCAGCTGCACAATGATTAAGATTCAACTGCATGAACTTAACCATTATAGACAGGTTGGTTGCTCTCCTGTTTTGCCCAGGGGGCACTCTTTGCTACCAGCAATATGGTTTCTGGGGTCGCAATCTATCGCTGCGCAGTTAAAACAATTTGGGGCTTCGTTGCATGTCGCTGACTTATGGCCTGTCTGTCCACACTTAAAACACCAGTTTGTCCGATCTATGCTGCTGTTGCATTTAGCGGCAACGTGTCCAAAGTTTAGGCACTTATAACACCTTTGTGTGGCTGTTCTCTGTTTAACTTGGCATTTAAACAGGCCAACGACAAAGTCCTTTAACTTCAGGAGAATTGCCGCACTATTCTGTGGCAAGCAAACAATTGCCATCTGGGTTTCGTTGAATGTGGGTCTCAACGCCTTCACCATTATTTGGCTTGAGCCGGTGCCAGTTGCACTGGTTATAGCAGCAATAATATCTGCTTTTGTTACCAGGCAGTCGAGTTTGCGTAACTCGAGATGTGTCACATCAGTGACTGTGCGAATTTTTGCGCTTGTTCCCAGTACACTGCTCAGTTCTTCTTGTAGCTTGTTGCCTCCATCCTTAGCTTTTAACTCCAACAACAGGTCGCCATTCTGAGTCTTTCTGGCCCTTGCAACGCTATCTTTAACGCAGCTTAGCCGCCCATCTTCACGCCTGGTGACCATCCTGAGCATATCCGCATAAGAAGTCCCCTTATCCGCCTTAATTATTATGGCATCAGGCCTGCCTCTGCGCATAGTTGGCTTGCGCTTTGCGCCTACCATTTGCCATTCTGCGCCAGAGTCATCTTTGCCTGCAGATTCTTGCACTGGTGCTATCGCATTCTCTGTGATGTGATTCCTCGCTGTGTTTGGCCGAGTCGCGCCTCCTCTTAGTTTTGATGCATACGTCTGCCCGCTGCTACGTTGCTTTTTTGGCGGAGTATTTCTCTGCGCCACTGCATCTTCTCTTTGCCGCTTTGGGCTGTCAGCATGGCTAACTGTGGCTCCAACGTACTGAGCGTTGGCGGTGACCGGCAAAGTTTGCGTGGCCATCTCAACCTTAAATGCTGCTTGGCTTTTGTCACCGAGTAGTTTGTGGCAGATGACAATTTGCAGCTCTATCATCCGCCGTATATCCTGCATTGTGTTCTGGTTTACATGCCGGACCTGCGGCTTACCATCATCCTTCTTCTTGAAGGTATTCTCCAACTGGCAGAGGAGGCTGCCAAGATCATCTAACTCCGGTATGCCCGATATCACAGTGGGACTTTTCGCCAGAGCCGCACTGTTTTGGCTGTCAGGCACCTGCAACGGGCGCTCAGCTGGCGATGACACTGGTGACCGCCACATCCTGTTGGACTTTCCGAAGATTGCCTCCTCGCTTACTGGGTCACTAGATGCACAGTCCCAGCGTGCTTGATCCATAGACGCTGCAATTTTGGATTTAAAATCTAACGGCCAAGCAGGAAAGACACTTGAGCGCCACCTGGCGGATGCAGCCCTGGGCACCGCCCAAAGCCTTTCTGCGTTATGCAACACTGGTCGCACAGCTGATCAGTGGCGCTTTATGGGGCAACTCTATTGTTTTTATTCGCTGCAACAAGTGATAATGTGTCCAGGACAGAGAGGGCACTGGATAATGGAGAGGATTTTTTACGCACCAATACAATGAAGGAGTCAGTGGTGGGCAGACAAAAGGCGCCAAATCCCCCCCCCGGGGGCACCACCAAGATGAAAACTGGTTAAAACAGTCACAAGGCCTATACGCTAGTGGCCCTGGCTATGGCAGGTCGCCGCCACAAGAAAACTGCTTCGGGTGAGTAGTGTGGCACAGAGTCTCTCCCCTGGTTAATATAAACTTGGATTTCTAGGCACTGTCGCGATCAAACTACGGAGCACTTGGAAAACACAACCTGCACCTTTGTGTGGGTGTGTGTGTGTGTGTGTGTGTGTGTGTTTTTTTTTTTATTTCATTTAAAACATTGCTTACATAATTACAAATAACATAACAAGGGAACAAACATACGAACTCGGGTACAAAGTAAAAAAAAAAGGATTACGGTTACTGCGTTACGACTTGTCGGTATTGCTTCGCAGACCGTGTGCTTCTTTAATTCGCCGACCTTTCCCTCTCCAACTGCCTAAGTTTCTTCATCACGTGTGCGGCGAAGGCGGCGGCCGCCTGCCACACGTTAGAGTTTGCGACCATCATCCTGGCGAGGTTACACTGCGTCACCGGCTCGCCCATGACCCTCTCCAACTGGTGTCTTTCATCGTCAAATCTTGGGCAGTGTTGCAGCACATGACCCGCATCTTCTATGATGCCAGCGCCGCACCATGTGCTCTCGTCGGAGACATCGTGGTGAAACCTCTTCAGGTAACTCCTGAAGCACCCGTGGCCGCTCATGAGCTGAGTAAGGTAATAGTCAACCTCACCATGCTTCCTCGATACCCATTGTGTGATGTCCGGGATTAGTGCATGAGTCCACCGTCCCTTGGGTGAGGAGTCCCACCTCTCTTGCCATCTGCGCATAGAGTGCTGCCATGCCATGAGTCGCGCCTGTCCTCTTGGTTGGGTTATGTTGCTGCCACTTGATTGCCTTGATGCTACAAACGTGGCCGACGCAATTGCCGCACATTCATCGATGGGCATCATTCCAGCGATCACCAGAGCTGCGTCATCGGATATGGTGCGGAAAGCGCTACACACCCTAATAGCACTTAGACGATGAGTCGACTCGAGGCTCCTCCTGTAGCTCCTAACCTCCACACCTTTAATCCACGAAGGAACTGCATACAGGGCAGTGGATTTTACGACGCTCGATAATAGCAGGCGCCGTCCTTGCTTCGGACCACGCGTATTCAGCAATATACGGGCTAGGGACCGGGCCGACGCTGCTGCCTTGCTACTGCAGTATTCAATGTGCTCCTTGAAGGACAATCTAGTGTCAAGCATGACACCTAGGTATTTAATGGCACGCTTGGATACCACGAGGGAGTCAGCTACTCTGATTCTTGCGGTTTCGACGCGCTTCCGACTGCTAATGAGCACCGCCTCGGTCTTTTGCGCTGCCAATTTAAGCCCTGCGGCCGATAGCCAGTGGCCAACTTTGGCTATCGCCACACTACAACGCTCTTCGGCGACGTGAAGGTCCTTGGCCGAAACCACCAGTGCGACATCGTCAGCAAACCCGACAATGTGCGTGTGCTGCTCGAACTCAAGGCGCAGGACTCCGTCATACATGGTGTTCCACAACAAGGGGCCCAAGACCGATCCTTGTGGAACACCAGCCGATACCCCTCTTTCTTCCAGGCCGTCATCCGTTAAGTATCGGATTCTCCTGTCACGAAAGTAGCTCCGCACGCAGTTCATCAAATAGCTTGGTATATTGAGTGTTGCCAGCGCGTCCAGTATGCGATCCCACCTTGCTGAGTTAAACGCGTTCTTCACGTCGAGTGTCACCACGATACAGTATTCTTTACTGCCGCCTTTCCATCTAGAGCCGTCGATTGCCTCAGCTGCCAAGTGAACCACACGGTTTATTGCGTCGATTGTGGATCTGGCCTTTCTGAATCCGAACTGGTGCTCGGATAAGCCCCCGCCTGCTAATATCGCCGACTCCAGTCTCGAGCAAAGCATCGACTCCAGCACCTTGCCAGCTGTATCCAACAGGCAAATGGGCCTATACGAGGATGCCTCGTCTGGTGGTTTTCCGGGCTTGGGCAACAACACAAGGTTTTGTAACTTCCACCTGGTGGGAAAGACTCCTTCTCTTATGCATTTTGAGTACAACTCCATGAATACATGAGGGTGTATCGTTACTGCCAGTTTAAGTGCGGTGTTGGGGATAGAGTCGGGACCCGGGGCTTTATTTGGCTTTTGACGCCTCACCGCCTCGATGACCTCAGCGAGCGAGCATTCTTCCACTTGAAGGTGTGTCCCCAAGGGAGGCACATGCGATAACTCCGGGGCGTCGGGAAATAGGCTGCTGACGATAGAGCGTACAGTGGTTGTGTCTGATGGGGATGACTGCCTGTTTCCGTGTACTCGTTTGACCACCGTCTGGTAGGCTTTGCCCCAAGGGTCTTGTTCTGCCGAGTCACATAGCTCGAGGAAACATTCTCGCTTGCTATCCCTGATCGCCACCTTAAGGGCTTTCCTCCGCCTTCTGTACTCCAGACCGAGTGCCTCGAAGTTGAGCGAGTGTCTTGCCCGCTGATATAGCCGTCTCGCTCGAAGACAAGCCCTTCTGGCATCAGCGATTTCCTCGTTCCACCAGCAGACTGGGTTGTGGTGGCGCGAGAATGACCCACGCTGGGCCATGCTGGCAACACACGCTTCATCGAGTCTCGACATGATCAGGTTTGCAGCCTCCTCTGCATTTGTGTTGGGGCACTCTGTGAGTCCTTCCAGGCTTTCGGCGAACAAAAGCGGGTTTAAAGTGTCCATCTTGAAGGATTTCCGAAGCGGTAACGTTCGCGCTGGCGGGTGCCTGTTTCTGCCTATGGAGAATGTCACAATTTCATGGTCGCTGGCAGAGTATGCCACGCCTACGCTCCAAACAGCCGAAGCAGCAATACTGTCGCTGGCGTAGGAAAGATCCACCACCGATCCTGTGCCGGCCCTTCGGAAAGTGTGTTGTGTGCCGACGTTAAGCAGAGATATGCTTAAGTTGGCAAAACCTTCAAGAAGTATACGGCCGCGGGCGTCAGTACGGGTACTGCCCCACTCGGTGGCCCAGGCGTTGAAATCCCCACCGATGATGAGACCTTGGCGTCCTCTTGCGTCGTTCGAGATGCTGTCTAGAATGCTTCCGAAACGCTCCAGTGACAGGCTGGGTGCAAGGTAGCAGCTGTACACCCAGTTTCTGCCGATCCGCGCTCTGACAAAGCCGTCCGCAGATAGGACGTCCTGCATGACTAGCACGTTACTACCGCAGCACCAAATTGCTGCTTTGCCGCACGCTGCCTTGGCCCAGCGACCACTTTCTCCTACTCTATAGGGCTCACTCAGTAGAGCTATATCCGCCGACAACTCACGCACAGTCTGCTGAAGCAGGTCCTGAGCCGCTATGCAGTGATTCAGGTTCAACTGCAAGAACTTCAAATGGGGCTGAGTCATTTGGCGTCTTTCTGCATCCTCTGGGCACCACTGGATGGGCACGCGCGGCTACCCGCTATGTGGTTTAAGGGACTCAAGCCCATCTCGGCACATAAAAAGCACTTGACGGCGGCCGAGCAGTCTGCAGACTTGTGACCAGGATTGCCACACCTGAAGCAGCAATTTGACCTATCTGTGTCGCTTGGGCAGTTTGCGGCGATGTGGCCAACACATAGGCAACGAAAACAGCGCACAGGTTGCGCTTCTAGTTCTTTTATTCGGCAGCTGTCCCATCCAATTCGAACTCTGCCCACCTCTAGGAGTTTCAATACCACTGCCTCGGGAGCACAAACCACGGCTGACATCGTATTCCGAAAACTAGACCGGAAGCTTCTTACTCTAAACGACGTCGCCTCGACTTTGGCTTGGTCAGCCAGCTTAGCCACTAATTCCTGGGGCGTCGCTTTCTCGTCCATGCCGTGAATGGCTACAGCCTTATGGCGGGTTAGAGCTTTCACGCCTGCCTCCTCGCAAAGGACTTGACTGATCGCCTCCTTAAGGGACTGACTTGTGTCCGCTGTGCATTTTCGGAGTTCCAGAAGAAGCCCATCTTTAGCGGTGCGTCGAACTCGCATTACGTGCTCACGGACGTGATCCAGCTGCCCGTCTGTGCGCCTCGTCACGCGCTCTAAAACTTGGCTATAACTCAAGCCTTCGTTCGCCTGAATTAGTAGCGCCTCCGGGCGGGATTTCTGTAGTTTCCCACTGGTTTTCGCGTAAGGCTTGCGGGAGGACCTCGAGGGGCCCACCTTTACCCATTCTTGGCTGCTTTGGGTATTTTGCTGTGCCCTAGGCTGCTGCACATCAGTCGGATGTAGCTGCTGGTGCTGCATGGCTTGTTGCTGGGATCCAATTAGACTGGATTGACTCTGCTGATGGAGCTGATGCTGCCCCTGCTGGTACTGCGCCGTCTGAAGCCGTGTAGACGACTTCTGTGAATGTTGGCGATTCTTCTGTTGCGTCTTCTGCTGGTGTGGCCTCGCTTGGTGTCGGCCTGAGTCATCGAATGGTGACGTTTGACACGGCTTATCCCGCTTAGACGGTGAATTCACCAGCTCGGTTTGCTGTTGCCTACTCACACGTTTAGGTGGAGACTTGCTGCAAGTGGCACACGCCACTGGCAATTGCGAGATCGGCCCTTTGTCTTGAAGCAAGGCGATCACTGCTACGTGCAGTTCTCGCAGCCGAGCAACCTTCTCCCTAAACTCGTTAGTGATGCTGCGGTTAATTTTGCCACTAGCATCCTTATCTCTGCTATAATGGGTAGCAATTGAGGCCAGAATGTGGCCCATTTCCTCCAACTCGTTGCAAGTAGGCCGCACCTGCCCCACCTTGCTTTTTTTAATGCAGGCCCCGTTATTGGCTGCCTCGCCATCGGTCCCCTCAGCCCCAACAGATGGGCTTCTAAGCCTTTTCGGCGTTGCCTCGTGAGCTTCCACTACTACGGCAGCGTCTGGTGTTGCCACAGGCACCGACGGGGCGGGTGCAAGAGGTCTTGCCACTTGCTGCCGCTGCGGTGGCGGCGTCCGCTTCATCATTGACTCGGCCGCGCGTTCTAGAGGCAATTTCCCTCGCAGGACAAGAATTTCCCCTTGCCGCAACGCTGGGAGTTATGCCGCTCCAACTCGGCGGCGACACCAACAATTGCCCCTTTTGACGCAGCCCGACAATAGACAAAGAACAGTAAACAGAACTATGTATACAATGCAACTACTATGGAAAACAATTTATGGCCAGGCTATACAAATTTAATTTGGTTTAAATAAATAAATAAATAAATAAATAATAATGGAATAAAAAAACGATATAGAGAAATTTCCAAGGGTGGGAGTCGAACCTAGGAATTTTGCACCAGCGGCTAAGACTCACACCCAACGCCAAGCAGACCGTTTGCCGCCGCGCCCTCAGAACTCTGCTAGTATCCGAATGTCTGTTACGGCGAATGACAGAGGCAGCCAGGAAGTATGCTGAAGAATTTATTAAGGGCAGAGCTTGGATTACGATCAGCTGGTTGAGGCGAGCCAGACAGGTGCTGGTAACTCAGCTGATTAGTTTTTTTTATCTATGTGTGGCAAACCTGGCAGCAGCTGGTATTTTTTTTCTGCACGTGCCAAAGGAGGACACAACACAACTAATGGGCGTGAAAAAGGTCCACCTCACCAATACCACTTGAGCTGCAAATGGGCGGCAAAGGGCCCAGAACGGATCCTTGGGGAACCCCGCCAGATATGGAATGCAGCACGCTTCCAGCATCGGATGTATACTCCAACTGCCTCCTTCCGAATTAGCTCCAGGTGATGGCATGAATGTGGGCCGGGACTCCAAAGTTTTGCAGTGCGTCAAGAATAGATCCCCAATCGGCAGTGTTAAAAGCGTTCTTTATGTCGAGGGTGACCAGCAGGCAATATTTTTTTGCACCTCCTTTCCATCTCTCACCTTTAATAGCTTCTGAGGCAATATCGACCACTCTTGAAATGGCATCAGTTGTGGACTTACTTTTTCTAAAGCCATATTGATTGGGTGACAAACCGCCGCCTAGCCTGATGGCTGACTCTAGCCTCGCACATATAATAGATTCCAGGACCTTGCCTATGGTGTCTATTAGGCAAATTGGCCTGTATCCTGATGGCTCATCTAGGCTTTTGCCTGGTTTTGGCAGCAGGACCAACTTTTGCAGCTTCCATATGTCCGGAAAGCAGCCCTCCCGGAGGCATTGGGAATACACTTGTGCAAATATATCTGGGTTCAGCATCATTGCCAGCTTTACGGCGCGATTTGGTATGCCGTCTGGCCCTGGAGCTTTACTAGGGTTGAGGCGTCCAGCCGCGGCCTTTATCTCCTCATTTGAGACTACATCGACAGCAAAATGTGTCTGCATCGGTCTTCTGCACGTTAGTGCATCGCTTCTAGCTGGAAACAGAGATTGTACTATATCCCGCAGCTGCTCCGGATTTGTTGGTGCAGTTTTTTTATTTGCATACACACGCTTCACTACAATCTTATAGGCCTTGCCCCAGGGGTCCTTATCAGCTGAGTCACACAGCTCAAGGAAGCATTCCCGTTTGCTGGAATGTATGGCCCGTTTTAATGCCTTGCGAGTTCTTGCAAAAACTATATGAAGAGAGGGCCAATTGCCATCGTTCCTTTTTCGCGCCCGTTGGTAACACCGTCTTGCCCTAAAGCAAGCCCGCCGTGCTTCTGCAATGCTATCATTCCACCAGAATACCGATCTATGGTGGCCTCGGTAAGCTTTACGTTCCTGCATGCTTTTGCCACACGCCTCGTCTAACTTACGAGCCAATTGGTTTGCCATACTCTGGGCTGACTCCGTTGCCAACTCTATACCAGTTATAGCGGCAGTGAATTGGGGAACATTCAGGGTATCCGCTTTGTACGTTTTACATGCCACCGGATGCACATCTCGCTGACGGATTGATCCTCCGATCTCGAAAAGGATCGCCTCATGGTCGCTAGCCGTGTAGAATTCGCCGATTTTCCAAGAGGAGCGCCGAAAAATGCTGCTGCTGACAAAAGTGAGGTCAATGACCGATCCTACACCCGCTCGGCTGAATGTATTTTGATTGCCACTGTTTAGCAGGGCAATATCTAGTAGGGCAAAAGCCTCCCATAAGGCACGGCCTCTAGCATTGTTCGAGACGCTGCCCCACTCCAAGGACCACGCGTTGAAATCACCAGCTATAATGAGGTGGCTGTGGCTTCTTGCGTCGGTAGCCAGCTCATCCAGCGCTGCGCAAAATTCTTGGTGATTGATGCTAGGTGGCATGTAACAACTATACACCCAGAACCGGTCTATCTTTGCCCGTACAAAATGTGCAAAAGCCCGGGTTTGAGACATTTGCAGCGGTCGCACGCTAGTTAGCAAAATCGCCGCTTTTCTTTGCGTACTACAGGTCGTGTTGTTGCCGCCATGGAGTCTGTATGGCTCGCTTACGATGACTACATCAATGTTTTGTTCCCTCGTCGTTTGCTTCAGCATATCATGTGCTGCTTCACAGTGGTTTAAGTTAATTTGCATGAACTTAACCATGATTAACATTTTTTGTAAGAGCGTTCTGGCCACAACGGGGCCCATAAGGACAACGCTGGCTCCCGGCAACATGACCCGCTTCTTTTATGCCATTTGCAGTGCATAGGAAACACTTGGCTGCGTTTTTACACCCTCTGGCTTTATGCCGCTTTTCGCCGCACCGTAGGCACCAGTCGCTTCTGTCTTCTTGGCATTTGCATTGTGCTGAAACATGCCCAAATTCGTGGCATCTGAAGCATCTAACAGGTGTATTGTCTATTCTAATGCGGCTTTCGTTCAGCCTAATCTTGATTCTGCCCACATTGAGGATATCTTTGGCAAGGGCTGCCTGAACGCTGATGGTCGCCCGCTGTGTACCAGCGAATGCTGGTCGTAGACTCTTTATCGCCAGAGTAGTAAATTGGACGCCAAACTGGCTCGAGAATTCAGCCACTAGCTCGTCCTTAGACACCATCTCGTCCAAGTCTCTGACATCAAGCTTGATGAAGTCTGAGAGTGCTTTGGCCTCAATCTGAGCACCGAAAGCTACTTCGATATCTTTCGTAAGCTTCTGGAGGTTTTCAGCCATCGGCTTGTTCATCTCCAATAAGAGGTCTCCATTCGCTGTGCGTCTTGCTGCCATTCATGGGCGATTTGGTCTGGATCGCGCTCATTTCTTACCTGCCCTGGGGCAGATGTTTGTTCCCGCATTAATTTTTCTCTGGGAATTGTCGCTCCACTGTGTTTTTTTGGGGGAGTATTTCGACTTGGTATCATGTCTTCTCTGCGGCGCTTGGCGGAGTCATGATCACTCCCCATTATAGGCCTATTTGGCTTAGAGCCCGATTTCGCTGGCGTAATTTGTGTGCTTTTGTCGCTGTTATGCGGGGTTTTGTGAAACTCACCCGCAAGCACTCTAAGGCAGAGCAGTTCCTGCAGCTCCTTCATTCGCACAATGGCTTGCTTAGTGCCCATGTTGACGTGTCGGACTAGCTTTCGTGGTTTATCGTCCGCCGAGATGCCTTGGTTAAAGGTGTTGTCCAGCTGCCATATCAGTGATCCCAGTTCGTCCAGCTCTGGAATGTGCGAGACCACTTGAACAGTTGGACCATTCGGTGCCAAACTTGGACTGTCTGGCATTAACCCAGCCTCTGCAGCCGCTTGAGGAACGCTGCATGCCGATGTTGTCGCTGACGGTGGCGATCGCATGAGCAGCGGCCGTTTACCGAAAATCGACTCTTCTGGTGCAGCAGTGCCTAGAAGATCTTCACCAATACGGGATTGATGCTCCAAGGATGCAGCTAGCTTATCCATGGGGACAGGCTTGGAAACAAACCAAATTTGAATTCAGATTTTAAATTTTAAATCCAAATTTAAATCTGCCGCCAAAAATGCCCGGAGGCGCCCCCTGCCGAATTCTAGGTAGGGGCTCCCCTTTGCTCTCCTCGTTTACCAACACTGGCAAGATCAGCTGTGTTGATGCAGTTTTGACTAAGAAAAAGTTGGTGCAACAACAAGACGCACGATTCTGGAAGTAATTCGGATAAAAAAGTCTCACCCACACCAGGAAATATTTGGTGATGAGAGGCGGGAAAAAAGAAAAGAGAGGCAAGTAGCCGTCACCCTTCGCCCCCTCCACCGTCAGTGGACCGGCCTGCCGCAGAAGCAAAGATTGCTACTAGGCCAAATATTGAGGGCTGCAGCGGGGCTCCAACGACGTGGTATGTACTTAGTCTCCCTTGGAATCAATCTGACTCCTTTTTGACTTTTACAGGCGTTCCGGACACCAGTTTATGAAAGTTCAGACGGAGCAAAATATATACCGACAGTACCGCGGTTCACTTCGAAAATGTGTGTTTTTTTTTTTTTTTTTAATTCATTTATTACATAAATAACAACAAAATATATATATATTAGAAATTTAAAGCTGCAAATACGTATAGGGGGGGTTTCTGCGGGACGTCCCATGGGGAATTGCTTCGCAAAAACCTATAACCCTTTACGTATGGCCATTTCTTTCACGTTCTGCCTTTCTTAGGCTGATTCCCACGAAGCCTGTAAAGCTGCTCACTGCTTCCCACGCCGCCGCGTCTGCCAGCATTGTGGGCACCAGGTTCTCGGTAGTCAGCACAGTGCCGACCGTTTCCTCCAGGAGCCGCCGTTGACTAGTGAATCGCCTGCATGCGAAGAGGGCGTGTTCCGCGTCCTCTACCATTCCTTCACCACATGTCAGGCAGTACGGCTCAGCCTCGTGTCCGAATCTGTGGAGATAGGATCTGAAACAGCCATGTCCTGTGATGAACTGTGTCAGATGGAAAGTCGCCTGTCCATGCTTCCGTTCAATCCATGGCCTGATCGTGGGGATAAGGGTGTGGGTCCACCTACCCTTGTTAGATGAATCCCATCGCTCTTGCCAGATGGCTAAGCTTTGCATCCTTGCGTCGTCGCTAGCTGTCCGCTTTGGTGTACCGTTCCTCCTTGCGTCCGCGATGTTCCTGGCCTCGTCCGCAAGTAAGTTGATGGGGATCATGCCTGCAACCACCAGCGCAGCATCCTCAGAGACCGTCCTAAAACCGCTGCAGACCCTTAGCGCGCAGAGACGGTAGGTAGCGGTAATGCCCCTACTGTACGCCGTAGTGTGTATGGCGTTGGCCCAGATTTGTGCCGCATACAAAATGACCGATTTCAGCACACTCATCAGGAGTAGTCTCCGCTCCTGTTTCGGTCCTCTCGTGTTCAGCATTAGCCTCGATAACGCCTGTCCTGTGCTCGCTGCTTTCCGTTGAACGTTCTCCAAATGCTCTCTGAAGCATAGACGGGTGTCTAGCCACACGCCCAGGTACCGGATGGCTCGCTTTGATGTGATTGTGGAACCTTCTACTTGCACTGAGGCATGCTCAACTGTTTTCCTACTGCTGATCAGAACCGCCTCCGTTTTTTCGGCTGCCAGGGCTAGGCCAACCGACTGAAGCCACCGCGTGATGCTGGCTATAGCTTGCGAGGCCACTGATTCTGCCTTCTCCAGCTCCTTGGCAACAACAACAATAGCCACGTCGTCAGCATATCCGATGGCTTCACAACCTGGCGGGAGTGGGAGACGCAGCACTCCGTCGTACATCAGGTTCCAAAGAAGCGGACCCAGAACCGAGCCTTGTGGTACTCCAGCAGACACATAACGACTCTTAGGGCCGTCGGAGGTGCCGTATCTCAGGATCCTCTGCCTAAAAAAGCTCCGAATGATGGCAAGGAGGTACGGGGGGACGCCGAGATCATGAATGGTACTGAGTATGCAGCTCCAATCCGCAGTGTTGAAGGCGTTCTTTACGTCAAGCGTGACAACAAGGCAGTACTGTTTGGAGCCTCCTTTCCATCTTGTTCCTTCGATGGCGCTGCTGGCAATGCCAACCACCTTGCTGACTGCGTCAATGGTGGATCTTGCCTTGCGAAAACCGAATTGGTTGGCTGAGAGACCGCCGCACTCGCTGGCGTAAGCGTTCAGTCTCGTTCCGATGAGACCTTCAAACACCTTGCCTATAGAGTCCACCAGGCAAATCGGTCTAGAGGAGGGCGAAGTATCTGTAGGCTTCCCAGGCTTTGGGAGAAGGGCCAAATTCTGGATCTTCCATTGCTCGGGGAAGACTCCCTCGGTGAGGCAGCGGTTGAAGACGGCTGCGAAGACTTCTGGTCGTAGAGTCAGGGCCAGTTTAACGGCGCGGTTTGGGATCCGATCTGGACCGGGTGCTTTGCCGAGTTGGAGCGACTTGGCCGCCACCAGGACTTCATCCGACGCATCAATGGTGTGTGAAGCTGGAACTGGGTGCTGAGCTATGCTTGGGGAAACCGGGCGATTGGGGAATAGGCCGTCGATAATTTGAGAGACTTCTTCAGCGTCAGATGGGATGAGCTGGCGGTTTGCATGTATCCGCTTCACCACTATTTTGTATGCTCTTCCCCATGGGTCGTGTTCTGCGGAGTCACACAGCTGCAAATAAACTTCCCTTTTTGCAGAAAGGATGGCCTTCTTGAGGGACCTTCTAGCCGAGCTGTAATGGGCGTGGTGGTGTGTCCAGTCCGAGTCCATGCGCTTCCTTGCTCGTTGGTATTTCCTTCTTGCAGCCATACAGGATCTCCTCAAAACTGCAATTTCTCCGTTCCACCAGAATACTGGTTTGTGGTGGCTTCTGAATGGTCTGGATTGGGCCATACTTGCCGTGCTGGCAGCAGCCAACATACTGCAGGCTTCGTTCGCCATTTCTTGTGCCGTGGTTGCTGTGAGACTTTGCCGGGTCAGCATTGAAGAGAACGCCTGGGGGTCCAGCGTGTCTTCTTTGAAGGGCATGTCGATAGGGAGGGGGTGCGCTGCGTGCTGTCGTCTGTCCGTTTCACGGCCTATAGTAACACAGATCGCCTCATGGTCGCTCGCCGTGTAACAATTATCCAGTTTCCAGGCTGATGTCCTCGCAAGGCCACTGCTTACGTACGTAAGATCTATCACTGATCCCCTTCCAGCCCGATTGAACGTGTTTTGGGTGCCATGGTTCAATAGTTCGACGAATAGGGAGGCAAAAGCGTCGAGCAAAGCGCGGCCTCGCGCGTTTGTGGAGGAGCTTCCCCATTCCTGTGCCCATGCGTTGAAGTCTCCCGGGATTATGGTGGGGCTGTGTGTCCTTACGTCGGTCGTCAGTTCATCTAGCGCCTTGCAGAAGTCCGTAAGGCACAGACTGGGCGGCAAGTAGCAACTGTACAGCCATATCCCTTTGACCTGTGCCCTGATGAAGTGCTCGCCAGCTAGCCTGGAAAGGAGCTGCGAGGGCGGGTTGCCACATGCCCAGATGGCGGCCTTGCCCGACGTGCTATACGCCCAATTGGGTGAGGTTTTCCTGCGGAATGGTTCGCTGATTACTGCCGCGTCAGATTTGGTCTCTCGCACCCGCTGCTTAAGTAGTTCGTGGGCGGCCTCGCAATGGTTTAAGTTTAGCTGGGTAAAGCTAAACATTTCGTCTTGGTCGAGACGACTTCATGGGCCCAGCCTGCGTTATTGAGGGGCACCGCTGGCTGCCTGCTACGTGTTTTCGCTCGGTGATCCCTCTTGACTCGCATATACAGCAGTTGAAATCATTTCTGCATTCCTTCGCTTTGTGGTCCTTGCCGCCGCATCTTATGCACCAGTTTGTCCTATCGACGGGGCTGTTGCACGTTGCCGCCATATGTCCAAATTCTAGGCACCTGTAGCATCTAGACGCCGAAGTGCTTACGCGTACCCTGCATACCGAGTATCCAATCTTCAGGTGGGCTGCTTTCAGGATTGCTTCTGCTACCGCTCCTGGGACACAGATTGTTGCCCTCTGATTTCCTCCGTGCGCTGGGCGCAGACTCTTAACATCTGCGGGAACAATTTTCAGACTCAGCTGGTCGGAGACGGCCTGAACGATTTCCTCCTTGGTGGTTCCGCCATCCATGTCCAGAATCTCCAATCTGGTCAGATTCGATAGTGCCCTTGCCTCGACTTGACCTTCAAGCGCGGATCCTATGTCCTCCTTCAGCTGGGTGACATTCTCTGCTCCTGCTGCGTTTAGTTCCAGTAGGAGGTCTCCTTTGGCGGTACGTCTCACGGAGCGCACGCTTTCGCCCACTGCCTGCAGCTTGGTATCCTGGCTCCTTGTCACCAGCTTTAGCATGTCGCTATATGTCATCCCACTCTTCCGTTGTACCAAAATAGCGGCAGGACGCTTCTTTGGTAGAGTCCGTGTCGGTCGCCTCGTCGTCACTGTCTGCCATGCAGGCTCTGTTTGTGGCACAATTCCCTCGTTGTCGTGCGACGAAAAAGTTTCTCGCGGCCGTCGATTTTTCGGCGAAACGGTATCCGAAGTGTTGGCGGCGGCGGCGACTGCTCTCTGGCGGGGCATCCTAGGCTGCTGTTGCGGCTTCTCCGTTTGTTGCCCTCTGGTGACGAGGGACACTTTAGTGCACTTGGGGCATGCCGCTACTGTTTCCGGGTCGCTATCGCTGCACAGAATGCTACTCACTGCCTGCTGCAATTCTTTAAGTCTGTCGACTTTCTCTCTGAGAGCATTCGTAATGGCTCGCTTGCCTCCCTCCTTTTCTGGCTTGATGCGTTCGGCTATTTCCTCCAGTAACTTTCCCATTTCTGCCAACTCGCTCTTGCCCCTTACTTGTTGCAACTTAGATTTCTTTGGTTGCGTCGCGCCGCCTGCTGGAGGACTCTGGGAAACTTCACGCAGCCTCATTGGCGTATCGGTCACGCCAAACAACTCATTTACTCCTACTCGCTCATGACCGAACAGAGCCTCTATCGCAAGCTGACTGCATGGACTGTCGGCGCAAACAGACTCAGACCATAGAGCCGGTGCTGAGGCGAGCGCCATTGACTGACGCCGCCCACTTGGCCCCGCCATCAAGGCAGCCGATCTCAAGCCCTCAATGCTTGAAGCCAGGTATTTCCTCCTGGGGTTTTTTGGGAGTTATGCCGCTCCCTGCTCGGCTCCACACAATTCGAATGTCGGTCCGAGTTAATTGAAAATTTGAAAAATTAATTGAATAATTTAAAAAAAAAATTAATTTAAAGAAATTAATTTAAAAAAAAATTAATTTAAAAAATTAATTTAAAAAAAATTAATAAAAAAAATTAATTTAAAAAAAAAATTAAAAAAAAAAAATCAAAAAAAAAAAAAAAAAAAAAAAAAAAAAAAAAAAATTAATAAAAAAAAGATTTTAAAAATTTTCCACAGGGCGGATTTGAACCTCGTGTTTTCGCCTCCAAGACAGAGTGCTTGTCTCTGACAATTAGTCTCTATACAAAAAACAAAAAGTACTCCAATTGAAAAGTTTTCCACAGGGCGGATTTGAGCCTGGTACTTTCGCCTACAAGGCAGAGTGCTTGTCTTGGGGCCCACAGACCGAGTTTACAGCTGGAGGGCTGAAACCCAGCTAGATACTATGGGGGCCCTTAAAAGTATGCCGCACTTTGCGCGATCACTTTAAAGCTCACTTTAAGCTCCGCTTTAAAGCTTTCAGCGATTTCGCGGAGTTGGCAGGTGCCAATGATGGGGCTTTTAAGCCCGGGTTGGCCTGACCAGTGCACAGCTGATACCTGCACCACGAGTCGGCTGTCCAGCTGTGAAAAAAAAAAGGTGGAAGAAAAAGAAAAACAGAGACCAAAAAAAATATTTGTGTATGTACGTATATGTGTAAATATATATATTAGAAGCGATGGCTCAAACCAGGAGACACTTCAGTTGGTGTTATCGATGTCGATGATGGTGATAGGGGTGCGACCACCCCACTACTACACACACGCGCGCGAGAGCTGCGTGGAGAGCAATTTACGCCCCTCACCCCCCTGGACGGATGACCGCAGCAGCCCCAGCAGGTTTTAAAACGAAATCGCGACCGGGTGCCTGACGATTCGGGATAACCGTGAGTAGGCCTGCGTAGCCAACACCGTCTCACACTGTCCGCTTTACTTTGCAGATAATACACGTCCCGTAGACTAGCGAAAAAACCGGATTGCAACGGAGCGTCGAATCAGCGTCGTTCCTCTAGCTTCGATGGTTGTGTGTCGCCGAAAATGTGTGTGTGTGTTTTTTTTTTTTTTTTTTTTTTTTTTTTATTCATTTATTTAACAAAGAAAATGCAACAAGTTAGAGAAAGATGGAAGAGTATAGTGTAATAAAGGTAGAAGTGCGAAAGGACATTGAAGAGATAGATGTAGGTGTTTTGGGTGCCAATATAACCTGCGGGACTGCCGGGGGGTATTGCTTCGCAGGCTAGAAAGGCGGGCCTCATGCCCCTCAGGCGTTTCGCTGTCTCTCCAGGCGGCGAAGAGCGTCCATAACTTTTTTTGCAAAAGTGCAGGCCGCGGACCATTTTCCTTGGCTAGCACACATTATGTTGGCCATGTTCTCGACCGTAGGTAGTTCCCCAAACGCTTCCTCGAGCTCATGGCGTTCACTCTGAAATCTCGGGCAGCAGAAAAGCACATGCTCGGCGTCCTCCACCACGCCGTTTTCGCATAGCATGCATTCTGGGCTGATTTCGTGCCCAAATCGGTGTAGGTATGCGTTGAAGCACCCATGGCCACTTAACAATTGGGTTAACTCGAACGTTACCTCTCCGTGACTTCTCGAGAGCCAGGGCTCCAGGTTCGGGATCAGCCTAAACGTCCACCTGCCTTTGGATGAGGATGTCCATCTTGCTTGCCAGTCTTCTAAGCTCGCTCTTCTGGCTGCTCTTTTTGCCTCTTGTTTTGCCAGTGGCGTCCATTCGCTAGTTTGCCTTCTATTATAGATGAACTGGGACTCCTTCGCCAGAAGGTCGATAGGTGTTAGTCCAGCTATGACTAGCGCAGCCTCGTCTGACATTGTTCGGAAGCCTCGACACACTCGTATGGCTCCCAGTCTGTACGTTGATTCGAGCCCTTGGCGATATGATTTCTGCCGCATAGCCGTTGCCCAAATAGGAGCTCCATAGAGCATTATCGATCTCACCACATTTACCAATAGTATACGCTGCCGTTGGCTTGGGCCTCTGGAGTTGAGCAAGAACCGCGTAATGCAGCGGCCTATTTCTGCAGCTTTTGTATTTGCGTGCTCCAGGTGTTCCTTGAAGCTAAGCCGGGTGTCTAGTAGGATGCCTAGATAGCGTATTGCCCTGGATGAAGTTATTTTGCATGTGTCTAGAGAAATTTCCGCTACCTCTACGACTTTGCGGCTGCTGATCAAGACAGCTTCAGTTTTTTGGACTGCAAGCTCCAAGCCAACATTGTTTAGCCATCCTTTAACTGTGTCGACTGCCTCGGCCGTTTTGCTCTCCGTCTCATGTAGGTGCTTCGCTACCACCACTATCGCCACGTCATCTGCAAAGCCGACAATCCGGGTTCCAGGTGGGAGAGAAAGCCTAAGCACGCCATCATACATCACGTTCCAAAGGATTGGACCCAGAACGGAGCCTTGCGGGACACCTCCTTTGACGACAAGTGTGCGCCAGCCACTTTGAGTGTTGTAGCGCAGGATACGATTTCGGAAATAGTCTTCCACCATGAGGACTAGGTACTCTGGTACCCGAAACTCCCGAAGAGAGCTTAGGATCCGACTCCAGTTTGCGGTGTTGAAGGCGTTTTTCACATCTAATGTGGTGACCAAGCAGTATTCCTTTTTTCCACCCTTCCATCGCTGGCCCTCAATGGCATTACTGGCTATGTCAACTACTGTTTGTAGCGCGTCGATTGTGGACTTTGCGCGTCTAAACCCAAACTGCATCGGTGAGAGGTCGCCAGAGTTCTTGATGGCGGACTCAACTCTCTGCGCCAGCAGTTTTTCAAACAGTTTCGAGACCGAGTCCAGAAGGCAGATTGGCCTGTATGCCGATGGGTCCTCGGCTGGCTTGTTCGGCTTGGGCAGAAGCACCAGATTTTGCAATTTCCAGATGTCAGGAAAGATGCCATCGTGCATGCATTTATTGAAGACCTCTGCGAATTTTTCAGGCTGGAGGCGTGCCGCCAGTTTTAGCGCCTTGTTTGGTATCGCATCCGGGCCTGGGGCTTTTTGGTCCTGCAGTCTAGCAGCGACTGCAAGAATTTCTTCGGTGCTGATATCGCAAATGACTCGCGTATTAGCGATCCGAGTGGGTCGTGGCGATATATTTGAGGTGTTCGGGAACAGAGTCTCTACAATGAGTTTCATTTGGGATTCGTTGGGAATCGCGGGCTTGTTTGCATTGAGCTTCTTCATGGCCACTTTGTAAGCAGCCCCCCAAATGTCGTTCTCGGCGGCGTTGCACATTTCTAAGAAGCATTTGCGTTTACTCTCCTTAATAGCAAGTTTTAGTTCTCTTCGCCTAAGCTTGTATTGGGCCTGGAGGCTAAAGAATTCTGGCATTCCACGCGCCCTCTGGTATTGTCGTCTGCATTGGAGGCACCTCCTCCTCGCCTCGTTTATTGATGCGTTCCACCAATAGACAGGGGCCTTTTGTTTGCTGTGGCATCTACGGGCTGCCATGCTGGCATCACAGGCTGCTAGTATGGCATCTACAAGCGTTTTAGCATACTTGTTTGCGTCTCCAGTAAGGGGTGGGATTCTGAAGGATTCCTCGAATGTTGTGGTATTTAAAGTATCCACTCTAAACATTTTGGCGTTTTGGTCAGTGGTTCCGTGTTCGGCGGGGCGGCTGCCGATAGTGCACAATATGGCTAAGTGGTCGCTAGCCGTGTAATGACTACACAATTGCCAGTTGGTCTGTGATGCAAGTTGCCGGTTTGCAAATGTGACGTCAATCACTGATCCGTAGCCAGCTCTGCAGAACGTGTGGTTGTTGCCCGTGTTTAACACGACAAGTTCGAGTGAGGCGAGGCTCTCAAGAATTGTACGGCCCCTGGAGTTAGTTCGGGCACTACCCCATTCCGTGGACCACGAGTTAAAGTCGCCTGCAACTATTGTTTTGCCCTTTCCTCTGGCGTCCAAAGCGAGTTGATCAATTGCCGACTCGAATTCTTGGGGGGTAAGACTTGGTGCGAAGTAGCAGCTGTACACCCATATGTCGCCTATGTGTGCTCTGACAAATCCTCTATGTGCGTAAATGTGCTGCATAGGCGGAGTACGATTGCCGCACAACCAGATTGCAGCTTTCCCCGAAGAGTCTGTTGCCCATGAGCTGCCAGGCCGGTTTCTATATGGCTCGCTCAGAATCGCCACGTCTATATTCATTTCCCTTACTGATTGCGCTAATAAATCATGTGCCGCCGCACAGTGGTTCAAATTTAATTGTAGCAAATTCATAGGTTATGCTGCTGGTTCGCTCCTGCACTCGTCATTGGGCAACGTCGGCTGCCAGTGTAATGCCCCACCTGTTGACGTTTGGCGTCTACGCAGTTGAAGCAGACAGGAAAGTTGCTGCATGAGACTGCCTTGTGGTCTGTAGCCCCACATTTAAGGCACCAATTTGTGCGATCAATTGAGCTGCTGCACTTTGCCGCCGTGTGGCCGAAGTTTAAACATTTGTAGCATCTTTGCTTTGATTGCCGTTCCCGAATCGGGCAGAGCGTCCATCCTATTGCAATTGATCCCGTCTTGAGCAAGGAGACAGCAGTCGAGCGCGGCATTGACAAGACAGCCAACTGTGTATCACCAAAAGTGTGGCGCAAACTTCGGACTCGCACGTTTGCTGTGGCATCGCCAATAATTTTCTTCAAAGCTTCTATAATATGGTCTGCTGATACCAGGGTATCGAGTTTGCGTATCTCGATCCAAGCTTCAGTTCCTACTGCCCTTACCGACGCTTGCTGGCCTAGAACTTGGCTAAGCTCGTTCCTCAGTTTTTGGCAGTCAGGATCGCCGTCTCGCTTGAGTTCTAGAAGCAGCTCGCCCTTGGCTGTCTTTCTTGTGCGCTTTACGTTGCTTTTGACACCATCGAGTTTGCCATCGGTTCGTCTTGTAACCATTCCAAGAATTTGGGCGTAAGAGAAGCCATCTTGGGCCTGGATCACGATGGCCGCAGGCTTGTCCCTTCGAGCTGGTTGCTTGTTAGGCCGCTTTCGAGACACCGTCTGCCATTCTGCATCCGCTTCGGCTGCATTGACTGAATTGGCCCACGATGTGTTTGCATTCGCCAATTTGGTTTCCGGTTGTTCTGGTCGAGAACCCTGTGTCGTTTTCCCACGTTTTGGTGGGGTACTCCGCTGAATGGCGGCATCATCTCTCTGGCGTTTGGGCGTAGCTGTTTTAGCTGGCTGGCTCAGACTTATGGGAAAACCCAGATGGTTATTCATCACCGGTGTTGTTTGCGTGGCGATGACGCCCTTTTGGACGATTTTTGCGGGGTGGCTATCGGTCATTTTTCGGCACAGTGTTTCATGCAGCTCCATCATACGCACTATTGAGTTCTTAGTACTCAGATTTACGTGGCGAACTGGCTTCCTCCCATCATCAGCTCTGTTGAACATACTGTCGAGCTGCCAGATCAGATTTCCCAGTTCGTTTAGCTCTTCTATTTGTGAAGTTACCATTGGAGCATCAAAGTTATTTAATGCTTGCACCTGTATAGCTCGTGCATCTGGGTTTTTAGCACCATTTACATTTACTGGCGTGTCTGTGCTCAGGGGCGGTGACCGCAAGAGCCGTGGACGACTGCCGAAAGCAGACTCTTCCCAGTTGGTAATCTGCATATCTGCCATTGCGCATCGGGCTTGGTGGTCGATGGAAATCACAGATTTGTTCATGTGGGTAGCTGGAGAGTATCGGTTGCAGTTTGTGAATTTGAATTTAAATTTGAATTTGAATTCAAATCCGGAGGAAGAAGAAGCTTCGAAACGGTTGGCCCAGAGGCGCCACCTGCCGATTTATGGCTAGGGGCTCCCCTATGTCTTTCCTCGTTTACCAACACTGGTACGATCAGCTGATACGTAGCGGCGTGAAGACGAAGAACACGTCGTGCAACAACAAAAGAAAGTGGAGAAAGGTGGATAAAAGTGGATATTTCTCACCCACACCAGCAAAGACAGGAGCAACCGATGAGAGAGGCGGGAAAAAAAGCAAAGAGAGGCGATCTGCAGCCTCCCCCTCACCCCTACCGGCTCCAATGGTCCAGCCAAGTGGAGGTTGGCAAACAAGCTTCACGGCCAGCACACAGACGGCAGAGGAGTCCCCGCAACGAGGTACGTAGACAGTCCTATGGAGGCCCTCCTTGACCCGTCGAAGTTTAAATTTCAGGCCCTCTGGATACACAGAAAACGATCTTGAAAGGGGGCGCCCGCGAGTAAAGGACCGCACCACTTTACACTTTTTCCCTTGTTTCTTTTGTGGGGGGGGGGGGGGGGGGGGGGGGGGGGGGGGGGGGGGGGGTTTTTTTTTTTTTTTTTTTTTTTTTTTTTTTTTTTTATTAAAAAAAAAAAAAAAAAAAAAAAAAAAAAAAAAAAAAAAAAAAAAAAAAAAAAAAAAAAAAAAAAAAAAAAGAAAAGAAAAAAAAAAAAAAAAAAAAAAACATCCGGGCTGGCTCCTGGGGGTAGTTGGTTGGTGGATAATAGGGGGCTGTGGATGTGATCATAATGTTGACCAGGTTGAAAGGTGTGGGCTCTTCTCCAAGGACTGCCGTTAGCCTTTGCCTCTCGTTGGTAAACCTTATGCAGTAAAAGATCACATGTTCAGGGCTTTCTTGTATGCCTTGTCTACACAGGGTGCATTCCGCACTGGACTCGTGTCCAAATCGGAATAGGTATGACCTGAAACATCCATGGCCGCTAAGGAGCTGGGTCAGTTCGAAGGTGACTTCGCCATGTCGCCTGTTTACCCATGTATGTAAATCCGGGATAAGTTTGAATGGCCATCTGCCCTTCTGCGATGCTGCCCAGCGTGATTGCCATTCTGCTAGGCTTGATCGCCTGGCTTCTGCAGTTGCCTCCCTTCTGGCTGGTGGTAACCATTCCGCACTCTGCCGACTTCTAAAAATGTTTTGCGCTTCTTTAGCTAGTAGGTCTATTGGGACCATACTTGATATTACAAGAGCCGCGTCATCCGAAATTGTGCGGAAGCCACGGCATACGCGAAGAGCCCCAAGACGGTATGTTGCCTCTAATCCTCGTCTGTATGACTTCGTCTCCATCGCATCCGCCCATACTGGCGCGCCGTAGAGCATGGTCGACCTGACGACGTTCATCAGTAATAATCGTTGAGCTTGTCCCGGGCCTCTTGTGTTGAGCATGATTCGGCTCAGGGATCTTCCCAGTTCAGCCGCTCTTGCACTCGCGTGCCCCAAGTGTTCCCGGAAACAGAGGCGTGTATCCAAGAAAACACCTAAGTACCGGATTGCTCTAGCCGAGCGGATTGTGCATGTGTCTAGCACAATTTTTGCCTGCTCCACCGTTTTCCTGCTGCTGATAAGAACTGCTTCCGTTTTTTGATCTGCGAGTTCTAGTCCTGCGTTCGCAAGCCACTGTTTTGCTATGGCAATCGATGTGACCGTCTTTTCTTCTGCTTCTGAGAGCTGCTTTGCCACGACTACGAGAGCCACGTCATCTGCAAAACCGATGATATGGCAGTCAGTCGGGAGGCTTATTCGTAAAATGCCGTCGTACATAGCATTCCACAGTATCGGGCCAAGTACCGAGCCCTGTGGAACTCCACCTCGTACTTCGTGAATTCGATCGCCACTCCTTGTGCTATATCGTAGCTTGCGATTTCGGAAGTAATCCTTTATTAAGGCAATAAGCGGGACCGGCACATGAAACATGCTTAGCGCCTCGATGATGCGGCTCCAGTTAGCTGTGTTGAACGCGTTCTTCACATCAAGTGTGGTTACTAAGCAGTATTTTTTATTACCGTTTTTCCATCGCTGTCCCTCAATTGATTTTCTCGCTATTTCAACAACTGTTGCCAATGCGTGTATTGTTGATTTAGCCTTGCGAAAAACGAATTGCATCGGCGAGAGATTACCCGCTACAGCAATCGCCCTCTCCAGTCTTGTGCAGATTAGTTTTTCTAGCAGTTTGGCTGCAGAGTCTAGCATGCAAAGTGGTCTGTATGCAGACGGGTCATCTTGCGGCTTGTTTGGCTTTGGTATTAGCACTAAATCTTGCTCTTTCCAAATGTCTGGGAAAATACATTCCTCAAAGCATTTGGAGTACACTTGGGTAAACTTTTCAGGCTGGAGTCGCACTGCTAGTTTGAGCGCTTTGTTGGGAATCGCGTCCGGACCGGGCGCTTTTTGGTCATGCATTTGTGCAGCAGCCGCTAGCAGCTCATCTGTGCTGACACTTATGTGATCAGTGTGATCCATTTGCAGCATTTCCCTGGGAGCCATATATGAGGTATCGGGAAAGAGCGTTTGCACTATGTTCACCATGTGGCCCTCGCTTGGTGCAGCGGGTCTGACTGCTTTCAGCTTTTTAACGGTCATTTTATACGCCATGCCCCAAATGTCGCTCGACGCTTCATCGCATAGCTGTAGGAAACAACGTCGTTTGCTTTCTTTTATAGCGCGTTTTAGTTCGCGGCGTCTGCTTGCAAATTCATCCCCGAGATGTGAATAGGTGATGCTGCCCCGCGCTCTTTGGTCCCAGCCCTGCGGATGGGCATGCTGCAATCGCAAGCTGCAACTACAGATTCCATGATCATTTCTGCCTGTTTGTTGGCATCTCCAGTTAGTTCTGGGATCGCTAGTGATGATGCGAATACTTCAGAGTTTAGTGCATCAATTCTGTACATTTTGCGTTTTTCTTGTACCGCTGTTTGTTGGGCTCGACTGCCAATATTACAAATAATGGCCATGTGGTCGCTGGCAGTGTAGTGGCTGCTTAGCTCCCACTGTATGGCGCTTGCAATCTGGCTGCTGGCAAAAGTCACATCAATCACTGACCCGTAGTCCGCTCTGGTAAAAGTGTAGCTTGTACCAGTATTTAGAATCGCCAGATCTAGTATGGCAAAAGCTTCCAGCAGGCTGCGTCCTCGTGCATTTGTTGAGCTGCTTCCCCATTCGTGGGACCATGCATTAAAGTCTCCAGCAATAACGACTTTTCTTTTACCCCTTGCGTGCGCATCGAGGTTGTCGAGTCTACTTTCAAACTCTTCCAAGCGGAGGCTAGGTGGTAGGTAGCAGCTGTATAGCCAAATATCGCCTAGTTTTGCGCACACATAACCGTCAGAGGAGTATACAGCCTCTGCGGCCGGCGCTCTGTTACTGCAGGCCCATATGGCAGCCTTAGACGTTCTATCCGCAGCCCAAAAACATCCAGTTTGAGTCTTGTAAGGCTCGCTTAGTACTGCTACATCTACGTTTAGCTCACGTATAGTTTGCGCCAGTAGATCTTGCGCCGCCCCGCAGTGATTTAGATTTAGTTGTAGGATCTTCATCATTTCTTGCTGGCGTCTTGCTCACCTGTGGTTGCCAGCGGGCAGCGACGACTACCAGTGTAGTGGCTCACATCTGTGCGTTTTGCGTCTACGCAGTTAAAGCAAACTGGCTTATTGTTGCATGTGGCTGCTTTGTGCTCAGTCTGTCCGCATCTAAGGCACCAGTTTGTGCGGTCTTTGGCACTAGTGCAATTTTCTGCTTTGTGCCCGAAGCATAGACACTTGTAGCATCTTTTTTGGGCATGCCTCTCGCGAATCGGACACATGTTCCAGCCAACTTCTATAAAGCCTTCTTTTAGTAGTTTGGCTGCTATAGTACGCGGCATGCTTAAAATGGCCATCTGTTTGCCTCTAAAGGACTTGCGCAAGCCCCTTATATTCACTTGCTCGACGTCTTCGCCAATTTTCAGTTTCATTGACTTTTTTATTTCCTCTTCTGTCGCTAAGTTGTGGAGGTTGCGCATTTCAAGCCACGCCTCTGCTCCAAGCTGCTCGAACTGACGCTTGTTGGCCCAGGACCTGGCTCAAATCCTCGGTCAATTTTTTGCTGTTGGCCTTTCCACCACCCTTGAGTTCAAGGAGTAAATCGCCTGTAGCCGTTTTTCTAGTCCTCTTGACGCTATTTTTGACGTCGTCGAGCTTGCCGTCTGGCCTTCTGGTGACTAGGCTCAGGATTTCGGCATATGTGCAGCCCTCATTTGCTTTGATTAGGATCACCTCCGGTCTGGCTTTCCTCAGAGATGGCTTGTTCACTCTCTTTCGTGATACAGTTTGCCATTCCGCAGCTCCATGGGCTGCCTGCGGCTCTGGCGTGCTGACTTTCTGCAGAGTACCTGGCTCCGGATCGCGACGTGCGGTTTTCTGCGCCATTGCTCGCTGTCGCTTTGGTGGGGTATTGCGCTGGACAATCGCGTCCTCTCTCTGGCGTTTGGGGGTGTTTCCTGCCAAATCTATCTTTTTCGCATCATTTCTGGGCTGTCTAGCATTCAGAGGCGAAGTTTGGATGGCGATTTCACTCCTTGCCGCCTTTACCACCGATTTGCTGCCCATCATTATGTGGCATATCGCTTCGTGTAGCTCCTTCATTCGTACTATTGCGTTCTTGGTGCCGAGATTTATGTGGCGTACTGGTTTTTTGCCATCATCTCCTTTATTGAACATCGTGTCCATTTCCCAGATGAGCGATCCCAGCTCATCTAGCTCTGCCACATTTGATACAACTTCTGGAGAAACGGAAATCTCCGGGCTGCTGGGAGCTATTGTCGGTGTTCCAGCCGTTCCAGATCGATTAGCGTGAATCGCCAACTTCTCAGTCTCCACGTGAATGGCCTTGCCAGGCGGTGACCGCATAATTTTTGGCCGCTTAGCAAATGCCGCATCCAAACTTTGCGCGTCTTGCCCCAATGCGTCATCGCAGCGGGCTTGATGGTCCATTGACAGGACATAACGCTCCATCTCTCAAACAACAATTTTGGCGCCAGCGCCTCGTTTGTATTTGATTTTTTTGAAATTCGCGGGAAAAAAGAGTGGCGCTTTTTCCCGGTTCAAGCGAGGCTGCAGAGTGGCGCCACCTGCCAGGGCGGCTCCGACTGAGCTTTTGGCGCTGATCAACACTGCGATCACAGCTGTTGGAATTTGTTGCTGCAACGCGGTGGAAGGAAAGTGGAGAAATTTAGCAATTTTTTCTCACCCACACAAGTAAAAGTTGCGAGAGGCGGGAAAAAAGGGTGGCTAGCTACCCCCTCGCCGCTCCCCCTTATTCCTAGGGTTGGTTCGGACCTTTGGCCCACCCAAAAGGTGGAATTGGGACTTCTAGCTGGAGCACTGGGAATCCGTGTAATGGTAAGCCTCCCCAGTCCAATTGGAACAATGTTTTTATACTTTGTTTTATTTAAGAGCCGCGGAAACAACCGAAAAGGAAAACAATTTTACGGAGGAGTCTCAATGTTCTGACGCACTCCCACTGTATCGTGTGTGTGTGTGTGTGTGTGTGTGTGTGTGTGTGTGGGCGTGCGTGTATTATTGTTATCGTTGTTGTCGTTGTTGTTGGGTTTTTAGGACTGGCCATATACATATATATATATACTATAGATGTATCGTAATGCTTATTATTATTATCATTAGTAGTAGGTAGGTTTTTCTTTCATATTTATCAAAGTAGAAACCGGTTTGGTGTGTATTTTTCTTTTCGTTGGTTGTTTTGTGTGGCATTTAACATTTTATGTTTTTCTTTTTAATTTCTGTTTCTTGTTGTTTGTTGGATTTTGTTTAAAAGTTTTTTTCTTTTACATATTTAATGCGTTAGACTCTGCAAGAATAATAAAGATCACATTTATTAATAAACAGAATAGCAAACGAACAGAAATTTTTTAATAGACAAAACAGAACAGCAGACAAGCAGGCAGGCAGGCAGATAGGCGTACATAAGATAGACAAGGAGTAGATATGGGCGGTAGATCGAAGGTGAAACATGCAGGGGACACGGTCACTGTAACGGGAATTTATTAACATGCAGTTTAGATTGCTATTTGGATTCTACAATTCTTACATTAATCAAAGAAAACGACACTCAAGCAAAAAAATAATATTCGCCTTACACTTAAAGTATATAATGAAGCGTAAAGGTTTCATTATTTCGGTTTTTTTTTTTTGCAAGTTTTTCTTGTTTCTTCTTTGGTTTGGTTGATTTGTTGTTGTTGTTTCTTTTTTTCTTGATTTTTTGTTTTTTTTTTTTTTTTTTGTTTTTGGAGGGGAAATGATTATTATATTTAGCATTACATAATTCATATATCATCATATGCATACAGCTAGAAATAAAAGAAAGAGAATAAGTAAAAAGACAATTTGTAGTTACAATTATTAGTTTGAAAGGAGGGACTAACAAAATGAGGTGAAACAATCAATTTTTGAGACTGTCAGTGTGTATGTTTAAATGTATGTATGCATATACAAAAAAGGTTCTGCTCTCTGACGTGACGGTCGTGTTTTTTCATAGCTCCTGAGTTTTTATCAATATTTATTGTTTTCTCTCAATTTTTAATTGTGCTTAGTCTGTTTACTTTTCGTTGGTGTGGTTTGCTTGAGACCCGTGTGTTTTATTTGCAGAATTTGCCAAATTAACTAGTTTTTTTTCGTGATTAGTGTTTGGTGCATTTTATATATATATATTTTTTTCCCCTTTTCTCTCTCGTCATTGCTTCTGTAGTTGCTCCCCTCACCGCTCCGATCTTACCATCAGTGCTAGCGTTTTTTTTTTATTATTTTATTTTTGTTGTTCTCTCTTCTTTGTGCTTGTGCTCAGCTTCTCTGCCGCGTAATTACTTTTGTAAGGCCGCCTCTCAAAGCTTGGCTTATAACTGTTCTTGCACTCTTTCTTGTGTTGTGTACTCTAGCTGTCTCTTTGTTTTATTTGTATTTATTGATTTTATATCGATAATTATCTTAGTGCTTTGTATTTAAATTTTAAATTTTGTATATATTTTTGCCTTGTGTTCCTTTTGGCGTTTCAATGGCTTGTTGTCTACCTACTTGCAAGCATTCTGATCGTTTTGATGATCAGTATAGAGCAATATCGTGTTGGCTCTGCGATAATCTTATTCACTTAAAATGTGCTGGACCCAATGGCCGCGACTACGACAAATTTTCTGGTTTGTCTGTGTCTAAGCCTGAGCTTGGCTTAATGCGCTGGACTTGCCCATCTTGTGCCAGCCAGCAGCTTGATTTTAGCGGTATGTATAGGGATCTTCGTTTAAAGTTTCTTTCTTTAAACAAACTGGCCAAACAGCTGTCTAACGAGTGTGAATCTAGCGTACATTTATTGTCGCAATTTAAGTTTAATCCACCTTCTGAGAAGTTACCCAAGAAATGTACCCTTGAGTTGCCTCGTAAGCAGTCGCCAGCACTCTCTATTACATCGTCTCCCATTTTACTTTCGCCTACACCATCTTCTTGTCCCTCTTTATGTTCTTCTTTTCAGATTGAAGTACCCATTACAAGCCCTGGTGTACCTCAATCTATCCCTCACGGGAACTCTGATCAATCACAGGATCATGCTGGCTCTCAATCACTTGCGGATCCCAATGCTCCTCCGCCTCCACTAACTGTAGTGCCTCATCGCAAACAATTATTTATCTCTAGGCTTGCTCCAGATACTTCTGAGTCGTCTGTGGCAGCTTACATTGGTAATATATGCCCTGCTAAGGTTTTAATTCAAAAGTTTAAGTTTTCAAGGCCTCGCGAAATTTCCTCTTTTAAAATTACAGTACCAAATGAGTATTTTTCAGCTATGGTTGACACTAATTTCTGGCCAGAGGGCCTAGTTGTACACGAGTTTGCGCCCAATAAGCGCTCCCGTCCGTTGCCTGTCCACCTTCCTAATTTATCTTCTGCTTCAAAAAACTAATAACGTCTAGTCTTTGCATTCATTGTCAAAATGTAAGAGGACTTCTTGCCAAGCTCTCGAACCTGTTCTGTGATAGCCAAACCTTTTCGGCTGACATATTAGCTTTCTCTGAAACTTGGCTTAACTCCTCTGTTTTGGATAATGAAATTCTTTCTAATAACTTTATTTCTTATAGGCTTGATCGTGTTGGTCGTCGTGGCGGTGGAGTACTCATTGCTGTTAACTCGAATCTGTGTTCAAGTGTCGTGCCGATTGATCTGCCCTTAGGTGTTGAGTTTATTTGCGTCGAAGTTACATTTTCCAACTTTAGCTTATATATTTCTTGTTCATATATTCCTCCAGCTTCTGATATCATGACCTATATGCACCATGCAGATACTTTGTAAACTATTTTTAATCGTCTTAAAGATCGTGATTTCCTTATAGTTTTAGGTGATTTCAACTTGCCTAATATTTCTTGGCTTCTAGATGATAATCTATCTTTCTTTATTCCTTCATCTCAACATGTTTTTCTTGATTGCCTACTTGAATGTCCGCTGTATCAGTTGACTTCTTTTCTTAACTCTTGTAAAAAAATCCTTGATCTTGTTTTTGTCTCTGATCCCACTGTTAGTGCTGTATCCCGAACACAGCCCCTAGTGAAACCTGAAGATCCTTATCACCCTACCATTGAAGTTACTATTTCTTACAATTCCGTTACTAAATCACTTAATAACATCGCAAATTCTCGTCGTAGATGTTTTCGTAAAACAAATTTCAATCTTCTTAATAGCCTTATTTTCTCTTTTCATTGGTCATTTCTATTTGAGTGCTGCGATATAGATTGTGCAGTGAAGTTTTTCTACTCTGCTCTTAATTCTCTAATTGATAAATGCGTTCCTCATGTGAATGTCTATACCGTCTCCAGCGCGCCAGTCTGGTTCACACGTAGGCTATCTAATCTCCGCAATATTAAATCGAGATATTTTAAAAGATTTAAAAAAAACTGGTTCGCGACTTGACTATGCAAATTACTGTATAGCCAAATCTCAATTTTGTCTTTTAAACACTCAATGCTACAATAATTATATCGTTCGCTGTAAGGTTGAATTTTATAAGAACCCCAAAAGATTTTACAACTTTGTTAATTCCAAAAGACGCCCTAATGTACTACCTTCCACCTTCAGACTTAATGGCCAGACTGCTAATAATGACTCAGATATTGCAGATCTGTTTGCTAAATTCTATCAGTCGACTTATTCTACTACTGTTTCGGATCCCACAACCTATCCCTTTTCAATCCCACATTTAAATTGTATGTTTTTTCCTAGTATTACTGAAGACTGTATTATCTCTAGCTTGTCATCTATGACGTCTTCCTTCGTTCCCGGTCCTGATAATATACCTAGTTGCATCCTTAAAATGTGTTCGATTTCCCTATCTAAGCCTTTATCTCGGTTATTCTTTATATGGAGTGAGACTTGTAGCTTTCCCGATATTTGGAAGGAGTCTTTTATTATTCCGCTTTTTAAAAAGGGTAGCAAATCGGATGTTTCTAACTACCGTGGCATTGCCAAACTTTCGGCAATACCAAAGCTGTTTGAGAAAATTATTACGTCTTCCCTTCAACACCTATCCAGATCCACTATTTCTCCTTGTCAGCATGGCTTCATGAAAGGTCGTTCGTCGCTTACTAACCTTTTAGAATTGACTACCCTTGTACACCATGGCTTCCGTAAAAAGTGTCAAACTGATGTTATTTATACTGACTTTAGTAAGGCTTTCGATACGGTTGATCATTCTATGCTTCTCGCGAAACTTAACATCATGGGTTTTTCCCCGAAACTGTTGGCTTGGTTAAAGTCGCCTCTTATTGGCAGAACCCAAAAGGTGTCTTTTCGTTCCTCATTATCTAAAACTATTCAAGTTACGTCAGGTGTACCTTGGCCTTGGTTCACTCACGCGTGCTCATGTTTGCGGATGACGTCAAGATTTGTTATTCCTATAATGATCCTTCTTTCCAACAGTACTTGCAATCAGATCTCGATGCGTTCTGTGATTGGTGCCACGTTAATAAATTACACCTTAATGCCTCTAAGTGTTCTTTTCTGACTTTCAGTCGTTTGTCTCCGTTCCTAGCTCATTACTCCATTAAGTCTGTTCTGTTAGATTGTGTACCATCCTTTAAAGACTTAGGCGTTATGTTTGACCCAAAACTTTCATTTAATGTTCATATTGCTTTAATTGTCAATAGAGCATGCAGCCTTCTTGGCTTTATTAAACGTTGGGCCAAAGAATTTGATGATCCCTATGTAACAAAGGTTTTATACACTTCGTTAGTTCGCCCTATTCTCGAATATTGCTCGCCAGTGTCGAACCCGCAATATGATGTTCACCAGCGTAGTATTGAATCAGTACAGAAGCAATTCCTTAAGTTTGCGTTACGCGGTCTTAATTGGGACCCGAGTCTTCGCCTACCTTCTTATTCTGACAGACTTCTTCTTATTAATCTTCCTTCACTTTACAACCGTAGGCCCGTTTTTGGCATTCTCTTTCTCCATAAACTAGTCAACGGCGAAGTCATTTCTACTAATTTACTAAGTACGCTATATTTTTGTGTTCCCTCACGTCGGACCAGAAACTTTTTCCCTATTTACCTTAGTAGATGTCTGACTAACTACTCTCTTCACGAACCTTTTCGTGTTCTTTGCCAATCTTTTAACAACCTTTCTCACCTAATTTCTCCTCATCTTTCTGTCACTTCTCTTCGCGTTATAACATTTTAATCATCTACAGCGAAACCAATGAAAATATTCTGGACTTGGATTGGCTGCAACTCATCCCTGACCACATTGGCTGTGAATAGGGGCATAGCTGGCACCTTATGCAAATAAAACACCTCCACCGGGTCGGGGATGTTTAGTTGTGTATATAGCTAAGCTATCTTTTTGAATTAATTACTATCTGTCTTTAGCTTAAGCTTTTTCGTCGACTGCTGTGTTAGTTGACGTAAATAAATAAATAAATAAATAAATAAATAAATAAATAAATAAATAAATAAATAAATAAATAAATAAATAAATAAATAAATAAATAAATAAATATATGTGTTTATGTATGGACGATGTACTTGGACAAATATTAAATGTGGTGGGATAAAGTTATCTTTGGAAAGGGAAATCAGAATTTCATCTTGGGTAGCAATTATACCTCTTCCCTTTGTCATTTTTACCATAAGCAATGAAGTTATTATTGTAAGCTACAAAATCATAATTGTAGTTAAAGCAATTCTTCAAAAATCAAAAAAAAGGCAAATAAAAAAGTATTCGAAATTATATAAGAAATGATAACTTGGTGCTATATGCAAGCGATAACGAAATTGTGTTAGGCATTAAGCGAATAAGCTCAGCAAATGCAATATCGGCAATAGAAGTTTAAAGATTATAAAATAAATTTCGTACTTCACATGGTCGATCCGGGAACTCTTGCCTGAATGTGCGCTCGATAATATGATATTTGGACTGCAATCCGCCGCCTGGTGGAAGACCTTCAATGTCGCTTTTGCTTTGTAGACACTTCAATAACTCCACATAATCGGCCCTTTTGCAAACAAGTGTTCACAGCCTAATTGGCTATATTCACCAGATCGCTTGTCACCCGCAGACGCGAATGAATAAAGCCGCACACATCCTCATTGCTCATCACATCCCATATACCATCGCAGGCGAGCACCAAGAACTCATCGGTGTCCTGACGGCTTTGGCAAAAGATTTCTGGCTCCGGCGATACCAGCTGCTCACATTGGCCGTTTTCCTTCACATTCTTGAAGTCATAATCACCGAGGGCATGCGACACGGCCAAAGTGCCATTCACCCGCTTGATCATTACACTGCCGCCAGCATTGTGAATTCGCTCCTTTTCCTCTGGCGAAATCGGCTTGTGGTCTTGGGTGGCAAACACCGGCACTCCTTGGCGACAAAGTACAGCACGAGAGTCGCCGCAATTGGCTATATACACCTGCGAGGAGCTGACGAAGGCGCAAACAGTTGTGGTGCCGCCGCATTTCTCAGCCTCCTGTGAAAACTCGGGCAGATCTCGCATCACCTGATCGATGCTTAGGAAGCCAGTGCGAATGCCCTTCACATGGTCACCGCTCTTAAACTCCTCGGTACTAACAATGCTATCCAGTAGATGGTTGGCGCAATGCTCGGATACCTTACAGCCGGCGTGGCCATCAAACACGGCGAAGAAGCTCCAATCATCGAGAGCATTGCCTAGGCCGGCTCGGCCAAAATAGGCGTCCTCCATATCACAGCGCCAGCCCTGCATTGAGCTGACGCCAAAGAGCAACTTATTCCCCTCACCATGATCATTGTGTTTAGCAGTGTTCGGCTTATCCAGGAATCCGCCCATTTCTACTGAACATCCTTTTGTTTATGCTGAGCGGGTGGAAGTTTCTTCTCCTTGTGGGTGTGTGTGTTCGCAGCGTAGCCTTTGCCACTCTTTCTCTTGCTTTTCCTTCTTTTTTCCTCTTCTTGTCGTTGTCATTCTTCTTCTGTTATTGTTCTGTGTATGCGTATTTGAGTATGTCACTGTGTGTTGGTGTGTTGGTGTGTGGGTGCGCGAATGCGTGCTTGTATGAGTATCCGTGTTTGCGAATTGTATAAATATTAACAAATCACTTAATTCCGCACATTAAAGAAATGACTTTGATTCGAAAAAAATACTTTGAAAGCGAACGGAAATTTCCCTAATTTTTTATTTCGATGCAACTTTCGCGGATCCAACACATCCACATTTTTATTTAAATAGGGGGATGATATCTACACGACGTAAACAAGCCCGAATAAAGCGTTTTGCTAACCTATTGGTACATAATAGTATGTATATATTCTATTGCGACTTATGCGACAGCCACAAAAAAGAGGGAGAGTGTCAGTACATACCTAAATATTGTTTGGAGCGCTTGCATCAAAGTGCTTGGTCAGCGTTCCCACGCTGGCCTGGCTCTAGCTCATGTTACGCTTGTGAATACATTGCTTATGTGAATATATGTGCATATACAAATGTACATACATACATAAATGATCATTTAGAAAATAAAGTAATATTATGGAGTTATTTATTGATTACTGATAATGATTAATAATGATTGATTAATGGTAATTTTCAATTGTATGTATATACTTTTAATTAAAAGAAGTTGAATCCATGAAAATTTTTTTTATATATATTTATTTTTTTTTTTTATTATTTTTAAAGATTTTTAATCTATCCTTGTATCTTATTTTTATTGTTTCTAATTTTTATGTTGTTGTTTTTAGCTATTTCTATAACTTCGAATGGTCCTAAATAAGCTGAATCAAGCTTATGACCAGTATCGTTTTTAAAGAAAACTTTATCACCTATTTCTATTTTAAAATCTACTGATTTACTGTCATACAAGTAATTATGTTTTTCTTTATATTCTTGTAACATTATTCTAGCTCTATTGTATGTTAGTTCTAATCTAAGCTTAACTTCTTTAGCATAATCATCTATGTTTTATAAAGGTAAATGGTAAATTATTTTGTTTACCAAATACAAGTTCATAGGGACAGTATTTATGTGTTATTGATGGAGTTGTGTTTAAACAGTACACAAAATATTGTAACCATTTATCCCAATCAGTTTTATCTACTGATATATATGATCGAATGTACTCATTTAATGTCCTATGACTTCTTTCAACGGTACCCAAGGTCTGGTGGTGGTGTGCAGTAGACGTAATGTTGTCTATTTTTAAATATTTGCACAAGTCATATATTATTGAATTTTTGTATTCTGTTCCCATGTCCGTAATGAACGTCTTCATTGGACCGTACTTCAGAATAAAGGATTCGAATATAGCTTTTGCGATTGTTGTAGCGCTTTTATTGGAAACTGGTATTGCTACTAGGTATTTCGTCAAGTCACATATTAGAGTGACATCGTGTTCATTACCATCTTCAGATTTTGGTATCTACCAATGGCATCTACTATTACCCTATCAAAAGCATGCATGGAGGTTTCGATAATGATTAAGGGTGATTTGATGTGCTTTGTGGTTATTGACTTTAGGCATTTTTCACATTTATTAATGTAATCTTTTACATGACGTGTCATGTTTTTCCAATAATAATGTCTTTTTACTTTGGACAAAGTTTTTGTAATGCCTGTATGGCCATTGCTTCTTCGTCTTTTTCTATAATGGTCACCGGTTGGAGTAGCGCTACTCTTAATGTTTTCAATATTTTATTGCCCATTTTTTTAAAAAATTCTGTTGATAAGGTTTTAAAGGTCTTGTCACTCGGTGCCAATTTGTGTTGATTGCTATCAAGTATACCGGCTTGTTTTTCAAGCCTTTGAAAAAACTGACCTAAGTCGAGATTTACATTCGTGTACAGATCTCCAATCTCAATTCTTGCTATAACTTTTTTCCCATGTTTGAAAAAACATAAATTATATCTTATACGCATGGTCACTACTTTTCGTACTTCATCATTGCAGAGTACTTCATGTATTTTGGGCTTAGAAGCATCATTAGGACGTGCCTAATTGTATTTTCACTTTTACTCTCTGGCCAGAGATTATTTTATGTAATTTGCTGCCTGGTAGTGACTTTCAGGACATGCGCGTTTGTGTTTTTTAGATCCTGTATCGTAATGCGGAATAATGCATCCGCAACAAAATTATTTTTCCCTTTCAGATATTCTACTGTGAACTCATATTCTTCTAGATCAAGTCTCATTCTTGTTAATTTTGAATTTGGGTTTACCATAGAGTATAAAAACGTTAGTGGTCTATGGTCTGTTTTGACTCTGAAATGTTTGCCATATATATATAGGCGAAAGTGTGTAATAGCCCAGTGTATCGCAACTAGTTCTTGTTCAGTAGTGCTTTTATTACTTTCACCTTTAGTGAATGAACGGGAAGCGTATGCTACTGGTAACTGCTTATCACCATAAGTTTGAATGTTCTGCGAAATTTTTAATAAAACGTCTGTAGTAGTTGCAAAAAGCTACGAATCTTCTGGCACTATCAGCATCTTTTGGTACTGGATATTTTTCAATGACATCGTATTTGGTGTCATCTGACAATATTTCTTTGTCAGTACATTTGTTACCCCAGAAAGTCACTTCGTGCATGAGGAATGAGGTTGTGTTTTCTGCATAGTCAAAATATTTTTGATATGTTTAGGGTATTTTTGAGCATGTGTTTCTCAGGACAGCCGATGACTATTAAGTCATCTATGTAAAGGAATGCTTGTGACGGATTTAATCCAGAGAAAGCAATAGTCATCATTCTTTGGAATGAATTTGGTAATATTTTCAGACCATATGATAGTCTAGTAAACTGATAAGATCCATTGCTAGTTGAAAATTACGTAGTGCTTTGCGATTTGTCTTCTAACTCTATTTTTGAAAACCGGACATTAAATCTAGACCTGAAAAATATTTGGCTCTGCCTAGCTGATCAAGAATATCGTCTATTCTTGGTAATGAGAATTTATCGGACAACAGTTTTTTGTTTATTCGACGATAGTCTATTACCAATCGCCATCGTTTGTTTTCTGATCCTGGTAAACCCTTTTTCGGCACCAGTAGTAACGGACTATTATACTCGGACCTGATGGTTCACCTATTTTATCTTCAATGAGTTTATCGACTTGTCTCGTTATTTCTTCTTTATGAATGTGTGGTATTCTGTAATTTTTTGTGTATACTGGCTGCTTGTCATTCAATCTTAGTTCTTGTTTGTAAAAGTTATTCGTTGTAATTGGTTCGTTTTCTAAACCAAATATATCTGTATACTTGGTGCAGAGCTCTTTTAGTCGTTGAACATAAATGAAAAGTTTGGCTTCAGTTTTTCGATTACTAATTGACTTCTTTGGTCATTAGTTTTCTGTACTATTTTATAATTCTTTAATGGTTCATATTTTATGTTTTTCAAATTTAAAATTTTTACTCTATTGGTTGAATTTATAATTCGGACAAATGTTTGATTCGGAGTTGAGTTCAAATTTCCGTCTGTCCGTCCGTCCGTCTGCCATTTCTGCCACGCCCCCTACCGCCCCCTACCGCCCCCGCAAATTATATAAAACCGATTTTCTCAAACACTATAGCAACTAGACACTCAAAATTTGGTATGTATTTTTGCTTAGTAAACGCGCACATTTTGTATTTGCAAAAAATTTTGCCACGCCCCCTACCGCCCCCGCAAATTAAATAAAACCGATTTTCTCAAAAACTATTCTAGCTAGAGACACCATAGTTGGTATGTATATTTTTTTGAGTAATTGCGCACATTTTTTATGTGTAAAGATTTTGTCACGCCCCTTTCCGCCCCCGTAATTTGAAAAAACTCGATTATCTTCCGTAATTTTCCACCTTGTGCAATCAAATTTAGCACACTTAAATATTCAGAAAAACACCAAGTTATGCATATAAACGTTTTTCCATATGGCCGGAGTTGGCCGTTGCTTGGGGGGCGCTAGGGTGCTCGTATGCTTGAGTGAGCGAAATACTAAGATATATATGCTTGTAAAAAGCATGTGAACAGTTTTTTTTAAATACGAAAATGCATTGGTTATTATAAATTTAGAATATTTGTTTTACCGGTGTATGGTAACCCAAGTCGGTGAGACGACTTACTTACTTCATTTTTTGTGTATACTGGCTGTTTGTCATTCAATCTTAGTTCTTGTTTGCAAAACTATAAACCAAATATATCTATATACATGGTGCAGAGCTCTTCTAGTGCGTTTTGGAACATAGGCGGGAAGTTGCCTTCAGTTTTTGCATTACATAGTGACTTCTTTGGTCATCAGTTTTCTGTACTATTTCATAATTCTTTAATGGTTCATATTTTATGTTTTTCAAATTTAAAATTTTTACTCTTTTTGTTGTGTTTAAAATTCGGACAAATGTTTGATTAAGATTTTGAAAATACTAAGGCTACGGTTGAATGTGTATACATTCACAGTTTTTTCTGAATATCTGTAGGGAGATATTGGTTTTCCGAATTACTTTGGGTAATTCGTACACTACCATTTCTATTATTAAAACTACCTCGGTTGGAATTACCTCGGTTAGAATTACCTCGGTTGGAATTGTTTCTTCTCGTTTATTGCATCGTGAGTTACGACGATATCCACCTGTATTATTGTTACTCCTATAACCGTTATTTTGATAATTACATCTGCCTCGGAAATTATTTTGTCCCTTTGTATTGTATTGACGGTAGTGAAGGACTGAGTTCGTCTGTCCTGTTTCCGACGTGCAACTGTTTACGAACTTTGTTGTTAGTTCGTTCATGTCACGGAATATGCCTGCTTTTAGTACGTTACGTACCTGATTGTTTATGCAGTTCTTTGTTACGGCCTCTGTACCGATTAAAAGTGTATACTTCTTGCCTACTTCGACGTGTGTTCCATCGTGTATGAAGGCTGCTTCCAGAGATTCATTAAGCTTTTCGACCTCTGGCTTGCTGTTTTGTTTCTCTGGGGTAGGTTTTTTAGTTTTGTGGTTATTGACGCTACTGATTCTGTTATTACATTAGTGGCAATGCGGTTAATTATTGCTTCTATTGTCTGTGTCTAGTGGTTATCAAGTTTCTAGTGTAGCCTTTAAGTTTTGTTTTTATTAAGGACAAATATTCAACATTCAACAGCCGCCGTGTGCAGACGTATTTTTTAATGCACTCCGCAAAAATTTTAGTGTAAAAAAAAAAGACCGCGTTTGCAAAAATTTGTGTAGGGCTCTCAGTCGCCTCAGAGACGCCCATTAGTTTGTTCTAATAGCAATAAATACAACAACAAAGTGCGTAATTTTTGCAAAAGCCATGTCTACCAATTCGGGCCCAAGCTCTCTCGATCCCCACCAGCAACAGCTACAACAACAACGTGAGCGTCGACTCTCGGTCCAACGCAACAACGCGTACTTTTCGGTGGTGTCGCCGACCCCACTGAATGCTACCGTAAGCAATAACACCAAAAGTGCCAGCCACTCAGCAATGAACAGCAACTTACCGTGGAGAGAGCAGTGTGCTTCTCCATCAATATCGATAACTGGGTCACCGATTGCACAGACCAGCACCGTCAGCTCGTTAACAGCGTGTACTGCAACGTCTGCCGAAGTACTGACCTGCCTCAAGCCGTCAACGACAAGTCGCTCAGAGTCAGCAACAATAATAAACCCAACGCCTTCTGTCCAAACTGGAATGGATAGATATATTAAAATAACTAAGCGAAAGCTAAGCCCGCAAAGGAAAAAAGTGGCAATACGCCGAAAATAACCAAATCAAATGAACGAGTAGCACCCCTAAGCGGGAATCGTTTTAAAATTCTTGCCGATCAGCAAGACGATCAAGCCAGCGCTGTAGATAAAGTTAAAGCGGCTAGACCACCCCCATTATACATCCGTGGAGCCAACTGCAGCGACCTGATTTCGAAGCTAGTAGAAACAGTAGGGGCAAATAACTTTGTTGTAACCCCTCTCAATAGGGGTAACATAAAAGAAATTAAATGTCAAACCCAAACTGAGGACAAAAGTACCTCCGAAATGCCTAACATAAACTTCTATACTTACCAACTAAAAAGCAGTAAAGGGCTTCATGTTGTGTTAAAGGGGATTGAGCCATCGGTCCCTACTCAAGAAATAGCAGACGCGTTGGTCGAAAAGGGTTTGCGGTCAAGTCCGTTGTCATAATCATCAACAGGAACAAAGTCTCACAGCCGCTCTAACATCAACTTCTATACTTACTAACTAAAAAGCAGTAAAGGGCTCCAGGTTGTGTTAAAGGGGATTGAGCCATCGGTCCCTACTCAAGAAATAGCAGAAGCAGAAGGGTTTGCGGTCAAGTCCGTTGTCAACATCATCAACAGGAACAAAGTCTCACAGCCGCTCTTTAAAATCGAGCTCCAACCAGATGCAAAGCGATCGAAGCCAAATGAAGTGCACCCAATCTACAACCTTCAGCTCCTATTGCACAGAAGAATCACCGTAGAGGCGCCCCATATGAGACACCAACCACCGCAGTGTAAAAACTGCCAGGAATACAACCACACCTCTAACAATTGCAATCTTAGATCAGTGTGTGTTGGCTGCGGCGAACATCATAAAGATGCACAGTTAACACGAAAAAATAATTTTCAAATACCAAAATATTGAAAAAAACCGTATAAAACACTCGTTCCTCAACAGATTTGAAACATAGCACATAACCGTCCGAACCAGCTGCGGCAACACTACATTGGTTGCCCTGTACTGCCCACCACGCTTCTCAATCTCTGAAAAGGAATTCACCGATTTCTTTAACACACTCGCAGATCGCTTCATTGCAGCAGGGGAGTATAACGCCAAACATACGCACTGGGGATCTCGCCTGATAAATCCTAAAGGCAAGCAGTTGTACAACACAATAGTCAACCCTCTCAATAAGATGGATTGCGTCTCACCGGGTAGGCCTACTTATTGGCCCACAGATCCACAGAAGGTGCCTGACTTAATTGATTTCGCAGTAACCAAGAGGATTCCGCGTAATCGGATCACTGCGGATACACTGCTAGATTTAACTTCCGATCACTCTTCAGTGCTATTCACACTATTAACTAGACCTCATGTACTGGATCGCCCATATAGGCTTACAAACAACAAAACAAATTGGCTTAAATTTAAAATGTACATGAGTGCCCACATTGACTGTTCGCCGAAACTGGATGCTGCAGAAGACATTGACATGTGCGTCTCTGCACTTGAGTCGATGATGGGAGCTGCAGCAAGAGTATCTACTCCACATGCCTCTACTTACACTAAACCTGTTGACAGGCGGATAGAACAGTTAGTAACGGAAAAACGACGTCTAAGAAGAGAATGGCAGATTACTCGCTCACCAGCAGCAAAACTTCGCCTAAGGCATGCCAATCGCAACCTCTCCAAGGCGCTACGGCAAGATGAAAGCCGGGCTCAAAGGAAATACGTAGAAAAGCTCAGTCCAACCAGCACTAAACATCCTCTGTGGAAAGCGCACCTAACTTTCCTATTCTTGATTGATTTGCGCTCTCGTCTTTTGCCTACCCGCGACTCTGTGATACGTGTTTTTGTTTTTGTGCTTTCATCTCTTTTAATTCTTTAGTTGTGAAGGCTTACTCTGCACATTAACCATTGTGTCAGAACTGGTCAGTATATTCTTATTCACAGAAATTTTACCATTAGAATTTCTATTTTTTATTTTCTGTATTTCCTTGTTTAAAATAAATTTAACTTTTTGATAAAATGGTTGTCTGCTCAAAAAATAATTGTATAGTTGCCACTAATGCGGTTGACTCCCATGATTATATTCTTTGTTGGTTGTGTGACAATGCGGTTCACGTTAAGTGTGCAGGTTACACAGGCAGAATCAAGGAGTCTATTGCTAAAGGTGGTGGCTTAAAATATGGATGTGATGCTTGCCGGGAGGTCGAGAATGAGATGCGCTCTTTCATGAGGCGGACTAGAGATAGTTTTGACACCTTAAGGGCAGGTTTTAATAAACTCCAAGCGGAGTTTACTGCGGTGGAGACTCAGTTCAGAAGTTTATCGCTTATGAATGAGTCTCCGAAACGTAAAAGGACCAGTCCTTGGGGTGTTTCTGTATCTGTAGATCCGCCAGCATCTCTTATCGTCCCCGACCGGTCTCATGCACCGTCAACTCCTACTGTACAGCAATTGATATCGTTTAAGAGCCCGGTTGTGAATGCTATTAGTAAGGAATTACCGATATCACCTGGGAATGATCTCTTAAAAACGATGCCTATTGTAGTGTCCGATAAGTCCGGGCAATTACCCATTCCAATGGAAATTGCCGATAGTTCTAAAAGTATCGAGGGCCCCGTAAACAAGTTGACTGCTGCAGTGGGTGACTTGTCCAACGTTACTACTGCGGCTGACGCTTCGGGACCGCGGCCTCTCGTTGGCATACCACCAAAGAAACATATATTTGTTTCTAGGCTAGACCCTGTTGTCACATCTGATGATGTAATAGCCTATATTCGGAAGAAAGTTAACTTCTCGAATATTGCGGTGGAGAAGTTTGCGAGTTTTTTGAAAAGAATTTATTTCTCAACGGAATATCATTTAGAAAAGGCTAATTGCATTTTTAATCCAGTGATTAATGAAGGTTCTTTTCTTAGCGAACTTTAGTTAGTTAAACCCGTTTATTCTCCGGGGCCAGATGGTCTTCCTGGATGTGTACTCAGGTTCTGTGCAAACGCATTATGTAAACCCATTTTAAAATTGTTTCTATTGTCTGTCGAATCTTCCTCTTTTCCATCTATTTGGAAGGAGTCGTATATCATTCCTCTGCATAAAAATGGCAAAAAGTCCGAAGCCTCTGTCCGCTATTCCGAAAGCTTTTGAGAAAATTATAACATCTCAATTGCAACATTTTTGCAGCTCTATTATTTCGCCATCCCAACATGGGTTTGTGAAACGTAGATCTACAACCACTAACCTTTTAGAATTTACATCTCTAATTATCAAGGGGTTCAAAAATGGTAAACAAACTTATGTCATATACACTGACTTCAGCAAAGCCTTTGATTCCGTTAATCATACCCTATTACTTTTTAAGCTGAGCGACATTGGGTTTCCATCCCTTTTGCTATCTTGGGTTCGAGAATATTTAACAAATAGAAAACAGAAGGACACACATTTTAATAAACACGAATGGGCTGTTTGCAGCAATCCTCGATGGTCAGCAAAGTTTGCGTGAAAACATGCTATATTTATTCAACACAGAATATGGATGGATAATTGGTGGAAATTTGGAAACCACACACGAAAGACCTCGACAGCAATGTTTATTCGTACACGTCAACCCATCACTTAATCTTCTAGTTAACAGATTTTGGGAAATTGAAGACTGTGAGTTTGTTGGTAACCGGCAAACCAAAGGAGAACAGGAATGCGAAAGCCATTTTTGCAAAAATGCAATTGTAAAATCGGATGGAAGACTCCAAGTTCGACTTCCATTTAAGAAACCCCCAGAGAAATTAGGATTCTCTTAAGACAATGCAGTACGCAGTTTCAAATCCTTAGAAAGTCGCCTCGACCGCGACGATCAATTAAAACAAGCATATGTTAATTTCATCGACGAGTATATAAAACTTGGCCACAGGTCTCTCAAACTTGTTGCAAGCCAGAACAAACCGCATTATTACATACCTTATCATTGCGTGTTGCATCCGCATCCGTGTTGCTTCGGTTAAAACATCATCGGGAAAATCATTAAATGAGCTGATTGGCCGCACAATTCAACAAGACTTATTTATAACATTTCTATCATTTCGTCTGAACAGGTATGCACTTACAGGCGACATAGCCAAGATGTATCGCCATGTATCACGTGCTCAACACCGTGACATATGGCATGTCAGCTGCACACCTCTTAGCTATCAGAGGTGTTCACCGATTTGCCGATTTGTATTCACAAATGCTAAAACATTACGCAACGACTTATATGTGGATGACGCTAACCGGAGCTGATAGCGTAACCGAGCTTCAACACATTCAAAATGATACAGTACACATCTTAGCACAGGCTGGATTGCATCTTACAAAATTTAGTAACAACTGCAAGGAAATTACGAAAACCTCAGAGGACGAAGTATTTATCGCTATGGAATATCAACACACTACCAAACCTCTGGGAATGACGTGGATGCCCAGTAGTGACATCCTTACATTTCGATACATTTGTGACCACCAAGAACCATTTACTAAACGGTCAATTCTTTTAGTATTAGCAAGAATGTTTGACTTGCTGGGATTCATAAGTCCGGTCATTGTTCGGTGAAAAATACTTATGCAAGACTTGACACTTAAGGGCCTAGATTGGGATGAGCCTGTCGATGGTCAAATTAAGGAAAGATGGAACTTTTACAGGATCTTAAGACTTATTAAATCTACGAATACCACGATATGTTAACACATCAAATACGTATCGATGCAAAATACACGAATTCGCTGACGCATCCGAAAGAGCGTACGGATGCTGTCTTTATGTTCGATCAAAACTCCCGAGTGGAGTCAAAGTCACTTTACTCGTTGCGAAATCCAAGATAGCACCTACTAAGACACAGTCATTGCCTAAGTTAGAACTGTGTGGAGCATTGTTGCTCAGTCGGACTTGGCGCAAAATCGAAAGGACATTAAAATTATACATCGACAAGATATACTTTTGGACCGATTCAAAAATTGTTTTGCAATGGCTGAAACTTCATGCATCAACACTAAATTGTTTTGTTGCAAATAGAGTATCAGAGTAACAACAACACACGGAAGAAAAAATATATAAGCACGTCCCTTCTACCAAAAATCCAGCAGACATTTTTTCTCGTGGTTATCGGACATCAGTGCTGCAAACAAGCATGTGGATAACATGGTCAACATTCTTAAAATTGTCTAAGGCCGAATGGCCAATTCTTAGGGAACCACTTCCGCCGCCTATCGAGGCAAAAACCAAGTCAGCACTTCTTTGTAGCAGGGCAGACAACGCTAATTCACAATATATTCTAAATATGATCATAAATAATTCTTCATCGTATATTCGAATCGTTCGAAATGTTTTATACCTCTATCGCAGCGTGAACAGAGTGAAGCCTTATCGTACTCTAAGTTCATCATCAATAGCCGATATTCGCATTACTGAGACAGAAATGTATCAATCGTTTTGGAAAATTGATGCACTAAAAATGACACTTGGACAAACTGCAGTATGTCTGATGAGAGTCGGAGGACGTCTCTCTTTGGAGACCTTCCATTCAACACCAAGCACCAGGCCCTGCTACCTCAAAATCATCGAATTCTTGCACAACAAAAATCTTCATGCTGGCCCAAAGTTTATTTTATCTCTTTTTACGAGAACGCTCGTGCGTTGATTAAAAAAGTTGTGCGAAGCTGGATTCGCTGCTTTCACTTTAAACCTCGCCTCATGACTCAACTGATGGGCAATCTACTTGCTGATCGACTGTGAGCTGAAAGACCATTCCTAGTAACAGAAGTAGATTTTTGCGGCCCATTTTTCACGTCTTACAATATTCGCGGAAAACCGCGGTACAAAACATATGCGGCAATTTTTGTATGCTTCGCTTCAAAGGCGATTCGTATTGAATTAGTCTCCGAATTGTTAACAAATGCATTTCTGCTTTGTATAAGTAGATTTTTAGCGCGCGGTGGTGTACCGTTGCACATTGTGTGCGACAACGCCACAAACTTTGGCTACAAGGCTAGCTGAGTTTAAGTCAAAATTGTTTACCTCAGACGTCATAGATCACATAAAAACATATAGTTCAATTAAAGGATTTAACTTTTGCTTTATTCCCCCTAGAGCTCAACACTTTGGCGGCCTCTGGGAAGCGTCAGTAAAATCAGTGCAGACACTGGCTCTGAAGCATAATAGCGGACGTTGACGATACTATGCGCAGTACGTTCAAGTGGTCCCTACGACACCAGGACAAAGCCTGTTACGCGCGAGCCCAAGCAGATAGCTGCCCACATCCCACCCGACCGACCGAGGGGTGCAGCCGTATAACGCACGGCACGAATCGCGTGGACAAATACACAATAGAAAAAACAGACAAACAAATAAAACTATAGCTATCTATTAACTAAATGGGATAGGATAGATGTTTTAAGCATATTAATAGAAAACTCTGAGCCGATTACAGGGAATAGAAGGTTGTAATCAGAGCAGAGGACCCTAAAAGGTTCATGCATGGCATAGTTACAAGAACAATGACTAAGGGATAAAGGTATCAAAGGATGTCTACTCCGTCTACATGGTACCGACAGATTTACCTGAGCTAATAACTCAGGCGAGTCGATATCACCAATTGGGAGCTTGTGCACTAAAAAAACACCAAGCATATCTCTACGGTTAGTAAGGGAAGGAAGGTTAATCAAGAGAAGTCTACTTGACGAAGGTAAATTGACATTGCGATCCCAGCTTAAGCCACGAAGAGCCAATAGCAATAACTGTTTTTGAACGGATTCAAGTCTAATTTGGTGCGACTCATATTGAGGTGACCGAATGCAAGATCCATACTCTAAAATAGGACGGACAAGCGAAGTAAAAAGAACTTTAGTTGTATAGGGGTCATCGAATTCTTTTGACCATCTTTTAATGAAACCAAGGACACTCATGGCCTTTGAGACCGTGGTGGAAATATGGGTGTTACAATTTAACTTATGGTCCATAAGTACGCCCAAATCATTCATATTATTTAGACGTTTATTGACGGCTATTGTTTAGAAAATAAGTATAGGTAAAATAATATTTCAAACGCATCTTTTACTTTCGAGGAACTACTGTGTTCTCGGATGTGGAAGCTATCCTTAATTCAAGGCCAATAGCACCCACTTTAGATGACCCCAACGATTTCAATGCTCTCACTCTTGGGCATTTGCTGATTGGAACCGAATTAAGGTCAGTACCAGAATCATTACTCCACCATTCCACCGACCCTCCCGGAACGGAACTTCGGTATGTGAATATATGGCAGCGAGTGACTTCTTTGAAACAACAATTCTGGACACTGTGGGCACGGGATTATGTTCATAACTTACAACAACGCAGCAAATGGATTTACGGAAAACCAAATGTGGCCCAAGAGTAGTGTCTGTAAATGCCGGACATGATGACAAAATTCACTATGGAGCTGGAAGACAATGGAAAACTAGCGTATTTGGACTCTATGGTCATCAGACGAGGAAACGAATTAAAACTAAAATGGTACAGGAAGCCAACAGCATCAGGACGAATCATTAATTTTAACTCAAGACACCCTAAGACGATGATAATAAATACAGCAAGGAGCTGTATCCAACGGATGCTGAACATTTCGGATAAAATATACCATGAAGAAACGAAGATGGAAATAATAAATATTTTAAAGGACAACGATTTTCCAGATAACGTAATCAGGACATTATTCAAAAAACATAAATCCCCCTTTGACAATACTAAGAATAAAAAAACCTACATATCGGTCACTTATGTACCCAAATTATCAGAAAGACTATCACATTCGGATTGTTATGACAAAGATGGAATAAAAATAGCACATAAACCTGACAATACTCTCAAACATATATTTAACAAAACAAAATCCAAGATAGAGATGACTAATAGAAGCAATGTAATATACAAAATCCCATGCAATGGACAAGGAAACATACCGTGCAATAAGATATACATAGGGACGACCAAATCGAAATTAAAAACTAGGATTTCCCAACACAAATCTGACTATAAAATGAGACATTACTCAGACACATCAAAAACAGCACTAATGACACACTGTGCAACTAGTGGCCATGCACCGAATTTCGAAGAGACAACAATATTAGATGAAGAGCGGCACTACAACAAAAGGTTTACCATGGAGATGCTACATATCATCAATACACCGAGCGCCAAACGACTTAACTTTAAGACTGATACCGACAACTGCGCTCACATATACAGACATTTACTTGACAAAAATTAGTTCTTAACTCCACGTCGAACGGTGCTGACGTGTTAAATAATGTATGTTACAAAATTGTTAAATGTCACATAATTGTTAAATGTTTCTTGTATTTTATTGTAGTTGCCCTGAAGACGGTTGCCGCTGCGCAACCGAAATATATCGGAAAAGAAATAAATTTAAAAACTACGTTTTATTTTTTATTTTTATTTGGAAAAATGACCTGAAGCCTGATAGAATTTTAGATAACAACACAAAGGTCGCAAAAACTACCACATTATGAACTAATGTTTTTAATTGAGTATTCTATTCGAAACAGTCTAACAGATAACTATTTAGAAGATCTCCATCGGATAAAAAGTTATCCAAATAATATAGAAGTAAAGCAAATAGTTAATTCGAAATTATTGGTTTTCCATTGCACTTTTAATTTTTCTTGCTTTCGTCACATGCAATTAGCGCAGTGTAAACCAACTTACGCACACAGGCAAGCGCACACATACATTAGGGGCACCATCAGGCGCGGTCGTAGCAGGAGAAGCATACGAAGCAACGCCGAAAAGGCAGAGAAGCCCATCTGATGGGACCGAGGAAGCAAATGGCCAGGCAGCCAACAACGGGGCCGGCACGAAAAAAAGCAAGGTGGGGCAGTTGCGATCTACTTGCAATGAATTAGAAGAAATGGGCCATATTCTGGCCTCAATTGCTACACACTACAGCAGAGAGAAGGATGCTAGTGGCAAAATTAACCGCAGCATCACAAACGAGTTCAGAGAGAAGGTAGCAAGACTGCAAGAGCTGCACGTAGCGGTGGCGGCTCTGTTGGAAGGCCAAGGGCCGATTCCGGCATTGCCAGTCGTATGTGCTACGTGTAGCAAATCTCCACCCAATCGAGTGAGCAGGCAGCAACAGACGGAGCTCGCGAACTCGCCATCGAAGCGGGATAAGCATTGCCAAACATCTCCAGTTGAGCGCTTACCGATGGTGAACCGTCAGGCGGCGAGCCAGCATCTGCAGAAGGCACAGCAGCGACAGAAGATACCCAGGCTTCAGCAGCAGCAACAACATCAGAGTCAAGCCAATCTACCCAGATTTCAACAACAAGCCAATCAGCAGTTGCAACAGTCTGGTGGAGAAGCCCCTAGGAGCATCCACACGGTCGAGGCAGGCAAGGCCAGCGACTGGCAACTAGTGGGAGCCAAGAGGCTCAAGACTAAGCAACTAAAACGCAATAAAGAGCGCCCGGAAGCCATCTTGATAGAGCCTAGCAACGGTCAGAGCTATAGAGACGTGCTTGCACTGGTCACACGACGCAGCGACGGAGTGCGCCGTACTTCCAATAACAAGCTGCTATTGGAATTAGGAGGTGACTGCCCTACTCCCCAGTCTCTAAGGAACGATTTCATACAGGTCCTTGGCGACAAGGTCGGTGTTAAGGTTTTGTCGTCCATGAAATCGGCGATAATTCGGGATTTGAACGATCTGGTGGAGCCTCACCACATCCTGGAGGCCATCGAAAAACAAGCCGGAATCGAGGCTGGGTCGTGCTCCGTTAGAAGCCTGAAGCCTAGCTATAACGGAACCTTCACAGCGATCATCACGGCGCCCGACAGAATGATGACGAAAGTCCTACAGTTGAGTAAGCTACTAGTAGGCTGGAACAGCTGCAGAGTTAAGGCGATGGAACACCCTCCCATGAAATGCTATCGCTGTCTGGAGTTTGGACACATAGCAGCCAACTGTAGCAACACAGTCGATAGATCGAACTGTTGTTTTAGATGTGGAGAACCTGGGCACAGAGCAGCGGACTGCGGCGAAGCCCCGTCATGCTACCTCTGCCGATCTAACGGGGAGAGCGACACCAGCCACCATGCTGGCAGTTCAAAGTGTCCACTAAGGTGGGGAAAGAGGATGCAGAACTCACATAAATAAATGACGAAACTGAGGTTTATCCAGCTCAACCTGAATCACTGCATCGCAGCTCAGGATTTGCTAAACCAGACGGTGAGAGAAGAGCTCGTTGAAGTCGCACTACTCAGAGAACCCTACAAGCATAAGGAGAAGGCAACATGGACATCAGACACCACCGGCAAGGCAGCAATCTGGCTATGTGGAGCTAGCACACTGCGTCTAGACCATATCTATTCCTCGGAGGGCTTTGTCAGAGCAAGGGTAGGTAACAGCTGGCTGTATAGCTGCTACCTAGCTCCCAGCCTGCCTATAGAAAGCTTCAGTCGTACAGTAAGCAACATAGTATGCGATGTCAGAGATCGCCGGCGAAGATTGGGGCAGTAGTCGCACTGACTCGCGCGGCCGTATGCTTCTAGAGTGCTTCGCATCGCACATCGAGTTGCTCAACGTGGGAACCGAACATACATTTAGGAGGGCAGGAGTTAGGTCAATTGTCGACTTGACTTTCGTGAGCACATAGATCGCCATGAAGCTTTAGTCTATGATGTGGGTGGCACCGGTCAAGCCCCGCATAATCAGCCCACTCTAGACGTGAGCAGTTTCTGCAGTGTGCTAAGTCGAGTGAGCACAGCCAGGACATGTAACGCCGAAGAGACTGTCGACTTTATTATGTCAACGGTTGAACAGGCGTGCGAGGCAAGCATGTCAACCAGGGGACAGTACAAACACCACCATGCTCCAGTGTGCTGGTGGAATGACCAAATCGCCGAATCACGTCGCGCATGTCACCGCGCCCGGAGGCTGTACCAGCGGGCTAGAGGGTCAGCGGACTTCCTCTGCTTGCAGCTCGATTACAAGCAACGGAGAAAGGAGCTGAAAAATCAGATCAGACGCAGTAAGCGTGAATGTTTTTTGTCGCTATGTGACACTGCTGAACAGGACCCATGGGGTAAAGCATACCAGATTATTGTGAAGCGCCTACACGCGAACAGAACACCGCCCCCAACAGACACAATTCTGGTGCGGAATATAGTCGATGCCCTATTTCCCAACATCATGGAGATATCCAATCATACGCAGCAATCTAACGAGCCTTTCCTGATGTCCGACGAGTGTTCAACCTCAGAGTTAGCTCAAGCCATAAGCAGACTTAAGATGAACAAAGCCCCAGGACCTGACAGTATTCCGAACAAAGCGATAAAGCTGGCCGCCGAACTTCACCCAGCCACTTTCTGTAAGATGTACAGTACCTGTTTACGCGAGGGCATTTTTCCTAAAAGATGGAAAATCCAGGATCTTGTGCTACTTACGAAGCCAGGAAAACCACCCGGAGAGGCGTCCTCGTATAGGCCAATCTGTCTCCTAGACACAGCCGGCAAAGTTCTCGAGTACATCATCAGCGTGCGTCTCAACAAAGCCATAGTTGCCGGTGGTGACCTATCAGACCAGCAATATGGATTTAGGAGAGCCAGATCCCCGATAGATGCCATCCACAAAGTGGTAAACATCGCCGCTGAGGCAATAGCGGGTAGCAGATGGTGGGGCGGCTCCAAAAAATACTGTCTAGTGGTGACACTGGATATAAAAAATGCGTTTAATTCCGCTAGATGGGGACGGATAATAGATGGCTTATTGGGTTTCGGAGTTCCTCAATACCTGGTCAATTGTGTACGCAGCTACTTCGAAGACAGGCGAATCCGGTACCATACAGATGACGGTGTCATGGAGAAGGTAGCGACAGCTGGAGTTCCAAAGGGATCTGTTCTCGGTCCCCTCTTATGGAATGTGATGTACGACGGCGTTCTACGACTCGAGTTTGATCCCGATACGCACATAATCGGATTCGCGGATGACGTAGCACTTGTGGTGGTGGCAAAGGAAGTCGAAGTAGCACAAGACCAATGTAACAGAGCTATTAGTAAAGTTGGCAACTGGCTTTCGACAGCAGGCCTTGCGTTAGCAGCCCACAAGACGGAAGCGGTGCTGGTCAGCAGCCGCAAAAAGGTGGAGCTTGCTAAAATAAGAGTTGGTGACCCAGTGATTACTTCAAAAAAGGCTATCAAGTACCTAGGAGTGATGTTAGACACGAGGCTAAGCTTTAAGGAACACCTAGACTACGCTAACGAGAAGGCAGCTGTATCGGCTCGTGCCCTGTCGCGCATTCTACTCAACACGAGGGGACCGAAACAAGGGAGGAGGATGCTGCTAACAAGCGTCGTCAAATCTGTGGCTCTGTATGCAGCACCTGTCTGGGCCAAAGGTATGACTGTTAAGAGCTACAGACGAGGCTTAGAGGCAACTCACAGGTTATGCGCTATTCGTGTTTGTAGTGCCTTTCGCACTATTTCGGACGAAGCTGCCCTCGTTATTGCGGGACTGATGCCTATAGCCGAGCAAGTATCAATGGCAGAATGCATCTTTAGTCGCCGAGAAGAGACCTCAAACGCACCAGCACGTCAAGCGGAGCGCAGTTCGCAATGGCATCGATGCCTCGCTAGGTGGCAGAGTCGCTGGGATGCCTCCACCAAGGGCAGGTGGACCTGGAAACTGATCCCGAACATTGAGGCGTGGATCAAGAGGCGTCATGGTCAAGTAAACTTTTACTTGACGCAAATAATGAGCGGACACGGTTGCTTCAGAAGTTACCTAAAACGCTTCGGGCACGACACCACAGACGAGTGCAGCTACTGTGGGAGTGGCATCTCCGAAACCGCTGAACATGTTGTTTTCTACTACCCGAGATACGACGCGGAAAGAAGATCCCTAAACACCATGCTAGGTGAGGGGGCCACACCCTACAACCTGGTGAGAAAGATGCTAGATGACGCGGAAATTTGGACGGCAGTAAACGATTTTGCAGCAAAGGTCATGAGAGAGCAACGGAGGCAAGAACGGATTAGGTCAGGACAATAGTAGGTGCACGGCTCTTCGACGCAATGCACACTAGCAGTTCCGGAGAAGTCAGCACCCTGCTTTTTATCCATACCGAATCAAATTTTGTTCTTATATGTTATGTTTTATGTTATTTAAGCTTTAAAATTGAATAAAAAAAAAAAAAAAAAAAAAAACACACATACATTGACAGTTTTCGTTGGATCTCTTTGTGCCGGGCCCTGCTTTACATTTTACTATGAAAACGTTTTTCCATATGGCCAGAGTTGACCGTTAGCTGGTGGGGGCGCTAGGGTGCTTGTATGCTTGAGTTAGCGAAATACTAAGATATGCTTGTAAAAAGCATGCAAACCGATTTTTTTAAAAATACGAAAATGCATTTGTTAATATAAATTTTAAATATTTGTTTTATTGGTGTATGGTATACCCAAGTCGGCGAGACGACTTACTTACTTCATTATTTATTTGTTTATTAATTTACGTCAACTAACACAGCAGTCGACGAAAAAGCTTAAGCTAAAGACAGATAGTAATTAATTGAAGAAGATAGCTTAGCTATATACACCAATAAACATCCCCGACCCGGTGGAGGTGTTTTATTTGCATAAGGTGCCAGCTATGCCCCGATTCACAGCCAATGTGGTCAGGGATGAGTTGCAGGTAATCCAAGTCCAGAATATTTTCATTGGTTTCGCTGTAAATGATTAAAAAGTATAGCGCGAAGAGAAGTGACAGAAAGATGAGGAGAAAATAGGTGAGAAAGGTTGTTAAAAGATTGGCAAAGAACACGAAAAGGTTCGTGAAGAGAGTAGTTAGTCAGACATCTACTAAGGTGAATAAGAAAAAAGTTTCTGGTCCGAGGTCAGGGAAAACAAAAATATAGCGTACTTAGTAAATTAGTAGAAATGACTTCGCCGTTGACTAGTTTATGGAGAAAGAGAATGCCAAAAACGAGCCTACGGTTGTAAAGTGAAGGAAGATTAATAAGAAGAAGTCTGTCAGAATAAGAAGGTAGGCGAAGACTCGGGTCCCAATTAAGACCGCGTAACGCAAACTTAAGGAATTGCTTCTGTACCGATTCAATACTACGCTGGTGAACTTCATATTGCGGGTTCCACACTGGCGGGCAATATTCGAGAGTAGGGCGAACTAACGAAGTGTATAAAACCTTTGTTACATAGGGATCATCAAATTCTTTGCCCCAACGTTTAATAAAGCCAAGAAGGCTGCAATAGGCTGCATGCTCTATCGACAATTGAAGAAATATGAACATTAAATGAAAGTTTTGGGTCAAACATAACGCCTAAGTGTTTAAAGGATGGTACACAATCTAACAGAACAGACTTAATAAAGTAATGAGCTAGGAACGGAGGCAAACCCATGATGTTAAGTGTCGCGAGATGCATAGAATGACAATTTAAATGTGGGATTGAAAAAGGATATGGTGTGGGATCGAAAACAGTAGTAGAATAAGTCGACTGAATGAATTTAGCAAACAGATCTGCAATATCTGAATCATTATTAGCAGTCTGGTCATTAAGTCTGAAGGTGGAAGGTAGTACATTAGAGCGTCTTTTGGAATTAACAATGTTGTAAAATCTTTTGGGGTTCTTATAAAATTCAACCTTACAGCGAACGATATAATTATTTTAGCATTGAGTGTTTAAAAGACAAAATTGAGATTTGGCTATACAGTAATTTGCATAGTGAAGTCGCGAACCAGTTTTTTTAAATCTTTTAAAATATCTCGATTTAATGTTACGGAGATTAGATAGCCTACGTGTGAACCAGACTGGCGCGCTGGAGACGGTAGAGACATTCACATAAGGAACGCATTTATCAATTAGAGAATTAAGTGCAGAGTAGAAAAAATTCACTGCACAATCTTTATCACAGCACTCAAATAGAAATGACCAATCAAAAGAGGAAATAAGGTTGTTGAGAAGATTGAAATTTGTTTTACGAAAACATCTACGGCGAGAAACTGAGATGTTATTAAATGAATTAGTAACGGAATTGTAAAAAATAATAACTTCAATGGTAGGGTGATAAAGATCTTCAGGTTTCACTAGGGGCTGTGTTCGGGATACAGCACTAACAGTGGGATCAGAGACAAAAACAAGATCAAGGATTTTTTTACAAGAGTTAAGGAAAGAATTCAACTGATATAGCGGACATTCAGGTAGGCTATCAAGAAAACCATGTTGAGATGAAGGAATAAAGAAAGATAGATTATCATCTAGAAGCCAAGAAATATTAGGCAAGTTGAAATCACCTAAAACTATAAGGAAATCACGATCTTTAAGACGATTAAAAATAGTTTACAAAGTATCTGCATGGTACATATAGGTCATGATATCAGAAGCTGGAGGAATATATGAACAAGAAATATATAAGCTAAAGTTGGAAATGTAACTTCGACGCAAATAAACTCAACACCTAAGGGCAGATCAATCGGCACGACACTTGAACACAGATTCGAGTTAACAGCAATGAGTACTCCACCGCCACGACGACCAACACGATCAAGCCTATAAGAAATAAAGTTATTAGAAAGAATTTTATTATCCAAAACAGAGGAGTTAAGCCAAGTTTCAGAGAAAGCTAATATGTCAGCCGAAAAGGTTTGGCTATCACAGAACAGGTTCGAGAGCTTGGTAAGAAGTCCTCTTACATTTTGATAATAAATGCAAAGACTAGACGTTATTAGTTTTTTGAAGCAGAAGATAACTTAGGAAGGTGGACAGGCAACGGACGGGAGCGCTTATTGGGCGCAAACTCGTGTACAACTGGCCCTCTGGCTAGAAATTAGTGTCAACCATAGCTGAAAAATACTCATTTGGTACTGTAATTTTAAAAGAGGAGATTTCGCGAGGCCTTGAAAACTTAAACTTTTGAATTAAAACCTTAGCAGGGCATATATTACCAATGTAAGCTGCCACAGACGACTCAGAAGTATCTGAAGCAAGCCTAGAGATAAATAATTGTTTGCGATGAGGCACTACAGTTAGTGGAGGCGGAGGAGCATTGGGATCCGCAAGTGATTGAGAGCCAGCATGATCCTGTGATTGATCAGAGTTCCCGTGAGGGATAGATTGAGGTACACCAGGGCTTGTAATGGGTACTTCAATCTGAAAAGAAGAACATAAAGAGGGACAAGAAGATGGTGTAGGTGAAAGTAAAATGGGAGACGATGTAATAGAGAGTGCTGGCGACTGCTTACGAGGCAACTCAAGGGTACATTTCTTGGGCAACTTCTCAGAAGGTGGAACAAATTTGAATTGCAACAATAAATGTACGCTAGAGTCACACTCTGTCAGTCACAGTTTGTTTAAAGAAAGAAACTTTAAACGAAGATCCCTATACATACGGCTTAAATCAAGCTGCTGGCTGGCACAAGTTGGGCAAGTCCAGCGCATTAAGCCAAGCTCAGGCTTAGACACAGACAAACCAGAAAATTTGTCGTAGTCGCGGCCATTGAGGCGAGCACATTTTAAGTGAATAAGATTATCGCAAAGCCAACAAGATATTGCTCTATACTGATCATCGAAACGATCAGAATGCTTGCAAGTAGGTAGACAACAAGCCATTGAAAAGCCAAAAGAAACACAAGGCAAAAAAAAATAAATAAATTTATATATATAAGAATATATAGAAAAATTTAAATACACAGCACAGAGATAATTATCGATAAAAAATCAATAATTACAAATAAAACCAAACAGACAGCTAGAGCGCACAGCACAAGAGAGAGTGCAAGAACAGTTATAAGCCGAGCTTTGAGAGGCGGCCTTACAAAAGTGATTACGCGGGAGAGAATCTGAGCACAAGCACAAAGCAGAGAGAACAACAAAACCACTAGCACTGATGGTATGATCGGGGCGATGAGGGGAGCAACCGCAGAGACAATTACGATAGAGAAAAATAAAACAAAAAAAAATTAAATGCACCAAACACTAATCACGAAACAGAAAAAACAACGCCAGCGAAAGCGTAAACAAACTAAGCACAATTAAAAAGAGTAAATAATAAGTATTAATAAAAACTCAGGAGCTATGCAAAAACACGACCGTCACGTCAGAGAGCAGAAGCTTTGAGCTCTTGCATTAAGATTTTTCCTTTAATAATTAAGAGATTCACAAGACCTAATGGATCAAATAAACGAGATGTCACCAAAAGAATTTCCGTTTTGTCGCTCGGAGGACCATAAGCGAGTCATCGATTTGGAATTGAAATACGTCTTCCTGATTCTAAAATTGTTATCGGCGTTGCTGTGCTAAGGGAAGCGGAGACTTAAGAACTGTTTGAGAACCATTTGGTCAACTCAAAACCTCCTTTAAACAATATCTGTGACACTTCAGACTTAATTGTCAGAAGATCGTCAACGCAACCAGCACCAGTCAACAATTCATCAACATAAAAATCGTGCCTGATAACTTCAGCAGCTTTTTGATGTTACAATTCAAAAATCTAACCCAGCTTTGTTAAACACAGTATTGCCATTCGTAACAGTGTTAACGTGAACACTTTCAAAGAATCATCCTGATTTTTCCTACACAATGTGAGTTGGAAATCTCGATCTGCTTTATGTATCATTACTTGACGATACTTATTCTTGACGTCAGTGGCCAAGGCATACTTATGCCAATGAAATCAAAGCAAAGTCAAGTACAGCTGCTCTTGATTAGTGGGACCGACCATCATGACGTCATTCGACGATGCTTGAGACGAAATTTTGCATGATGCATCGAATACAACACGCAGTTTCGTCGAGGTGCTTTGAGGTCTTAAAACGACCTGATGTGGAGAGAAGTGGTGTGGATGAGTGGGAATTTTATTGTCGGTTTCTAGCATATGTCCCAATGAAAAATATTCTTTATTTCTTAATTCCACATCTTTCGACAAAATTCCTTAGGACGATCAGCAAAATGTTTTTCGCACAGCTAATGCACTGGAGATAGAATTTTGATGGGGGAAGGGAAATTTTTCGATTGTCGAATTTTCCGCAAGGTCTTGTCAATTGAGTATAACAATTCGTTTTGATAGCTCAAATTGAATATCCTCTTCTGAACTAATCCCACGTCGGAAAAGTACCGCCCAGATACAAGCCATCCGAAGATAGTCTTCTAAAGGTTTGGAAGTCATGGACCTTGTTTTACTTGACCGATTGTCAGCTAATTGCAGGTTATTGGGTTTTTTCTCAGCAAAATGTTTTTTGCACAGCTAATGCACTGGAGATAGAATTTTGATGGAGGAAGGGAAATTTTTTGATTGTCGAATTTTCTGCAAGGTCTTGTCAATTGAGCATAACATTTTGTTTCGATAGCTCAAATTGACTATCCTCTTCTGAACTAATCCCACGTCGGAAAAGTACCGCCCAGATACAAGCCATCCGAAGATAGTCTTCTGAAGGATTGGAAGTCATGGACCTTGTTTTACCTGACCGATTGATAAAACTCTTTGTCAGCTAATTGCAGGTTATTGGGTTTTTCTTGACTTGTACTTTGGATTCAGCGATCCCAAGCAAGTCGATTGGACATTCTTCTTTGGGTAACTGCAATCGTTAGGCCATTTCTTGGGTTATCAAATTAGTCATGAAACAACAATCGAGCAAAGCTCTGCCTAGCACGAAATCGTCAGCTTTTTAACTTTAACTTTTTGCTTTGCACTTAGCGACAGTGTGTCCCTTCCGAAGACAGTTAACAAAAAGCCGGGCAGATTTTGCGAAAACAAACAGTTGTTTCACTCACAACGCTGAATACGACGGGCAACTAGTAATACTATAGTCTTCGGAATTGCAATAAGAACATTTTGGGGACTTATCGTCAATTTCCTTATTTGCCACAAATATATATATGTATCATCTTCGAAAATTCGGAAGACGAGAATGAGTTGGCGGTTCGGACGTGTATTCCTCATGCCTTTTGGTATCGGACGAATTGTTTAATGCGGTTTTAAGTTGTGCTTTCGCCGAAATGCACAGCTTTTCTAGCTCTGACCTGTACTCATCTTGGGAGTCAAATGTCTCCACCTGAGTTTGATATTTCAGCGCAGTCTCGATATTTGTATTCCACATTCCTAATTTATATTCCAACTCTATTGCTTGCAATGAAATACTTCTATCTTTTAATTGGTCACTAACACGTCATATACTTTTTACGCATTGAGCTCGTCGCTTCTTTGTATCATCGTAATCTTTAGGGATAGTCCCAGTTGGATAAGCCATTCTTACAAGTTGAATAATTAAATAGGACGAACTCGGATCGATTAAAAATTTATTTTCTTGTTTAAACCACCGACAAAACAAACTTGATGAGCAAATATAAGCCGAATCGAATTTTATAGCTAACGAACTGCAGTATTTTATTTATTTGTGTATATAAACATAAATATACATATGTCGTATAGTGTTGGTTAAGTGACTAATAAGTCAAAGCCTACTAGTTAGTCCCAATGAATCGACAGGTGTGTCAGTTGTAGCCCTGGTTGAGCATCTAAGCAACCTTAGCAACAAATGTCGAGAGCTGTTTTCAGGTCAGGTCCTATATAAAGGGGGGCCTCGGGCTAGAGAGCTCAGTCAACAAACTCCCCGGGAACTAGCCACACAGTTCAAAAGTACAAGTGAAATAAGTAAAAGTAGTGCAAAGTAGAGCTGTTGAAACATCGAGGTTTGGCCACATCGATGTTTCAATGTTTTTCAGGAAAAAACATCGATGTATCGATACTACATCGAAGTAATATGGTACATTTTTTGTTTTCCTATATATAGGAATATATATTAAGGAATATATATTATATATTAAAAATAACATCCTTTTTCCAAACTAAAAACTATAAAACATAAATTTAATTTTTTTTAAACTTAATACTACAAAACAGAAATTCAATGTTTCAACTTAATACCATAAAACAGAATTTCAATGTTTCAACTTAATACTATAAAACAGAAATTCAATGTTTCAACTTAATTCTATAAAAAAGAAATTTAATGTTTCAACTTAATACTATAAAACAATCATTGCTAATCAGAGATCCACTTGTTAGAATTTATAAACAGAATCATGTCAACATGCTTAAACTTAAGGGAACTTCTCTTCTCGCTTATTATGATTCCAGCCTTACTGAACATACGTTCGCTTTCAGTCGACGGTGCTAGAACACAAAAATAATTTTTGCAGCAATCTTGCAATGTTTTATGTGATGAGATCTGTAATAATAAAATTTAATTCTTAAATATATGTAAACGCTGGAATCAACTCTATTAGTTTTATGTGTCAAACTTTTGTGTTTGTTCAAAAATTGAAAAAGGGATGTCTGCGATGTGGAGGTTGATGTTGGCAGGCGTGGTTCGGCGCAATGGCGAGACTTCTGAGCGTTAAAAGAAGAAAGGTCGTTTTCCAAGAGTTTTTGAGCCTCAGTGATTTTGAATGGTAAGTAAAACGCTTCTTTTTTAAACCGAGGATCTAGCAAAGTTGCCACTCGAGGAACATTGCGAATTTCATATTGAAGTAGCCTGGACCTTATGCCCTCTCTAATTCGTATGTTTTTAAGTCATTTGCAATTATGCAGAAGTCCGCAAGTTACAGGAATTATTAATGATACCGTGACCAACGTTCGCGAAAAAGTTTGCAATGTTGCACACTCAAAAGGTTGCAATAAAATTTGTAAGTCTTTTAAAATTAAAATTTCATTTGCCGAAAACGGGGCAAGCCCCTTTGGATTTGAAAGAAGAACACTGCTTATAGCATCATTTGTTTTTAGAATTCTTTCAATCATATGGAATGCGCTATTCCATTTTGTAGGACATTCTTGCTTTAAGCTGTATGGCTTCTCTGTACATTGAGTTTCTTTAAATTTGGCGTAAGCTACTGTGCTTTTCTTAAAGAATCCCACAATACTTTTGCATTTCCCCGTAATAACTTTTATTTTGTCTTGATTCAGGCATTGTTGAACTATTAAATTAATAACATGCGCAAAGCATGGCACATGTTTTTTTTGCAATATCTGACATGCCTTTATCCTTGTTCGTGCGCTATCGGTAACAATGGCTGTAATTTTGTCTATAACATCCCATTCAATAAACACTGCAGATAGAGAATTCGCAATGTTTTCTGCGGAATGATTTTTCTCATTCTGTAACTTACTAGTGGAAAGTAGTGCTGTGCGAAGTTGAAAATCTGGATCTATAAAATGGCAAGTTATGGACAAATAAGCCTCGTTGGCTCGAGATGTCCAACAGTCGGTTATCACAGCGCAATACTCCACTTCTTGCAAAATGCTTTTCAGTTTCATTCTCATGTTTATGAATAAATTATTATAACATGTTGAAAGCAATGTTGATCGCGAAGGCAATTCATATTGGGGATCCAAAGCATTTACAAATTGCTTAAATCCCTCGTTTTCTACAATGTAAAATGGACGTAAATCGGAGCAAATAAAATTTAACAATGCGCTGTCCAAATCTTTCTTCCGTTTGGGTGAGGCTTCATATTTTTTATGCAAAAAAGCCGCCATATGTCCTGAAGCCTTTGGCAACTCACTCACCGTTAATGTTGGGTGTACCCGCTTTAAATGCCCCGCCATGTTGGTGGTGTTTCCGCTGGTTTGATAAATACCACATTTTAAACATTTGGCAGTTTTGCCATCCGAGGACTTATCAAAAAAATTCCAAACATTGGACTGCCCATATCGCGCCTTTTTGGCTTGCGTCTCTTCCTCTTGTTGTTTTTCTTCAATGGTTGCCGCACTACAACCTACATACTCCCCTACAAATAATACAAAGCACAGAGGTTAACTTGGAAAGAACGTACAGTTAATATATATATGTACATACCTTGCCCATTTGAATCTCTAAGATATTTTTCCATTATAAACGCTGCCTGCCAACACCAATAACTCCCAAAATTAGGTTCTAGCTTTTACTGCGTTTTTTTTTTCCAAGTGATGGAAAAATTGACAAAAACATCGAACATCGGAGGAAAAAAAATCGATGTTTTTTACGAAAGGAGAAATATCGATGTATCGATACTACATCGATGTTTCTCACAGCTCTAGTGCAAAGTAAAAAAACAGTAAAAAAAACAATGAGTGAGTTAAACAACGCAGGTGACGCTCCCACATCAGAAGTGGGATCGGCGCCACCCCCTATATTTACTGAAGAACAGTGGCGCGTAATTTTGCAAATGCAAAATCAAAATATGTTGGAGCTTGTAAAGACAATGCAAGCTTCAACATCAGAACAACAACAAAAGCATGAGGTCACATTGCCGAAATTCTTTGCCAACGCCGCAGGCGTAGACCCTTCAAAGTGATGTGCGACTGCAGATATCATTTTAACTGAACAGCCGCTAGAAGGAAGAAAGCTTATTATGGCATTAAGTAAAGCGATGGAGGGCAGTGCATCCCAATGACTAACAGAAATCTCCTACCCTGGCATGAAGTGGAGCGAGTTTAAAGAATTGTTCCTTCATCGATACGAAAGCGATGAAACACCAGCAGCAATGTTTTTGAATTTGTTAAGCATTCGCCCGGCTAATGACGAGTGCTTGACAGTATATGCTAGTATTCAAGGGTGCAAACAAGAAGTGATCTGCAATCGGAGTTGAAGGCTTACAACTTTCAAAAGCATCGCGATACCGGCCGTGATATCAGCCCTGAACCTGACAATAAAAGGCGAAATATGTCAACCACGCTGTGCCATTTCTGCGGACAAGTCGGACACAAAATAGCAGAATGCAGAAAAAAAGCGCGACAAGAGGCCGAGGCGAAAACCCAACGAGAGAAGACCCGTGTTACCTGCTTCAAGTGCATTTTTCGAACCGATGCTCTGGAAGTGACGTCCCAACAAAACAAAAGAATGTAAACCAGTGCTTTGTTTCTGAGCCAACAGGAGTCATGTTACATCGAGACGAGAGCTACCCAATTTACTTCGACTCTGGTGCCGAATGTTTCTTGATAACAGAAAAGATAAGTGGCAGACTGTCCGGAAAGCGCATGAATAATATAGTAAAACTAAAAGGTATCGGCGATGCCGGTTATAGTACTTATAGTACTATGCAAATTCTCAGTCAGGTTACCATTAATGAAAACATGATAGAAATATTATTTCACGTTGCTCGAGATGAGGACTTGAACAACGTCCAATTACGTGAAGTCCTTAATCAGGTTTTCAATGTTGTGCTTTCACCAACTGTGTTTAAATTTGTAAAATCAAAATCCGTAAATATTTGTGCCGCTATTGATTGCCCAATTAATCTTGACGAATTTGATACTGAATTGGCTGATGCTGATAAAAACAAATTAATAAATTTAATATAAAATTATACCTCAGCATTTTCTAAAGGGATCCCAAACATACGAGTTAATACAGGTGAAATGAGGATTCGACTAATTGACCCCAACAAAACTGTGCAACGTCGGCCGTATAGGCTCAGTCCAGAAGAGAGAGAGATAGTGCGTGAGAGCTTAGGAGAGTTACTTAGATGTAGCATTATCCGCCCAAATTGTTCTTCGTATGCAAGTCCTATGTTGCTTGTAAAAAGAAAAATGGGTCCGATCGTTTATGTATTGACTACAGAGAATTAAACTCAAATACCGTTGCTGACAAATACCCCTTGACGCTCATTAGTGATCAGATTGATAGGTTGCGTCGTTCGAATTACTTTACTTGTTTAGATATGGCTAGTGGCTTTCACCAAATTCCGATTCACCCCGATTTCGTTGAATATACTGCATTTGTGACTCCGGATGGCCAATACGAATTTCTTAAAATGGCTTTCGGACTCAAAAATGCGCCCTCCGTTTTTCAAAGGACAGATATGCAAGCTTTAGGCAATCTTGCATATTCATATGTAATTGTCTATATAGACGACATTATGATCGTGTCACCAACAATTGAGTTAGGGTTGGAAAGATTGAGAACAGTATTGAACGTTCTGACAGGGGCTGGATTCATCTTCAATATCTCGAAATGTTCTTTTCTGAAAACAAGGGTACAGTATTTGGGATTCGAAGTGAAAGCAGGCGACATTAGGCCAAACCCACAGAAGATTACTGCATTAAGTTTATTACCACCTCCGCAGACTGTTTCCAGTTTGCGACAGTTTATTGGTCTGGCTTCCTACTTTCGCAAGTTTTTACCCTATTTCGCCAAAATAATTTTTGTTTTTTTAACGTTTAATATATATTTGTTGAATCTACTCTTAAATTAGAGCCTAACAACAAGTTTGAGATATTTTTCTTAGTCTAGTACTTAAGATAAATCCTGGGGATATTGCAGGCGGCCCTAATCACTTGTTATTGGGTTGGTCTGTTATTTCTTTTAAGACGAGTTCTATTATTAGTTCGCGTAAGGGAATTGGCAAGAACATTTGGGTGTGCATCCAGTTTCGCAGAATTCTTTAGTTGTTGACTACCTATTTCAGATTTTACGCTATCTGTATAGGAGGACTTTATACTCCAGACGTAGAGGGGACCGAGCATTGATGATCCAATGTAGGCTCCTCGCTTTCAGTTTAAGCTGTGACTTTTTTGCTTCGATGTGCTTGCGCCAAGTTAGTCTTCTGGCTTGAGGAACTGGTACGTTGTTTAGCATTAGAGCTGGACAGTTTCTTCTGTTAAGCGTAAATGTAACATGTTTGCATTTCTGCTCGTTCTGCAGTGTACATCAGGTAGAGCAATGGGCCGAGTACACTGCCTTGCGGTACACCAGCTTTGATTTCAAAATCAGCCGAGACGGAGCCATTACATCTTACAGCGAATTTCCGATTGTAAAGGTAAGATTTCATGAGTTTGTGGGTGTACTGTGGCAGTTTTTGCCGGATTTTGAACATCAGACCCTCCAGCCAAACTCTATCGAAAGCCTGGGCAACGTCGAGAAAGACAGCCGCACAGTATTCTTTTAGTTCGAATGCTGTTCGTATTTCGGGTGTTATGCGATTGACTTGTTCAATTGTACCATGTTTTTCGCGGAAGTCGAACTGGTGTGAAGGGATTGTGTTCTCCGATGCCAGAAATGAGTTTAGTCGGATCTGCAGGACCTTTTCAAAAAGCTTCGAAAGACATGGCAGCAAACTAATTGGCCTATAGGATGATGGCTACGTTTTGTCCTTTCCCACTTTAGGAATCATGATGATAGTGGACTTTTTCCATGTTCTTGGGAAGTAGCCAATTTTTATTATAGCGTTGAACAGTTTGCAGATACATTGTTCTAGGATAATTTTCGGTGTGATTAGGTCATGGCCAGGGGCTTTTTTCGGCTTTATGTGGTTTTTAATAACTGCAGTGATCTCGTCCGATTGGAGTTCCGAGTACTCACTATCCATTAATGTGCTCGAAGGGGGAAGTACAGATGAGTTTGATGTTGGATTTGGCTGAAAAACCATTTTAAGATGTGTGGCAAATACGGATGCCCTCTCTTCGTCACTGCGGGAAATTGTCTCTGTAGGAGCGCTTAAACTTGGTGGGCTTTCCACAGAGGATGTTTAGTGCTGGTTGGACTGAGCTTTTCTATGTATTTCCTTTGAGCCCAGCTTACCTCTCGTCTTAACGCCTTGGAGAGGTTGCGATTAGCCTGCCTTAGGCGAAGTTTTGCTGCTGGTGAGCGAGTAATCTGCCATTCTCTTCTTAGACGTCGTTTTTCCGTTACTAACTGTTCTATCCGCCGGTTCGTAGGCCTGTCAACAGGTTTGGTGTAAGAAGAGGCATGTGGAGTAGATACTCTTGCTGCAGCTGCCATCATCGACTCAAGTGCAGAGTCGCACATGTCAATGTCTTCTGCAGCATCCAGTTTCGGCGAACAGTCAATGTGGGCACTCATGTACATTTTAAATTTAAGCCAATTTGTTTTGTTGTTTGTAAGCCTATAAGGGCGATCAAGTACTTGAGGTCTTGTTAATAGTGTGACTAGCACTGGAGGGTGATCAGAAGTTAAGTCTAGCAGTGTATCCGCAGTGATCCGATTACGCGGAATCCTCTTGGTTACTGCGAAATCAATCAAGTCAGGCACTTTCTGTGGATCTGTGGGCCAATAAGTAGGCCTACCCGGTGAGACGCAATTCATCTTATATAGAGGGTTGACTATTGTGTTGTACAACTGCTTGCCTTTAGGATTTACCAGGCGAGATCCCCAGTGCGAATGTTTGGCGTTATAGTCCTCTGCTGCAATGAAGCGATCTCCGAGTGTGTTAAAGAAATCGGTAAATTCCTTTTCAGAGATTGAGAAGCGTGGTGGGCAGTACAGGGCGACCAATGTAGTGTTGCCGCAGCTGGTTTGGACGGTTATAGCATTTGCTTGTAGGTGCTATGTTTCAAATCTGTTGAGGAACGAGTTTTTTATACGGTTTTTGATTGGGATACCAGTCTCGCCATGAGCTTTTCCGTCTGGATGGTTTGTTGCATAGAAGGAATATTTTGGTATTTGAAAATTATTTTTTCGTGTTAACTGTGCATCTTTATGATGTTCGCCGCAGCCAACACACACTGATCTAAGATTGCAATTGTTAGAGGTGTGGTTGTATTCCTGGCAGTTTTTACACTGCGGTGGTTGGTGTCTCATATGGGGCGCCTCTACGGTGATTCTTCTGTGCAATAGGAGCTGAAGGTTGTAGATTGGGTGCACTTCATTTGGCTTCGATCGCTTTGCATCTGGTTGGAGCTCGATTTTAAAGAGCGGCTGTGAGACTTTGTTCCTGTTGATGATGTTGACAACGGAATTGACCGCAAACCCTTTTTCGACCAACGCGTCTGCTATTTCTTGAATAGGGACCGATGGCTCAATCCCCTTTAACACAACCTGGAGCCCTTTACTGCTTTTTAGTTGGTAAGTATAGAAGTTGATGTTAGAGCGGCTGTGAGACTTTGTTTTTGTTGATGATTTTGACAACGGACTTGACCGCAAACCCTTTTTCGACCAACGCGTCTGCTATTTCTTGCATTACGGAGGTACTTTTCGATGATGCGGAAATTGTCTTCAGTTTGGGTTTGACATTTAATTTCTTTAATGTTACCCCTATTGAGTGGGGTTACAACAAAGTTATTTGCCCCTACTGTTTCTACTAGCTTCGAAATCAGGTCGCTGCAGTTGGCTCCACGGATGTATAATGGGGGTGGTCTAGCCGATTTAACTTTATCTACAGCGCCGGCTTGATCGTCTTGCTGATCGGCAAGAATTTTAAAACGATTCCCGCTTAGGGGTGCTACTCGTTCATTTGGTTTGGTTATTTTCGGCGTATTGCCACTTTTATTCTTTTGGACAGAAGTCGTTAGGTTTACTATTGTGGCTGACTCTGGGCGACTTGTCGTTGTCGGCTTGAGGCAGGTCAATACTTCGGCAGACGTTGCAGTAGTTGCTGTCAACGAGCTGACGGTGCTGGTCGGTGCAATCGGTGACCCAGTTATCGATATTGATGGAGAAGCACACTGCTCTCTCCACGCTAAGTTGCTGTTCATTGCTGAGTGGCTGGCACTTTCGGTGTTATTGCTTACGGTAGCATTCAGTGGGGTCGGTGACACCACCGAAAAGTACGCGTTGTTGCGTTGGACCGAGAGTCGACGCTCACGTTGTTGTTGTAGCTGTTGCTGGTGGGGATCGAGAGAGCTTGGGCCCGAATTGGTGGACATGGCTTTTGTAAAAAATTACGCACTTTGTTGTTGCAACTTAGTATTTATTGCTATTAGAACAAATTAATAGCAATATGATTGTAAACAGGCGTCTCTGAGGCGACTGAGAGCCCTACACAAATTTTTGCAAACGCGGTATTTTTTTTACACTCAATTTTTGCGGAGTGCATTAAAAAACACGTCTGTACACGGCGGCAGTTGAATTGAATCGCCAAAATGGGATGTTGAACTCGAGAATATTCGAAAAAAATGGTAACTGTCCTTACAAACGAACCTGTTTTGGTAATTTTTGACCCATAATACCCCATTGAGTTACACACTGACGCCAGTTCCTGTGGATATGGTGCAATACACCTACACCGCATTAATGGTAGTCCTCATGTGGTGGAATATTTTAGCAAAACAACTTCGCCCTCTGAGGCTAGATATCACTCATACGAGTTGGAAACATTGCCTGTGGTTGCTTCTGTAAAACACTTTCGTCATTATCTGCTTTGGCGAAAGTTTCTGGTATATACCGATTGTAATTCGCTTAAGGCTTCATGGACAAAGATAGACTTAACACCAAGAGTTCATCGCTGGTGGGCCTATCTGCAATCATTCAATTTTGATATCCAATATAGAGAGGGAAAACGGATGGCTCATGCAGACTTCTTTTCCAGGAATCTAGTTCCTTCTAAGCCACACCTCGTGTTAGAAAAAATCACCGAGAAGCGAATAAACTTAGCTGAGATTACAAGTGAGTGGCTTCTTACGGAACAGAAATTAGATTCAGAGATTGTAGAAATAGTTCGTAAGCTCAATTCCAACGAGCAACACGACGATTTTATTAAATCCTATAACTTAAGGAAAGGTATCTTACATCGCAAGATTCAAAGAAACAGCACCGGTGGTGCCACGAACATTTAGAAGGTCCGTGATAAACCAGGTACACGAGTTATGCACCTTGGTTGGCAGAAAACTCTTAACAAGGTTTACCAATATAATTGGTTTCGTAACATGAACAAGTATGTTCGCAAGTTTGCAAACAATTGCAAAACTTGTAGGACTTCCAATTCGCCTTTTGGGAAAATACAAGCTGAGCTCTATCCAATCGCGAAGGTGAACATCGCTTGGCACACTGTTCACATAGACATTTCCGGAAAGTTGAGCGATAAAAGCGACCTAAAAGAATATGTCATTGTGCAGATAGATGGCTTCACGAAATTTGTACACCTTTATCACACCCTTAAAATAGAGACAGAAAGCTGTGTTAAGGCCTTAAAAGCCTCAATTGACCTATTCGGGATACCAAATCGTATCGTAGCTGACCAGGGAAGTTGCTTTTCAAGTTCTCGCTTCTCTGAATTTTCTTCCTCACAAAATATAAAACTTCATCTAGTTGCAACTGGGGCAAGTCGTGCAAACGGTCAAGTTGAGCGTGTTATGAGTACGCTCAAAAATTTGCTAACTGCCGTCGAATCGAGTCAAAAATCCTGGCAAGGTGCACTTGGCGAGGTTCAGCTTGCATTAAATTGCACAGTTAGTCGTGCAACTGAAGCGAGCCAGTTGTTGATAGGAAAAGAGCCTCGACCGATAGGGTTAATTCCACCAGTGGACACAGAAATCGAAATTGATTTGAACAGTGTTCGGACTCCTGCCAGTGATAAGATGAAGAGTTTGGCTGATTATGATAAACAACGCTTTGACAAAACCAAGGCCATGGTTGTACGGCACAATGTTGGTGACTATGTTCTGCTAAGAAACGAGGAGAGACACCAAACAAAATTAGACCCGAAATTTAAGGGCCCATTTTTGGTTACTGAAGTCCTGGAAGGGGACAGGTATATGTTAAAGTCGTTTACAAACAAACGACTTTACAAATATTGTCACGAAGACATTGGAAAAATTGCAGATGGTAAAATTCCTGATGGATTGGATATTGATAATGAAAATCAGAGCTTATCAGAGAATATAGTTGAGACTGAGAGTGCTTCGTCCAAGTGAAAAGATGAATTAAATTTATTATTTTGTTTTTGTAATTTTTATATATTGGACATTCATTTTCTGGCACACGTTCATTTGAAAGTTACGCAAATACTTTGTTGTTTTGTTGAAGTTGCATAGTGCAAGCACAATGATTAAAATTCGTTAAAATTTAAGTGAATTTATGAATTTTGTGTAAAAAAAAGAAGATACTCTGTATGTTATGGTTAAGAATAAAAGCTTAAGTACAGTTTATGGCGTAACGCATAAGAGTATGGAAACCGTTGAAAAAGACGGTACGGGAGCTGTTGAAATAGACAGTATGAATGTTTGAAGTTTTGGTCAGATGAAATGTAAAATTGTTGCTGGGAATATGTTGACAAAAGATTATTTAAGTTTAGTAATTTGCATATGTGAAATATTGATTTGAATTGATTATGATTATGGTAAGAGTAAATGTTAAAAGTTTGTATGAAAAAAATGTTGATCTGAATTTTAGAATGGTTATCCGTCTAGAAGAGACGATGGTTATCCGTCTAGGAGAGACGATGGTTGTCCGTCTATGAGAGACGATGGAATTCCGTAAGATAGACGATGAATTAAGTTTGAAAAATTTAAAATTAAAATTGAAAATATTACACGAGGACGTGTAAAGGTCAGGATGGTCGTGTTTAAGAGAGACGATGGAATTGAATAGAATATACGATGAATTAAGTTTGGGAAATTTGAAATTAATATATAAAATAATACACGAGGACGTGTAAAGGTCAGGATGGCCGTGTCGGATAGTGTTGGTTAAGTGACTAATAAGTCAAAGCCTACTAGTTAGTTCCAATGGATTGACAGGTGTGTCAGTTGTAGCCCTGGTTGAGCATCTAAGCAACCTTAGCAACAAATGTCGAGAGCTGTCTTCAGGTCAGGTCCTACATAAAGGGGGGCCACGGGCTAGAGAGCTCAGTCAACAAACTCCCCGCGAACTACCCACACAGTTCAAAAGTACAAGTGAAATAAGTGAAAGTAGTGCAAAGTAAAAAAACAGTTAACAGTTAACAGTTAACAGTTAACAGTTAAACAACGCAGGTGACGCTCCGACACATATATATATATTTTTTTATTTGTATTACTTGTTTGTTAGGTGTTCTGGCTTTAATGATGTTGAAAACTGTTGCCAGTTTAAAATTTTTTACATCAATTATTTGTTTTGTAAGCTGCATTAATCAAATGTTAACTTGTAAATTATTATACTTAAATTATTTAACTAAAATTAAAAAAAATATAGGAAGATTCACCTCGAGCAGTCTAAATTGCAAGGTTTGACTTAAATTTCAAATAGGTCGTAATCTAACCAGATAACACCAACGGAAGATACGCCGTTTTTACACGTGCTGTATGTACAACCACTGTAACTGCACAACTTTTGTCGCAAACAAAATACAGTTGACCTATCAAGTTTGACCGAAACGTAATTCAGCGTATTTAGCAGATGAGTGTCTTACTCGTGAGTTGGCATTGTGGTTTTATAGACTAGAATGGTTAGCATTGCATCAGGCATAGTGGTACTGTTCCCCTACTAGTCGCTACAGACCGACCTAGATACTCGGATTATAGCTAGCACTTAAACTTAAAGCCTATACTGACACATCTGATACCTAACTTTAAATAGACCCATAAAAAATTATCAAATTATCCTAAGATATTATCAGGCTTCAGGTCATTTGTTCCAAATAAAAATAAAAAACGTAGTTTTTAATTTAATTTTTCTTTACGATATATTTCGGTTGCGCAGCGGCAACCGTCTTCAGGGCAACTACAATAAAATACAAAATCATTTAATAATTATATGACATTTAACAATCTTGTAACATACATTATTTGACAAGTCAGCACCATTCGACGTGGAGTTAAGAACTAATTCTTGTCAAGTAAATGTCTGTATATTTGAGCGCAGTTGTCGGTATCAGTCTTAAAGTTAAGTCGTGTGGCGCTCGGAGTATTGATGATATGTAGCATCTCCATGGTAAACCTTTTGTTGTAGTGTCGCTCTTTATCTAATATTGTTGTCTCTTCGAAATTCGGTGCATGGCCACTAGTTGCACAGTGTGTCATTAATGCTGTTTTTTGTGTGTCTGAATAATGTCTCATTTTATAGACCGATCTGTGTTGGGAAATCCTAGTTTTTAATTTCGATTTGGTCGTCGGTATATTCATATTGCACGGTATGTTTCCTAGTCCATTGCATGGAATTTTGTATATTACATTGCTTCTATTTGTCATCTCTATCTTGGATTTTGTTTTGTTGAATATATGTTTGAGGGTATTATCAGGTTTGTGTGCTATTATACCCTGGCAAATCCCATTTGGGTTGCGATCGGCGGGTCATTGTTTCTCTTTTTCCCCATATTTCTCCAAGAATATATGGACAACCAAAAATATACAAAGAAGGGACACCATGGAGACCAATTTGTTCGCTCACCATCTTATGGACTTTGTAAATACATTATACAAATTTTAAGGAATATAACATTGGACTCGAAATATAACATAAAAAACGCAACTGAATTCAAACAACGCATAAATAACACTTACATTTGTGACGATGAACAATTAATCTCGTTTGACGTGGTATCATTATTTCCAAGCATTCCAACGGATTTAGCATTGGACACAATCAGGAACAAATGGACTAAAATACAGGAACACACAAAGATACCAAAAGCTTTATTTATGGAAATAGTAAAATTCTGCATCCAAGAGAATAGATATTTTACTTATAAGGACCAAACATTTATACAATTAAAAGGAATGCCGATGGGATCTCCGGCCTCACCTGTCATTGCTGACATCGTTATGAAAAATCTTCTGGACACCACCTTGGATAAACTAACCAGACCACCAAGATTATTGACGAAATATGTAGATGATCTTTTTTCAATAATACACCAAGATGACATCGATAAAACACTGGACACCCTCAATTCATTTAACAGGAGTATTAAATTCACTAGTGAGCTGGAAGACAATGGAAAACTGGCGTATTTGGACTCTATGATCATCAGACGAGGGAACGAATTAAAACTAAAATGGTATAGGAAGCCAACAGCATCAGGACGAATCATCAATTTCAACTCAAAACACCCTAAGACGATGATAATAAATACAGCAAGGAGTTGTATCCAACGAATGCTAAACACTTCGGATAAAATATCCCATGAAGAAACGAAGAAGAAAATAATAAATATTTTAAAGGACAACGATTTTCCGGATAACGTAATCAAGTCATTATTCAAAAAACATAAATCCCCCATTGACAAAACAAAAAATGAGAAAACCTACTTATCTGCCACTTATATACCTAAATTATCAGAAAGATTATCACATTCCGAATGTTATGACTAAGATCAAATAAAAACCAGAGAGCCGAAGAGTTTATATACCCTTGCAACTTTATACATACCAAATTTCTTTAATCTTAATTGTGGTAAAAAATACAACAAGAGTCACAGTTTTTCACCGATCGTTACTATGGGAGCTATGTGATATAGTCACCCGATCTTAAGAAAATTTGGCATAGTCATTAATAGGTATATTAACCTGATAAATATTCATTTTTATGCCAATTGCGTGAAAAGTAACGAAGTTATTAATAAAAGTCACTGTTTTCGACCGATCGTTCATATGGGAGCTAAATGATATAGTCATCCGATCTTCATTAAATTTGGCACAGTCGTTTATTAGTGTAATAAACTCACCAATATTAAATTTCAGTCGCTCAGAAAATAACGAAGTTATTGAGAAAAGTCACTGTTCGTGACTTTGCCGTTTGTATGGGAGCTATACGATATAGTGGTCCGATCCGGCTGAATCCGAAATATACAATGCCTGCAGTATATGCAAGCCCACATGCAAAATTTCAACTCTGTAGCTCTTACGGTCTAGGAGGAGCTTGTGTTGATCCAGACGGACGAACGGACGGATATGGCCAACTGAACTCGTCTCGTCGTGCTGATCAAGAATATATATACTTTATATGGTCGGAGATACTTCGTTTTATGCGTTGCACACTTCTGACCAAAATTAATATACCCTTTATGCCAGGGTATAATAGCACACAAACCTGATAATACCCTCAAACATATATTCAACAAAACAAAATCCAAGATAGAGATGACAAATAGAAGCAATGTAATATACAAAATTCCATGCAATGGACTAGGAAACGTACCGTGCAATACATAGGGACGACCAAATCGAAATTAAAAACTAGGATTTCCCAACACAGATCGGACTATAAAATGAGACATTATTCAGACACACAAAAAACAGCATTAATGACACACTGTGCAACTAGTGGCCATGCACCGAATTTCGAAGAGACAACAATATTAGATAAAGAGCGACACTACAACAAAAGGTTTACCATGGAGATGCTACATATCATCAATACTCCGAGCGCCACACGACTTAAGTTTAAGACTGATACCGACAACTGCGCTCACATATACAGACATTTACTTGACAAGAATTAGTTCTTAACTCCACGTCGAATGGTGCTGACTTGTCAAATAATGTATGTTACAAGATTGTTAAATGTCACATAATTGTTAAATGTTTTTGTATTTTATTGTAGTTGCCCTGAAGACGGTTGCCGCTGCGCAACCGAAATATATCGTAAAGAAAAATTAAATTAAAAACTACGTTTTTTATTTTTATTTGGAACCAATGACCTGAAGCCTGATAATATCTTAAGATAACAAAGGTCGCAAAAACTACCACATTATCAAATTATTTAAAAAATATCAAAGAAGCTAACATCGACTGTGCCGAAGTTTTTATACCTTTGCAGTCCATGGCCATAATATTTGTACATGTTCCAAACTCTTTTTCTGTGTCTCAATTTATTAATGCACAGAACCTTTCAAATATCATTTCAATTTCTTCTTCTTCTTCCCCATCCCCTTTTACACGCATGCCGCGATTCGCACGCATACACATATATTTTATGTAGCGTTGCGTCTGTATGCAAGCATGCGCGTGCTCTGTTGACTTGATGATGACCTAGTAGGCAGCAAGCCGAACCGATTTATATCGGCTGTAACTTGTGTTCTATTTATCCGATCAGATTTTGGGATCTGAGATTTTATATATAATACTATCATATTGGTAAATTTCATGAGGATACTCCAATTTTTGCAATTTTTGCAAAAATGTTTCCTCCAGAGCTATATGATAGATATAGTGGTCCGTTTCTGCCAATTTTCATACTTTATTTTTCCCAGGTAATAAAAAGCCCTCATCATCCCGATGTCATAAAAACAAACAATGACTCTCGCACAACTATCCTCCTATACTAATGAGATAATTGCAGATAATGTTGATCAGTAAGATCGATCTAGTATGCAAAATATATTACAGAGCTTAAAAATTTAATAATTTTACCAAAACATCCCAAAATCATATTTTGTACTTACTGTGGGGTAAAGTCCTCTTATAGAGCAATCCGCTTGAGAGCTTTGAACGCAGCCAGAGTCATCATTTCGTATACAGCAAGCCGTTTCTCGCTCCTGACGTCTAGTTCTAGTTACCACGTCTGTAATCTTTAAATCACGTCGCATACAAGCTGCGAACTTAGCACCGATATGAACTAAATCATTTTGACGAGGACCAATCCAAAAATTTCGTTGCACTACATGTTGCACTGTTTGTAAACTTAAGCTGGTTACTAGAACTTGGCCAGTCTTTTGTTCAGATCCAAATCCAATTGGTGCAATGCCGTAACACATTATTGAAAGAAATAGAACTATTACCTGTACGGTGTTTATCCAATATGTAAAATATGGCCTGTAATCTGTGCGATCATCCAAGTCATTAACTGAGAAATACTTTATACACATGTTAAGTGGTCGTCTAGAATTTTCTAAAACACCGTCAAGAACTTGCGCTGTAATTCGAGTGCCACGATTGGCTATTGAGGAGCCCAAGTTTGATGATCGTATAGCTGTATGACTTTGACCAGGCATGGAACTGCCTAGATGCATTTGACTTGTACTTGCTTGATGTAAGTGGTGATCATGGGTCAAATTAATATCACTGTTGCCGTTTTCGTTACTGCTCAAAGCGGATGTGCGCCATCCATTCTGATGTCGTTCTCCCATGTATACACCAGCACTAGCGTTTGTTCCTGTTGCCATGCTTGAGGAAAGCGTCTGCTTATTTATGCGCTTTACAATATCTGTGCCATTATCAATGGCGGATGAAGTAGTTTCACAGGGGTTATCGAAAAAAACTTCGTCATCAATAAATGCTATTAAGCTATTGGATAAATTGAAAGTAAATTCTGTCTCATTATCGACTTGTCTGTCAGCAGAATCTATTTCTGAACTACTTTTCTGAACATACAGTGGTGCAAAACTTCGGGACCATTGCCAATAACGTTGATGCGCTAAGTTATAACAATGACGGGATGGTCTCTTGTTAAATATATGGATTAGGTAAGCTAATGTTGACATTAACATATTTGCCACCGATGCCTTACGCTCCACAAACTCACCAACATGAATGTCACTGTCAGAATAAAATTTGCGACAATGTGAAGATATGTCAACATTTTGGGCAGGTAAAATGTCAGGACGGTCTGGTGCATTACAGTAGTTTACATGACTACAATTTTGATTTTGCTCGTGAGTAGTGCGGTGGTTAATAGTAGAATGAGTATTACCATTGCTTCCGTTTGGTGTCTGACAGTTAGAGTGTAACAATCCAAAACGTCGAATAGCGAACCGTCGGTGTCGCCCATACCAAAGAGGAAAAACTTCATTCTCAGTGCTGAGTTCCACTCCAAAAAAACTTAAGACTTCGCGCTTTATATACTTGCTTAAGCGTTTTTTATACGAATAATTTCCCTGTTGTTGTTGCGGTAATATTTGTGGAGTCTGCTGTGGTGCCTGGGAATGCAAGTTATGGACTGTGTTTATCTGTGATTGCTGTATGCGTGGAGAATTAGTCATTTGCGTAACTGATGATCCCGATCCAGTAGCGAATATTGGATTATGATTTGATTCAACTTGCAACTCAGTTTTGCAGTTATCATTAATCTTTAATTTAGCGGTTACAACATTTGATTCCATTGATGCCTGTGAAAGCGGTAGGGTAACATTTGACACCTGTTCTGTGCTTGCAGGTTTACTAGATGTTATAGGGATTGACAATGGTATTGTCAAGGGAACTGGTACTGGACTAATTGGGCCAGTTGTTTGTGTTGTCTGATGCACTCCAGTAGTTCTGCGTGCTGTGTTGCAATGAATACAGGTACCAGTACTGCTAATGACTTCAGGTTTATTTGCGGTCACACTAGGAGATATGACTATTACTGGCTCTGCCTCATCTGGAAAACTATTCGACAAGCACGTGATTTCAGAATTTGAAAAGCTAGATCGAGTCTTGTTTCGTATTTCGGAGGTTCTTGTGTTTGGAGAACAATCGGTAGGTATAGGGAAAGCCACAGATATACCCGAAGTTGTTGTGGGTAACGGCGAGTTGCATGATGATGAACAAGATGGAGTCCTGTTAAATGTTTGTCCTGAGATTAATAAACTATTTTGCAATGTATCGATATTTTCAGTGTGACAACATTTATTTCGGTAGCTGTATGGTATGTTTGCATATTGCGATTGGCTTGATGTTACTATTGGCAGACCTGTTGCTGAAGATGAGGTTAACTGCAAATCTGAGAAAATGTCGCTTGCAGGTGGTGGGGTTGGTATATATCGTTTAACTGGCGTATGTACAGTAGATCCCAAGTAACCATTAAGTGTATCACTTTGATCTAACGGTAACGTTGTTGTAACCGGCAGAAGCATACGCGCTGAAGATGAAGATGAATGATTTGCTGCTTCTTTTGTTTTTGGTACAGATTGGGCATCACGAAACCGATCTAATCTATACCTTGAGTTTGGTGACGCACATCTCTGTTGTGAGTATGTACCTGGTATAGATACGCCAACACTGAGTTTATGAGATATAGATAAGGTTTCTGATTTAATAGAAATATGCGTCGGGCTTGCGCAAGATTCCAAACAGTCGCTATTAGGAGCAGGCGATGGAGGTGGCAGTCGTCCAATGGCTATTTCATCCCTTTTTTCCAAAGAAGATATTGTCAGTTTTCCAGTCTGCGATTGAAAAATATCATTCGGATGCGGGCTACAGCGACCAGGAGCTAAGGAGCAATTGACTGATTCATCATTATTTGATTTAAATCCAAACTGAATTTGCGAATGAAAATTCGCAGATTTTCTTCGCGCTGCAGTAATCATGCCATTATTAGTTATCATATTATTCTGCTTATTACATGTAATAGTGTTTCCGCTTCTTCGAGGAATGCAATCAACATCTAGTCCAGTGGATTCCATTTTTTTATTACAGAATCAAACAAATCTGTAATAAAAAAAAAAAAAATGCTGAACACGTCGTTAACATGCAACAAAACAATAAGAACAGTATTTTATCGGGTAGGAAATTTTAATTACTACAAGGAGCAAGACCCTGTACATATTATGAAATAAGTTCCCGTGTATTAGCAAAAACTACTTCTCTCTTACCTTCGGATTTTGTTGAGAAAAAATTAAGCTTAGAAAAGTTGTTAAGAGAACAAGAAAAGAACACGAAAGGGTTGGTGTTGGGTAAAATTATTTATGGAGCTGAATCGGAAATAGGAGGGCAGAAGTTGACCTCGGCCGCGTCGAAGTTTGTCTACCCTTACAAGTTTTTTGTTACTTTGTTCTGAATTACAATCTTCTAAGTGAAAAACGTTTCATTTAAAAGGCTTGCGATAGAACGGTTTACTATCTTAAGCAGAAAGCTATGCGGCACATGAAACATGCTATTTCATCGCAATTATATTTCATATGTCAGCTGTATAATGAAGTCATCCCATCTTAATGAAATTCAGTCAGAATCACAGCTTCACTAAACTGACAGATTTTAAATTAAATAGTAATCGCATCAAAAGTATGAATGTTACTGACAAAAGTCACTGCTTTCTACCGATGCTTCCTGATCTATCTATATGATATACTTGCCCAATCTGAGTGGCACAGTCATATGTAGGTACATCAAACTTAGAAATAGTAAACGAAAATATCTAAGAAAATATATATCTGTAACTCATGTTTTATATTTAAAACTATCACATTAGTACATTTACATATGACATTTCATGTATATAGCTAAATGAAATGGAGTCCGATCGGATTTTTATATTTAATCACACGCAGGTAATAACAAACACATAAAAATAAGAATATAAGAAATAAGAAAATAAGCATATCTCAGTAAAGACCGCGTAATGAAAACTTGACGGTCAGACTTAATGGACTAACAATAAGCTCGAAACGGAGGCAAACGACTTAATGTGGGCATAATTCAGGATGCAAAACTCTGATTGCAGAAAGCAGGATGTAAAGGCAGTATAAATTACATGAGTTTGAATCTTATTACGAATACCTTGATGCGCAAAGACAGTCGTAAAAAGTTGGTAAGCGTAAGCCATTTAGAGAAATCAAACACATTTTAAGAATGCAATTAGGACATGTAGAAATCCTTTGATTTGAATCAGTTTTTTGTACTTTAAAGACATTCTGGTTTTTATATTTCGAAGAGGAGATATCCTCGGAGTAAACCACACTGGCTAAAAAGAAACAGTAGACACATTTACATTACGAACGCATACATTTTTACGCATACAGTTTTTGAAAAACTGTGATGTTATTCAAAGAATTAGTAAAGGTGTTGCAAAAACGATTACTTCAAAAATGAGGTGATCTTCAGGGAGTACTAGTATAATCGGTGATACAAACAAGGACAAGTTTATTATTGAAAAAGTTGAGTGCAGTGTTTTATTGACATAGTGGGCATTTAAGAAGTCTCTGAAAGCAAAAATTTGAGACGAAAATACGTTGAACATAGATTCGAGTTAACGTCAATGAGTACAACACAGCCACGCCGACCAACATAACATAGCCTATGAGTTGGGACTAATTTCGAAGAAGTTAGTACACCCTTCCAACTGATTTATTAATTAATAGCTTTATTAAACTATTAAATTATATAATGAGATTTTAAGTAATCGCGGTAAAAAAATTAAAATTATTGACAAAAGTTTCTGTTTACCATACAACGTTTCTATTGGAGCTAAATGATAAAATCACGCAATCTTGATAAAATTTGGCACAGTCATTAGCAGATAGAAAATTAAACTCCCGCTCTTTCCTATTCTTGTTTGATTTGCGCTCTCGTCTTTTGCCTACCCGCGACTCTGTGATACGTGTTTTTGTTTTTGTGTATTCTTGCTCTTTTAATTTCTTTAGTTGTGAAGGCTTACTCTGCACATTAACCCTTGTGACAGAACTGGTCAGTATATTCTTATACACAGATTTTTTACCTTTACATTTTTTATTTTTTTATTCCTTTTTTAAAACAAATTTTACTTTTTGATAAAATGGTTGTCTGCTCAAAAAATAATTGTATAGTTGCCACTAATGCGGATGACTCCCATGAGTATATTCTTTGTTGGTTGTGTGACAATGCGGTTCACGTTAAGTGTGCAGGTTACACAGGCAGAATCAAGGAGTCTATTGCTAAAGGTGGTGGCTTAAAATATGGATGTGATGCTTGCCGTGAGGTCGACAAATGACCTCATTCATGAGGCGGACTAGAGATAGTTTTGACACTTTAAGGGCAGGTTTTAACAAACTCCAAGCGGAGTTTACTGCGGTGGAGACTCAGTTCAGAAGTTTATCGCTTATGAATGAGTCTCCGAAACGTAAAAGGCTCAGTCCTTGGGGTGTTTCTGTATCTGTAGATCCGCCAGCGTCTCTTATCGTCCCCGACCGGTCTAATGCACCGTCCACTCCTAATGTACAGCAATTGATATCGTTTAAGAGCCCGGTTGTGAATGCGATTAGTAAGGAATTACCGGTATCACCTGGGAATGTTCTCTTAAAAACGATGCCTATTGTAGTGTCCGATGCGTCCGGGCAATTACCCATTCCAATGGAAATTGCCGACAGTTCTAAAAGTATCGAGGGCCCTGTAAACAAGTTGACTGCTGCAGTGGGTGAAATGTCCAACGTTGCTGCTGCGGCTGACGCTTCGGGACCGCGGCCTTTCGTTGGCATACCACCAAAGAAACATATATTTGTTTCTAGGCTAGACCCTGTTGTCACATCTGATGATGTAATAGCCTATATTCGGAAGAAAGTTAACGTCTCAAATATTGCGGTGAAGAAGTTTAAATTTTCTTATTCTCGGGACATTTCGTCCTTTAAAATTAGTGTTTCTGCCAATATCTTCGACATTATATGTTGATGACATTATATGTCGAAGATTTTTGGCCGAAACATATAATAGTTAAGGAATATACTGCAAAAAAGAAAAATCGGCAACCGATTCGCCTGCCAACAATAACAACTAATACTATTCCTGCCACATCAGCATCTGCTGGTATGTCAAAAAACAAGCTTCGTCCCTTAATCTGGGTTACCAGAACGTTAGAGGACTGAAATCTAAACATCCTAATCTCTATGTAGATAGTCTTTCTTTTGAACATAGCATTCTAGCCTTTACAGAGACGTGGTTAAAACCTGATATTGCCGATGCATCGGTTTTTTCCACAAACTTTTCTATACTCAGACGTGACCGGATTTCTCGCATAGGCGGTGGCGTTCTGATAGCTGTTGATGCTGCTTTATCATCTGAAATGATTCATTTTTCTAGTACCCAGGAGATTGAGTTTGTCGGTGTTAAAGTAAATTTTAAATCTTTCAATGCTTTTATTACTTGTTCCTATATTCCACCATTGTCAGACATGGTGGTATATTCAAATCATTTAGAGGCAATTCAGTTTGTCTCCTCTTTAGTTTCCAGTCAAGACATGCTCATAGTTGTAGGTGAATTTAATTTACCCGCTTTAGCATGGTCACCAACAGATGAATGTACCATTTTGCTGCCCTCTCTGTCACATGACTTTATTGATGGCCTTCTAGGCTTATCTTTATCCCAAGTCAATCCTGTCTTAAATTCTAATGGAAAATCGTTAGATCTTATTTTTGTATTGGATTCTTCTTATTGTGATGTTTCTAGGATCGAACCATTTGTTCTTCCCGAAGGCAAATTTCATCCTACATTACCCTACCCTTGCTTTCACCATTACTTGGTTCAAATGAGTCACCTCTAACTAGGTGCTTTCGTAAGACTGACTTAATGAAAACATTACTACTACCGATTGGTCTTATCAGTACAATTGTAGAGATATGAACTGAGCTGTTCGTTTTTTTCTGATACTCTGAATTCACTCTTTGATATTTGTGTGCCTCTTGGTAGGCTGGAGCGGCTTAACAAACCTCCCCTATCCAATTTGAAAAATATGAAGACTCGATATTATAAGAAGTTTCAAAAAACACGTCAAACAATTTTATAATTTTGTTAATTCTAAACGTAAGACCTCTGTGCACCCATCTTTTTTGTCATTTCAAAATAAAAAAGCGAGCACTGATCAGGCAATTGCCGATATGTTTGCGAGTTTTTTCAAAACAACTTATTCCTTAACGGATTATCGAGAAAGTGCGTATCCTTATCAGTTAAAAAAGGCTAATTTCATTTTTAATCCAGTGATTGATGAAAGCTCTCTTCTTAGCGAACTTAAACTAGTTAAACCCGTTTATTCTCCGGGGCCAGATGGTCTTCCTGGATGTGTACTCAGCTTCTGTGCAAACGCATTATGTAAACCCATTTTAAAATTGTTTCTATTGTCTGTCGAATCTTCCTCTTTTTCATCTATTTGGAAGGAGTCGTATATCATTCTTCTGCATAAAAATGGCAAAAAGTCCGAAGCCTTTAACTATAGGGGTATCTCAAAATTGTCCGCTATTCCGAAAGCTTTTAAGAAAAGTATAACTTCTCAATTGCAACATTTTTCAGCTCTATTATTTCGCCATCCCATTATAGGTTTGTGAAACGTAGATCTACAACCACTAACCTTTTAGAATTTACATCTTTAATTATCAAGGTGTTCAAAAATGCTAAACAAACTGATGTCATATACACTGACTTCAGCAAAGCCTTTGATTCTGTTAATTATACTTTATTAGTTTCTATTTATCTCATTACATTTAATATTTTCTATTTCTTTAGTTTAATTTAAGTTTATATATGTAATACGCCTATGCCCTTTGGTCGGAGTGGGTAGAGGTTGTAACATTAACTTCACTTAGGGTCATTCGTAACAGGCCCGGGCCTGGTGTCGTACTGAGCGTTGTACGACTACGTCTATATAAACTGAACGACATCGATTTTCCACCTCTTTTCCTTTCTTGGGTTAGAGAATATTTAACAAATAGAAAACAAAAGGTACTTTTTTAGTCTTCTTTTTCCGATTCCATTCCTGTGACTTCTGGTGTACCTCAAGGTAGTCATCTTGGCCCTCTGCTTTTCACATTATTCATTAACGATCTTTTATCAGTCATTATTAATTCGCGTGTGCTTATGTATGCTGACGATGTCAAGTTTTGTCTTACTTATAAAGATACAGATTCATTTAGTCGGCTACAAGGTGACCTTAAAAACTTCCAATCTTGGTGCCAGTTTAATCTACTAAATCTTAACACTACCAAATGTAAGGTAATGACTTTTTTTGGTAGCTCTCCTCAACTGGTCACTTATTTTCTAAACAATAATCATTTAGAACGTCTAAATAATATGAATGATTTGGCCGTACTTATGGACCATAAGTTAAATTTTAACACCCATCGCAAATTCCCGTCGTAGATGTTTTCGTAAAACAAATTTCAATCTTCTTAATAGCCTTATTTTCTCTTTTGATTGGTCATTTCTATTTAAGTGCTGCGATATAGATTGTGCAGTGAAGTTTTTCTACTCTGCTCTTAATTCTCTAATTGATAAATGCGTTCCTTATGTGAATGTCTCTACCGTCTCCAGCGCGCCAGTCTGGTTCACACGTAGGCTCTCTAATCTCCGCAATATTAAATCGAGATATTTTAAAAGATTTAAAAAAACTGGTTCGCGACTTGACTATGCAAATTACTGTATAGCCAAATCTCAATTTTGTCTTTTAAACACTCAATGCTACAATAATTATATCGTTCGCTGTGAGGTTGAATTTTATAAGAACCCCAAAAGATTTTACAACTTTTTTAATTCCAAAAGACACTCTAATGTACTACCTTCCACCTTCAGACTTAATGACCAGACTGCTAATAATGACTCAGATATTGCAGATCTGTTTGCTAAATTCTTTCAGTCGACTTATTCTACTACTGTTTCGGATCCCACAACCCATCCCTTTTCAATCCCACATTTAAATTTTATGTTTTTTCCTAGTATTACTGAAGACTGTATTATCTCTAGCTTGTCATCTATGACGTCTTCCTTCGTTCCCGGTCCTGATAATATACCTAGTTGCATCCTTAAAATGTGTTCGATTTCCCTATCTAAGCCTTTATCTCGGTTATTCTTTATATCGAGTGAGACTTGTAGCTTTCCCGATATTTGGAAAGAGTCTTTTATTATTCCGCTTTTTAAAAAGGGTAGCAAATCGGATGTTTCTAACTACCGTGGCATTGCCAAACTTTCGGCAATACCAAAGCTGTTTGAGAAAATTATTACGTCTTCCCTTCAACACCTATCCAGATCCACTATTTCTCCTTGTCAGCATGGCTTCATGAAAGGTCGTTCGTCGCTTACTAACCTTTTAGAATTGACTACCCTGTGAGGAATATTATAAATCATAATAATATCCCACACAACAAACCGACAGCGAAGCAATCCAAAGGTGTGAATAACGCACCAGATACAAGATATAGCCGAGACACGAACCAGATGTACGATATACGACCAATATTGGCACTGGTCGATCGAACCAGTGCAACGCAAATAAGTTACGATGAAACGCAATGGATCGAACCACACGCAACCGCAAGCGATTTCGTACAAGCGGGAAGATGCGTGGGAAGCATAATGTAAAAGTCGGCATTTGCACGACATACGATACGGCTACGATCAAACATGACCGATCGAACCGCACGCAACCGCGAGCAATTTCGTACAAGCGGGAAGATGCGTGGGAAGCATAATGCAAAAAAACCAATATGCACACACATACGACGGGCAACCAGGTCCAACATGGCTCGATCGAACCAACTCGAACCTATGACGTACGATCAAGCATGACCGATCGAACCGCATGCGACCGCTGGCAAATTTCGTACAAACGGGAAGATTCGTGGGAGGCATAATGTATAAAATCGGCTATGTAAGAGCAAACAAGGGCAAGCGAAAAAGGGCATTGGCCCAGTGAGACAATTTAAGAGCACAGAGAGGCCACAATAGAAATGCATGCATTGACGTACAATGCATGAACAAGCATACACTCACAATACACGCATGCTATGCGTGTATGACCGCGAGAGGGAGTACCGGTGGCCTATGGGTGCTCTCTGCCTACGTCACACATAAGAGATCAAAGCAGTGAGAGCATGAACAGCCGAAATTATGCGAACGAAAGTGAGGGCTAAGCAAGCCCACGAGACGGGTGCGGGGCATGCATGAATTGTATGAAACGATAATGGTTTGTGGATTGGATAGGGGAATATGCGAACCGAAGGGGGAGGGATGAACAATGGGGAAGCCCTCTATCTGATAGATACGATATGCGGATGAAAGTGCATTGCATGAGAAATTAAACGATGTTGTATATTAAATTAATCAGGCTAATTATTATTAAACAATAGTTTAAGTCAATACGATTAGTATATATGTATATAAATATAATATGGAGCGAATATGGGCGAATTTGGGTATGACGAGTGGATCAAAGGGAGCGACGGGCGACGGCAGCGCTGACAGAGAAAGAATGCAGAGAAAGAACGGGATACGATGGGTGAAAGTGATGGAAGCACATAGATGCAAGGGAGCTAGACAAGGACAAGAAAATAAATGGGCTCGCAGCCACAAAGAAAGTGGACATATGCGCCAAAGATTTACGGGACTTTCACCACGCATAGCAACAAGTGGATGCGTGGGTGAAAGCAGAGGGCCGATGGAAATGTACCAGCTGTATAGCGGTACTACACCAAGCTATTCCTGAGGCCGAGGGAGTTGCCTATACAAAGGCAACGCCCGTCAAGAAAGATTATCAAATTATCAAGTCATCAGATTATCAAGTCGTGATCAAGTAACAAGTAATTAAGGCCTTACGAGTAACCTTAAGAACTTATCAAGGAAACACAAGAAGCAACAGAAAAACTAGGAACTATACAGGCCTTACGAGTAACCTGTACAGTTCATCCGATAGCAACAAGGTCCTTACACAAGGATAACAAACACGGTACCCAAGCTAGAGTAAATTGAAGAGAAGCCAAGCATTTCCAGGAGGATATATCCTACTGCCGAAATTCCAGGATCTATATATCCTGACGAGTACCAATTACTGAGGAACATCCTGCCAAAGCCATAAAACAAGAGCCATCTCAACGAGCATAGCGAAAGGGTGCAGAGGTGTGGAGCACAAATCAAGCATACGATACAGACCGAGACAATAATCGGCAACAGGAGCAAGAGGAAGGCAAGAAGCGACGACGAGGGATTCGAAGTGACTCACCAACGCTGTCCAAGTCCAGAACTACCGTAGAGAAACCGTCATATCCAACCAAGCCCATAAACAGTCATAAATAAACATACAACCATAACTACTTGTTAAACAAACGTGTTTCTAATTTCACCAGGGCACAAAATAAATTTGTTGTGCCGAACCTAGCCCAAGAGATATTGTAAATATCCCGAAGGACGAAAAAGGATCGTTACAACCCTTGTACACCATGGCTTCCGTAAAAAGTGTCAAACTGATGTTATTTATACTGACTTTAGTAAGGCTTTCGATACGGTTGATCATTCTATGCTTCTCGCGAAACTTAACATCATGGGTTTTTCCCCGAAACTGTTGGCTTGGTTAAAGTCGTATCTTATTGGCAGAACCCAAAAGGTGTCTTTTCGTTCCTCATTATCTAAAACTATTCAAGTTACGTCAGGTGTACCCCAAGGCAGTCATCTGGGCCCACTGTTATTTACCCTGTTTATAAATGATTTACCCTTGGCCTTGGTTCACTCACGCGTGCTCATGTTTGCGGATGACGTCAAGATTTGTTATTCCTATAATGATCCTTCTTTCCAACAGTACTTGCAATCTGATCTCGATGCGTTCTGTGATTGGTGCCACGTTAATAAATTACACATTAATGCCTCTAAGTGTTCTTTTATGACTTTCAGTCGTTTGTCTCCGTTCCTAGCTCATTACTCCATTAAGTCTGTTCTGTTAGATTGTGTACCATCCTTTAAAGACTTAGGCGTTATGTTTGACCCAAAACTTTCATTTAATGTTCATATTGCTTCAATTGTCAACAGAGCATGCAGCCTTCTTGGCTTTATTAAACGTTGGGCCAAAGAATTTGATGATCCCTATGTAACAAAGGTTTTATACACTTCGTTAGTTCGCCCTATTCTCGAATATTGCTCGCCAGTGTGGAACCCGCAATATGATGTTCACCAGCGTAGTATTGAATCGGTACTCAAGCAATTCCTTAAGTTTGCGTTACGCGGTCTTAATTGGGACCCGAGTCTTCGCCTACCTTCTTATTCTGACAGACTTCTTCTTATTAATCTTCCTTCACTTTACAACCGTAGGCTCGTTTTTGGCATTCTCTTTCTCCATAAATCATTTCTTTCAATCAGTCATTTCTACTGATTTACTAAGTACGCTATATTTTTGTGTTCCCTTACGTCGGACCAGAAACTTTTTCCCTATTTACCTTAGTAGATGTCCGACTAACTCCTCTCTTCACGAACCTTTTCGTGTTCTTTGCCAATCTTTTAACAACCTTTCTCACCTAATTTCTCCTCATCTTTCTGTCACTTCTCTTCGCGCTATACTTTTTAATCATCTACAGCGAAACCAATGAAAATATTCAGGACTTGGATTGGCTGCAACTCATCCCTGACCACATTGGCTGTGAATCGGGGCATAGCTGGCACCTTATGCAAATAAAACACCTCCACCGGGTCGGGGATGCTTAGTTGTGTATATAGCTAAGCTATCTTTTTCAATTAATTACTATCTGTCTTTAGCTTAAGATTTTTCGTCGACTGCAGTGTTAGTTGACGTAAATAAATAAATAAATAAATAAATAAATATTTCCACCACGGTTGCAAAGGCCATGAGTGTTCTAGGTTTCATCAAAAGATGGTCAAAAGAATTTGACGACCCCTATACAACTAAGTTCTTTTTACTTCGCTTGTCCGTCCTATTTTAGAGTATGGATCTTGCATTCGGTCACCTCAATATGAGTTGCACCAGATTAGACTTGAATCCGTTCAAAAACAGTTCTTGCTATTTGCTCTTCGTGGCTTCAGCTGGGATCGCAATGTCAATTTGCCTTCGTCTAGTAGACTTCTCTTGATTAACCATCCTTCCCTTACTAACCGTAGAATTATGCTTGGTGTTTTTTTTATGCACAAGCTCCTAATTGAAAATATCGACTCGCCTGAGTTATTAGCTCAGGTAAATCTGTCGGTACCATGTAGACGGAGTAGACATCCTTTGATACCTTTATCCCTTAGTCATTGTTCTTGTAACTATGCCATGCATGAACCCTTTAGGGTCCTCTGCTCTGATTACAACCTTCTATTCCCTGTAATCGGCTCAGAGTTTTCTATTAATATACTTAAAACATATATCCTATCCCATTTAGTTAATAGATAGCTATAGTACTATTTGTTTGTCTGTTCTTTCTATTGTGTATTTGTCCACGCGATTCGTGCCGTGCGCTATACGGCTGCACCCCTCGTTCGGGGGGCAGTTATCTGCTTGGGCTCGCGCGTAACAGGCTTTGTCCTGGTGTCGTAGGGGCCACTTGAACATACTGCGCATAGTATCGTTAACGTCCGCTATAAGTATGAACTTTTTTAAAGTAGCCTGTTTGTAGACGGGCGGAAAACTTGGGTAGCATTAACACTTGATGGTTGCTAACATCGTCTTATTAAAACGCGCGGATTTTTCGTTTTAATATTAACATTTATTTACAGAATTAAAGACACAGGAAGTTAACGGTTTAAAGGGAAGTGAATACAATAAATAATGTATAAAAGCGCGAGCTGTATGTTTATATATGGTGGTATACAGGAGAACTGCCGTCACTCCTCCCAATGCATCGGCATTCCTTAGGAAAAAATCCTACCCCTCAAACCTTGCCTTTCACTCTGTGGCGTGAACATAGCCATTGAAATAACGACGTTTTGAGAAAAATCTGTATTCGTGACTTTGCCGTTTCTGTTGAAGCTATATGATTTAGTGATGCGATCCGTTGTAATCCGAGATATATAACCCGTGCAGTATATAGAAGCGCCAGTCCAAAAATTTAGCTTTGTAGCTCTAGTCTCTGTAGTCAAAAAGGAGGTCGCTTCGATCCAGACGAACATGGCTAGGGTATTATTAATCAATTATTGTTAAAATAATTCTTATCAAATAGACAAATGGAACGTCTTCAGCACAGACGCTATGAAATAATGGAATAGAGTAGCGTTTTTTTTTTTGCAAAAACAAATTTTCACTTCATTGAAAACAAAAAGAAACATATTTTTTGTTTACTTAGGTGCAAATCGACTATAGTCGAAATTTCGACCAGTCGTAAATTTTAAAGATGACGTTTTAAGAGTAACCTTTTGAATTAGTACATTGGCAGGGCATATAATCCCAATATTATATAGGAATCTTGAGCTATCAACGAGGTAAAAATTTGTTTGTAAGGAGTCACTACAATCAATGAAGGTGGAAGCCCATTGCAACCCATAGGTAAATAGGAACCAAGAAGATCGGAACCATGATATGAATTTACATAAAGGATATATTTTGATACTTCTTGAATCGTAGAAGGTACTTCAATCTTAAAAGAAGAGCATCAAGAAGTCGAAGAAGATGGTAAAGACGACAGTAAAATAAGTGAGGAAGTATTTCCTACTTTCTTTCCTATTTCTTAAGGAGAAATAAACTGAAACCACAAGTCATAATGATGAAAATAGAACTGAAAGGCAAAAGGAAATTAAGTAGAAACAAACTGAAACAACAAGTCATAATGATGAAAATAGAACTAAAAGACAAAAAGAAATTAAAATGTAAAAAATTCAAAATCGGGGATGGAATAAGACCTGTGCCCTTGCAAATTTTTGTGCTAATATTTCCTTACCTATTATCGTCGAAGTGTAAAAAAGCACAAATATTAAATTTTATGACAAAAGCTAATAAACAACGAAGTTATTGTGAAAACTCACATTTCGTAACTTTGCCATTTGTATGGGAGTTATATGTCTGATCTCTATCAGGACAAAGCCTGCTTCGCGCGAAGCAGACCGACAGTGGGTATATCGCAGTCGTATATCGGACGGCACGATTCGCGTGGACAAATACAAATTAATTGAAATGTGATTAACTACAGCTAATTATGAGCCAAATGTAAAAGAATAGAGCTTTTTAGAAAAGAAAGAGAGGCTTCTCATTTGTTAACGGGGTAAATAAAGTTGTAATCACAGCATAGGACTCGAATAAAATTTCTGGAAGTCCACAGGGTACAAATGTGTTTAACTGGTTCAATAGCTCAGGAGAGTCTATTTCACCTATTATTAGTTTGTGTATAAAAAGATTATCAAGCATTACTTTACGATCAATTAGAGAAGGAAGACTGATTAAAAGAAGCCTACTGGAGAATGATGGCAAATTGGTAATGCGATCCCAATTTAGACCGCGAAGAGCAAAAAACCGAAATTGTTTTTTTACTTTAGCGCGACTCACATTGCAAGATCCGTACTCTAAAATAGGACGGAATAGAATTTTCGTTCTGTGGGGATCATTAAATTCTTTTGATCATCGTCTTACGAACCCAAGAACACTCATAGCTTTACTAGCATTAGTAGAAATATGAGGATTAAAAATTAATTTATTGTCCATAAAAACACCTAAGTCATTGATAATAACTAACCGTTTAAAGGGAGATTTGTTAAGATACTAAGTTGCTAATTATGGAGTGCATCGGTGAAAATACATAACTTTACATTTAAAGTCGTCGCGTCGTAGTCAACAAAAATATCGGGAATAGCGTGATCAGCTTTATTGTTTTCGAAAGACAAGTGAGTCGGGAACAACGATGTTGTTGGAGGAGACGTCATCGTTAACTTAGATTTGTATATATTAAGATTTCTTATATTATTTGTTTAAGATCATTGGAATTTCTACTGTATTGACATTAACATGTTCTAAAAGCTTCTGTTACATGGCTCATGAAGAGCTTCTAATTCATGAAACCGAAATATAAAAATGACTTCTTTCTGGAATTCGAAGAGAAGACCTATTTTTTCACTCCACTCCACATGCTAATTGAGCATTGGAGTTTTGTACCATCTGCAACTCGGCAGGTCAAACAGATGTCTTACGTTTTGCGTTGACAAAGTTATAGAATTGCTTAGGATCGCGAGAAAACCTGCGTTTAAATCGCTGAAGATAAATTTAAATTTTGTAAATTTAGCACCATAAATTTTATTAGAGCAACAACTTAAGATAAAATTCCGATGATTTATCGGATTTTTAAAATTTTTTATAGCATCTTGTTGTTACGTTCTTCAAGTTACATAACTCACGTGAGAACAAAGGAGGTTTATCAGACCTTCCTTAGGTAACACGTGGGACAGAAACATCGAAAAACGACTCAAGAGTTTTATAAGAGGCAGAAATGGCAGAGTCCATATCTGTGCAAGTATACAGATATGACCAATCATTAGTTAACAAAAGTTTTTTAAGTTTAGTAAAGTTTGTCCTACGAAAACACCGGGTTAAAGGCATTGAGTTAGTATAACGAGACATAACCTCAAAAGGAAGGTCAATGGTTACATCCAGAGTTGGATGAAAGTTGTCTTCAGGAATAACTAAGTCCTGGAAAGCTCTTAGTTGGAAGAGTCCAACACAAATACAACATCTTGTGATCTGTCACGACTATTCCGGAAAGGATTAACTTGAGTTCGGGACAACTCAAGGAGACCATCTAAGAAACAATGTGACGAGGAGCGCAACAGTAATAAAGAATCATATGAAAGGGTCCAAGCAATCTCAGGTAAATTAAAAATCTCCCAAAACAAAGAGCAAGTCTTTGTCAGCAAAATATGAGGAAAAAATTAAATGGCTTCTAAATGGTAAATATATATTGCCAAGTCGGACTGTGGTGGAATATTCGAACAGGTAACATAGGCAGGAAAAAAATTTTAAGAAATTTTAGCACAAACAAATTCAATCTCCTGATTGGACAATTTCGGACGAAAATGCTAAATCAACAGCGATCAAAACAGCTCCACCATTCTTCGAAATTAGTTTATTGACTCGCCAATCTTTACCATTTTTGGCCAAAAAGATCTGGGCTTGAACTTTGACCTGAATGTAGGCTATGACTTCTTCAGAAGTAGTATTTGGATCAAGCTTCGAAATAAAAATTTGATTTGGGTGGAACTACAACAAGGGAACTGGAAGTGCCATGCACATCACTAATAGCAGCAGCATATGCAGCAGCCACTGAAGCAGCCAACACTTTACCAGCTCCTCTTGTAACTACTTTATTGGCAATATTTCTGGAAACGGATGTTGACTTTCAAAAAATGTATTAATTCGAAAATATTTTCCATCGCACTTTTAATTTTTCTTGCTTTCGTTACATGCAATTTGCGCAGTGTAAAGCAACTTACGCACACAGGCAAGCTCACACATACATTGAGAGTTTTCGTTGGCTCTCTTTGTGCCGGGCCCTGAACTAAATCCACCCTCATGCTCTGTATGAGGACTTCGGCAGCCGTTCGGTTACACGCATACGAGGTGCCGAACGTGTTTGTCCCCCGGGGGATATGAGTACCGGGCTCTGATTTAGTTGCCCTCAGCATTTCGACGCGAGCACGTCTATGTCGCTTTGCTCGATCGCTACACATGAAAAAATTAATGCCTTCATTCTTTTTATGTAACTGTCAACTTTTGCAATATTCTATTCGAAACAGTCTAACAGATAACTGTTTAGAAGATCTTCTTTGGATAAAAAGTTATCCAAATAATATAGAAATAAAGCAAACAGTTGAGTTTCAAAAATGTATTAATTCGAAATTATTGGTTTTCCATCGCACTTTTAATTTTTCTTGCTTTCGTCACATGCAATTTGCGTAGTGTAAAGCAACATACGCACACATGCAAGCGCACACATACATCGAAAATTTTCGATGGCTCTCTTTGTGCCAGGCCCTGCTTTAAACGTCCATAACCATAATCTGATGATAAGGAATCTATACTAAATTCCAACAGCAAATATGTGTATAGAATTGAAGACCGGAACCCAGAACAAAAATAAGATGGTCCATCAGACAAATAAACAGACAGAATGCCAAATTGAAGGTTCTGATGTTTTCTTAGTAATCGATTCGGGACTCCGGTTTAACCCTATCTCGCAAGATGAAACCTTAACTCTTTAATCAAAGAAAGCAACAGTTTTAAATATTTGTTGAAATTCGCAAAATCAATTTAGGGGATAAGCCTATCTGAGTATTACATCTCAATAGTTAAATCTGAATTATATTTTCGAGGCAACTATATGAATAAAGCGGAACCCCAAGCAATTGGATGCTTTTTTGTAATCGAAAAGGAACGGCTTTCACTAAAGGGTCGAAAAACAGCAGCGAAGTTAAATGTGCTTCTAAAATACATTGCAGTCAAAGCGAACCAGACAGAGCTTTTAGGTGCATTTCTGCTATAATTCAACAACGAAGGCAAGGCAAATATAATTGCATTTGCCAGCAGGAGCCTGACAGAAAAGTTTAGATTTAGCGCGGGGAGTAGAGAATACAAAATTTGATAGAGTTTGAATAAGTGACTGTCCATAAGCCTCTAAAAACCATTTTTAAGCCAGCAGCAAAGCCTAAAGCACCTTTCAAAAGATGCATTCTGCGTCTTCAGGCGTTTAAATTTAAAGGTTATTACAAATCAGAAGATAAGAAGATAGCTGATAGTTTTTAAGCGCGTCAAAAACGCTTTATCAATATTAATTACTATAACTGAGATAGCTGAAAAAAGCACCCAAGATGAGTAAATAGTCTACCCTGATTTGCCTATACCCCTTCTGACATAAGCTGTGAACTTTTGGAACAAAAATATTAAGAAGAGTTCGGATTGTTATTTTAAGAAGGGTTTCTAACTTGTTGAGTCAAAAAAATTCGTTTTTTTTTTTTGATAGATACATTTGTTTAAGATTAAACATCGTGTTCATCTGAATTGGCTTCACCAAATCAGATTGACCAAAGAAATAACAAAAAGAAACAAAAACATAAACAAAATAAGTCATAAAAATGCATATGGCAATTATTGCTTAATACCAAAACAAAACATGCATCCACACTCTGTGGAAAACACTTAAGATTATAACAGCGGCGCGGTATCAAGTAACCAACGCTGAGGATGAAATATAAACATTAGAATAAGCATTTTTAAGAGCAATTGTCGCTCCCTAGAGTTTAAGAATTCATTTATATACACAACAGTTCTTTAAATAAAATCAGTTCATATTTTGAATTCAACAAATGAAGATCGGGTTATTATTTCCTTCGCCCTGGAAGCCCTATTCAACATGTTTCAATGTAACTGCAAATTTTTTGGCTCTTTTTCTCAAAACAACGACATTCGAACTGACGGAAATTTTGATGGGCGTACAAATTAAGCAATCACCCTGAACTTTTTTTCACATGTTTTCAGGTAGACTAGAATCATCGAAAAATATTGAAAATTGTTCGTTAAAAAAATAAGTAAAAAAAAACGTAAATACATGAATCAAAAAGCGAAGATTGAGGTCCAAAGTTTGGGGTCCCAAAACCTACAAAGATAGAGGAAATTTGTTAAGGGTTGTTTTGATTGTTTTTTAGTATCTCAATCGACAAATCCACTGCCAATAAATTGATTGGAATTTCTATTAGCTCCATTACCCAACAATAAATATGACTTACAGGGGGAACAGGTATGCGAATCACCAATTTTGAATAATTTCACACGTATTCTAATTCATTCTCTCTTGCTTTTTAGAACGTTAACATAAAAATATAAAGCAAATTTCAATATAATTAAATAACATTTATGAAATAACACAAATATTATAAAAACATTAATAAATGGAGACAATGCGAAAAAAATTGTTTAAAGTATATACATGTAAATAAGAAACACAAAAATGGAAAAAGAAATCAGTGACGGGGAGATGGTGATACGTAAAGAATTGCAAAAACGATTTTTTCTTAATTATTTTGAGTATATACATAAATCCAATCAATTAATCTAATCATCATATCAATAGGTAAATAAAGTAAGATACGAAGATCCTAGATTATATGTTATCCAAGTATTTCACAAAACCTCATCAGTAGTGTTATAAAATTGTGTTATATGTAGATATTTCCGGATCGTTATTGATTTTAAAATCATATTCCTTAAAAAGGTTTTGTGGAATTGGCTCTGCTTATTTATCAGAAAAGTTGTTATTAAAATCACCTCGTCAAGTTAGAAAAGTTCATGCCACTTTTTGTTGTATCTCTTAAAAGTCGATAGTTTTCTTTAGTATAATGAAATAGTACTCTGTGAATAAATTCTTGACTATCTAAAATTTTATTATTCGGTGAAACGTAGATGACTGCCATGACCCCAGTGATATCGTTTTTCATTACACACTGAGCTGCATAAAGGTACACAACACTTGTACGGCGTACAATGATTTCTGAATGATTAAAGCACAAACCTCAATTAATGGAAAATGTTTCCGTTGTATTTATTTTCAAAGTGATAGTGATAAAGGTACACAACACTTGTACGGCGTACAATGATTTCTAAATGATTAAAGCACAAACCTCAATTAATGGAAAATGTTTCCGTTATATTTATTGTCAAAGTGATAGTAGATGTTTTTAATTCGACAGGCAACGCAGGACTAACTCTATTTGAACTGCTAATCTAGCATTTTTTACTTTGCTTTTTGTCCGACTTTGGGTGCATCAACCGAACGCGAAATGTTATCTTCAGATGAACTAATTTGCCAACTGTCCCATTCACAATACCATCAGTTACATCAATGTTTGTCTTAATTTTTTCCTTTAAAGAAAAATAATTGGAAGGATAGCCCGCCCTTATCAATAACACTCCTTTTGTGAGGTTTTATGCGAAAAGTAGCTTCTTGTTTAGTACTTTTATTCACATATATTTCTCCGACTATGCCCTTGAAATCAAGGTAATGATTTCCTTAAATCAATTGTGGCTCACAATTGTGCCTTAAATATTAGGTACAGAAAATACATTCTTAAATGTATATCCATATTTGTCGTTACCTCGTGTTTTTCTTCAGCCTGAAGAAAGTTATTATAGCCAAATTAGTTTTCACTAAATGTTTTTCAAACGCCGCTGTACAGACATAATTTCGATCGCCGTTAATATGTTGGGGCATGTCAAAACGAATTCAGCGTTTTGACTTATGTTGACAACAAAATTGTGGAATTCTTCTTGAAGAGTAGAAAGGTAAATAATGGTAGTAAGCTTATCTAATTTCAACACTAGATATATTGGACCCATAACCTTTTTCGAAACAAAAAGCTTGTTCTGGAAAACACAGAACCAGAAACAAGTAACAAAATGTGTGAAAGATAGTTAAAACTTAGGAGAGAAAAGCAGATAGATACTATGCGCAGAACATTCACGTGGCCGCTACGACGCCAGGACAAAGCCTGTTACGTACGAGCCAAAGCAGATAGCCACCTCTCCCCCAACCGACCGAGGCCAGAAAAACAAATCATAACACTATAGCTCTCTATGAGCTAAATAGGAATTCTTCCTATCATCTATTCAGATGTTATAAAAAAGTAATAGAAGACTCTAAGGAGATTGCAGGGAATAGGAGTTTGTAATCAAAGCAGAGATTCATGCAAGACATAGTAGTAAAACAACGACTATGTCTATTTCACTATTTAGAAGTGCATAAAAATAACAACAAGCATAAGTAATTCTACGGTTAATTAAGGAAGGAAGGTTAATTAAAATCAATGTACTAAAATACGAAGGCAAATTGACATTGCGATCCCAGCTTAAGCCACGAAGAGCAAATAGCAAGAAATGCTTTTGAACGGATTCAAGTCTAGTCTCGTGCGACTCAAATTAATGTGACCAAATGGAAGTTGCATACTCTAAAATAGGACGTAGAAGTAATGTAGTTTGTAGTTTTTGTAGATCGTTAGAATCTTTTGACCTTCAGGAAACTGAGAACACTCATGGCCTTTGCGACCGTGGTGGAGATTTGAGTGTCATAAGTTAATTTAGAATTCTTAAGTAAAATTATTTATACTATTAAGACGTTCTAAACGACTTTTGCTTACAAACCAGTTAAGGAGTGTTAATATGCAATAGACTAAACTGTCACCAGGGTTAAACGCTTTGAAGATCAGCCGATTGTAACCGACTAAATGAATCCATTTCTTAAGCATACAATATTGTCACTCATCGAAGTCGGTTGTGTTCTTTTTTTTGCGCTCTCGCTCAGCTACTGTTTTTCGATCTTTTGTGTTGTTAATTTAAAATATTCATATTGTATTAAATTAACTCAACCAATTTTTTTTTCAACGCTATATTTATCGCGAAGCTTAAAGTTATCTTATTAATATCAAAACTTTAACAAACGCACATATTATTATGTTGTTGCGCTGCTTAGTTCTTGATTTGTTTCTATTTTTTGCTCCCACCCGCGTCCTAGATCTTTTTGGCCAAATATGTCATAAAGATTTTTGGCCAGAAAACCTTATTGTAAAAGAGTATACAATAAAAAAGAAGAATCGGCCTCCGATTAGCTTGCTACCTGCCTCTGTGAATAACGTTCCGTCTGCACCTGTTGGCGAGTCAAAAAACTAATTTCGTCCCTAACTCTGGCCTATCAGAACGTACGGGGACTAAAGTCTTAACTCTCTAGACTCTATGTAGATAGTTTAGCTTTTGACTTTCATATTCTTGCCTTTACTGAGACTTGGCAGAAGCCTGATATTGCCGATGCTTCAATTTTCCCCTCAAAATATTTATTATATAGACATGATCGGACTATCCGTAATGGTGGTGGTGTTTTGATCGCTTTTGATTCAGCGTTTTCGTCCGACATTGTTCAGTCTTCCAATGAGGAGATTAAATTTGTTTGTGTTAAAATTTCGTTTCATTATTTTACTGCCTATATTATTTGTTCGTATATTCCAACACAGTCCGACTTTGCAGTATACATTTCCTATTTGGCTACAATTCAACTTGTTTCCCTATATCTCTCTGACAAAGACTTTCTCGTTGTTCTGGGAAATTTTAATGAGATTGCCTGGACCCTTTCATATGATTCTTTATTACTGTTGATTTCCTCGTCACATTGTTTCTTAGATAGTCTGCTTGAGTTGTCCCTAACTCAAATAAATCGAGTCGGGAATAGTCGTGACAGATCACTAGATCTGGTATTTGTGTTGGATTCTTCCAACTGCGATGTTTCCAGGACTGATCCCTTAGTAACCATTGAACTTCCTTTTGGGGTTATATCTCGTTATACTAACTCGATGCCTCTAACCCGGTGTTTTCGTAAGACAAACTTTACTAAACTTAAAAATCTTTTGTTAACTAATGATTGGTCATATCTGTATATTTGCATAGATATGGACACTTAAGTCGTTTTTCTATGTTTGTGTCATACGTGTTACCTATGGAAGGTCTGATAAACCTTGTTTATTCTCACGTGAGTTATGTAACTTTAAGCACGTAACATCAAGATGCTATAAAAAATTTAAAAATTCGGTAATCCAAATTGTCTGCCGTACATAAAGCATTTGAGAAAATAATAACATCTCAATTGCAGCATTTTTGTAGCTCCATTATTTCGTCATTCCAACATGGGTTTATGAAACGTAGATCGACAACTTCTAACCTATTAGAATTTGCATCTCACTCTATCCAATGTTTCAAGACTGCTGTGCAAACTGCCGTAATTTATACTGACTTCAGCAAAGTTTTTGACTCTGTTAATCATACTTTTTTTTATACAAGTTGAACGCACTTAGCATCCCCAGGCTTTCGCTTGATTGGATTCTTCAATATCTATCTAAGCGTACACAAAAGGTCCTCTTTAAGTCTTGATTTTCTAAGACCATCCAAGTGACCTCTGGAGTACCTCAGGGTAGTCATTTGGGTCCATTGCTATTCAGTAGTGTCACATTCTCGGGTGCTTATGTACGCGGATGATTTCAAGCTTTACCTCAGTTTTAAAGACATATCGTTTTCTTGCCTACTTCAATCGGATCTTAATGATCTTCAGAGTTGGTGTGAAACAAACCTATTAAACCTTAACGGCTCTAAATCTAAAGTTATGTCTTTTTATAGATGCACTCGATTCTTAGCAACTTATTATCTTAACGACACTGCCTTAGAACGGTTAGATATTAACAATGACTTATGGACCATAAATTTACTTTTAATCCTCATATTTCTGCTACAGTTAGTAAAGCTATGAATGTTCTTGGGTTTATGAAACGAAGGTCAAAAGAGTTTGACGATCCGTACACAACCAAAATTCTGTATACTTCTTTAATCCTTCCTATCTTAGAGTACGGATCTTGCATATGGTCACCTCAATATAAGACGCACCAAAGTAAAATTGAATCTGTTCAAAAGCAATTTCTGCTTTTTGCTCTTCGCGGTCTAAATTGGGATTGCAATGTCAATTTGCCATCATACTCCAGTAGGCTTCTTATAATCAATCTTCCTTCTTTAATTAATATTAGAGTAATGCTTGGTGCTATCTTAATTCATAAACTTTTAATAGGTGAAATAGACTCTCCTGAGCTATTCAACCAGTTAAACCTATCAGTACCCCGTAGACCTACTAGAAATATTATTCCTCTGTCCTTAAAACACTGTAGTTCTAACTATTCATTGCATGAACCTTTTCGAGTCCTATGTTCCGATTACAATCTCCTGTATCCCGTAATCAGATCAGACGCCTCTCTTTCTCTTGTGAAAACCTCTATGTTAGCATATTTAGCTCGTATTTAGTTGTAATTAATCATATTTTAAATTGTTTGTCCGTTTTATTTGTATTTGTCCACGCGATCGTGCCATCCGATATGCGGCTGCGCCCCACGGTAAGTCGGGCGGGAGGTTGACAGCACTGTGCATGGGATCCCGCAAAACAGGCTATGTCCTGGTGTTGTATGAGCCACTTGTCCGTATATATATATCCGGTATATTTCGTTTAGCACTATGATTTATTTTCAGAAAAACTTCACACACGAACTTCGACTTAAGGGAAACTAGGTTTTTGTTTGAAGAGAACCCCTCACTCGGGCGGAAGGTCAAGCGAATCCTTCTTAACATTGTTTGGGACGGCGCGGGACGGAAGTGCTTCCGCTACACTACACAGCACAACGGCCACTGCCTGGAACTGCCGCAGCGGGTCGTCAGAAGGGGAGCGGCACACTTTGTCTCCGCTACCAGCATCCCACCGCCCAATGCCGCGAATGCTAGTTGATAATTTGCAGCTTAGAGGATTAATAAATTCAAACATTCTTAGGGAAATAAAGGCCGCTTCAGAACCCATATCAATCAAAGCGCGGGCTTGAAACTGCTTGCCACGATGATGAACGGTTACCCACGCAGTACCCAGGAGGCCCGTATTGCGAGTGGAGGCGAAGTAACTTCCCACGTTTACATAAGGGCTGCTGAAAGAATTAGAGGACACAGGATTCGGAATTGTACAAGCATCAGGTGCTGAGCTCTCTTGCACTTGAGCGGGAAAGGTCTGAGCAGTTGCCGTAGGTTTTTCGGCTTACGAATGGAAAGGTCTGACCGCTAGAGCTTGGTTGAAGGACATCTGTGGCCTCAAGTACACGGTGGCGATCAGTTAGGAATCAATTCAGGTCGTCCCAGGATGAGACGGCGGTCTTATTTGAAACGGACTGTTCCCACAACAGAAGGGTGGATTTGGGCATTTTGCTCGTACAGATTGCTATGAGAAGGATATCCCAATTATCTGTACGAGCCCCGGAACGCTCAAGACCGGTTAAGCAACCTTGAATTGACGTCTGCAGTTCTCTCAAAGCCTTGCCAGACTTTTGGGATACAGCTGGAATCTGTATAAGCTGCTTGGCTTGGCTCATATTCAATAATCGATTATTTTCGTACCGCGCAGTGACGTTATCCCACACGAACCCTTCATTGGTTTAGAAACAATGGCTCTGGTTTCACCGCGAGTTTTGCAACTTAAGTGGTAAAGTTTCTCTACTTGTGTTAGGCTTGGATTATGGATAAAAATCGAGGTAAATAAGTCACGGAATGTAGGCCAAGCCAGACTGTCTTCGTTACAGATTTCGACTTCGCACGGGGGGACTCTGTGGCTTTAATGGGTGGAATTGACGGAGAAACTATCTGGTGGGGAAGCCATTTTCGCGCACATATACCATATAACAAAATTCATGTTTAGCTTTGATTGTAGCTATGTGCTTCGGACTATCTTCGTTCTTTTGAGCCGTCAAGGCTTCATGGCATCGTGAAAACTCTGACTCGACTTTTGCCCAAAGTAACTTAAGCTGGTCTAAGTGTATTTTAATGGAGACGAGTGGCACATCGTCAGCTAAAACCTGGACTTCGCGAGCCTCGAACGCCGTTAAGGCCTCGCACACGGCAACAAATTCGGAAAGAGACATCGTAGAGTGTTCTCTGAGCTATTACGAATCGAATTGGAACAAATAACTTCGTCGAATTGGAGATCTCACGAGAGGAGATCGAAACGAATCTGTAGAAAATGAACACAATAAAAAAGCATAGATAGCATAAATGAAATTATAAGGATTTAAAATTTTCATCGCAGTTGTGTGAATATATAATCGCTTGGATATTACAATTTTTACAATGTGGAAATATGTTGAAATTTATAAGAGTATTTAAAAAAAATGGAAAAATTGAAATCAGTAGGATTGGGAGTTCCGATATCTTTTCAATGAAGAAAAAAAAAAACTCGGAATTAATTTTCTTTAAACGGACTAGGTCAATTTCATGGATCTGTGATGGAAAAATAAAAATGCACCGACAAGACAAAATATTAATTCCATATACATATGCAATTATTCTTATTTTCCTTTAGAAAATATTTTGGGAATTAAATACGGATTGATTGAAATATTTTTTTGGGCGCAATACGAAAATCACGATGGAAAAAATGTAAGGTCGTGACTGAGTCACGAATTGGCTCAAATGCTAGCACTGATAAGACTTGAGTGTCAGCACTGATCGGGATTCCGCTGTTCTGCCGTTGTTTATGTTTTGTGAATTTAATTAATTTTAAAGTGTTTAACGAAGATTACAATTTCCTGCTTTAGTTATGTAGGTTTCGAATTAGTAAATTGCGGAAAGACAATCGGAGTGGCTGCAATTCATTTTGTGGGGGTGAGATTAAATTGAATGTGGACATATGTATGTATGTATGTATGAGTGTGCTTGCCGCGTCAAAAATTATTACATATGTATCTATGTATGGATGTACATACATGTACATATGTACATGTACATAAATAAATTATATCGAATAAACAATTCATGCCGATGGACTAATGATCAGCCCGTGGAGCGTGCTTTTTACACTTTAATTAAAGGTAAGTGGTACTTTAAAAATCCGCGATTGTTAAACACTTTTCCTTGCAGATTAAAAAAACAGCTGTTTTTAAATGTATATATGCATGTGTATATACATATGTATTTCTATGCAATTGGACTTTTGGACAATCAGAATTTCGAAGAAGGGGAAAAAAATGCACTGGACAAACACAAAATGGATCGGTCAGGTATGTACATACAAGTATATAAAAGTATGTAGGTCGCTATGCAAGAGCGGGAAACCTCACCATTTAATTAGTATGTAATGGGATATAATGTGAATAAAATTTTTAATCAGAAATGTTGTACTTATCAGGGATTCCGCCGATGCAAGCTGGAGAAGCGGAAGGATATCTGGCTCGAAGGACCAATGTTTATGGAGGGGCGAAAGGATCCAAATAAAAATACAAATAATTGGCGGGTGCCAATTTCTTCTTATATGGTAAGTTGGTAAAGACAATTAAAGCGCGCGGGAACTTCGTTTTAAACAATATGATTTTATTTACAGCGAACACTTCACACACGAAATGGTTCGATTAAAAGAGAACTTGATAATAGGAAAAAAAAGTGCGGGTGGGCGTGGAAAAAATCTCGGACTGTAATGATGGCGATATACAGGAGAACTCCTTTTTACTCTCCTCAGTATGACCTCATTCCGTTTTGGGAAAAATGCTACCCCTCACTCTATGCTGTTCACCCGGTAGCGTGAACATACCGCCCCCCTTGCAACAAGTCGCAATTGCCTCGCTGGATATGTCTAAGGATGGGGGATGGCAGCGTTCTGGATCGCAAAGACATTGGTGGAGATGTAGGGGGAACTTTGGATGCAGACGGAGTAGGCGGATGCCTTTCGGGTCTTTGCTCTTTGGATTGGATGTACGCGACTGAGCTGTCGATGTGCAGGAGCGTGTGGTCTTGCTTGCCACATCGATGGCATCCATGCTTATGAGCCAAACAGTTCGGGCACTATCCGCTGCTCAAGACTACCCGTAACCTGTCGTCAGCTCGTAGTCTTTGAAATTGTCGGCACTGGCGGAGCGCGTGTGCCCCTTGACAAACGCGGCACCTGAAGCATTTGGAACCGCGTTCTTAATCGGATGGTGCTACTGTCGGACATCTTCGGACTGCTGGAGAAGGTGGACCGAGACCTTCTGGATTTTCCAGTAATGGACCCACAGAGAACGCATCCAAACATGGTCTCGATCCCCACGAAAGAATCACCAACATTCTTGATGATTCGTTCCCCAAGGATAGTGGGAAGGAGCTCGGCTCCAAGCACCAAATCCACAGGAGCTCTTTGGTGAAATTGCGGATCAGCGAGCGGAAGGTCAAGCGAATCCTGCTTCACCCTATTCGCGACGGCGCGGGACGGAAGTGCTTCAGCTACACTAGGCAGCACCACGGCGACTGCTTGGAACTGCCGCAGCGGGTCGTCAGAAGGGGAGCGGCACACTTTGTCTCCGCTACCAGCATCCCACCGCCCATTGCCGCGAATGCTAGTTGATATTTTGCAGCTTAGAGGATTAATAAATTCAAACATTCTTAGGGAAATAAAGGCCGCTTCAGAACCCATATCAATCAAAGCGCGGGCTTGGAACTGCTTGCCACGATGATGAACGGTTACCCACGCAGTACCCAGGAGGCCCGTATTGCGAGTGGAGGCGAAGTAACTTCCCACGTTTACATAAGGGCTGCCGGAAGAATTAGAGGACACAGGATTCGGAATTGTACAAGCATTAGGTGCTGAGCTCTCTTGCACTTGAGCGGGAAAGGTCTGAGCTCTTGCCGTAGGTTTTTCGGCTTACGAATGGAAAGGTCTGACCGCTAGAGCTTGGTTGAAGGACATCTGTGGCCTCAAGTACACGGTGGCGATCAGTTAGGAATCAATTCAGGTCGTCCCAGGATGAGACGGCGGTCTTATTTGAAACGGACTGTTCCCACAACAGAAAGGTGGATTTGGGCATTTTGCTCGTACAGATTGCTATGAGAAGGATATCCCAATTATCTGTACGAGCCCCGGAACGCTCAAGACCGGTTAAGCAACCTTGAATTGACGTCTGCAGTTCTCTCAAAGCCTTGCCAGACTTTTGGGATACAGCTGGAATCTGTATAAGCTGCTTGGCTTGGCTCATAATCAATAATCGATTATTTTCGTACCGCGCAGTGACTGGCTCTGGTTTCACCGCGAGTTTTGCAACTTAAGTGGTAAAGTTTCTCTACTTGTGTTAGGCTTGGATTATGGATAAAAATCGAGGCACATATACCATATAACAAAATTCATATTTAGCTTTGATTGTAGCTATGTGCTTCGGAATATCTTCGTTCTTTTGAGCCGTCAAGGCCTCATGGCATCGTGAAAACTCTGACTCGACTTTTGCCCAAAGTAACTTAAGCTGGTCTAAGTGTATTTTAATGGAGACGAGTGGCACATCGTCAGCTAAAACCTGGACTTCGCGAGCCTCGAACGCCGTTAAGGCCTCGCACACGGCAACAAATTCGGAAAGAGACATCGTAGAGTGTTCTCTGAGCTATTACGAATCGAATTGGAACAAATAACTTCGTCGAATTGGAGATCTCACGAGAGGAGATCGAAACGAATCTGTAGAAAAAGAACACAATAAAAAAGCATAGATAGCATAAATGAAATTATAAGGATTTATAATTTTCATCGCAGTTGTGTGAATATATAATCGCTTGGATATTACAATTTTTACAATGTGAAAATATGTTGAAATTTATAAGAGTATTTAAAAAAAAATGGAAAAATTGAAATCAGTAGGATTGGGAGTTCCGATATCTTTTCAATGAAGAAAAAAAAAAAACTCGGAATTAATTTTCTTTAAACGGACTAGGTCAATTTCATGGATCTGTGAAGGAAAAATAAAAATGCACCGACAAGACAACATATTAATTCCAAATACATATGCAATTATTCTTATTTTCCTTTAGAAAATATTTTGGGAATTAAATACGGATTGATTGAAATATTTTTTTGGGCGTAATACGAAAATCACGATGGAAAAAATGTAAGGTCGTGACTGAGTCACGAATTGGCTCAAATGCTAGCACTGATAAGACTTGAGTGTCAGCACTGATCGGGATTCAGCTGTTCTGCCGTTGTTTATGTTTTGTGAATTTAATTAATTTTAAAAAGTTTAACGAAGATTACAATTTCCTGCTTTAGTTATGTAGGTTTCGAATTAGTAAATTGCGGAAAGACAATCGGAGTGGCTGCAATTCTTTTTTTGGGGGTGAGATTAAATTGAATGTGGACATATGTATGTATGTATGTATGAGTGTGCTTGCCGCGTCAAAAATTATTACATATGTATTTATGTATGGATGTACATACATGTACATAAATAAATTATTTCGAAAAACAATTCATGCCGATGGACTAATGATCAGCCCGTGGAGCGTGCTTTACACTTTAATTAAAGGTAAGTGGTACTTTAAAAATCCGCGATTGTTAAACACTTTTCCTTGCAGATTAAAAAAACAGCTGTTTTTAAATGTATATATGCATGTGTATATACATATGTATTTCTATGCAATTGGACTTTTGGACAATCAGAATTTCGAAGAAGGGGGAAAAAATGCACTGGACAAACACAAAATGGATCGGAAGATACCATACAACCTTTGGGACAGGTCACGTATGTACATACAACTATATAAAAGTATGTAGGTCGATATGCAAGAGCGGGAAACCTCACCATTTAATTAGTATGTAATGGGATATAATGTGAATAAGATTTTTAATCAGAAATGTTGTACTTATCAGGGATTCCGCCGATGCCAGCTGGAGCGGAAGGATATCTGGCTCGAAGGACCAATGCTTATGGAGGGGCGGAAGGATCCAAATAAAAATACAAATAATTGGCGGGTGCCAATAAAATCAATTAAAGCGCGCGGGAACTTCGTTTTAAACAATATGATTTTATTTACAGCGAACACTTCACACACGAAATGGTTCGATTAAAAGAGAACTCGATAATAGGAAAAAAAGTGCGAGTGGGCGTGGAAAAAATCTCGGACTGTAATGATGGCGATATACAGGAGAACTCCTTTTTACTCTCCTCAGTATGACCGCATTCCGTTTTGGGAAAAATGCCACCCCTCACTCTCTGCTGTTCACCCGGTAGCGTGAACATACCGCCCCCCTTGCAACAAGTTGCAATTGCCTCGCTGGACATGTCTAATGATGGGGGATGGCAGCGTTCTGGATCGCCAAGACACTGGTGGAGATGTGGGGGGAACTTTGGATGCAGATGGAGTAGGCGGCACGATGGCTGGTGACCTCTGGATAGAAGTCCGAATAAAAGGCGGGTGCCTTTCGGGTCTTTGCTCTTTGGGTTGGATGTACGCGACTGAGCTGTCGATGTGCAAGAGCGTGTGGTGTTGCTTGCCACATCGATGGCATCCTGCTGTGCTCCTGCAGGAACCATTGGGCAGTATCCGTTGCTCAAGACTACCTGCAGCCTGTCGTCAGGTCGTAGTCCTCGAAACTGTCGGCACAGACGGAGCGCGTGTGCCCCTTGACAAACGCGGCACCTGGAGCAATTGGAACTGCGTTCTAAATCGGATGGTGCTGCTGTCCTTAGAGACATCTTCGGACTGCTGGAGGAGGTGGACCGAGACCTTCTGGATTTTCCAGTAACGGATCCACAGAGAACCCTTCCGAACATCGTCTCGATCCCCAAGAAGGAATCACCAACATTCTTGATGATTCGTTGCTCAAGGATAGTGGGAAGAAGCTCGGCTCCAAGCAACAAATCCACACAAGCGAATCCTGCTTAACCTTGTTTGGGACGGCGCGGGAGTGCTTCCGCTACACTAGGCACCACAACGGCGACTGCCTGGGACTGCCGCAGCGGGTCGTCAGAAGGGGTAATCTGTAAGCGGCACACTTTGTCGTAATTGTACAAGCATCAGGTGCTGAGGTCTCTTGCACTTGGGCGGGAAAGGCCTGAGCTCTTGCCGTAGGTTTTTCGGCTTACGAATGGAAAGGTCTGACCGCTAGAGCTTGGTTGAAGGACATCTGTGGCCTCAAGTACACGGTGGCGATCAGTTAGGAATCAATTCAGATAGTCCCAGGATGAGACGGCGGTCTTATTTGAAACGGAACAGAAGGGTGGATTTGGGCATTTTGCTCGTACAGATCGCTATGAGAAGAATATCACAATTGTCTGTACAAGCCCCGGAACGCTCAGGACCGGTTAAGCAACCTTTAACTGACGTCTGCAGTTTCTCAAAGCCTTGCCAGACTCTTGGCATACAGCTGGGATCTGTAGTCAATAATCGATTATTTTCGTACCGCGCAGTGAGCTTATCCAAAGCGGACTGGAACCCTTCATTGGTCAAGGGTGACCTAGAAACAATGGCTCTGGCTTCACCGCGAACTTTGCGACTTAAGTGGTAATGTTTCTCCACTTGTATTAGGCTTGGATTATGGATAAAAATCGCGATAAACAAATCACGGAATGTAGGCCAAGCCAGGCTGTCGCTGTTGAAGATTTAGACTTCGCACGTGGGGACTCTGTGGCTTTGATGGGTGGAATTGACGGAGAGCCATTTTCGCGGACAACTGCTCGATTCGCTATCCAAACAAAGTCCCGCCTCGCACATATACCATATAACAATATTCATGTTTAGCTTTGTTTGTAGCTATGTCTTCGGACTATCTTCGTTCTTCTGAGCCGTCAAGGATTTATGGCATCGTGAAAACTTTGCCTCGACTTTTGCCCAAAGTGACTTAAGCTAGTCTAAGTGTATTTTAATAGAAAAATCCGGTAAAACAAATCCGAGCATATCAAGAAGCAAATACCGAAAACCGAAAAAAGAACCGAGTACTAGGTACTGTTCAAATGTCTTGCTCGTTCTGGGTATACCGAATTGTGAAGCAAGTACCTGACAGCAGACTCAATGTTTATAATATGAAACATCTTAAAATAAATTCATTTTAGAAAAATATTTACAGTATTTAATAAAAATAAAAACATATTTTTATTAAAAATTTAACAATTATATCTTAACAATAACTATTAACACATTTTCAAACATTTTTTGTGAAGATATTGTTAAACACTTTTCCTTGCAGATTAAAAAAACAGCTGTTTTTAAATGTATATATGCATGTGTATATACATATGTATTTCTATGCAATTGGACTTTTGGACAATCAGAATTTCGAAGAAGGGGGAAAAAATGCACTGGACAAACACAAAATGGATCGGAAGATACCATACAACCTTTGGGACAGGTCACGTATGTACATACAACTATATAAAAGTATGTAGGTCGATATGCAAGAGCGGGAAACCTCACCATTTAATTAGTATGTAATGGGATATAATGTGAATAAGATTTTTAATCAGAAATGTTGTGCTTATCAGGGATTCCGCCGATGTAAGATGGAGCGCAAGGATATCTGGCTCGAAGGACCAATGCTTATGGAGGGGCGGAAGGATCCAAATAAAAATACAAATAATTGGCGGGTGCCAATAAAATCAATTAAAGCGCGCGGGAACTTCGTTTTAAACAATATGATTTTATTTACAGCGAACACTTCACACACGAAATGGTTCGATTAAAAGAGAACTCGATAATAGGAAAAAAAAGTGCGGGTGGGCGTGGAAAAAATCTCGGACTGTAATGATGGCGATATACAGGAGAACTCCTTTTTACTCTCCTCAGTATGACCGCATTCCGTTTTGGGAAAAATGCCACCCCTCACTCTCTGCTGTTCACCCGGTAGCGTGAACATACCGCCCCCCTTGCAACAAGTTGCAATTGCCTCGCTGGACATGTCTAATGATGGGGGATGGCAGCGTTCTGGATCGCCAAGACACTGGTGGAGATGTGGGGGGAACTTTGGATGCAGATGGAGTAGGCGGCACGATGGCTGGTGACCTCTGGATAGAAGTCCGAATAAAAGGCGGGTGCCTTTCGGGTCTTTGCTCTTTGGGTTGGATGTACGCGACTGAGCTGTCGATGTGCAAGAGCGTGTGGTGTTGCTTGCCACATCGATGGCATCCTGCTGTGCTCCTGCAGGAACCATTGGGCAGTATCCGTTGCTCAAGACTACCTGCAGCCTGTCGTCAGGTCGTAGTCCTCGAAACTGTCGGCACAGACGGAGCGCGTGTGCCCCTTGACAAACGCGGCACCTGGAGCAATTGGAACTGCGTTCTAAATCGGATGGTGCTGCTGTCCTTAGAGACATTTTCGGACCGAGACCTTCTGGATTTTCCAGTAACGGATCCACAGAGAACCCTTCCGAACATCGTCTCGATCCCCAAGAAAGAATCACCAACATTCTTGATGATTCGTTGCTCAAGGATAGTGGGAAGAAGCTCGGCTCCAAGCAACAAATCCACACAAGCGAATCCTGCTTAACCTTGTTTGGGACGGCGCGGGAGTGCTTCCGCTACACTAGGCACCACAACGGCGACTGCCTGGGACTGCCGCAGCGGGTCGTCAGAAGGGGTAATCTGTAAGCGGCATACTTTGTCGTAATTGTACAAGCATCAGGTGCTGAGGTCTCTTGCACTTGGGCGGGAAAGGCCTGAGCTCTTGCCGTAGGTTTTTCGGCTTACGAATGGAAAGGTCTGACCGCTAGAGCTTGGTTGAAGGACATCTGTGGCCTCAAGTACACGGTGGCGATCAGTTAGGAATCAATTCAGATAGTCCCAGGATGAGACGGCGGTCTTATTTGAAACGGAACAGAAGGGTGGATTTGGGCATTTTGCTCGTACAGATCGCTATGAGAAGAATATCACAATTGTCTGTACAAGCCCCGGAACGCTCAGGACCGGTTAAGCAACCTTTAACTGACGTCTGCAGTTTCTCAAAGCCTTGCCAGACTCTTGGCATACAGCTGGGATCTGTAGTCAATAATCGATTATTTTCGTACCGCGCAGTGAGCTTATCCAAAGCGGACTGGAACCCTTCATTGGTCAAGGGTGACCTAGAAACAATGGCTCTGGCTTCACCGCGAACTTTGCGACTTAAGTGGTAATGTTTCTCCACTTGTATTAGGCTTGGATTATGGATAAAAATCGCGATAAACAAATCACGGAATGTAGGCCAAGCCAGGCCGTCGCTTTTGAAGATTTCGACTTCGCACGAGGGGACTCTGTGGCTTTGATGGGTGGAATTGACGGAGAGCCATTTTCGCGGACAACTGCTCGATTCGCTCTCCAAACAAAGTCCCGCCTCGCACATATACCATATAACAATATTCATGTTTAGCTTTGTTTGTAGCTATGTCTTCGGACTATCTTCGTTCTTCTGAGCCGTCAAGGCTTTATGGCATCGTGAAAACTTTGCCTCGACTTTTGCCCAAAGTGACTTCAGCTGGTCTAAGTGTATTTCAATAGAAAAATCCGGTAAAACAAATCCGAGCATATCAAGAAGCAAATACCGAAAACCGAAAAAAGAACCGAGTACTAGGTACTGTTCAAATGTCTTGCTCGTTCTGGGTATACCGAATTGTGAAGCAAGTACCTGACAGCAGACTCAATGTTTATAATATGAAACATCTTAAAATAAATTCATTTTAGAAAAATATTTACAGTATTTAATAAAAATAAAAACATGTTTTTATTAAAAATTTAACAATTATATCTTAACAATAACTATTAACACATTTTCAAACATTTTTTGTGAAGATATGAATAATCTGAGACTATTTCTTTTATATATTTGAAAATTAAATTATTGACATTTTATAAGTATGACCATACTCACGAGAACTTGGAAGTACCAAGTAACTTGAAAGAAGTACCGTATTCATTTGTTTCGTTTGTAGCAGGGACCGAAAATAATTATTATTACCCAAAAAATTTTCCAAAAAATCATCTATGTAATAACTGTTACAAAAACCCTCAATCTTAATTCTTATTTTTGATTTTTAAAATAAAACTCAAGAATAACTTTTATTTTTGATTTTTATTTTTTCCCTCAACCCATAACTGTTATTTTTTGAAAAAAAAAAAAAAATAAATAAAAATCATTTGTGATTTGTATATAAAAAAAAAAAAAATTATAAAAATCATTTAATGATTTTTATTTATTTTTTTTTTCTCAAAAATAAAAATCATTGCTGACTCAATTTAAATTATTAATTATTAATAGTTTTTTTTGCAAGAATACACATCCAATCTGAAAAAATTTTAAAATTTCCAATTCTAACTTCAATCGTTTGATAATAATCCTCGGCTGGATGAAAAGAAAAAAATAAACTTACAATGAGTTGGCTAGCAAACTTTGTAGTCTTTCTTATTTGTTTCGGCTTGCTTTGATTTTGTTTTTGTTTGTTCGGCTTGATACATTCAGGAACTACGAAACACAAAACTTCGAGACTTTTCATCTCGTTTCATTCGTTCCGAAGCAATATTATCAAAACAAATATAGAAAAATTTGTAAGTATTTGAAAGACTGAGGCAAATGAGTGTATTCGTGCAGGATTTTAGTATGTACGTACATATGTAAATTCTTTAGCATAAACAATTTATGCCGATGGACTAATCAGCTCGTGGAGTGTGCTTTACACTTTAAGTAAAGGTAAGTGGTACTTTATGTGGTACTTTTACATGCATGTATGCATGGCAATTGCTATGCAATTGGAATTTTGAAGAATGGAAAAAACTGCACTGGATAAACACAAAAAGGATCGGGAAATACCATGTAACATTTGGGACAGGTCAGGTATGTACATACAAGTATACAAAAATTTGCAGGTCGCTATGAAAGAGCGAGAGCAACCCTAACTTCTATTAGTATGTAATGAGATATAATGTGAATGAGATTTTTAATAAGAAATGTTGAACTTAAAAGGAATTTCGCCGATGCAAGCTGGAGGAGCGGAAGGACATCCGGCTCGAAGGATCCCCGGTGGCGTGAATTGTTCAACTTTTAAGACATATAACATGTAACACCCGATGCCAACAGTGCTTGGCCAATGCCAATATGGTGTGAACAGTGCTGTGGTTAAGCGCGTTTTTAAGTCTTCAAAAGCTATTGAAGCAGATGAGTTCCACTTTATGGGACTCCTGGTTTTCTGACGTAGTTATATATCAGTGGTCGCCACGGCCCATTCCCCGGACTAGGGCCTAGCTCACCTACACTGTAAACGCTCGTGTTTGTTCGGCAATGTCACTTCGGCAAAAACTTTGATTGATGCTTGTCAGGAAAAAAAATGATTGCCAAAAAAATATAAATCAGTTGCTGTTCAGCATTTGATGAAGCAACACCTTTTTAAAGCGGCGAACTGGAATACACCGAAAAAAAATGTTTAGTGCCGATTGGGGAAATTTTTTGTTTTATTAATGAAAATATGGAGGGCGATGCGCAATGCGTTATTTGTCATCAATTTTTTCCTATCATTACTATGCATTATTTAATAAATTTTCTTACCTATATTATGTAAGGATAATTTTTTTTAAATTTTTTGACAAAAATAAAAAAAATTTCTGTTTGCTATACTGTTTTTTCAGTGTAAAGCAATAAAACGTTTCATACTTCATACGAATGCAAAGTCTCATTTTTGATTGTATGCGTGCCTACCCCTGTTATAGATGGAAGGATATAGTGACGCCATTTTTGACGATACCAACCGGATAACCCTATAACTCGTCTTTACTGTTTTAAATGTTGTCGGAGTTGGAAATTCTTTAATGACTTAGATCTTGTCCAAGTCTGTCATTAATTGTCCCTTACGAATAACACTGCGAAACACCAAAAATCAAAACGCCTCGGACGTTTTTTTCCGAATCGACCTACATTTATTGAATAGCAATATGATAGTATTATATATAAAATCTCTCTCTCTTTGAATCTGATCGGATAAATAGAACACAAGTTACAGCCGATATAAATCGGTTCGGCTTGCTGCCTACTACGTCATCATCAAATCAACGGAGCACACGCATGGACACATACAGACGCAACGCTACATAAACTATATGTGTATGCGTGCGAATGGCGGCATGCGTGTAAAAGGGGATGGGGAAGAAGAAGAAATTGAAATGATATTTGTGCATTAATGAATTAAGAGTTTGGAACATGTAAAAATATTATGGCCATGGACTGCAAGGGTATATAAAGTTCGGCAGAGCCGATGTTAGCTTCTTTGATATTTTTGCAAGAATAAATGAAAAGCCCCTTAATACGGTTCCTTTTTGTCTCCCGCCTCCGCCTTCGTCATAGTATTGGTGCGTAGATCCCTCTCATTCTCTCTGTTATCCGGAATCCACTCCATTCTGGACGCACGTCCACGCAAAAAGTTTTTGGGCTGTGCCCAAGGCTGCATTCGTCAGGTGGCACCTACGCGCCGTTTCCTTGGCGTTACATTTTTAAATTCAAATTTAATTTTAAAACAACATAGGGAAATGGACAAAATGACTGCGTCGATGGATCAAGCCCGCTGGGATGGTGTGGCCAATGATCAGGTGGGCGAGGAGATGTCATTTAGAAAGAGCAGTAGGAGGATGCGGTCGCCAGTGGCTTCGCCGGCTGGGCCACCGTTACCACCGTCTGATAGTCAAACAAGTGCGACGCCGGTACTAAGCCCGGTTGTTTTATCGCGCATTCCGGAGCTTGACGACTTGGGCAATCTCCTACGCCAACTGGAGAACCCTTTTAAGAGGAAGGTTCGGCACGTGAACCAAAACGCGATGCAAAACATAAGGCGCATGATAGAGCTGCAAACAGCGATCTGCTTTTTAGTTCTTGGCGACAAATGCGTAAAAAACACCACAGTGGATGTGGCCACCCAGGCCACATGGCTTGCGACCAAAGCCAAGCGTTTTGGGAACTCGGTAACACACTCCGACAGCCCATAGCGCCCGAGAGAGGAGCCACTCGGGCAGAGGAATACTTCGCCCAAAAGAAAGCGAGGCAGCGGGCAGCCAAGGCCCTCGTATGCGGCTATGTTAGGCGGTAGTGCACCCACAAGAGCTAGTGCTATTGAGGGCGAGCCTGTAGGTACTCATGGGCCATCCCCAGATTGGCAAGTGGTCACAGCGAGGCGCGAGCCGCGCAGAGGTCGGCCAGATGCCATTATAATCAAGGCGGAAGAGGGCATTTCGTATGCGCGAATGTTGAAAATGGTAACCCGACGGGACGACGGGCGGCTTAATTGCATTGAAGACGAAGTGGCAAGGGCCAGGAAGACGCAAAACGGCGATCTGCTTCTGGAGCTTAAAAGCAAAGATGGCGACCGGAAAATACAAGAGAAGCTATGCAATGTATTGGGCATGAACGCCAAAGTCCGAACTGTCACTGACGTGTCACACATCGAACTGCGGAAGCTAGATTGCCTGGTAACGGCAACCGACATCATTGCGGCCATCACAAAGGCATCGGGTATATCGGAGAGTGCCATCACGGCAGCGTCTTCGCTGCGGCCAACCTTCAACGAGACCCAAATGGCAGTTGTATGTCTGCCACAGACGTCAGCGGCCTTTCTTGTAAAGAAGAGAGCACTGGTAGTGGGCTGGTTCAGCTGCCACATCAGGGAAAGGGTGGCTCAGCAGAGATGCTACAAATGCCTCAATTTTGCACATGTGGCTTTCAACTGCAAGAGCACAGTTGACCCAACCAGTTGGTGCTTCAGATGTGGGCAGCCTGGACATAAAGCTGCGGCTTGCGAAAACGATCCAAATCGCTACAACTGCGTCGAAGCAAACCGCATCGATCTGGCGCCCAACTAACAAACAAACCGGGATGAAGTTTATTCAACTAAACCTCAACAACTGTGCAGTTGGACTGGATCTGATGGCGCAAACAGCGCGTGAAGTAGACGCGGATATAGCTATTTTGAGCGTGCCGTATAAAACAGGGCAGTCCCCTGTGGGCAGTGGACTCGTCTACCAAGGCCCGAAGAAGGGCATAGCCGACATCGAGCCCCTGTCTACTGGTGGGATGAGAACATTGCGGATTCAAGGAAAAAGTGTCTTCGTGCTAGAAGGCTCTTCCAAAGATCGCGTGGCAAATCGGAGTTCTTGCTGCTGCAAGCAGAATTAGCAGCCAGAAGCAGGGACCTTAAACTTTGCGACTCAATAGAAAATGACCCCTGGGGCTTGGCCTATAAAGTAGCCATGAAAAAGCTTAGGGCTGTTAAGCCGTCGGCTCCATATGAAGCGCGCATGGCTATCATTGTGGAAACTCTGTTTCCGGCCACCTCATCAATAGGCCCGAAAGAGATGCAGCATACTGCTTCGCCAGTAGATTGCCCCATCACCGAAGAAAAGTTATTAGCGGCGGCAGCGAGACTGTAAAACGACAAGGCTCCTGGCCCGGATACCATCCCCAACAAGACCATAAAACTAGCCATTCGCCTACAAACCGAAAGATTTGCAGAAGTTTTTAACGCTTGCATGGGTGAAGGTACATTTCCGGACAGATGGAAAAGGCAGAATCTGGTACTGATTCCAAAGCCAAACAAACCGGTAGAAGACCCCTCTGGATATAGGCCAATTTGTCTTCTGGATGCCGCAGGCAAATTTTTTGAGATGCTACTCAGCACCAGAATAGAGGCAGCGATTAAGGCGGCTGGCGGCTGATGCCATCAAATCTGTCGTCGAAACTGCTGCCAAGGCTACAGAGGGGCAACGATGGGAGGGCAAAACCAGTATTGCCTTGTACCACGCTGGACGTTAAAAATGCTTTTAACACAGCAAACAACATTCTCGCAGCATTGCGAAACTTTAGAGTCCCGGCGTATCTCACAAGAATCATGGAGGACTATTTTAGAAACAGAGTTCTGTACTACAGATCACACGTCGGGACGCATACTTATAATGTAAAACGAGGCGTACCCCAAGGATCCGTTCTCGGCCGTCTACTATGGAATGCAATGTATGACGGAGTCCTGCGCATCCAACTCCCGAGAGGCGCGCGACTGGTGGGCTTCGCTGACGATGTTGCCATAGTAGTGGTGGCTATAAGTCCAGATGGGTTTCAGTACGAAGTTGTAAAGGAGGACTTTATACTCCAGACGTAGAGGGGACCGAGCATTGATGATGCAATGTAGGCTACTCGCTTTCAGTTTAAGCTGTGACTTTTTTGCTTCGATGTGCTTGCGCCAAGTTAGTCTTCTGTCTAGGTGGATGCCAAGGTAAGTGACATCCACGGCTTGAGGAACTGGTACGTTGTTTAGCATTAGAGCTGGACAGTTTCTTCTGTTAAGCGTAAATGTAACATGTTTGCATTTCTGCTCGTTGACCCGGATACGCCAGGTTGCTAGCCATTCCTCTACCACCTTGAGGTGTTCCTCTAATTTTGCAGAGGCTTGTATTGGGCATTTGGATCTGCTGAGGATTGCCGTGTCATCGGCAAAAGTGGACGTTGTAAGTCCTTAACTCGTTGGTAAGTCTGCAGTGTACAGCAGGTAGAGCAATGGTCCGAGTACACTGCCTTGCGGTACACCAGCTTGGATTTAAACTCAGCCGAGTCGGAGCCATTACATCTTACAGCGAATTTCCTATTGTAAAGGTAAGATTCCATGAGTTTGTGGGTGTACTGTGGGAGTTTTTGCCGGATTTTGAACATCAGACCGATACCAGAAATGAGTTTAGTCGGATCTGCAGGACCTTTTCAAAAAGCTTCAAAAGACAAGGCAGCAAACTAATTGGCCTATAGGATGATGGCTGGGTTTCGTCCTTTCCCACTTTAGGAATCATGATGATAGTGGACTTTTTCCGTGTTCTTGGGAAGTAGCCAATTTTTATTATAGTGTTGAACAGTTTGCAGATATATTGTATGGCGATGATACGGAGTTCTAGGATCATTTTCGGTGTGATTAGGTCATGGTCAGGGGCTTTTTTCGGCTTTATGTGGTTTTTAATAACTGCAGTGATCTCGTCTGATTGGAGTTCCGAGTACTCCCTATCCGTTAATGTGCCCGAAAAAAAAAGTACAGATGAGTTTGATGTTGGATTTGGCTGGAAAACCATTTTAAGATGTGTGGCAAATACGGATGCCCTCTCTTCGTCACTGCGGGCCCATCCACCGGTTTGACTCCTTATCGGTGAAATTGTCTCTGTAGGAGCGCTTAAAGTTGGGTGGGCTTTCCACAGAGGATGTTTAGTGCTGGTTGGACTGAGCTTTTCTATGTATTTCCTTTGAGCCCAGCTTACCTCTCGTCTTAACGCCTTGGAGAGGTTGTGATTGGCCTGCCTTAGGCGAAGTTTTGCTGCTGGTGAGCGAGTAATCTGCCATTCTCTTCTTAGACGTCGTTTTTTCGTTACTAATTGTTCTATCCGCCGGTTCGTTGGCCTTTCAACAGGTTTAGTGTAAGAAGAGGCATGTGGAGTAGATACTCTTGCTGCAGCTCCCATCATCGACTCAAGTGCAGAGACGCACATATCAATGTCCTCTGCAGCATCCAGTTTCGGCGAACAGTCAATGTGGGCACTCATGTACATTTTAAATTTAAGCCAATTTGTTTTGTTGTTTGTAAGCCTATAAGGGCGATCAAGTACTTGAGGTCTTGTTAATAGTGTGACTAGCACTGGAGGGTGATCAGAAGTTAAGTCTAGCAGTGTATCCGCAGTGATCCGATTACGCGGAATCCTCTTGGTTACTGCGAAATCAATCAAGTCAGGCACTTTCTGTGGATCTGTGGGCCAATAAGTAGGCCTACCCGGTGAGACGCAATCCATCTTATTGAGAGGGTTGACTATTGTGTTGTACAACTGCTTGCCTTTAGGATTTACCAGGCGAGATCTCCAGTGCGTATGTTTGGCGTTATAGTCCCATGCTGCAATGAAGCGATCTCCGAGTGTGTTAAAGAAATCGGTAAATTCCTTTTCGGAGATTGAGAAGCGTGGTGTGCAGTACAGGGCTACCAATGTAGTGTTACCGCAGCTGGTTTGGACGGTTATAGCAGTTGCTTGTAGGTGCTGTGTTTCAAATCTGTTGAGGAACGAGTGTTTTATACGGTTTTTGATTAGGATACCAGTCCCGCCATGAGCTTTTCCGTCTGGATGGTTTGTTGCGTAGAAGGAATATTTTGGTATTTGAAAATTATTTTTTGATGTTAAATGTGTTTCCGAAATCAGCAAAACGTCGATTTCGCTTGAGTCTAGGAATAGTTGCAGTTCATTTTTGTGCTTGGAGATGCCGTTAGCAATTCAAAGACATAGACGTAGGGAAGCCATAATTTATTCTCGATAAGCTTCTGGATAAGCAGGTTTTGATTCCGCATCAGTTCGTGCATACAGTTTTGCATGAACGTCATAAAAGTGGTCATGATTTGATTGAGTGAGATCAATAGGGCCTCTAAACCACTTGGAGTTTGCTAGCCAAGCTCTGGTGCACTAGGTTGCGGATTCTGTAGATGGTGGAGTGACGGGGTCTCTTTCGCGGGCTCCGTCTGTCCAGTTCGGAGCACACTAGCGAAGGATACACTAGGACTGGTTGTAGCAGTCATGTTGGATGATCTAACAGCCTTGGCGAAGAAAACTTCCGGTGTAGTTTTGGAGGCGTTGAAGGTGATTTTTGGTCCTGCTGGGGGTTTACGCCCATTTAGGTGTGATTTAAGATCCTTGAAGACGGGACATCCTCTGTAGTTGGCCGTGTGGTTCCCTCCACAGTTGCTGCATGGTCTTAGTGCGACGTGGTTTCTGTCCTTGGTGCAAATTCCATCTTCATGATGTTCGCCGCAGCCAACACACACTGACCTAAGATTGCAATTGTTAGAGGTGTGGTTGTATTCCTGGCAGTTTTTACACTGCGGTGGTTTGTGTCTCTTATGGGGCTCCTCTACGGTGATTCTTCTGTGCTGTAGGTTGTAGATCGGGTGCACTTCATTTGGCTTCGACCGCTTTGCATCTGGTTGGAGCTCGACTTTAAAGAGCGGCTGTGCGACTTTGTTCCTGTTGATGATTTTGACAACGGACTTGACCGCAAACCCTTTTTCGACCAACGCGTCTGCTATTTCTTGCATTACGGAGGTACTTTTCGATGATGCGGAAATTGTCCTCAGTTTGGGTTTGACATTTAATTTCTTTAATGTTACCCCTATTGAATGGGGTTACAACAAAGTTATTTGCCCCTAATGTTTCTACTAGCTTCGAAATCAGGTCGCTGCAGTTGGCTCCACGGATGTATAAAGGGGGTGGTCTAGCCGATTTAACTTTACAGCGCCGGCTTGATCGTCTTGCTAATCGGCAAGAATTTTAAAACGATTCCCGCTTAGAGGTGCTACTCGTTCATTTGGTTTGGTTATTTTCGGCGTATTGCCACTTTTTTCTTTTGCGGGCTTAGCTTCTGCTTAGTTATTTTAATATATCTATCCATTCCAGTTTGGACAACAGTCATTGGGTTTACTATTGTGGCTGACTCTGGGCGACTTGTCGCTGTCGGCTTGAGGCAGGTCAATACTTCGGCAGACGTTGCAGTAGTTGCTGTCAACGAGCTGACGGTGCTGGTCGGTGCAATCGGTGACCCAGTTATCGATATTGATGGAGAAGCACACTGCTCTCTCCACGGTAAGTTGCTGTTGATTGCTGAGTGGCTGGCACTTCCGGTGTCATTGCTTACGGTAGCATTCAGTGTGGTCGGCGACACCACCGAAAAGTACGCGTTATTGCGTTGGACCGATAGTCGACGCTCACGTTGTTGTTGTCGAAAATTAGTTCTTGTAGCTGTTGCTGGTGGGGATCGAGAGAGCTTGGGCCCGAATTGGTAGACATGGCTTTTGTAAAAAATTACGCACTTTGTTGTTGCAACTTAGTATTTATTGCTATTAGAACAAACTAATAGCAATATTGTAGTATATCCATACCAAAAATCATTCAACACAAAGAGCTCAACTTGTAACACTTTGTTGCAAGTATAAACAATCAAATATGTACGCAATAAAACATAAGTGTGCACTTGAATATGTTTATGTGTATACATTAGTATATTCACATAAACATACTCACATAAATATACAGCTAAACATGTTCATATATGTGTGTACATTAGTATATGCACATACATATATTCACATAAGCAACAATGCACAGGCGTAACATGAGCTAGGGTTAAGCCAGCGTGTGAACGCTGACCAAGCACGTTGACGCAAGTGCCCTAAATAATATGTATGTATGTACTGACACTCTCTCTCTCTTTTGTAGCTGTTGCCTAAGTCGCAGCATAAGAATATCTATGTAACAATATGTTAAGGCCTAAGGACATCGAAGGACCCAGGACAAAGGAAATCGAGGACCAAGGAGAAAATTTTGTGTACGTATGTGTGTGTGTTTAAAAAAAAAAGGGAAAATATAAGCACGAAAATGAGAAACGGTAACGATGGATAACTACTTTCGAAGAGTTACCAAACGGAACCCTCGCCATAACACAAGAATAGTAATGTGCTTCCTATTGAGTGTACCAAATATATGCTGCTACACAAACGCAGCAGTTACTTTCCATTTCTACTTGATGGAATAAAAAAAAAAAAGAACATACACACACACGCACACACAAAAATATAAATTAACAATTGAAAACAAAACAAAAAAAAACAAGTGCTGATGACTAGCACCAAACCGTCACATCCAGAGGACTTGGATTGCCTGACGGCTGTACCTACCGTACAAAGGGATGCACCCCTCCTCGAAGAGGTATTAGAGCTGTATCCCAACGATGGACCACGCCCACTCACAATAGCTGAGTACCAGTCCCGCAACACAAAATCTACAAAGCCAAAGAAGACTAAGAGAGGAGGCTAAGCTACTCCAGCAGAAGAGGATGGTAGTAGACTTACTGGACACTCTGAAGACGGAGGAAGACCGACAACGCTGCATAGAGCGTATTGACATCCTAAAAGCTGAACTTCGCCAAAGAGCGAAGAAACGCAAGGGGCCCGCAGAAATGCGCAAGCCGAAACTTGCCTTTAATTTAATAATTATACTTATAAGCTTAATAGCAAGTTGAAGCACGAAAGTGCAACTTGCGAACTACTAACTTTCGGCTAGGCTATTATTAACAATGTGGTTGGAGAATTTTTTTATACCCTTGCAAAAAGGGTATATTAATTTTGGTCAGAAGTGTGCAACGCATAGAAGGAAGCATCTCCGACCATATAAAGTATATATATTCTTGATCAGGACGACGAGACGAGTTCAAATAGCCATGTCCGTCCGTCCGTCTGGATCAACGCAAACTCCTCTTAGACCGTTGGAGCTACAGAGCTGAAACTTTGCATGTAGGCTTGTATATACTGCAGGCGTTGTATATCTCGGATTCAGCCGGATCGGACCACTATATCATATAGCTCCCATACAAATGGCAAAGTCACGAACAGTGACATTCTCAATAACTTCATTATTTTCATAGCTATTGTCATGAAAGTTGGTATTTGTCAGTTTTGTATTGCTATTAATATTTGTGCCAAATTTGATCAAGATCGGGTGACTATATCATATAGCTCCCATACAAACGTCAAAGTCACGAACAGTGACTTTCTCAATAACTTCATTATTTTCATAGCTATTGTCATAAAAGTTGGTATTTGTCAGTTTTGTGTTCCTATTAATAGTTGTGCCAAATTTGTTCAAAATCGGGTGACTATATAGCTCCCATACAAACGGCAAAGTCACAGTTCAAAGAATGGAATACTAGTTTTGGCAAAACTTAGTATTTTGCAAAATGTAGAATTTCTATTTGAGTCTCAAAACCTAACAAATCCGAGACAGGTTTATCAGTCGATTGCCTTCACGTATAATACGTCGTTTCTAATTTTTATAGGAATTCACAATTCCCAATAACAAGATTTCGTAATGAAATTATGAAAGATGTAGATAAAGTTCGAGCTCTTCGAGCAACTTATAATGTGGTAGTAGTAGGGGATTTCAATATTTGCCGATTTTCCAGCACAGATCAGTTGGAAGCCCGTCATAATGATAGGTGTTTAGTTTCTTTTTTGAATGTACCAACAACCAAACACTCAACTCAAATAGATTGGCTTTGGGGAACCAGTAATTTACCGGAGGCTATAGCTATGACATATGCATCGCCGTATAGCCATCATGGTGCAATATTTATACCATACACCCATAGGGTGAAATGGTATATTAAAGTCGCTAAAATGTATGTAACAGGCAGAAGGAAGCTTTTCCGACCCCATAAAGTATATATATTCTTGATCAGCATCAACAGCCGAGACGATCTAGCCATGTCCGTCTGTCCGTCCGTCCGTCCGTCCGTCTGTAGATCTCGGAGACTATAAGAGCTAGAGCCACCAAATTTGGTATGTAGACGCGTGTCATATGTACGCTTATCGAGTTTGTTTCAAATGTTTGCCACGCCCCCTACCGCCCCCGCAAATGATATAAAACCGTTTTTCTTAAACACCATAGCAACTAGAGACACAAAATTTGGTATGTATATTTGCTTAGTAAACGCGCACATTTTGTATTTATAAAAATTTTGCCACGCCCCCTACCGCCCCCGCAAATCAAATAAAACCGATTTTCTCAAAACCTATTTTAGCTAGAGACACCATAGTTGGTATAAATATTTGCTTAGTAATTGCGCACAGTTTTGATGTGTAAAGATTTTGCCACGCCCCCCTCCGCCCCCGTAATTTGAAAAAACTCGATTATCTCCCGTAATTTTCAACCTTGTGCAATCAACTTTAGCACACTTAAATTTGATACTAATATCCAGCAAAATACCAAATTTGATCAAAATCGGAATAAAAATAGCCAAGTTATGCATATGAACGTTTTTCCATATGGCCGGAGTTGGCCGTTGGCTGGTGGGGGCGCTAGGGTGCTCGAATGCTTGAGTGAGCGAAATACTAAGATATGCTTCTAAAAAGCATGCAAACAGATTTTTTTTAAAATACGAAAATGCATTGGTTATTATAAATTTAAAATATTTGTTTTACTGGTGTATGGTATATCCAAGTCGGCGAGACGACTTACTTACTTCATTTTAAAATACAGTTTGTAAACATTAAGTAGATTAATTTAATTATAGAAATATTTTAGTGTGTAAGATATTGTAAAAATACCTCCTCGGGGATTGTGACCTTGTCGTGGTGGGGAGGCTGAGTATGTGAAAACTTTGTGGGACAAAATTTTACTGTTCAATAAATACTTATCACAGAAACTAGCAGCAATCCAATTTTGTTTTATTTCTTACTACAATTTAGTTAAAGATATTTGATATGTGTAAAGAAAATATAAATTTCAGCAACAGTGAATAGTTTTTACAGACCGCATAAAGTTGCAAGGGTATACAAACTTCGGCACGTCCGAAGTTAACCCCGGCCCTCTGGTTTTTGAGTAATTTAAACAACAAATGACATGTATACTTAAATTGTGAGCCAACCACGTGCTTTATAATTTTTTCCGCGTCTCTGGCTCGCTGTGCGAGACACAGTTGAGATAATTTTTCTCTCTTTCAAAACTTTTGAATTATATTTAAAAAAAAGAAAAAAAAACATAAAACTATGTAACAATCGAATCAATAAAGGAATTTTTTTTTCTCTCCGTCAAACAAATAGAAAACAGGTCTAAACGACCAAGAAAACAAAAATTTTTGCTAGAAAAGATGGGTTCCCAAGAATCCAAAATAGACCACCCAACGGCTAATGTCGTTAACAGCGTTAAAATGGTAGATCACAAGGAAAATTTAGAAGAAATAGGGATATTGTTGTTAGCTATCCTAATATTAGTAGCCTTAAATCTGGCTTTGAAATTATATGCAATGCATAATAAAATAATTAAGAAAAATATCAGAGTAGAACAGAAGGCCTAAATACAGTATAAAAATGGGTCGAATAGAACTTAAATATTTGAACAAATACGTTCCATTCTTAGATTTTCTCTTTAACAGAGGCGAGACCAATCCAAAATATAAAGAAATCAAATATTGGATTGTGAATAATAGAAAATTTAAATCGGGGATAGCCCACTTGATAGAAAGATCCATAGTAGAAGCGTACAATCGCCTAAAGCGAAAAAACAAGATTCTACCCACATGGGTACATAAACTATTCAAACAACCCATAGAGATAGTTGATCTCTCAGGGAATTAAAAAAAAAAAGAGAGTGTAAATCATTTTTAACAAAATATGATTAATTGGGATGATATATTAAGAGAAGCTAAATAAATCTTGTAAGTGCCTCTCACAGAATAGGGAAACATCCCAAAGTACAATAGAAAAACACTCGAAAATAATAATAGAGAGCCTAGAAAATATTAGAGCAGTGTTAAAAGAACACTATAGTAAAGTTTAGTCTATAGTGAGTTTAGATCAAACAAAAATAACTCTTAACAAACCAGCCATTTCGCCAAGAAACGCAAAAATGACTGAACAGTCACTGATTTTTTAAAGATGGCCTCAAACCTCATTCCACAGTTTGATGGCAGAAGAGAAAACCTTCAGAGTTTCATGGACGCATTGCTTTTGATAAATACACTAAAAGGCGACCATGAGGAAACAACAGTGTGCCTAATAAAATCAAAATTAAAAGGTCACACAAGAAATTTGATAACCTCTGAACAGACAATAGAAGAGATCATTAACAGTATCTCATCAAATGTAAAAACAGAATCAGTAGCGTCAATAACGGCAAAAATTAAAAACCTACCCCAGAGAAACAAAACAGCAAGTCAGTATGCCCAAGAGATTGAAAAGCTTACTGAATTTCTGGAAGGTGCCTTTATACACGATGGCACATCTGTCGTACTAGCTAAAAAGTATACACTTTCAGTCGATACAGAGGCAATAACAAAGAACTGCATAAACAATCAAGTACGTAACGTACTAAAAGCAGGTATTTTCCGTGACATGAACGAACTAACAACAAAGTTCGTAGACAATAGTACAGCAGAAACAGGACAAGCGAACCCTGTCATGCACTACCGTCAATACAATAGAAATGGACAAAATAATTACCGAGGTAGAGGTAATTACCAAAACAACGGTTATAGGAATAATAATAATACCGGTGGATATCGTGGTAACTCACGGTACAACAACCGAGGAAGAAATAATTTCAACCGAAACAGCTCGAACCGAGGTAATTCCAACCGAGGTAGCTCTAACAACGGAAATGGTAATGTACGACTTACTCAAAGTAATTCGGAAAACCAATAGATCCCTGCAGATATTCAGAAGAAACTGTAAATGTATACACATTCAATCTTAGCCTAAGTATTTTCATCAAATTTAAAAACGAAAATACATACAACACCTATACCTTCTTGTTGGATACAGGTGCAGACGTATCAATAATAAAAGAAAAAACAGATCCTTTTGAACATATAGATACTTCAAACACAATTGAAATATCAGGAATTGGTGAAGGTTCAATTACTTCTAAAGGTCTAACCCTTATAGAACTAAGACAAAATGAATTCATAATTCCACACAATTTCCATATAGTAGACGAAAGTTTCCCAATTCCATTTGATGGAATTTTAGGACTAGATTTCTTCAAAACATTCAATTGCCAATTAGACTTCAGTGATCCAAACGATTTGCTAATATTAAGACCAAATAATTTAAATTTTGCAATAAATATCCCAATATTACACACTTGTGACAGCAATACCACAATTCTCCCAGCAAGATCTGAAGTAGTCCGACAAATAAATATTCCAAATGAAAACTCAGATATCGTCATCTTAAATCAAGAGGTCGAAAATGGAATATTTATTGGAAATTCGATCTCAAGCCCGAACAAAACATTTGTCTGAATTTTAAACACAACAAAAAGTGTAAAAATTTTAAATTAAAAAAAAATTTCGAAATTGTACAGACAACTGATGACCAAAGAAGTCAATCAGTAATGCAAAAACTGAAGCCAAACTTCCCACCTATGTTCAAAAACGTACTAGAAGAGCTTTGCACCAAGTATACAGATATATTTGGTTTAGAAAACGAACCGATTACTACAAATAACTTTTATAAACAAGAACTAAGATTGAATGACAACCAGCCAGTATACACAAAAAATTACAGAATACCACACATGCATAAAAAAGAAATAACAAGACAAGTCGATAAACTCATTAAAGATAAAATAGTTGAACCATCAGTGTCCGAGTACACTAGTCCGTTACTACTGGTACCGAAAAAGGGTTTACCAGGATCAGAAAAGAAACGATGGCGATTGGTAATAGACTATCGTCAAATAAACAAAAAATTGTTGTCCGATAAATTCCCATTACCAAGAATAGACGATATTCTTGATCAACTAGGCAGAGCCAAATATTTTTCACGTCTAGATTTAATGTCCGGTTTTCACCAAATAGAACTAAAAGATAAATCGCGAAGCATTACGTCATTTTCCACTAGCAATGGATCTTATCAGTTTACTAGACTACCGTATGGTCTGAAAATAGCACCAAATTCCTTTCAAAGAATGATGACAATTGCTTTCTCTGGATTAAATCCATCACAAGCATTCCTTTACATGGATGACTTAATAGTCATCGGCTGTTCGGAGAAACACATGCTCAAAAACCTAAAGGATATTTTTGACATATGCAGAAAACACAACCTAAAACTGCATCCAGAGAAATGTTCATTCTTCATGCACGAACTGACATTCTTGGGTCACAAGTGTACCGACAAAGGAATATTGCCAGATGACACCAAATATGACGTCATTGAAAAATACCCAGTACCAACAGATGCTGATAGTGCTAGAAGATTCGTAGCCTTTTGCAACTATTACAGACGTTTTATTAAAAATTTCGCAGAACATGCACGTCCGATAACACAACTGTGTAAGAAAAAAAGTAGAATTTGTTTGGTCTGAAGAATGCAAAAAGGATTTCAATATCTGAAAAAAGCCCTAATAGAACCCACACTGCTGCAGTATCCAGATTTTAGCAAAGAGTTTTGCATAATAACAGATGCTAGCAAATATGCATGTGGAGCAGCACTAACTCAAACTTATGGCGATAGGCAGTTGCCAGTAGCATACGCATCCCGTTCGTTCACTAAAGGTGAAAGTAATAAAAGTACTACTGAGCAAGAACTAGCTGCGATACACTGGGCCATTACACACTTTCGCCCATATATATATGGCAGATATTTCAGAGTCAAAACAGACCAAAGACCCCTAACGTATTTATTTTCTATGATAAATCCGAGTTCAAAATTAACAAGAATGAGACTTGATCTAGAGGAATATGAATCTACAGTAGAATATCTGAAGGGAAAAGATAATTTTGTTGCGGATGCATTATACCGCATTACAATACAGGATCTAAAAAACACAAAAGCAAATGTCCTGAAAGTCACTACCAGGCAGCAAAGTAGACAAAATAATCCCTGGCCAGATGATAAAAATCAAAACACAATTAGGCACGTACCTAATGATGCTTCTAAGCCCAAAATACATGAAGTACTCTGCAATGATGAAGTACGAAAAGTAGTGACCTTGCGCATAACACATGATTTATGTTTCCTCAAACATGGAAAGAAAGTTATAGCAAGAATTGAGATTGGAGATCTGTACACCAATGGAAATCTAGACTTAGGTCAGTTTTTTTCAAAGGCTTGAAAAACAAGCCGGTATACTCGAAATCAAAAAACTCAAATTGGCACCGAGTGAAAAGATCTTTGAAACATTTTCAGTAGAATCTTTTAAAGAAATTGGCAATAAAATATTGAAAACATTAAGAGTAGCGCTACTCCAACCGGTGACCATTATAGAAAAAGATAAAGATAAAGAAGCAATATTGTCTACATACCATGATAATCCAATACAGGGTGGCCATACAGGCATTACAAAAACTTTGGCCAAAGTAAAAAGATATTATTATTGGGAAAACATGACACGTCATGTAAAAGACTACATTAATAAATGTGAAAAATGCCTAAAGTCAAAAACAACAAAGCACATAAAAACACCCTTAGTTATTACAGAAACTCCCATACATGCTTTTGATAAGGTAATAGTAGACACCATTGGTCCATTACCAAAATCCGAAAATGGTAACGAATATGCAGTCACTCTAATATGTGACTTGACGAAATACTTAGTAGCAATACCAGTTCCCAATAAAAGCGCTACAACAATCTCGAAAGCTATTTTTGAATCATTCATTCTGAAGTACGGTCCAATGAAGACGTTCATTACGGACATGGGAACAGAATACAAAAATTCAATAATAAATGACTTGTGCAAATAATTAAAATTAGACAACATTACGTCTACTGCACACCACCACCAGACCTTGGGTACCATTGAAAGAAGTCATAGGAAATTCAATGAGTACATTCGATCATATATATCAGTAGATAAAACTGATTGGGACATATGGTTACAATATTTTGTGTACTGTTTTAACACAACCCCATCAATAACACACAAATATTGTCCCTACGAACTTGTATTTGGTAAACAAAATAATTTACCAATCTATTTTAATAGCATAAATAGAATAGAACCATTATATAACGTAGATGATTATGCTAAAGAAGTTAAGTTTAGATTAGAACTAGCATATAGTAGAGCAAGAATAATGTTAGATAAACGTAAGGAATACCAGAAAAAATTTTATGACAATAAGTCAGCAGATTTTAAAATAGAAATAGGAGACAAGGTTTTCTTAAAAAACGAAGCAGGTCATAAGCTTGACCCAGCCTATATACGACCATTCGAAGTTGTAAAAATATCTAAAAACAACAATATAAAAATTAGGAATAATAAAAATAAGATACAAACAGTTCATAAGGATAGGTTAAAAATTTGCAAAAGTAACTAAATAAAAAAAAAAGAAAGACGAAAAAAAATATATAAAAATTTATAGCTTGATATCCATACCAAAAATCATTCAACACAAAGAGCTCAACTTGTAACACTTTGTTGCAAGTATAAACAATCAAATATGTACGCAATAAAACATAAGTGTGCACTTGAATATGTTTATGTGTATACATTAGTATATTCACATAAACATACTCACATAAATATACAGCTAAACATGTTCATATATGTGTGTACATTTATATATGCACATACATATATTCACATAAGCAACAATGCACAGGCGTAACATGAGCTAGGGTTAAGCCAGCGTGTGAACGCTGACCAAGCACGTTGACGCAAGTGCCCTAAATAATATGTATGTATGTACTGACACTCTCTCCCTCTTTTGTAGCTGTTGCCTAAGTCGCAGCATAAGAATATCTATGTAACAATATGTTAAGTCAAAGAATATTTGTAGAATAAAAATCAATCTGAATATTACCACCAACCAAGCTTGACGTGTTCTTTCTTCAATTCAAATCCAAGTGGAACCCGGTCATTACAATATGATTGTAAATAGGCGTCTCTGAGGCGACTGAGAGCCCTACACAAATTTTTGCAAACGCGGTCTTTTTTTTTACACTCAATTTTTGCGGAGTGCATTAAAAAACACGTCTGTACACGGCGCCTTTGAATTTGCTGATTGTATTTAAATATTTTTTTTTTATATGTCAAACCTAACACTTTGGCCAGCACAAGGTCAATCTTCCAAACATTATTTCAAAGACCACACAAAAAGGTGAGCGGGTTGTCTGTATAGCTATTTCAAGAACCACCAAGTTCTATCATCAACAGACTTTGCTACAGAACTCCAGAACTGCAATAGCCATAACATGTCTTTAACGCTGAAACTAGTTAGGAATTGTAACTAAATGAAGCGAAAAAAGAGATTGGCGTAGCCTACAATTCCGAGGGCCACCTTTTAATGCATACGCTTAGGCGTTATGAAAAATTAGGGTTAAAGCGTCGCCCCTTACAAACTAAGTTCAAAACCAATTATTTCATACACGGTATATTGTACCATTGTAATGACCGGTCTCCAGTTGCCGTTTTTAGATTGATTGTTATTCAATAATAATTCTTTCGCTTAGCCTATGTTTATATAGATATTTTTAAGCTGTCGTCAGCGATAGTTACAAAAGTTAGAGAAAGTGTCAGTACATACATGCACACATAGATATAATTTGAGGAGCTTGCACCAGAGTGCTTGGTCAGCGTTCCCACGCTGGCTTAGCCCTAGCTCATGTTACGCTTGTGCTATATTTCTTATGTGAATATATTGCATGTGTATAGATAAATGCATACATATTGGATGTATATTTAATTGAATATGTTTATGTGCATGCATCAATGAATGCATATTATGTGCATACATCAATGTATGTATATACCTAAACATATTCAAGTGCACACTTATATATTATTGCGTACATTTTTGTATTAACTGGTTTTTGGTATGAATATACTACACCATATAGAAATAGGATTTTTGTTTTTAATAAAAATTCCAAAGCATATAACAGCGGTTGTACATACATACAGCATGTGTAAAAACGGCGTACCTTCTGTTAGTGTTATCTGGTTAGATTACGACCTTGCAATTTAGACTGCTGGAGATGAATCTTCCTATATTTTTTTAAATTTTAGTTAAATAATTTAAGTATAATAATTTACAAGTTAACATTTGATTAATGCAGCTTACAAAACAAATAATTGATGTAAAAAATGTAAAACTGGCAACAATTTTTAACATCAATAAAGCCAGAAAACCTAACAAACAAGTAATTATACAAATAAAAAAATACCAAAAAAAATATCAAACCTTGCAATTTAGACTGCTCGAGGTGAATCTTCCTATATTTTTTTGAATTTTTAGTTAAATAATTTAAATATACTAATTCCCAAGTTAACATTTTATTAATGCAGCTTAGTAAACAAATAATTGATGTAAAAAATTTAAAATTGGCAAAAATTTTCAACATCAATAAAGCCAGAACGCCTAACAAACAAGTAATTATACAAATAAAAAAAAATATATATATGTATGTATATTTATGTTTATATACATAAATAAATAAAATACTGCAGTTTGTTATCAAGTTTGATTGCTCATCAAGTTTGTTTTGTCGGTGGTTTAAGCAAGTAAATAAATTTTTAATCGGTCCGAGTTCGTCCTTTTTAATTAATCAACTTGTAAGAATGGCTTCTCCAACTGGGACTATCCCCAAAGTTTACGATGATGAAAAGAAGCTCAAGGCGTAAAATGAGTATCTTGTACTTGACTATCAAATTTAAGTGTGCTAAATTTGATTGCACAAGGTAGAAAATTACGGAAGATAATCGAGTTTTTTCAAATTACGGCGTCGGAAAGGGGCGTGGCAAAATCTTTAGACCATAGCTCGCAAATAACTGTCGACAGATTTTTTTCTTGCGGTCTCGTTGCGAGCACAACCGAAAAAGCTCATACTCTTTCGCTCTTGTTCTGAGCAAGACACTTTTGCTGTCTTCATTTATGTTTTCTGTTGGGCTCTTTTCGTTGAGCTCTTTGTATTTTGCTCTTTCAATGAGCAGTGAGTAAAGAGCGAAAAGAGAAACGCTCGCACAATGAGACTCAGCAAAAGACAGATTGACCGAAAAACTCAACGCAAACTGTCTTCACATTTGTTTTAGTTGTTGTGATAACGAAATAATATAATTTTTTTACAGAACAAATTAAATTTATTTTATTTGTATTTTGTATTTTTGTTTGTATTTTTTTTATATTTCATTTCAATTTCATTTAAAAAAAAAAGTTTAAACAATTCATATATATTTTTTTATTTTTAGTATATTAAGTGTTAAGCTTAATAACTAATAAGGCGTTTAGGCAAAACACCTATCCTTACCTATGCGTGTGAATGTATACCAATACATACGCAAAAGACACTTTGCTTCACTGAACACGACGAAACTGTCTTGGAACAACCAAAACAAAACAGAATAAAAAAAAAAACGGTTTCGCTCCGAGCGCGAGCGAGCTAATCAAGAACCGAAAAATCTGTTGCTCGCTGAGTCTTTTCGTAATGAGTCAGGAAAAGACACTTATTTGTAGACAACGAGAAACGGTCGACAGTTATTTGCGAGCTATGCTTTAGACATAAAAAATGTGCGCAATTACTAAGCAAATATACATACCAACTATGGTGTCGCTAGGTTGAATAGTTTTTGAGAAAATCGGTTTTATTTAATTTGCGGGAGCGGTAGGGGTCGTGGCAAAATTTTTACAAATACAAAATGTGCGCATTTACTAAGCAAATATACTTACTAAATTTTGTGTCTCTGGTTGCTAAAGTGTTTGAGAAAATTTGTTTTATTTAATTTGCGGAGGTGGTAGGGGCGTAGCAAAAATTTGAAAAAAAACTCGATAAGTGTACATATGTATTACACAAGACTACATACATACCAAATTTGGTGACTCTAGCTCTTATAGTCTCCGAGATCTAGGTGTTCATACGGACGGACGGACATGGACAGATCGTCTCGGCTGTTGATGCTGATCAAGAATATATATACTTTATGGGGTCTGAAAAGCTTCCTTCTGCCTATTACATAAATTTTGGCGACTTTAATGTACCATTTCACCCTATGTGTGTATGGTATAAAAAGTGATATTATATGCAATTTTAATTCACTAAGTTATGAATAAGGTTGATTAACAAACAAAACGCAAGTGTGAAGAGCGTCGTGAAAAGAATGCAAGGCCACACTAAGTCGGCGTCATCAACACATGTCGGCTGAAGAATCAGCAAAGCAGTCGGTAGACGTTATTAAGTCTGATCAAAGATCAGTTTCCACGACGCATTATCGAAGCACATTTTCGGTTTTTGTGGCAAATAAGAGAATTGACGTTAAGTCCCCAAAATGTTCTTATTCCAACTCCGAAGACTATAGTATTACCAGTTGTCCGTCGTGTTCAGCGTTGTGAGTGAAACAACGGTTTGATTTCGCAAAATCTGCCCGGCTTTTTATTAACTGTCTTCGAAAGGGGCACACTATCGCTAAGTGCAAAGCAAAAAAGTGTCGCGCAACAAATCACAATATACGTTGCTGCACACATACACAGTCAACAGTGCACTGTGGACGGAAAGTCCGATTTTTTTGCATAAAGTCTAAAAAGTCATGGAACGATATGGTGCCTTTTGTTATTTATTTAGAAACTAGACACTCTAAGCACAATATATTGATTAACTATCGATTAGTTATTGCAGCCCTGTATGAGAACCAGGGCCCCAAAGTCAAGTATGTGCTCAGAGGTTTGTTTTCATTTGCAAGCTTTATAAATTTGTTGAAGTTTAAGGTGACTTATTTTAGAGGAAGTAAACATTAATAACTTAATTAACTATGGAAAATACAGAGCCTGGTATGCTTAATATGAATTCCAGTTTACAATTGTGTAGTATGTGTTCAATGTTGTCCATATGTCTTATGTTGTAGTATATGTTTTTCTTGAAAACTAGACCCGAGTCCACGTGAATTATGGAGTAGAACTAATATGTGAAGTCATAAACAAAAGAACATAGTTGTTCGTGGTAATAATCTTAGTTGCTTCTTCTTGCATCCCTCTTTGCATTTAACACATATTGCAGCTTCTTTTAAATTCAGAAACGCACAGTTGCTTGATGTATGGCGCAATAACATAAACAAAAAGGAATCAGAAGATTCTTATGTCAAATCCAGTTCCGCTTACTCCACAGGAGGCTCTAGGATTTTTGCTAGAAAATTCTTTTACTAAAAAGCATTACAATAGTATAAGAGAAATTGGAAAGAAATACTTTTATGATATATGTATATCCATCCTTCTTACGAAATAGTGCAGAATGCAAAATTGCAATGTAGGCCCAAAGAAATATCAGTGACAGAACACTGTCAGCCGAATTTTAAATATGCTAGTAGAAGTGATTGAGCGGTCAAAAGCATCAATAGCGCCAAGTTAATTTGTAGTTATGGATTCGACGGATCAATAGGGCAGAGTGCATACAAGCAACGATTTGAAGAGGAACCCATTTGTAATGACCATTCACTATTCGTGACTACCATCATACCCCTTAAGTTGACAGGAAATTGCAGAGAAATCGTATGGATAAATCGTTTACCTCAGTCAATCAGATTCTGCAGACCTTTGAAAATGGAGTTCACAAAGAAAACCAAAGACCACATTCTTACAGAAAAATTAAACTTGGACTCACAAATCCAGAATTTTTCCAATATATGTACACAATTTCAAATATAGAAATTAGTGTGAGCTATGAATTGTACATGACTCTAATAGACGGCAAAGTCTAATATATACTAACTTCTAAAAAGTCATGTCAATTATGCCCAATTTGTGGAGCGGGCCCGAAAGATTTTATGAGTATTACCATTCCATTCTCATTAAGGTATAAGCCCAAACCTGGAAGTCTGCAATTTAGAATAAGTCCACTCCATGCATGGATAAGGGTCTTCGAGTTTGTGTTAAAATTGTCCTATAGAATGGGTTTTAAAAAATGGCAAATAGGAGACGACAAGGACAAATTAGAAAAGTCAAAGAAAAGGGTATATACAAAAGAGACTTTGTTCAGAGATGGGGCTAGTTGTAGATTGGCCTTAGTTTTGGATTGTGAGTTTGATATAATATATAGATAGACTCCACAATATTCAGATAGCAATTTCCAATTAATTACAAAAATTTAAAGACTTTTTCGAAGAAACGTTTTCGATAATAAGTATCCATGGGTTCCAATGTCCCCTACAGTATATACAATTTTATTACATGGATTTTAAATAATGGAAGCCTCTATTCTGCCAGTAGAATGCCTAGAGGAAAATGGTTCAGAAGCACGAAATAAATAATATAAAGGCGATAGGCTCTTCCTTGCTCGGCAGAATACTCGAATAAACAATTCATGGATTTTTTAACAGAGCAATCGATCCGCTGCTGTCGAGCATATTTTTGAACAAAAGATCTCAACACAACAAAGCTAAAGTATTACCTCCAGCAGTTATTAACCTTTCAGAAAACCCCTCATTTAATTGTAATGAAACCATTGACGGTTCCAAATATGATGACGAGTCAGACTCAAATTATAATCTTTATATTTTAATGCTGTTTGTTTTTTTTTTTTTTTTTTTTTTTTTGCATTAACGCTTTCGAGGAAGACGGACGTGTTTTTTTAAGCTCCCGCGTTTAAACTGATTTTATAATTTTTTTTATTTTGTTTTATGGGCATCGCGATCGAAAATTATAATTATAATATTAAATCTATCTTGCACCATATCACTCGTTTGCGTTTTTGTGTGTTTGTGATAATAATTTTTAACAACTTTAATTCTGTTAAAACCTTTGTTGGTTTTTTTTTTCTTTTCTTTCTCTCTTTCCCACCTTTTTTTTTTTTTCTTTCTTGTAAATCACAAGCAACGCTCATTTGTTGTTGTTTTGCAATTTCTGTGAGTTCTTGTTGCAGTGTTTTTGTTTTTGTGATTTCTAGCTCCCGCGCTCGCGCTCTTTAACTTTTTTTTTCGTCTCGTTTTCGTTTCACTCGTCGGCGTTATTTACGCTCATACTGCAGTCTGTTGTGTGTCTGTAATTTAGACTCTATAGTGCTCTCTTTATCTTTTAACCCTTGTGCACCCTCAATATCTCGCTTGCTTATTATTTCTGGACCTCAGAGCGAGTTATATATTTTAATACCAATACTGTTTAAGATTAAACATCGTGTTCATCTGAATTGGCTTCACCAAATCAGATTGACCAAAGAAATATACAAGACGAACCAAAAACATAAAAACAAAACTAAGTCATAAAGATTCATATGACAATTATTGCTTAATACCAAACAAAACATGCATCCACACTCTGTGGAAAACACTTAAGATTGTAACAGCGGTGCGGTGTCAAGTAGCCAACGCTGAGCATGAAATATAAACAATTTTCAACCCCCGAATACGTGGGTGTGAGTCGCACTAGAATAAGATCCCCTAAGAACAATTGTGACCTCCTAGAGCCTAAGATTCCCTATATAAACTCCGTACTTTGTAAATAAAAGCAGTTCATATTTTGAATTCAACGAATGAAAATTGGGTTATTCTTTCCTTCGCCCTGGAAGCCCTATTCATTTTGGTCCTTCGAGTAAAAGGAACTCTGTAGTTTTCCCCCACCAGTGGTAAGAGACTCAGAGAATGAATCAGCTCCTTAAAGTCTGGATTCTTATGCAAGTGTAAATGCTAAGATCAGCTAAAGGTAGCAAAATAAAAAACTCTTGTTTTCCCCCACCAGTGGTAAGAGACAGAGTATAATATAAAAGCAAAATATTGCTTAATAAATAAAAAGTGCGTGAGACCGAGTATTTAAAGGCAGGTTGGCTAGTCGAGCAACTGCAATAATTTCGGCAGCGGTAAAAAATATAAAAATATAAAGTTGGTGTGTGGCGTATTCGAAGCCCTAATATCGAAAAAAGTGAACTAGTGTATATATACACTATATGTAGTTGCAAATTGGCAACTACCAACAGCAGCAAGGCAACTACTTAGAGTTGCAGAGACGAGAGAAGGACGGTGGCAGGCGCCCGCAAGACGTAAGAGAAGTCCTGGCAAGGAGATTGATAGAGCGCCCCAAAGAGTGCCCTGGGTCGCTGGAGAACGTACACTGCCAATACAAGGAAGTCTGGTGTGCTGACCGGCACCGGTACCGCCTGAGCCCATAGGCCCTGGACATCAGCAGCTGACAACGAGCGTGAAAGGCAGGCCGTCTTTTACGCCTTCGAGGGAGCATCAGCTAGCCAAACGGCGACGACCAGCTGATGCGGGAAAAACAAAAAAAAAGCAGGTGCAGTTAAAAAAAATAATATACATACATCCATATATTGTAAGAAATATTGTGAAATTGTGCGGAACCATATCTGCCCGATAGCAGTATAGCCTGTAAAGCTATGCAAAACATTAGGTAGGAAGATCACTGCGATGATCGAGTAGGGAAGTTAAAAAAAAATAATACCCAAAATTGGTGATAAAAAAAATATACAAAAAAAAAAGTGAAAATTTTTCTTATACTTAAGTAAATACATACTAACAAAAATAAATAAATATATTGTCACATACATATACAGACACCATATAAAATGTTCCCCACAAAAACTGAAAAATTATTAGCGAAGCAGCACGAGTTGCATAAAAGGTTAAAGAAGTTAGGAGAGTTAGATGCCACTAAGTTAACTAGCAAGATTCTTAACGAAGTAAGTGAGATACAGAAGCAATGGATCAGTTACCATAGCCAAATGCTACAAAGTGGAGTAACCGACCACCACTATTTCACAGAGGGAAAATATGAGGAAGGGTTAAATTTAGCAACCAGTTTAATAGCCAAAGGAGAGCCAAGCAATTTGGAAGACATTGAAGCAGATGCAACGATGTTGGAGAGTTTTGAAGATAGCAAAGGAGAGTCACGCCGGGATGCGACCTCCAGTAATGAAAATGCTAAGGTTAACCAGGATATATTTATGGATAGAGTCCGACAGCTCCAGGATTATTTAGATATGGTAACCAAAGATTTACGTACTATAGACAACTCAACAGGCAATGAGACATGGATAATATATATTAATAAAATTAATTATTTATGGGAGAAAGCACAGGCGTGCCAGGTATTGACAAAAGATGCAAAATATAAGAATACTATGGAGGATTTAGAATTCGATGTCCAAAATTCATTGTCAGGCTTAGAAATGAAAATGAGCAATAAGGAAGATTGTAAAACTGAGAATGTAACCGTGAGAGACGAACTACCGGTGTTGCCGAAGATTCAAGTACCCACATTTTCTGGAGAGGCTAGAGAATGGGACCTGTTTGTGGAGTTATTTACGGAATTAATTGAAAAAAGAGAGGATTTGAGCCCTACTCTTAAGTTTAATTATTTAAAATCCGTGTTAAAGGGCGAAGCGAAGAGCATGGTAGCTCACCTATTGTCAGGTTCAGCTGATAATTATAATGCTGCTTGGGAATTGTTAACCAAGCGGTATGAAAATAATCGGAGGGTATTTTCCGAACAATTAGGTCGGATCGTTGATTTACCGATGATCAACAATGAATCCGCAAAGAGTGTAAAAGTTGTGATTGACATAGTTAATGAGTCAGTGCACTTAATTAAAATAAAAGCAAATTTGTCCGATGAAGTTGACGTAATATTTGCACAACTCATACTTAGGAAATTTGACAGAGAGGCTCTACAATTGTATGAGAGTCAGATTAGAAAAACAAGGCAGATACAAATGCTTTCTGATGTCATGGAATACTTGGAGCAAAGATATTGTTCGCTAAGTGCCATGAGGAAAGAAGAGAAAAACCCGCAAAAAGTGGATTCATATGGGTTTTTTGAAAATAACTGTCCGATTTGCAAAGTTGCCGGGCATAAAGCGTATAAGTGCTATAAATTTAAAGGTTTGACACCTATGGAAAGGTATGAAACGGCCAAAAAAGTACAGCTTTGCACACGATGCTTGAACCATTCAAGCAATAAAGAATGCACTAATGAGATGGTCTGTTCATTGTGCAGTAAAGGACACCATACTCTACTCCATTTTGGAGAAATACAGGAGAGAGTTAATACTTGTATAACGGCTCAATCCACACCGTTGGCCACAGCCCTAATACAAGTAAAAAATGTAAATGGAGGATATAAGACTCTAAGAGCCCTAATTGATAATGGTTCACAGAGCACAATTTTGTCTGAAGAGGCAGCTCAAATATTAAAATTACCTAAAATTAAACAACATACAGAAATAAGTGGCGTGTCCTCAATAAATGCAAAAAAATCAAAATATAAGGTAAAAATAGATGTGAAGACGCGAAATCCTTGGAAAAGTCATCTTAAGGTTGAGGCGATTGTGTTGCCAAAGTTAATGAAAGCTCTTCCATTAAAAACGGTAGACGTAGATATGTCAAAATGGCAATCCTACGTATTAGCTGATCCTACCTTTAATAAACCTGGTAAGGTTGATATAATAATGGGGGTAAACGTATATACCCAAATTTTAAAAGGGGGAGTTACAAAGATTGATGGCCTACTAGGCCAAAATACTCAATTTGGTTGGATCGTCTCGGGATGCACCAAATCGAAAAATAATAAATCGGTAGTGGCAACAACAATAGATGTCACAGGTATACAACAGCGTTGGGAGAAGAACAAAGGTAAACGTGAAAATAAATACAATACAATTCAAAAGAAACTCAGCAACAAAATTCAAGAAATAAGTCAGCATTTGACTCCTCCAGCAGGACCTCACATTGGAGGTAAGATAAAACCGGAGGTAAAAGAAATAATTTCTCAAAGTAATAAAGAAATAAATTTATGCCCCCCGGCAGGACCTCACTTTGGAGGTATAGTGAAAACTGGGAAAGAAAAAGTGGATATCCCAGTACAAAATAAGAATAATCAGGTGGCAATGGTTGAATTAAATAATAATTTTAAAAACAATAATGTCAAAATAGATTCCGGTATTCAATTGTCCGAATCTGCATTACAAAAAGGGCGGACAAGGCAAAATATTTATAAGAGGACAACATCTAAGAATAAACAGAACAAGAACTCAAATTTTAGCTATCAGCAATATTTAAAAAAAGTGGAGCAACGATCAGATTGGTACAAGTCGAAAAGTAAAAGTAGTTATTTTTTAAATTTTCCACCATATAAAAAGGCTAGAAGTCAACATAGTAATGCACATCAGCAGTGGGTAGATATCCCGAAACAAAAATTGTTAAGCATTGGGCGATATTAGTAATATGCCAAATATAAAATAAATGAAATCCAGTAGAAGAAGAAGTAAACCATACAGCGGAATTTGTAAGAATAGGAAGTCAGTTACAATCGGTAAAGGAACATCAGATTAACTAGGTTTGAGTGTCCATAATGTAACTTTACATGCTTCTTTAACAATAGTTTTCTTACTAATGATAATATTAATAAAAATTTGTATAAGACAATTAACTATAAAAATAAATTCCAAAACGTCGCATTTGGCGGCCCTTGGCAGAATGTTTAAGATTAAACATCGTGTTCATCTGAATTGGCTTCACCAAATCAGATTGACCAAAGAAATATACAAGACGAACCAAAAACATAAAAACAAAACTAAGTCATAAAGATTCATATGACAATTATTGCTTAATACCAAACAAAACATGCATCCACACTCTGTGGAAAACACTTAAGATTGTAACAGCGGTGCGGTGTCAAGTAGCCAACGCTGAGCATGAAATATAAACAATTTTCAACCCCCGAATACGTGGGTGTGAGTCGCACTAGAATAAGATCCCCTAAGAACAATTGTGACCTCCTAGAGCCTAAGATTCCCTATATAAACTCCGTACTTTGTAAATAAAAGCAGTTCATATTTTGAATTCAACGAATGAAAATTGGGTTATTCTTTCCTTCGCCCTGGAAGCCCTATTCAAATACATATCTCACTTTTATTTGTTTGGTTATTAATTCATCTAAGTAACTCTTAATGCCTGTCTGTTCGGTTAAAAATTGTTTGCAGCCCGCCCCACCCCTGAATAGTTTTATTTACTGTTGGTTGTGTAAAACTACAGTACATGTTAAGTGTGCCGGCTTTACATGCAGGGTAAAGGATCTTTTAGATCAAAAAAAAGGTCTCAAATGGGGATGTGAGTCATGCCGTATCGTGGAAGATGAAATGGAACTTTTCATGCGGCAAACAAAGGATAACCTGATGAGTCTGTCCGCCAGTTTTCTTAAACTCTCGCAAGAGTTTAAAGCTGTCGAGTCTCAGTTTAGTAGTTTAACGCTACTAACTGAGTCTCGAAAGCGTAAGAAGGCAGGAGAACAGACTTCTGATTTGTCCTTGTGTTTGCCGGTCTCCACATCTATATCGGTTCCGACCCCTTCTCAACCAATGCAAACTCCAATTCCGCAGACGATGTCTGTAGTCTCCGTTTTGTCTGTGCAAGAATCTACACCCATGGATTTTGCCGATAGGGATTCTAGTGATAGTAGTGCCGGAGTGCCACTTGTTGCAACTGATGCTACAATTAATGCGGTAGCTGCAATACCTGCAATGCCGAAACCATTGGTGGGAGTGCCACCTAAAAAACACATTTTTGTTTCGAGACTTCTCCCTGATGCTACATCGGATGATGTCATGGCCCACATTCGGGCTAAACTGAATGTCTCCAATATATCAATAGAAAAGTTCAAATTTTCATATTCTAGAGAAATTTCATCTTTTAAAATCAGTGTTCCAATTGAGTTATTTGACTGTATCTGCAGTTCTAATTCTGGCCGAAAAGCTTTATTGTGCAGGAGTTTACATCCAGAAAAAGGAGTACACGGGGACAAACAAGGATTCCTTCACCATCTATTCCTCTTTCTTCCTCATCTATTCCTACTCCTTCCTTATCTATTTCTTCTTCTACTCTATCAAAAAACTAACAACTTCCTTCTCTGTCGGCTATCAGAATGTCAGAGGTCTTAATACCAAACTTACTAAACTCTTTGTAGATAGTCTGTCTTTTGATTTTGACCTAATTGTCTTTACTGAGACTTGATTAAAACCTGACGTTTTTGACGTCACAGTTCTACCCTCTAATTTCAATATTTTTAGACGTGATCGTACTGATCGCAGGGGTGGTGGAGTTCTTATTGCTGTAGATTCCGCCCTCTCATCGGGTCTGATAACAATACCTATCTCAAGTAGTATCGAATTTATATGCGTTAAGGTATCTTTCACTCGTTTTTCCATTTTTGTTACTTGTTCTTACATTCCGCCCCAATCGGAATGGCCAACCTATTTACTACACTTAGATTCTATTAAATTTATACTTGAACTACTTTCTGACAGAGACTTATTAATTGTCCTTGGGGACTTTAACCTGCCCACTATGACTTGGTCAAAAGTTAATGGTAGGAAAAGGTTGCTGCCCTCTGGGTGTCATGATTTTATTGATGGTCTGCTTGAGCTTTCGTTGGCCCAGCTGAATTCGATTTCTAATACGTCTGGCAGATTTCTGGATCTGCATTTTACTTCTGATCCTAGCTTTTGTGAAGTATCTAGAACTAGTCCAATGGTGTTACCAGAGGATAGTTACCATCCAACTTTAGAGTTATCTATTGAGTTTCCCAGCCGCGAGCCCATCTCCGAGTGTGATCCTACGGTACGCACCCGATGTTTTCGGAAGACTGACTTTGTCGCACTAAACAATGCCTTTCTTAATACCGATTGGAATAATTTATACAGTTGTACGGATATGAATTCCGCCATTTCTTTATTTTATACCACTGTTGACTCAATCTTTAATGACTGTGTACCCCTAGTGTCTCCTGTGGTGACGGAAAAATCACCATGATTTACGCGGGGGCTGTCAAAACTGAAGAATCTTAAGTCTAGGTATTACAAAAAATATAAAGTCACGGGTCTACCATCGGATCTGTCTCGTTACTTGGATACGGATATGAATTCCGCCATTTCTTTATTTTATACCACTGTTGACTCAATCTTTAATGACTGTGTACCCCTAGTGTCTCCTGTGGTGACGGAAAAATCACCATGGTTTACGCGGGGGCTGTCAAAACTGAAGAATCTTAAGTCTAGGTATTACAAAAAATATAAAGTCACGGGTCTACCATCGGATCTGTCTCGTTACTTGGTTGCTAAATCGAATTTTATTGTTTCTAATTCTAAATGCTATAATAATTACTTACAACGTTGCAGGTTGCAATTTTCCGAAAATCCTAAAGAGTTCTATAGTTTCGTTAACTCAAAGCGAAATTCTATCTCCCTGATTCGGCCTCTTCTGATCAATCTATTTCTAATTTATTTGCTAACTTCTTCTCGACTACGTACATATCTACTAAGTACAACTCTAGTCAGATATATCCATATCCTATAACGAAATCCAACTGTATTCTTAATCCTATTATAACGCAAAGTTCGGTAGCTAAGGAACTAATGACGATTAAGCCGGTATACTCACCGGGCCCAGACGGTATTCCCGCTTGTGTCCGGAGGTTCTGTGCGGAGTCGTTGTGCTCGCCTTTACTCAAGCTTTTTGAGTTGTCCGTTACACTGTCCGAGTTTCCAACTATATGGAAGGATTCGTTTATTTTACCTCTTCACAAATGTGGCAATAAATCCGACGTCACTAATTACAGAGGAATTTCTAAATTGTCAGCGATACCTAAACTGTTTGAGAAAATTATGACGTCTCAAATACAGCATTTATGTAAATCTATTTTTTCGCCATACCAGCATGGGTTTGTCAAGAATAGGTCTACCACAACTAACCTTTTACAGTTTACATCTTTTGTAATCCAAGGTTTTAAGAAACAGAAGCAAACTGATGTTATATATACGGATTTCAGTAAGGCTTTCGATTCGGTAAACCATGCCTTACTATTACATAAGCTGAATTTAGTTGGCTTTCCGGATGCTCTGCTTGCTTGGATTTCACAATATCTAAGCAATAGGAGGCAGAGGGTTCTTTTTAGGTCCTCTCTTTCTAAGATCATTTGTGTTGAATCGGGAGTCCCACAGGGCAGTCACCTCGGCCCATTATTATTTACCATTTTTATTAATGATCTCCCCACCGTTCTTTTAAATTCCAGAGTTCTTATGTATGCCGATGATGTAAAAATCGTAAGGCTTTCGATTCGGTAAACCATGCCTTACTATTACATAAGCTGAATTTATTTGGCTTTCCGGATGCTCTGCTTGCTTGGATTTCACAATATCTAAGCAATAGGAGGCAGAGGGTTCTTTTTAGGTCCTCTCTTTCTAAGATCATTTGTGTTGAATCGGGAGTCCCACAGGGCAGTCACCTCGGCCCATTATTATTTACCATTTTTATTAATGATCTCCCAACCGTTCTTTTAAATTCCAGAGTTCTTATGTATGCCGATGATGTAAAAATCGCTAATCGCATCGTAGACTCTCTCTCATGTCATACCTTGCAAGCTGACCTGAATGCTTTTCAGGCGTGGTGTAGGACTAACTTGTTATCTCTAAACTGTTCTAAGTGCAAAGTTATGTCTTTTTATAGAGGTTCTCCCCAATTAACGAGTTACTATTTAAATAATTTCCCGTTAGAAAAAATTAATAATACTTCCTTGGTTGTAAAAGATTTGGGGATCTTAATCGACCACAAACTTAGTTTTAATCAGCATATATCGACTACTGTTAGTAGGGCTAAGAGTGATATTGGCTTTATAAAGCGCTGGTCGAAGGAGTTCAAGGATCCATATACTACCAAAATACTTTTTACTTCTTTAGTCCGCCCCATATTAGAATATGGATCTTGTGTTTGGTCTCCTCAATATGAGTTTTATCAAAACAAATTAGAATCTGTACAAAAACAGTTTTTACTCTTTGCCTTTCGTGATTTGCGCTGGGATCCAACTGTACAACTTCCATCTTATTCTAGTCGACTTCAGTTAATTAACCTTCCTTCTTTAATTAATCGTAGAGTAATGCTTGGTGTAACTTTTCTTTACAAACTATTGAATGGTGAGATTGACTCTTCCGAGCTGTTGAGCCAAATTAACATTTCTATTCCATCTAGAAGGACCCGCAATTTCACACCGCTTATACTTCCCACTTGAACAACTAACTTTTCTCTGCATGAACCTTTTCGGATACTATGTAGTGACTACAACAGACTTTGGCACGTTATCGGTTCCGAAACATCGCTTCCGGGTATAAAAACTTCGATCTTGTCCTTCCTCGCTCGTAATTAGTTGTAATCATCTTTATTTTAACATATCCTGTTTTCTTTTTATATGTAACCTATTTATCTCATTACATTTAATATTTTCTATTTCTTTAGTTTAATTTATGTTTATATATGTAATACGCCTATGCCCTTAGGTCGGAGTGGGTAGAGGTTGTAACATTAACTTTACTTAGGGTCATTCGTAACAGGCCCGGGCCTGGTGTCATATGGGCCACTTGTTCGTACTGAGCGTTGTACGACTACGTCTATTAAGATCTCTAATAATAAATATATTTAAATAATATTGTTATGAATTGGTTATTTTATTTTTTCTTTATGTATACTAAGAGAAGCACATAATTAAAATTAAAAAATTCAAATTTTGGGGGCTTACTATGTATAATATAAATGTCACCTGTATCTAGTTTCAAATGTCAAATCTATCTTCAAAATTGGACTTTATGCCAAGACGAACAGCCTTCCACCTCACATGTTATGCGTGTGACGGCTCCGAAGAACGTGATTCTTGCTACTGCGATCGTTGGCGTTAGAACAAAAGCTGACGATTTCGTGCTAGCCAGAGCTTTGCTCGATAGTTGTTTTATGACCAATTTGATAACCCAAGAAATGGTCTAACGATTGCAGTGGAATTAAGAAATAAAGAATATTTTTCATTGGGACATATGCCAGAAACCGACAATAAAATTCCCACTCATCCACACCACTTCATTCCACATCAGGTCATTTTAAGAACTCAAAGCACCTCGACAAAACTGCGTGTTGTATTCGATGCATCATGCAAAATTTCGTCTCAAGCATCGTTTAATGACGTCAAGATGGTCAGTCCCACTAATCAAGACCAGATGTACTCGACTTTGCTTTTATTTCATTTGCATAAGTATGCCTTGACCGCTGACGTCAAGAATATGTATCGTCAAGTAATGGTACATAAAGCAGATCGAGATTTCCAGCTCACATTGTGGAGGAAAAACCAGGATGATTCTTTGAAAGTGTTCACGTTAAACACTGTTACGTATGGTACGGCGCAAGCTCCATTTCTGGCAATACTGTGTTTAACAAAGCTGGGTGAGATTTTTGAATTGTAACATCCAAAAACTGCTGAAGTTATCAGGCACGATTTTTATGTTGATGACTTGTTGACTGGTGCTGGTTGCGTTGACGATCTTCTGACAATTAAGTCTGAAGTGTCACAGGTATTGTTTAAAGCAGGTTTTGAGTTGACCAAATGGTTCTCAAACAGTTTTTAAGTCTCCGCTTCCCTTAGCACAGCAACGCCGATAACAATTTTAGAATCAGATTCAACCAAGTCATTTAGTGTATTTTGGTAACGACGTATTTCAATTGCAAATCGATGACTCGTTTATGATCCTCCGAGCTACAAAACGGAACATTTTCTTGGTTCTTTCTCTTTTTCGCGCTTTTGCGTACAAATTGTTGTTGCATATGTTCAATTTGACGCGCTCTCCCGCTCTTTCCTATTCTTGTTTGATTTGCGCTCTCGTCTTTTGCCTATCCGCGACTCTGTGATTCGTGTTTTTGTTTTTGTGTATTCTTACTTATTAATTTCTTTAATTGTGAAGGCTTACTCTGCACATTAACCCTTGTTTCAGAACTGGTCAGTATATTCTTATACACAGATTTTTTACCTTTAGACTTTTTATTTTTTCTAGATTTTTATTCCTTTTTTAAAATAAATTTAACTGTTAGATAAAATGGTTGTCTGCTCAAAAAATAATTGCATAGTAGCCACTAATGCGGTTGACTCCCATGATTATATTCTTTGTTGGTTGTTTGACAATGCGGTTCACGTTAAGCGTGCAGGTTACACAGGCAGAATCAAGGAGTCTATTGCTAAAGGTGGTGGCTTAAAATATGGATGTGATGCTTGCCGGGAGGTCGAGAATGAGATGCGCTTATTCATGAGGCGGACTAGAGATAGTTTTGACACCTTAAGGGCAGGTTTTAATAAACTCCAAGCAGAGTTTACTGCGGTGGAGACTTAGTTCAGAAGTTTATCGCTTATGAATGAGTCTCCGAAACGTAAAAGGACCAGTCCTTGGGGTGTTTATGTATCCGTAGATCCGCCAGCGTCTCTTTTCGACCCGCACCGGTCTCATGCACCGTCCACTCCTAATGTACAGCAATTGATATTGTTTAAGAGGCCGGTTGTGAATGCGATTAGTAAGGAATTACGGGTATCACCTGGGAATGATCTCTTAAAAACCCAATTACCCATTCCAATGGATATTGCCGATAGTTGTAAACTACTTGTCCAACGTTGCTGCTGGGGCGTCTCGTTGGCATACTACCAAAGAAACATATATTTGTTTTTAGGCTAGAACCTGATGTCACATCTGATGATGTAATAGCCTATATTGGGAAGAAAGTTAACGTCTCGAATATTGCGGTGGAAAAGTTTAAATTTTCTTATTCTCGCGACATTTCTTCCTTTAAAATTAGTGTTTCTGCCAATATCTTCGACATTATATGTCGAGAAGATTTTTGGCCGAAACATATAATAGTTAAGGAATATACTGTAAAAAAGAAAAATCGGCAACCGATTCGCCTGCCAATAACTACAACTAATACTATTCCTGCCACATCAGCATCTGCTTGTGTGTCAAAAAACTAGCATCGTCCCTTAATCTGGGTTACCAGAACGTTAGAGGACTGAAATCTAAACATCCTAATCTCTATGTAGATAGTCTTTCTTTTGAACATAGCATTCTAGCCTTTACAGAGACGTGGTTAAAACCTGATATTGCCGATGCATCGGTTTTTTCCACAAACTTTTCTATACTCAGACGTGCGGATTTCTCGCATAGGCGGTGGCGTTCTGATAGCTGTTGATGCTGCTTTATCATCTGAAATGATTCATTTTTCTAGTACCCAGGAGATTGAGTTTGTCGGTGTTAAAGTAAATTTTAAATCTTTCAATGCTTTTATTACTTGTTCCTATATTCCACCATTGTCAGACATGGTGGTATATTCAAATCATTTAGAGGCAATTCAGTTTGTCTCCTCTTTAGTTTCCAGTCAAGACATGCTCATAGTTGTAGGTGAATTTAATTTACCCGCTTTAGCATGGTCACCAACAGATGAATGTACCATTTTGCTGCCCTCTCTGTCACATGACTTTATTGATGGCCTTCTAGGCTTATCTTTATCCCAAGTCAATCCTGTCTTAAATTCTAATGGAAAATCGTTAGATCTTATTTTTGTATTGGATTCTTCTTATTGTGATGTTTCTAGGATCGAACCATTTGTTCTTCCCGAAGGCAAATTTCATCCTACATTACCCTACCCTTGCTTTCACCATTACTTGGTTCAAATGAGTCACCTCTAACTAGGTGCTTTCGTAAGACTGACTTAATGAAAACATTACTACTACCGATTGGTCTTATCAGTACAATTGGTACAATTGGTCTTATCAGTACAATTGGTTCAAATGAGTCACCTCTAACTAGGTGCTTTCGTAAGACTGACTTAATGAAAACATTACTACTACCGATTGGTCTTATCAGTACAATTGTAGAGATATGAACTGAGCTGTTCGTTTTTTTCTGATACTCTGAATTCACTCTTTGATATTTGGTGCCTCTTGGTAGGCTGGAGCGGCTTAACAAACCTCCCTGGTTCTCTCGTGAGTTATCCAATTTGAATAATGTAAAGACACGATATTATAAGAAGTTTCAAAAAACACGTCGTTCATCAGATTATGCTCTGTTACAAGCGCTCGTTCAAAATTCATGATGCTTAATACACAATGCTATAAGAATTACCTTCAGCGGTGTAAGCTTCACTTTTCTTCTGACCCTAAACATCTTTATAATTTTGTTAGTTCTAAACGTAAGACCTCTGTGCACCCATCTTTTTTGTCATTTCTAAATAAAATATCAAAGAAGCTAACTTCGGCTGTGCCGAAGTTTTTATACCCTTGCAGTCCATGGCCATAATATTTTTACATGTTCCAAACTCTTTTTCTGTATCTCAATTCGATTTCGTTTCGATACTCCAATTTTTGCAAAAATGTTTCCTCCAGAGCTATATGATATAGTGGTCCGATTCTGCCAATTTTCATACTTTTTTCCCAGGTAATAAAAAGCCCCCAAAAAAAATTTCATCCCGATAGCTCTTAAGATGGCTGAGTAAAACGCATACGCACAGACGGACGGACAGACGGACAGACGGACATGACTATATCAACTTAGCTTCTTATGCTGATCAAGAATATATATTCTTTATAGGGTCGGAACCATCTCCTTCTGTGCGTTACAAACATCTGACCAATTTTATAATACCCTCTGCAAGGGTATAAGCAGCGAGCACTGATCAGGGAATTGCCGATATGTTTGCGAGTTTTTTCAAAACAACTTATTCCTCAACGGTTTACACCAGAGCAAGTCCGTATCTTTATCATTTAAAAAGGTTAATTGCATTTTCAATCCAGTGATTGATGAAAGTTCTCTTCTTAGCGAACTTAAACTTGTTAAACCTGTTTATTCTCCGGGGCCAGATGGTCTTCCTGGATGTGTACTCAGGTTCTGTGCAAACGCATTATGTAAACCATTTTAAAATTGTTTCAATTATCTGTCGAATCTTCCTCTTTTCCATCTATTTGGAAGGAGTCGTATATCATTCCTCTGCATAAAAATGGCAAAAAGTCCGAAGCCTCTAACTATAGGGGTATCTCAAAATTGTCCGCTATTCCGAAAGCTTTTGAGAAAATTATAACTTCCCAATTGCAACATTTTTGCAGCTTTATTATTTCGCCATCCCAACATGGGTTTGTGAAACGTAGATCTACAACCACTAACCTTTTAGAATTTACATCTCTAATTATCAAGGGGTTCAAAAATGCTAAACAAACTGATGTCATATACACTGACTTCAGCAAAGCCTTTGATTCTGTTAATCATACTTTATTACTTTCTAAACTGAACGACATCGATTTTCCACCTCTTTTCCTTTCTTGGGTTAGAGAATATTTAACAAATAGAAAATAAAAGGTATTTTTTAAGTCTTCTTTTTCCGTTTCCATTCCTGTGACTTCTGGTGTACCTCAAGGTAATCATCTTGGCCCTCTGCTTTTCACACTATTCATTAACGATCTTCCATCAGTCATTGTTCATTCGCGTGTGCTTATGTATGCTGACGATGTCAAGCTTTGTTTTACGTATAAAGATACAGATTCATTTAGTCGGCTACAAGCTGATCTTAAAAACTTTCAATCCTGGTGTCAGTTTAATCTACTAAATCTTAACACTACCAAATGTAAGGTAATGACTTTTTTTCGTAACTCTCCTCAACTGGTCACTTATTTTCTAAACAATAGCCCTTTAGAACGTCAAAATAATATGAATGATTTGGGCGTACTTATGGACCATAAGTTAAATTTTAACACCTATATTTCCACCACGGTCGCAAAGGCCATGAGTGTTCTAGGTTTCTTTAAAATTTGGTCAAAAGAATTCGATGACCCCTATACAACTAAAGTTCTTTTTACTTCGCTTGCCCGTCCTATTTTAGAGTATGGATCTTGCATTTGGTCACCTCAATATGAGTCGCACCAGATTAGACTTGAATCCGTTCAAAAGCAGTTCTTGCTATTTGCTCTTCGTGGCTTCAGCTGGGATCGCAATGTCAATTTGCCTTCGTCTAGTAGACTTCTCTTGATTAACCTTCCTTCCCTTACTAACCGTAGAATTATGCTTGGTGTTTTTTTTTATGCACAAGCTCCTTATTGGTGATATCGACTGAGTTATTAGCTCAGGTAAATCTGTCGGTACCATGTAGACGGAGTAGACATCCTTTGATACCTTTATCCCTTAGTCGTTGTTCTTCTAACTATGCCATGCATGAACCTTTTAGGGTCCTCTGGTCTAATTACAACCTTCTATTCCCAGTAATCGGCTCAGAGTTTTCTATTAATATGCTTGAAACATCTATCCTATCCCATTTAGTTAATAGATAACTATAGTATTATTTGTTTGTCTGTTTTTTCTATTGTGTATTTGTACATGCGATTCGTGCCGTGCGTTATACGGCTGCACCCCTCGGTCGGTCGGGTGGGATGTGGGCAGTTATCTGCTTGGGCTCGCGCGTAACAGGCTTTGTCCTGGTGTCGTAGGGGCCATTTGAACGTACTGCGCATAGTTCCGTCAACGTCCGCTAAGAATAATACGCTTTTTCCCTTAGGTCGGAGTGGGAACACTAACTTTACTAGTGTCATACCTTTTAACTGGTGTCATATGGGCTACTTGTTCGTATTGAGCGTTGTACGACTACGTCTATATACATATATAACTTATAAAACCTAAAGCCACAAAATTTGGGCCACAAGGCCACAGATTTTCTCGAAAACTATTCTTCACTACCTTCAAACCTGAAAGACCTTATAAGTGAAGGATAGGTCTTAAATTTTAATTGTGTGTCCTTACTAAGAGGAGTCAACATTCGTAATTTAGTGGCTTTTTATACCCTTGCAGAGGGCATTATAAAATTGGTCAGATGTTTGTAACGCACAGAAGGAGATGGTTCCGACCCTATAAAGTATATATTCTTGATCAGCATAAGAAGCTGAGTTGATATAGCCATGTCCGTCTGTCCGTCTGTCCGTCCGTCTGTGCATATGCGTTTTACTCAGCCATCTTAAGAGCTATCGGGATGAAATTTTTTTTGGTGCTTTTTATTACCTGGGAAAAATAAAGTATGAAAATTGGGAGAGTCGGACCACCATATCATATAGCTCTGGAGGAAACATTTTTGCAAAAATTGCAAAAATTGGAGTATCGCCATGAAATTTACCAATATGATAGTATTATATATAAAATCTCAGATCCCAAAATTTGTATCCAATCGGATAAATAGAACACAAGTTACAGTCGATATAAATCGGTTCAACTTGCTGCCTACTACACACAGACGCAACGCTACATAAACTATGTATATGTGTATGCGTGCGAGTCGCGGCATGTGTGTAAAAGGGGATGGGGAAGAAGAAGAAGAAATTGAAATGATATTTGAAAGGTTCTGTGCATTAATGAATTGAGATACAGAAAAAGAGTTTGGAACATGTAAAAATATTATGGCCATGGACTGCAAGGGTATATAAACTTCGGCACAGCCGATGTTAGCTTCTTTGATATTTTTTTAAAATAATTTTTCATATGTAAAAATAACGAATAGTCGATTCCAACAATTTGAGGCATTTTCTTGGTGAAATTGTCTTAGAATTTTTCAAAATATTCGACTTGGACAAAACAAACCCACCCTATTATTAAGATATGTGTTTTTTAGAGCAAGGCGAGTGAAATAAAAGATTTTTCCTCTCTCCATGCCGGCATCTTAGTTTATGCTCTTAAAATAAGCTTTGTGCTGGCGAAATGTGAAATGGCAATTAGAAGTAGAGGCATTTTATAAAAATTGGGGGAAAGGTAATTTTTCTCGGTGGCGATGATGATGACTGTGACGTCTCTTTTTCCAGCTTACTCTCCAAATTTGGTAATTAGACTGTCCGCACAAAAGTTTTGTTAAAAATTTAAATAAATATTATCAGCCAACTTAAGAGAGAGAGAGAATAATGGGATGAAATAATCTGGAAAAAGATGTTAGCCTATTTTAAAACAAACTGTTTTGGATTTTGTGTATGATGAGAAACGCTGGAAAAACGTGATGGATTCAACTAGTATTATACGATTTCAATAATTATATAGTAAAAAATAAAATAATTTTTAGTAAAAAGTCTAACAAAATGACATTAGTTTGAAATTTTCTGTAAAACCATGATTCACAATGGTTGGAAATTCTAAAAGGTTGGTGAGGATAGAGAGAACTTTTTTAAAACAAGGTAACAAACATTGATTGCCTTAATGATTTTTCGAATTGAAAAGTGCAAAATAAAATATGAATAAATAAAATAAAATAAATAAAATGAAATAAATAAAATGTAATAAATAAAATAAAATGAAAAGGGCGTAGACTGCGAATCAGGATTGGAGTAATTAGGCGATAAAACTTAGCACACAGGCCTGACATATTAGAGTCATCATGTCCTGTCTGTTTATTCAGTCTAAAGAAGGCAACTTATTCAGGCGAGGACATTGTAGATTGGGCCAGATTTTTTAGCAGAATCAACAATTTAAATTGTAGGGGAATTTTAAAAGAATTTAAGTATGACCAAAATATAGTGTCGATTTATATATTTTTCCAATTGGTCACGTGTTTATCCCAATTTGCTTAAGACTTGTTCTTGTGAAATATTTTAGAACATTTTTTAAAATATAAACACCAAATTTTTAACTTTACTTAATTCATTTCACCAACAATTTAGTCAAAATTTGTTTTTCAGTTTGATTTTTATCGACCTATACATCCATAAAGACAGAAATTAATTTAAGTTATATATGGCTTTAATAAAATGTGCAGTCCAGAGAAATCATTTGCATTGGAATGACTAATAACAACAACTGTAATTTTCACATTTCGTTTTGTCGAAGTGCATTACTATAGCCGCACTTTTCATTCTTGACCTCTGTAATCACTTTGTGAGTTTGTTCTGATGAAATCGGTCGTGAATACATTGACCTCGGTTTTCCATTTTATCGACAAAGATTTAGCACAAATTTGAGTAATCATTTTAGGCAATTATAACAAAACGAACAATTGTTCAAACTTCTGAGACCGTTGCCATTGAAATTGCAGGGAACAGATTTCGAAATGTTATTAACGCAATTTGAATTTCGAATTTTTTTCGATGGGCTAACAAATGGAATGCTGACGCTAAATTGAAAATTATTCATTCTTTTTTCCTATCCGAATTCATTGAATAATATTTCATTTAACGAGAAATTTAATTCACTATCATTAGTAGTTCAAGTTCAATTGTTCAATTTGTCACTCATCGAAACCGGTCGTGGTTTTTTGCACTCTCGCGTTAATAAATGTTTTCCTCGCTTTCGTGGTGTTAAATTCAATATAAATTAACTAAAAATTTCTTATTGGATTTATACTCATCGCGAAGTTTGAATAATAGTTAAATTTAAAGTTGTCATTAAAAATCAATATTCATTTAAATATACAAGATACAATAAAGAAAACCAATTGACCAATTTTGTTTTGTTGTTGCGCTTCTTAGTTTTTGATTTATGTAAGTAAGTGCATATACGTACATATGTATATGTACATACATATACATATACATATACATATACATATACATATACATATACATATACATATACATATACATATACATATACATATACATATACATATACATATACATATACATATACATATACATATACATATACATATACATATACATATACATATACATATACATATACATATACATATACATATACATATACATATACATATACATATACATATACATATACATATACATATACATATACATATACATATACATATACATATACATATACATATACATATACATATACATATACATATACATATACATATACATATACATATACATATACATATACATATACATATACATATACATATACATATACATATACATATACATATACATATACATATACATATACATATACATATACATATACATATACATATACATATACATATACATATACATATACATATACATATACATATACATATACATATACATATACATATACATATACATATACATATACATATACATATACATATACATATACATATACATATACATATACATATACATATACATATACATATACATATACATATACATATACATATACATATACATATACATATACATATACATATACATATACATATACATATACATATACATATACATATACATATACATATACATATACATATACATATACATATACATATACATATACATATACATATACATATACATATACATATACATATACATATACATATACATATACATATACATATACATATACATATACATATACATATACATATACATATACATATACATATACATATACATATACATATACATATATGTACAAATTCCTTTTTTTGTTTTTTGTTATTTTTTGGTTAATGGAAACATATTGTTAATTTTTTTTCACTTACTAATAAGTTTATAGTTTAGTTTACCTATTTTCATTAAAAAAATTGGAAAATCGTTTTCCTTCTGTTGTTTTTCGCTTCAAAACAAAAAATTTTTATGTTTTCTCTGTGTGTAAACACTTTTATTATTTTATATTTAAAAGATTGTAGATTCGCTTCCCACTCCATTTAACTTTTCATATTGGTTTTCTGGACTTATTTTTAATTACTACGCTTTTATTATTTTATATTAACAAGATACCTTATTGGTAGATTTTGAACTTGTTCGTCTCGAAAGAAACTAATGAATGTACATACAAAACAATCACTTCATGTAACAAAATACGTTGGCTTGAGTTTCATTGTATGCGCATGCGGTCTACTACCGGTATATGCATACGATTACAGCGTACACAGCCCGAAATTATTGAACATTGCAAAATTATAGTCATCTGATCTTTAACTTATTCTTAAATTTATTTTTTTACGATGTACATATTTTATATAGAGTGATATAGAGTGGTTGTATTCAATAATGATGTAGTCAGAGGTAAAGCGTGAGTTACAGTTTACGCCAAAGGAATGTTAGGCTTTCAGTTTCATTATAAATTATGTATGTATGTATATTATCCTTTAGAATATACAATTATTAAGGAAATATTATTTTACGAATGGTCTGAAAAAAAATATGGGGATTAAACTGAAAAAAAATTTAAATGAAATGTGTACGTAATAATAATATATTTTTATATTTTACAAACAATAAAAACACAATTTTTTAATTAAATTTAAAATCATGCACCAAGTTAAAAAAAACATGTTTAATGTCGAAGACCAGATGTACATACGCACGCCTATTAAATTCTTTTTACATGTCTCATCATACCGTACATACATATGTACATACATATATGGCCATGGCTAAATCGATGCTGATTAAAAATATATATACCTTATGGGGTCGAAACCCAGCATTTTGGCATCGAAACCAACACAGGCTAGCATGTACAGAAAAGTGTTCCGTTCCATTTGATTAAGAGAGTGCTATCAAAGTCTTACCCACAAAGATTTAATTCGTTCTTTGTGTTTTTAATACCATGCACCCATGAAATGGTATATTAAAGTCGCCAAAATTTAAGTAACAGGCAGAAGGAAGCTTTTCCGACCCCATAAAGTACATATATTTTTGATTAGAATCAACAGCCGAGTCGATGTAGCCATGTCCGACCGTCTGTCCGTATGAACACGTAGATCTCGGAGACTACAAGAGCTAGAGTCAACAAATTTGGTACTAAGACCCCAGTAATACCTACGCTGTTCATGTTTATTTTAAATTTTTGCCTCGCCCCCTTAGGCCCACGCAGATTAAATAAAACTGATTTTCTCGAAAACTAACAAAGCTAGAACCACCAAATTTGGTACATAATTGGATTTCTTTAGTATGCGTGCAGAATATTGATATTTAAAACGTTCGTTTATTTTGTATGTTGTTTTCTAAAGATTTCCACGGTTTGAGATGAATTTGTAATTTAAAACATTTACATAAGCAGAATGTATTACGAAATTTGTCTTAATCTTGCCAGCAAAAATAAACATTTATTACCTTACATTTGGTAGTATTGAGATTTAATAAATTGTTATGGCACCAAGATAAAAGGTTTTTGAGATCAGCTTTTACCCGACGAGGTTAACGCAAACGCGAATAAATAATGACCAATGGAAGATCACATATTTTGATATACAGAAAAACTGCCCATCACTCCTGTCAGCGAGACCACATTTGTCTTAGGGAAAAGACGCTCAGCTCTGTGCTGCTCGCCTGACGGCAGCAATCTGTAATTAGAGGAACTGCGATCTAATTTAGAGGGTTTCACCGTCTTTGGAGACGTTTTGAAGCTGCTGCGGATGGTGAAACGAGACCAAGTGGCTTTTCTTGTAATGGAACTACAGAGATCCTATATGAACATCGTCAGCACATTCACGAAAGAAACACAAACATTCTTGATGATTCGCTCGCCAGGGATGATGAGATTATGCAGCTCCTATAGAAAGGTTTAACGATCGTCCCGACATTAAGCAAAGAACCACTAAAATTCTTTGCCCTTGATGGGGACGAATTAGCCTCATTCAGAACAGGTCGGGCTAAAATAGCTTCTGTCAGTCTAGCGAGCACAACTGTTACCGCTTCAAACTGCCGCCCCGATTCACCAAGTGGGGGAATCTGCCAGCATCGCATTGCCCGATGCCCCGAACGCTACTGGATAATTAATTGAAACAGTGTTTGGAAAAGAAAGAACGGTGCACTGTCCGAAATAATAGACTCGGAAAGGAAAGCAAACAAAATAAAGATCGAAAAACAGGTAAGGAGCCTTGGATTCGTCGAGCGGTCTTATCGGAAGCAACAAAATATAGAAGGATTAATCTCGGAAAGAAACTGTATGAGGCGGTCTTTATAATTAAAGAATAAAAGAGTGAGAGTTAAAAGATTGCTTATTTGAGACTTAAATAGTTCAAGGAACAACAACGCGCCATTAACATAATTAACAATGTACATCATATAAGGAAGTTGGGATTTGTGAAATATTTTGGCTCATTCTTTATTATATATTCGCAATGAACCGTTTTTAAACTATAGCTTTATAAATAATGAAGTAAGTAAGTCGTCTCGCCGACTTGAATATACCATACACCAGTAAAACAAATATTTTAAATTTATAATAACCAATGCATTTTCGTATTTTTAAAAAAATCTGTTTGCATGCTTTTTAGAAGCATATCTTAGTATTTCGCTCACTCAAGCATTCGAGCACCCTAGCGCCCCCACCAGCCAACGGCCAACTCCGGCCATATGGAAAAACGTTTATATGCATAACTTGGCTATTTTTAGTCCGATTTTGATCAAATTTGGTATTTTGCTTGATATTAGTATCAAATTTAAGTGTGCTAAATTTGATTGCACAAGGTAGAAAATTACGGGAGATAATCGAGTTTTTTCAAATTACGGGGGCGGAGGGGGGCGTGGCAAAATCTTTACACATCAAAACTGTGCGCAATTACTAAGCAAATATTTATACCAACTATGGTGTCTCTAGCTAAAATAGGTTTTGAGAAAATCGGTTTTATTTGATTTGCGGGGGCGGTAGGGGGCGTGGCAAAATTTTTATAAATACAAAATGTGCGCGTTTACTAAGCAAATATACATACCAAATTTTGTGACTCTAGTTGCTATGGTGTTTAAGAAAAACGGTTTTATATCATTTGCGGGGGCGGTAGGGGGCGTGGCAAACATTTGAAACAAACTCGATAAGCGTACATATGACACGCGTCTACATACCAAATTTGGTGGCTCTAGCTCTTATAGTCTCCGAGATCTAGGTGTTCATACAGACGGACGGACGGACGGACGGACAGACGGACATGGCTAGATCGTCTCGGCTGTTGATGCTGATCAAGAATATATATACTTTATGGGGTCGGAAAAGCTTCCTTCTGCCTGTTACATACATTTTAGCGACTTTAATATACCATTTCACCCTATGGGTGTATGGTATAAATATTGCACCATGATGGCTATACGGCGATGCATATGTCATAGCTATAGCCTCCGGTAAATTACTGGTTCCCCAAAGCCAATCTATTTGAGTTGAGTGTTTGGTTGTTGGTACATTCAAAAAAGAAACTAAACACCTATCATTATGACGGGCTTCCAACTGATCTGTGCTGGAAAATCGGCAAATATTGAAATCCCCTACTACTACCACATTATAAGTTGCTCGAAGAGCTCGAACTTTATCTACATCTTTCATAATTTCATTACGAAATCTTGTTATTGGGAATTGTGAATTCCTATAAAAATTAGAAACGACGTATTATACGTGAAGGCAATCGACTGATAAACCTGTCTCGGATTTGTTAGGTTTTGAGACTCAAATAGAAATTCTACATTTTGCAAAATACTAAGTTTTGCCAAAACTAGTATTCCATTCTTTGAACTGTGACTTTGCCGTTTGTATGGGAGCTATATAGTCACCCGATTTTGAACAAATTTGGCACAACTATTAATAGGAACACAAAACTGACAAATACCAACTTTTATGACAATAGCTATGAAAATAATGAAGTTATTGAGAAAGTCACTGTTCGTGACTTTGCCGTTTGTATGGGAGCTATATGATATAGTGGTCCGATCCGGCTGAATCCGAGATATACAACGCCTGCAGTATATACAAGCCTACATGCAAAGTTTCAGCTCTGTAGCTCCAACGGTCTAAGAGGAGTTTGCGTTGATCCAGACGGACGGACGGACGGACGGACGGACATGGCTATTTGAACTCGTCTCGTCGTCCTGATCAAGAATATATATACTTTATATGGTCGGAGATGCTTCCTTCTATGCGTTGCACACTTCTGACCAAAATTAATATACCCTTTTTGCAAGGGTATAAAAAAATTCTCCAACCACATTGTTAATAATAGCCTAGCCGAAAGTTAGTAGTTCGCAAGTTGCACTTTCGTGCTTCAACTTGCTATTAAGCTTATAAGTATAATTATTAAATTAAAGGCAAGTTTCGGCTTGCGCATTTCTGCGGCCCCCTTGCGTTTCTTCGCTCTTTGGCGAAGTTCAGCTTTTAGGATGTCAATACGCTCTATGCAGCGTTGTCGGTCTTCCTCCGTCTTCAGAGTGTCCAGTAAGTCTACTACCATCCTCTTCTGCTGGAGTAGCTTAGCCTCCTCTCTTAGTCTTCTTTGGCTTTGTAGATTTTGTGTTGCGGGACTGGTACTCAGCTATTGTGAGTGGGCGTGGTCCATCGTTGGGATACAGCTCTAATACCTCTTCGAGGAGGGGTGCATCCCTTTGTACGGTAGGTACAGCCGTCAGGCAATCCAAGTCCTCTGGATGTGACGGTTTGGTGCTAGTCATCAGCACTTGTTTTTTTTTGTTTTGTTTTCAATTGTTAATTTATATTTTTGTGTGTGCGTGTGTGTGTATGTTCTTTTTTTTTTTTATTCCATCAAGTAGAAATGGAAAGTAACTGCTGCGTTTGTGTAGCAGCATATATTTGGTACACTCAATAGGAAGCACATTACTATTCTTGTGTTATGGCGAGGGTTCCGTTTGGTAACTCTTCGAAAGTAGTTATCCATCGTTACCGTTTCTCATTTTCGTGCTTATATTTTCCCTTTTTTTTTTTTAAACACACACACATACGTACACAAAATTTTCTCCTTGGTCCTCGATTTCCTTTGTCCTGGGTCCTTTGATGTCCTTAGGCCTTAACATATTGTTACATAGATATTCTTATGCTGCGACTTAGGCAACAGCTACAAAAGAGAGAGAGAGTGTCAGTACATACATACATATTATTTAGGGCACTTGCGTCAACGTGCTTGGTCAGCGTTCACACGCTGGCTTAACCCTAGCTCATGTTACGCCTGTGCATTGTTGCTTATGTGAATATATGTATGTGCATATACTAATGTACACACATATATGAACATGTTTAGCTGTATATTTATGTGAGTATGTTTATGTGAATATACTAATGTATACACATAAACATATTCAAGTGCACACTTATGTTTTATTGCGTACATATTTGATTGTTTATACTTGCAACAAAGTGTTACAAGTTGAGCTCTTTGTGTTGAATGATTTTTGGTATGGATATCAAGCTATAAATTTTTATATATTTTTTTTCGTCTTTCTTTTTTTTTTATTTAGTTACTTTTGCAAATTTTTAACCTATCCTTATGAACTGTTTGTATCTTATTTTTATTATTCCTAATTTTTATATTGTTGTTTTTAGATATTTCTACAACTTCGAATGGTCGTATATAGGCTGGGTCAAGCTTATGACCTGCTTCGTTTTTTAAGAAAACCTTGTCTCCTATTTCTATTTTAAAATCTGCTGACTTATTGTCATAAAATTTTTTCTGGTATTCCTTACGTTTATCTAACATTATTCTTGCTCTACTATATGCTAGTTCTAATCTAAACTTAACTTCTTTAGCATAATCATCTACGTTATATAATGGTTCTATTCTATTTATGCTATTAAAATGGATTGGTAAATTATTTTGTTTACCAAATGATGGGGTTGTGTTAAAACAGTACACAAAATATTGTAACCATATGTCCCAATCAGTTTTATCTACTGATATATATGATCGAATGTACTCATTGAATTTCCTATGACTTCTTTCAACGGTACCCAAGGTCTGGTGGTGGTGTGCAGTAGACGTAATGTTGTCTATTTTTAATTATTTGCACAAGTCATTTATTATTGAATTTTTGTATTCTGTTCCCATGTCCGTAATGAACGTCTTCATTGGACCGTACTTCAGAATGAATGATTCAAAAATAGCTTTCGAGATTGTTGTAGCGCTTTTATTGGGAACTGGTATTGCTACTAAGTATTTCGTCAAGTCACATATTAGAGTGACTGCATATTCGTTACCATTTTCGGATTTTGGTAATGGACCAATGGTGTCTACTATTACCTTATCAAAAGCATGTATGGGAGTTTCTGTAATAACTAAGGGTGTTTTTATGTGCTTTGTTGTTTTTGACTTTAGGCATTTTTCACATTTATTAATGTAGTCTTTTACATGACGTGTCATGTTTTCCCAATAATAATATCTTTTTACTTTGGCCAAAGTTTTTGTAATGCCTGTATGGCCACCCTGTATTGGATTATCATGGTATGTAGACAATATTGCTTCTTTATCTTTATCTTTTTCTATAATGGTCACCGGTTGGAGTAGCGCTACTCTTAATGTTTTCAATATTTTATTGCCAATTTCTTTAAAAGATTCTACTGAAAATGTTTCAAAGATCTTTTCACTCGGTGCCAATTTGAGTTTTTTGATTTCGAGTATACCGGCTTGTTTTTCAAGCCTTTGAAAAAACTGACCTAAGTCTAGATTTCCATTGGTGTACAGATCTCCAATCTCAATTCTTGCTATAACTTTCTTTCCATGTTTGAGGAAACATAAATCATGTGTTATGCGCAAGGTCACTACTTTTCGTACTTCATCATAGCAGAGTACTTCATGTATTTTGGGCTTAGAAGCATCATTAGGTACGTGCCTAATTGTGTTTTGATTTTTATCATCTGGCCAGGGATTATTTTGTCTACTTTGCTGCCTGGTAGTGACTTTCAGGACATTTGCTTTTGTGTTTTTTAGATCCTGTATTGTAATGCGGTATAATGCATCCGCAACAAAATTATCTTTTCCCTTCAGATATTCTACTGTAGATTCATATTCCTCTAGATCAAGTCTCATTCTTGTTAATTTTGAACTCGGATTTATCATAGAAAATAAATACGTTAGGGGTCTGTGGTCTGTTTTGACTCTGAAATATCTGCCATATATATATGGGCGAAAGTGTGTAATGGCCAGTATCGCAGCTAGTTCTTGCTCAGTAGTACTTTTATTACTTTCACCTTTAGTGAACGAACGGGATGCGTATGCTACTGGCAACTGCCTATCGCCATAAGTTTGAGTTAGTGCTGCTCCACATGCATATTTGCTAGCATCTGTTATTATGCAAAACTCTTTGCTAAAATCTGGATACTGCAGCAGTGTGGGTTCTATTAGGGCTTTTTTCAGATATTGAAATCCTTTTTGCATTCTTCAGACCAAACAAATTCTACTTTTTTCTTACACAGTTGTGTTATCGGACGTGCATGTTCTGCGAAATTTTTAATAAAACGTCTGTAATAGTTGCAAAAGGCTACGAATCTTCTAGCACTATCAGCATCTGTTGGTACTGGGTATTTTTCAATGACGTCATATTTGGTGTCATCTGGCAATATTCCTTTGTCGGTACACTTGTGACCCAAGAATGTCAGTTCGTGCATGAAGAATGAACATTTCTCTGGATGCAGTTTTAGGTTGTGTTTTCTGCATATGTCAAAAATATCCTTTAGGTTTTTGAGCATGTGTTTCTCCGAACAGCCGATGACTATTAAGTCATCCATGTAAAGGAATGCTTGTGATGGATTTAATCCAGAGAAAGCAATTGTCATCATTCTTTGAAAGGAATTTGGTGCTATTTTCAGACCATACGGTAGTCTAGTAAACTGATAAGATCCATTGCTAGTGGAAAATGACGTAATGCTTCGCGATTTATCTTTTAGTTCTATTTGGTGAAAACCGGACATTAAATCTAGACGTGAAAAATATTTGGCTCTGCCTAGTTGATCAAGAATATCGTCTATTCTTGGTAATGGGAATTTATCGGACAACAATTTTTTGTTTATTTGACGATAGTCTATTACCAATCGCCATCGTTTCTTTTCTGATCCTGGTAAACCCTTTTTCGGTACCAGTAGTAACGGACTAGTGTACTCGGACACTGATGGTTCAACTATTTTATCTTTAATGAGTTTATCGACTTGTCTTGTTATTTCTTTTTTATGCATGTGTGGTATTCTGTAATTTTTTGTGTATACTGGCTGGTTGTCATTCAATCTTAGTTCTTGTTTATAAAAGTTATTTGTAGTAATCGGTTCGTTTTCTAAACCAAATATATCTGTATACTTGGTGCAAAGCTCTTCTAGTACGTTTTTGAACATAGGTGGGAAGTTTGGCTTCAGTTTTTGCATTACTGATTGACTTCTTTGGTCATCAGTTGTCTGTACAATTTCGAAAATTTTTTTAAATTTAAAATTTTTACACTTTTTGTTGTGTTTAAAATTCGGACAAATGTTTTGTTCGGGCTTGAGGTCGAATTTCCAATAAATATTCCATTTTCGACCTCTTGATTTAAGATGACGATATCTGAGTTTTCATTTGGAATATTTATTTGTCGGACTACTTCAGATCTTGCTGGGAGAATTGTGGTATTGCTGTCACAAGTGTGTAATATTGGGATATTTATTGCAAAATTTAAATTATTTGGTCTTAATATTAGCAAATCGTTTGGATCACTGAAGTCTAATTGGCAATTGAATGTTTTGAAGAAATCTAGTCCTAAAATTCCATCAAATGGAATTGGGAAACTTTCGTCTACTATATGGAAATTGTGTGGAATTATGAATTCATTTTGTCTTAGTTCTATAAGGGTTAGACCTTTAGAAGTAATTGAACCTTCACCAATTCCTGATATTTCAATTGTGTTTGAAGTATCTATATGTTCAAAAGGATCTGTTTTTTCTTTTATTATTGATACGTCTGCACCTGTATCCAACAAGAAGGTATAGGTGTTGTATGTATTTTCGTTTTTAACTTTGATGAAAATACTTAGGCTAAGATTGAATGTGTATACATTTACAGTTTCTTCTGAATATCTGCAGGGATCTATTGGTTTTCCGAATTACTTTGAGTAAGTCGTACATTACCATTTCCGTTGTTAGAGCTACCTCGGTTGGAATTACCTCGGTTCGAGCTGTTTCGGTTGAAATTATTTCTTCCTCGGTTGTTGTACCGTGAGTTACCACGATATCCACCGGTATTATTATTATTCCTATAACCGTTGTTTTGGTAATTACCTCTACCTCGGTAATTATTTTGTCCATTTCTATTGTATTGACGGTAGTGCATGACAGGGTTCGCTTGTCCTGTTTCTGCTGTACTATTGTCTACGAACTTTGTTGTTAGTTCGTTCATGTCACGGAAAATACCTGCTTTTAGTACGTTACGTACTTGATTGTTTATGCAGTTCTTTGTTATTGCCTCTGTATCGACTGAAAGTGTATACTTTTTAGCTAGTACGACAGATGTGCCATCGTGTATAAAGGCACCTTCCAGAAATTCAGTAAGCTTTTCAATCTCTTGGGCATACTGACTTGCTGTTTTGTTTCTCTGGGGTAGGTTTTTAATTTTTGCCGTTATTGACGCTACTGATTCTGTTTTTACATTTGATGAGATACTGTTAATGATCTCTTCTATTGTCTGTTCAGAGGTTATCAAATTTCTTGTGTGACCTTTTAATTTTGATTTTATTAGGCACACTGTTGTTTCCTCATGGTCGCCTTTTAGTGTATTTATCAAAATCAATGCGTCCATGAAACTCTGAAGGTTTTCTCTTCTGCCATCAAACTGTGGAATGAGGTTTGAGGCCATCTTTAAAAAATCAGTGACTGTTCAGTCATTTTTGCGTTTCTTGGCGAAATGGCTGGTTTGTTAAGAGTTATTTTTGTTTGATCTAAACTCACTATAGACTAAACTTTACTATAGTGTTCTTTTAACACTGCTCTAATATTTTCTAGGCTCTCTATTATTATTTTCGAGTGTTTTTCTATTGTACTTTGGGATGTTTCCCTATTCTGCGAGAGGCACTTACAAGATTTATTTAATTCCTAGCTTCTCCTAATATATCATCCCAATTAATCATATTTTGTTAAAAATGATTTACACTCTCTTTTTTTTTTTAATTCCCTGAGAGATCAACTATCTCTATGGGTTGTTTGAATAGTTTATGTACCCATGTGGGTAGAATCTTGTTTTTTCGCTTTAGGCGATTGTACGCTTCTACTATGGATCTTTCTATCAAGTGGGCTATCCCCGATTTAAATTTTCTATTATTCACAATCCAATATTTGATTTATTTATATTTTGGATTGGTCTCGCCTCTGTTAAAGAGAAAATCTAAGAATGGAACGTATTTGTTCAAATATTTAAGTTCTATTCGACCCATTTTTATACTGTATTTAGGCCTTCTGTTCTACTCTGATATTTTTTCTTAATTATTTTATTATGCATTGCATATAATTTCAAAGCCAGATTTAAGGCTACTAATATTAGGATAGCTAACAACAATATCCCTATTTCTTCTAAATTTTCCTTGTGATCTACCATTTTAACGCTGTTAACGACATTAGCCGTTGGGTGGTCTATTTTGGATTCTTGGGAACCCATCTTTTCTAGCAAAAATTTTTGTTTTCTTGGTCGTTTAGACCTGTTTTCTATTTGTTTGACGGAGAGAAAAAAAAATTCCTTTATTGATTCGATTGTTACATAGTTTTATGTTTTTTTTTCTTTTTTTTAAATATAATTCAAAAGTTTTGAAAGAGAGAAAAATTATCTCAACTGTGTCTCGCACAGCGAGCCAGAGACGCGGAAAAAATTATAAAGCACGTGGTTGGCTCACAATTTAAGTATACATGTCATTTGTTGTTTAAATTACTCAGAAACCAGAGGGCCGGGGTTAACTTCGGACGTGCCGAAGTTTGTATACCCTTGCAACTTTATGCGGTCTGTAAAAACTATTCACTGTTGCTGAAATTTATATTTTCTTTACACATATCAAATATCTTTAACTAAATTGTAGTAAGAAATAAAACAAAATTGGATTGCTGCTAGTTTCTGTGATAAGTATTTATTGAACAGTAAAATTTTGTCCCACAAAGTTTTCACATACTCAGCCTCCCCACCACGACAAGGTCACAATCCCCGAGGAGGTATTTTTACAATATCTTTCACACTAAAATATTTCTATAATTAAATTAATCTACTTAATGTTTACAAACTGTATTTTAAAATGAAGTAAGTAAGTCGTCTCGCCGACTTGGATATACCATACACCAGTAAAACAAATATTTTAAATTTATAATAACCAATGCATTTTCGTATTTTAAAAAAAATCTGTTTGCATGCTTTTTAGAAGCATATCTTAGTATTTCGCTCACTCAAGCATTCGAGCACCCTAGCGCCCCCACCAGCCAACGGCCAACTCCGGCCATATGGAAAAACGTTTATATGCATAACTTGGCTATTTTTATTCCGATTTTGATCAAATTTGGTATTTTGCTGGATATTAGTATCAAATTTAAGTGTGCTAAATTTGATTGCACAAGGTTGAAAATTACGGGAGATAATCGAATTTTTTCAAATTACGGGGGCGGAAAGAGGCGTGGCAAAATCTTTACACATCAAAAATGTGCGCAATTACTAAGCAACTATACATACCAAATTTTGTGTCTCTAGCTAGAATAGTTTTTGAGAAAATCGGTTTTATTTAATTTGCGGGGGCGGTAGGGGGCGTGGCAAAATTTTTACAAATTCAAAACGTGCGCATTTACTTAGCAAATATACACACCAAATTTTGTGTCTCTAGTTGCTATAGTGTTTGAGAAAATCGGTTTTATTTAATTTGCGGGGGCGGTAGGGGGCGTGGCAAAATTTTTACAAATACAAAACGTGCGCATTTACTTAGCAAATATACATACCAAATTTTGTGTCTCTAGTTGCTATGGTGTTTGAGAAAATCGGTTTTATATCATTTGCGGGGGTGGTAGGGGGCGTGGCAAACATTTGAAACAAACTCGATAAGCGTACATATGACACGAGTCTACATACCAAATTTGGTGGCTCTAGCTCTTATAGTCTCCGAGATCTAGGTGTTCATACAGACGGACGGACGGACGGACGGACAGACGGACATGGCTAGATCGTCTCGGCTGTTGATGCTGATCAAGAATATATATACTTTATGGGGTCGGAAAAGCTTCCTTCTGCCTGTTACATACATTTTAGCGACTTTAATATACCATTTTCACCCTATGGGTGTATGGTATAAAAATTTCAGTAGCAGAATAGGTCTACAATTTACAATTTACAATTTATATCTTTACAAAAAAACCATAAATAAAAAACATCGTAGAATTTCAAATACGCAAATTAATGATTAATCAGTCACTTGCGTAGGTTGAACCATGGTTTTACTGAAACTAGGCAGGACCTCTAAACACCGGAGAATATTACGGTTCTTTGTTTTGTTTGTTGTTATGCAATACTCTAGTCTTAAGCTGGACATATGACAAAGTCTGACATTGTGTACACTACAATAGAGTGGACATATGGCTATTCTGTAGGCACATACTATAACGTTATAATTTTCTGAACATTTGTACTAATATTATATTATGTCTTTTTTTACAAGTCAAAAGCAAATTATTTGATTCCTTTTATATATATTCTTGTATCATTGCAAAAAGCGCATATAAATGTTGGTCAGAAGTGTGCAGCGCATAAAAGGAAGCATCTCCGACCATACAATGTACTTATATTCCTGATGAGCACGACAAGACGAGTTTATATAGCCATGCCGTTCGTCTGGGTCGACGCCAAATCCTCCTAGACCATTCAAACTACACAGCTGATTTTGCATATTTTTATACCCTTGCAGAGGGTATTATAAAATTGGTCAGATGTTTGTAACGCACAGAAGGAGACGTTTCCGACCCTATAAAGTATATATATTATTGATCAGCATGAGAAGCTGAGTTGATATAGCCATGTCCGTTTGTCCGCCTGACCGTCTGTCCGTCTGTCCGTCTGACCGTCCGTCTGTGCGTATCGGGATGAAATTTTTTTTGGGGGCTTTTTATTACCTGGGAAAAATAAAGTATGAAAATTGGGCGAATCGGACCACTATATCATATAGCTCTGGAGGAAACATTTTTGCAAAAATTGCAAAAATTGGAGTATCGCCATGAAATTTACCAATATGATAGTATTATATATAAAATCTCAGATCCCAAAATTTGAATCTGATCGGATATATAGAACACAAGTTACAGCCGATATAAATCGGTTCAACTTCATGCGTGTAAAAGGGGATGGGGAAGAAGAAGAAGAAATTGAAATGATATTTGAAAGGTTCTGTGCATTAATGAATTGAGATACAGAAAAAGAGTTTGGAACATGTAAAAATATTATGGCCATGGACTGCAAGGGTATATAAACTTCGGCACAGCCGATGTTAGCTTCTTTGATATTTATTTTTTGAGATATTGGCATGTGATTTTAATTTACCTACAAAATTTGATCAAGATCGAATGACTATGTCTGATAGCTCTCATATACACATACGATAAAACAGCATATACCGTTTAGCTACGCCACATTGTTTTAGTCCAAAATTGTAGCACAAAAGGTGTGTGTATAGCTATTTCAAGAACCACCAACTTCTATCATCATCAGATTCGCTATAGATTTTAATGTTAAAGCGATTATATATCCTTATAATTTCATTTATACACAAAAGAGTGGACACTTTCCAGTCTCACTCTTTTATCCTTAAATTATACAGTCCCCTTCATCTCTTAAGAGCTGCAAATCTTTTTTCTAATCCGCTTTGTAGCCACTCCGGAAACACTCCACGATATTTCACTTCGACTTAATTCAAGGGAGAAGCTCTAGATTCCAGAGTGCCATTATTCTCCATCAAAATAGACTTAGAGCAGCTCAAGTCCCATCAAACGTCGAAGCGGAGTTTTCACGTTGCTGTTAGGCCGTAATGGCTTAAAACGACGAAGATAGTCTGAAGAACATAGCCACCATCAAAGCGAACACGAAAATTAGTATACGGTATTCATGCTAGGCGGAATTCTGTGCGGAGAGCGTATTGAGCAGCTGAAAAAACCGCTCCTCCACCAGTCACGCCTCCAGTTGATTCGGCATATCAAAGCTACACAGTACACCCGTGCGAAGTCGAACGGAGATAGCCTGGCTTGGCCCTCATTAAGGCATCTATTTATCCTGACTTATATCCATAATCCAAGCCTGACATCTTTCTCCTGGGTTCCCCACCCAGATCCACCAGCGTCTTGGCGATCCAGAAAGCTGCTGGTATGTTTACGCCACCGGATGAACAGCAGGAATTGAGGGGTAGGATTTTTCCCCAAGGAGAATTTGGTCACACTGGGCGGAGTGACGGGCAGTTCTCCTGTATACCACCATAGATACATATATCTTATATATATCTTTCATATATATTTTTGTATTTATCTCTAACCCGATAACATCGGGAGTGAACATTTCTGTAAATAAATCTTAGCGCGTTTCAATTATCACACACCCGAAAGACTCATCCCCCTTCCTTTTATTCTATACTGATTTTTATTTTTTTTTCATTATTTTTTATACCTTTGACCTCAAATGCCTGTTTGCATGTATGAAGGGTCTAACCAATATCGTATTTCGTTTTATAACAGTACTTTATTTCATATTTCAATGCTTATTTCTTTTAATTTTTTATCGTTGTATTTTTTATTTCTTGCCTTTTGATTTTCTCGTGCTATTCTCGCTCTTTTAAATCTATTTCTGGTAAAAATTTGGTTTCCTTAAAATAATCATCTATTTCACGGGGTGTGCGCATTCCTAAATATTATCTGAGCATGGTGGTGGACGTATAGTGGATTGAACTAAGACAATTATTTTTTCTAATGTTTGAAAGAACAAGTATTATTTGTACTTAGTCTTTAAAAATGTTGTATAGAAGTGTTGTCAAGAGTTTGCATAGGCGGAATGATTTTTTTGTTTACTTTGATATTTAGTGGTGATTTTTTGGCTGGCTGCTATATCTTTGAAGTCTTTCATTTTGATGCGTGAAAGACCTGTGCTAAGGTCTGTCTGAGCTGTAACTTGTATTCCATAGATATATTGTTGCTTTTTTGTTTCTGCAGCGTATTAATACTCTTACATTTAGTGAATCCTTTTTATAACAGGCAGTTGGAGTCCGTTGTGGTTTTGTGTTAGCTCCTTGCATCTATTTAGCTTAAGATAATTGAACACGTTCTGGCAATCCTCTATCCATTCGAAAGTAACATTCTTAGTATATGCCATGTATAGTCGGCACAGTTTTTGATAAAGGGACTAAAAACTTGCCGTGTCTGGTAGTATTTGTGACCAAGAAATAAAATTCGTGCATGAAAAATCAGCACTTTTTAGATTGTTCTTTCGTTAGGTTATAATTAAACGCATTGTGAAGGATCTAATCATGCAAATGCTATTGTCATCATTCTCTGAATCGATTTTGGTGAAATGTTTAAGCCAAATGGTAATCGCTTGAAGTGATATGAGCCATTGCTTTTTAAGAAATGACTTTATTGTTCTTGAACTTTTATCAGTATCATTTGGTGGAAAACTAACACGAAATCAAAGCACCTGGTCCACCTTTGTTACTAACCGAGTGTCCAGTATCTCCAGAAGTACCAGCGGCCATTACTGGTCACATGTCCGATCCGAAGATAACCCAGCGGTCCTATCAAGTCGTGGGGTCTTCGCTGCGGAAATGCCGAACAGAAGTTTATGGTGGCATTGACCGGACTGTCTTCAGCAGTCACCGGAGTTTTGGCTTGCCGTTTTGAGTGATGCTGAAGTTTCCAAAGCCTCAACTAGAGCAGCGAGTCCAGTGTCACATAGCTTCGACCACTCCAACCGACGATGTCATCGCAAGCCTATCCGTTTTCGGTAGGGCTTTACGGCTCACCGAACACATTTTGTGATCGCCATGCCAAAAGCTTCAAAGCGTTCCACCGTTAAGCTAGGCCAGGCCGAATTGCGTAAAATTGCAGAACGAGTTTTGATCCGACTAGCGCAACAAAAGAAATTCGCTGTGTAAATCCAGTACCTAGGCGGAAAGCGGCCTCTTCCGCCGTCCTGCGCTGATACGGACAGTTACACGGTAACTGCTGAGTCCTTATTTCTGATGAACAACGCGGGCCTGCTCGTGTTGAGCCCTGCACACTTACTGACTGGAGAACCCCTCAGCCGATGGCAGCGATTGAAGGCGATGCGTCATACCTTCTGCAGTAACGGCATTCTGGGCCTCGACATATTCTGATACGTGCGTGCGTTCCAGCCAGAGAGCCGTATCAACGATGCACTTGCCCGATCGCTCGGTCTGGCGTTGACCCGGGTTGGACTTGACCAAGCTAGCACTGCCGCAGTGGGTTCCCGGACCCAAGCCTCGTTTCAGAGAGAGATCGTCTTAAGAGTAGGAAGTGATCTACACACTCGCAACCCTATGCGCGACGGGTCCAAATTAATGCATGGCAAGGTCTCCAACCTTGTGCTGGGGATCCCACGTAATACCGCCGCACTTCGGAAACCGTGGTTGGGGCGGACCTCTATCCTGAGATCATCCAACAAGGCAGCGTGCCCGGTCATAGCACCAGTCCCGAAGCCCCACGCACAGTCTGCTGGGGGTATCTTCGGCGCCTATGGTCTCTATTCACTATAAATATATTGATACTTGTTTCAAAACGTCTGTATTTCACACCGCCAGAGGAACAGGGGTGACGATGTGTTTCTCTGGATATCGTCTTATTAGATATAGTTCGAGATTTTTACCGACAACGCGTATTTGTATTGCTCAAGTTATTTTTCTTCAACCCGCTAAGTTCCTGTACGAACAAGCTCTTCTGAAAATAAATTAGTGCTTAAAACAAAACCTTTTAGCGCGTTCTAATTCATTGATTCACACACCTCCAGAAACTCACCTCTGTACCAGAAGAAATTGGCAATCGCCAAGTATTGGTACTAAAAGGCTAATTATCGCTTTGCCTTGCACAGTCTGATTAGGAACCAGTCATAAATGGATTATTGGATTTTTTTATAACATCGGTGTCTTATACTCCGTCACACGGTATTATAAAATTTGATTCAACTGCATGGAAATTGTGCGGAATGAAATATCTGTCTGTTAATAGCTCGACTTGAAAATTCCTTGTACCCTGAAAGTTTATTACATTTATCTTTTATACTTTATTTTTGACTTCTAACCCTGTATAAATAAAAATTATTTGGAGTTTCTGAACTACCAAGGTACACACTATATTGCTGTTTCCCGTACTTTTGCCACAGTTATTGTTTTAATTATTTTTACCTCTACAGTTAAACTGTCGTCGCACTTCCAGTTATTTCTGTTCTGCAATATATGTATTTACCCATTACATCATTGAAACTACTGAAATTACCAGCTTAGATAATAATAAGGTCCCAATTGTGGGTCACGGCTGTATTCGCTAACCCTTCGAAAATGCACAGTGCTCAAGTTGGTTGCGCAACTTATTAATATCATTAGTATATCGAAATGCTGTTTTTCCCTTCTCTTTGCTATTTAGTATGTTTGCTTTTATGACGTCAGATGTCAGCATTACGTTTTTGTATGCTGTCTTGAATATACATAGGTTTCTTTTTAAACTTTATCAAGAAAATTTTTTTTTTAACGTTTAATATATATTTGTTGAATCTACTCTTAAATTAGAGCCTAACAACAAGTTTGAGATATATTTCTTAGGCTAGTACTTAAGATAAATCCTGGGGATATTGCAGGCGGCCCTAATCACTTGTTATTGGGTTGGTCTGTCATTTCTTTTAAGACGAGTTCTATTATTAGTTCGCGTAAGGGAATTGGCAAGAACATTTGGGTGTGCATCCAGTTTCGCAGAATACTTTAGTTGTTGAGTACCTATTTCAGATTTTACGCTAGGTATATTTAGATCATTTTGAATGTTGTCGTTTCGTATATACCACGGGGCCCCCGTGATTGATCTTAAAATCTTCGACTGCGCTCTTTGTATAATATCGACATTGTTGGTACTTGCATTTCCCCATAGTACGGCTCCGTAAGTCCAGATGGGTTTCAGTAAGGAGTTGTATAGGAGGACTTTATACTCCAGACGTAGAGGGGACCGAGCATTGATGATCCAATGTAGGCTACTCGCTTTCAGTTTAAGCTGTGACTTTTTTGCTTCGATGTGCTTGCGCCAAGTTAGTCTTCTGTCTAGGTGGATGCCAAGGTAAGTGACATCCACGGCTTGAGGAACTGGTACGTTGTTTAGCATTAGAGCTGGACAGTTTCTTCTGTTAAGCGTAAATGTAACATGTTTGCATTTCTGCTCGTTGACCCGGATACGCCAGGTTGCTAGCCATTCCTCTACCACCTTAAGGTGTTCCTCTAGTTTTGCAGAGGCTTGTATTGGGCATTTGGATCTGCTAAGGATTGCCGTGTCATCGGCAAAAGTGGACGTTGTAAGTCCTAAACTCGTTGGTAAGTCTGCAGTGTACAGCAGGTAGAGCAATGGGCCGAGTACACTGCCTTGCGGTACACCAGCTTTGATTTCAAAATCAGCGGAGACGGAGCCATTACATCTTACAGCGAATTTCCTATTGTAAAGGTAAGATTCCATGAGTTTGTGTGTGTACTGTGGCAGTTTTTGCCGGATTTTGAACATCAGACCCTCCAGCCAAACTCTATCGAAAGCCTGGGCAACGTCGAGAAAGACAGCCGCACAGTATTCTTTTAGTTCGAATGCTGTTCGTATTTCGGATGTTATGCGATTGACTTGTTCAATTGTACCATGTTTTTCGCGGAAGCCAAACTGGTGTGAAGGGATTGTGTTCTCCGATGCCAGAAATGAGTTTAGGCGGATCTGCAGGACCTTTTCAAAAAGCTTCGAAAGACATGGCAGCAAACTAATTGGCCTATAGGATGATGGCTGGGTTTTGTCCTTTCCCACTTTAGGAATCATGATGATAGTGGACTTTTTCCATGTTCTTGGGAAGTAGCCAATTTTTATTATAGCGTTGAACAGTTTGCAGATATATTGTATTGCAATGATAGGGAGTTCTAGGATCATTTTCGGTGTGACTAGGTCATGGCCAGGGGCTTTTTTCGGCTTTATGTGGTTTTTAATAACTGCAGTGATCTCGTCCGATTGGAGTTCCGAGTACTCACTATCCGTTTATGTGTTCGAAGGGGGAAGTACAGATGAGTTTGATGTTGGATTTGGCTGGAAAACCATTTTAAGATGTGTGGCAAATACGGATGCCCTCTCTTCGTCACTGCGGGCCCATCCACCGGTTGGACTCCTTATCGGTGAAATTGTCTCTGTAGGAGCGCTTAAAGTTGGGTGGGCTTTCCACAGAGGATGTTTAGTGCTGGTTGGACTGAGCTTTTCTATGTATTTCCTTTGAGCCCAGCTTTCCTCTTGTCTTAACGCCTTGGAGAGGTTGCGATTAGCTTGCCTTAGGCGAAGTTTTGCTGCTGGTGATCGAGTCATCTGCCATTCTCTTCTTAGACGTCGTTTTTCCGTTACTAATTGTTCTATCCGCCGGTTCGTAGGCCTGTCAATAGGTTTGGTGTAAGAAGAGGCATGTGGAGTAGATACTCTTGCTGCAGCTCCCATCATCGACTCAAGTGCAGAGACGCACATATCAATGTCCTCTGCAGCATCCAGTTTCGGCGAACAGTCAATGTGGGCACTCATGTACATTTTAAATTTAAGCCAATTTGTTTTGTTGTTTGTAAGCCTATATGGGCGATCAAGTACTTGAGGTCTTGTTAATAATGTGAATAGCACTGGAGAGTGATCGGAAGTTAAATCTAGTAGTGTTTCCGCAGTGATCCGATTACGTGGAATCCTCTTGGTTACTGCGAAATCAATCAAGTCAGGCACTTTTCTTTCCTGTAGGATTTACCAGGCGAGATCCCCAGAGCGTATGTTTGGCGTTATAGTCCCCTGCTGCAATGAAGCGATCTCCGAGTGTGTTAAAGAAATCGGTAAATTCCTTTTCAGAGATTGAGAAGCGTGGTGGGCAGTACAGGGCGACCAATGTAGTGTTGCCGCAGCTGGTTTGGACGGTTATAGCATTTGCTTGTAGGTGCTGTGTTTCAAATCTGTTGAGGAACGAGTGTTTTATACGGTTTTTGATTAGCATACCGGTCCCGCCATGAGCTTTTCCGTCTGGATGGTTTGTTGCGTAGAAGGTATATTTTGGTATTTGAAAATTATTTTTTGATGTTAAATGTGTTTCCGAAATCAGCAAAACGTCGATTTCACTTGAGTCTAGGAATAGTTGCAGTTCATTTTTGTGCTTGGAGATGCCGTTAGCATTCCAAAGACATAGACGTAGGGAAGCCATTATTTTTTCTCGATAAGCTTCTGGATAAGCAGGTTTTGATTCGACATCAGTTCGTGCATACAGTTTTGCATGAACGTCATAAAAGTGGTCATGTTTTGATTGAGTGAGATCAATAGGGCCTCTAGACCACTTGGAGTTTGATGGCCAAGCTCTGGTGCGCTAGGTTGCGGATTCTGTAGATGGCGGAGTGACGGGGTCTCTTTCGCGGGCTCCGTCTGTCCAGTTCGGAGCACACTAGCGAAGGATACACTAGGACTGGTTGTAGCAGTCATGTTGGATGATCTAACAGCCTTGGCGAAGAAAACCTCCGGTGTAGTTTTGGAGGCGTTGAAGATGATTTTTGGTCCGGCTGGGGGTTTGCGCCCGTTTAGGTGTGATTTAAGATCCTTAAAGACAGGACATCCTCTGTAGTTGGCCGTGTGGTTCCCTCCACAGTTGCTGCATAGTCTTAGTGCGACGTTGTTTCTGTCCTTGGTGCAAATTCCATCTTCATGATGTTCGCCGCAGCCAACACACACTGACCTAAGATTGCAAATGTTAGAGGTGTGGTTGTATTCCTGGCAGTTTTTACACTGCGGTGGTTGGCGTCTCTTATGGGGCTCCTCTACGGTGATTCTTCTGTGCAATAGAAGCTGTAGGTTGTAGATCGGGTGCACTTCATTTGGCTTCGACCGCTTTGCATCTGGTTGGAGCTCGATTTTAAAGAGCGGCTGTGCGACTTTGTTCCTGTTGTTGATGTTGACAACGGACTTGACCGCAAACCCTTTTTCGACCAACGCGTCTGCTATTTCTTGAGTAGGGACCGATGGCTCAATCCCCTTTAACACAACCTGGAGCCCTTTACTGCTTTTTGGTTGGTAGGTATAGAAGTTGATGTTAGCATTACGGAGGTACTTTTCGATGATGCGGAAATTGTCCTCAGTTTAAGCTTGACATTTAATTTCTTTAATGTTACCCCTATTGAGAGGGGTTACAACAAAGTTATTTGCCCCTACTGTTTCTACTAGCTTCGAAATCAGGGCGCTGCAGTTGGCTCCACGGATGTATAAAGGGGGTGGTCTAGCCGATTTAACTTTATCTACAGCGCCGGCTTGATCGTCTTGCTGATCGGCAAGAATTTTAAAACGATTCCCGCTAAGGGGTGCTACTAGTTCATTTGGTTTGGTTATTTTCGGCGTATTGCCACTTTTTTTCTTTTGCGGGCTTAGCTTCCGCTTAGTTGCAGACGTTGCAGTAGTTGCTGTCAACGAGCTGACGGTGCTGGTTGCTGTCAACGAGCTGACGGTGCTGGTTGGTGCAATCGGTGACCCAGTTATCGATATTGATGGAGAAGCACACTGCTCTCTCCACGGTAGGTTGCTGTTAATTGCTGAGTGGCTGGCACTTTCGGTGTTATTGCTTACGTTAGCATTCGGTGGGGTCGGCGACACCACCGAAAAGTACGCGTTGTTGCGTTGGACCGAGAGTCGACGCTCACGTTGTTGTTGTACAATTAGTTCTTGTAGCTGTTGCTGGTGGGGATTGAGAGAGCTTGGGCCCGAATTGGTGGACATGGCTTTTGTAAAAATTACGCACTTTGTTGTTGCAACTTAGTATTTATTGCTATTAGAGCAATCTAATAGCAATATGATTGTAAATCGGCGCCTCTGAGGTGACTGAGAGCCCTACACAACTTTTTGCAAACGCAGACTTTTTTTTTTTTTTTTTTACACTCAATTTTTGCGGAGTGCATTAAAAAACACGTCTGCACACGGCGGCAGTTGAATAGTAATAGAATAGAAAAATGTTGTAGTTATTTTTGATTTTATAATTTCAACGGCTAGATCGTCTTGTTCCCGACAATTCTTAACGCAGTTTGTTTCAATGAGAACTCCGGGGTTGAATATGACACCTGCTAAGCATTTTCCCAATCTTCATGAATAAAAAATAAATAATTTACCGAAGTAACTTAACAAATGACGCCCAACGGGCTTATATTTTTTTCTTAATTTTTATTAAGAAATATAATGAAATTGCTCAAAAAAGTAGTATTTCCAGCATGCCCTAGGATTTATTCACCGCGCTGGCATTATAGTTGCGCGTACTGAACCAAAGGCACAGGGCTCTTTTGATAAAAAAAAAAAAAAAAACACGTGGGTCAATTTTAATCAGAGGACAGTTAGGAAGCACATAGAAAGACTCCCTGAAATAATAACCCGATCTTTATTCGTTGAATTCAAAATGTGAATTGATTTTATTTACAAAAGTGTTGTGTATATAAATGAACTCTTAGAATCTAATTATTCTATTATTTATGTTCTTCGGTGGTTGAAAATTATTTATACTTCATGCTCAGCGTTGGCAACTTGATAACGCGCCGTTGTTATAATCTTAAGTGTTTTCCACAGAGTGTGGATGCATGCTTCGTTTGGTTTTCAAGCAATATTAGTCATTTGAATCCTTATGACTTAGTTTTGTTTTTATGTTTTTGTTTCGTTTTGTATATCTTCAGTGCATCTGTTTTGTTGAATCCATCTCAGATGAACACGATGTTTAATTAAGCGGACGTTGACGATACTATGCGCAGTACGTTCAAGTGGCCCCAGGACAAAGCCTGTTACGCGCGAGCCCAAGCCGATAACTGCCCACCTCCCACCCGATCGACTGAGGGGTGCAGCCGTATAACGCACGGCACGAATCGCGTGGACAAATACACAAGAGACTATAGTTATCTATTAACTAAATGGGATAGGATAGATGTTTTAAGCATATTGATAGAAAACTATGAGCTGATTACAGGGAATAGAAGGTTGTAATCAGAGCAGAGGGCCCTAAAAGGTTCATGCATGGCATAGTTAGAAGAACAACGACTAAGGGATAAAGGTATCAAAGGATGTCTACTACCGACAGATTTACCTGAGCTAATAACTCAGGCGAGTCCATATCACCAATTAGGAGCTTGTGCATAAAAAAACACCAAGCATAATTCTACGGTTAGTAAGGGTAGGAAGGTTAATCAAGAGAAGTCTACTAGACGAAAGCAAATTGACATTGCGATCCCAGCTGAAGCCACGAAGAGCAAATAGCAAGAACTGTTTTTGAACGGATTCAAGTCTAATCTGGTGCAACTCATATTGAGGTGACCGAATGCAAGATCCATACTCTAAAATAGGACGGACAAGCGAAGTAAAAAGAACTTTAGTTGTATAGGGGTCGTCCAATTCTTTTGACCATCTTTTAATGAAACCTAGAACACTCATGGCCTTTGCAACCGTGGTGTTAAAATTTAACTTATGGTCCATAAGTACGCCCAAATCATTCATATTATTTAGACGTTCTAAAGGGCTATTGTTTAGAAAATAAGTGACCAGTTGAGGAGAGTTACGAAAAAAAGTCATTACCTTACATTTGGTAGTGTTAAGATTTAGTAGATTAAACTGGCACCAGGATTGAAAGTTTTTAAGATCAGCTTGTAGCCGACTAAATGAATCTGTATCTTTATAAGTAAGACAAAGCTTGACATCGTCAGCATACATAAGCACACGCGAATGAACAATGACTGATGGAAGATCGTTAATGAATAATGTGGAAAGCAGAGGGCCAAGATGACTACCTTGACGTACACCAAAAGTCACAGGAATGGAATCGGAAAAAGAAGACTTAAAAAGTACCTTCTGTTTTCGTTTTGTTAAATATTCTCTAACCCAAGAAAGGAAAATAGGTGATAAACCAATGTCGTTCGGTATAGAAAGTAATAAAGTATGATTAACAGAATCAAAGGCTTTGCTGAAGTCAGTGTATACGACATCAGTTTGTTTAGCATTTTTGAACCCCTTAATAATTAGAGATTTAAATTCTAAAAGGTAAGTGGTTGTAGATCTACGTTTCACAAACCCATGTTGGGATGGTGAAATAATAGAGCTACAAAAATGTTGCAATTGAGAAGTTATAATTTTCTCAAAAGCTTTCGGAATAGCGGACAATTTCGAGATACGGGATTGAAAATGCAATTAGCCTTTTTTAAATGATAAGGATACGGACTTGCTCGATATTCCGTTGAGGAATAAGTTGTTTTGAAAAAACTCGCAGACGTATCGGCAATTGCCTGATCAGTGCTCGCTTTTTAGACCCTTGCAGAGGGTATTATAAAATTGGTCAGATGTTTGTAACGCACAGAAGGAGACGTTTCCGACCCTATAAAGTATATATATTCTTGATCAGCATGAGAAGCTGAGTTGATATAGCCATGTCCGTCTGTCCATCTGTCCGTCCGTCTGTGCGTATGCGTTTTACTCAGCCATCTTACGAGCTATCGGGATGAAATTTTTTTGGGGGCTTTTTATTACCTGGGAAAAATAAAGTATGAAAATTGGCAGAATCGGACCACTATATCATATAGCTCTGCAGGAAACATTTTTACAAAATTGCAAAAATTGGAGTATCCCCATTAAATTTACCAATATGATAGTATTATATAAAATATCTCAGATCCCAAAATTTGAATCTGATCGGATAAATAGAACACAAGTTACAGGCGCTATAAATCGGTTCGGCTTGCTGCCTACTACGTCATCATCAAATCAACAGAGCACACGCATGCACACATACAGACGCAACGCTACATAAACTATATGTGTATGCGTGCGAATCGCGGCATGCGTGTAAAAGAGGATGGGGAAGAAGAAGAAATTGAAATGATACTTGTAAGGTTCTGTGCATTAATGAATTGAGATACAGAAAAAGAGTTTGGAACATGTAAAAATATTATGGCCATGGACTGCAAGGGTATATAAACTTCGGCACAGCCGAAGTTAGCTTCTTTGATATTTTATTTTGAAAAGACAAAAAGGATGGGTGCACAGAGGTCTTTCGTTTAGAATTAACCAAATTGTAAAATTGTTTAGGGTCAGAGGAAAACTGTTTTATTGTGTATTAAGGCATCATTAATTTTGAACGAGCGACTGTATACAGAGCGTAATCTGATGAACAAACTTTCAAACTTCTTATAATATCGAGTCTTCACATTTTTCAAATTGGATAACTCTCGAGAGAACCAGGGAGGTTTGTTAAGCCGCTCCAGCCTACCACACAAATATCAAAGAGTGAATTCAGAGTATCATAAAAGAAGCGAACAGCTGAGTTCATATCTCTACAATTGTAAAGATAGGACCAATCGGTAGTAGTAATGTTTTCATTAAGGCTGGCAAAGTCAGTCTTACGAAAGCACCTAGTTAAAGGTGACTCATTTGAACCAAGTAATCTTGAAAGCAAGGGCAGATCAATTTTTAAATTTAATGTAGGATGAAATTTGTCTTCTGGAAGAACAAATGGTTCGATCCTAGAAACATCACAATAAGAAGAATCCAATACAAAAAAAATAATAATAAAGATAAGCCTAAAAGGCCATCAATAAAGTCATGTGGCATAGTGGGCAGCAGCATGGTACATTCATCTGTTGGTGACCATACAAACAGCTATCAGAACGCCACCACCTATGCGAGAAATCCGGTCACGTCTGAATATAGAAAAATTTGTGGGAAAAACCGATGAATCAGCAATATCAGGTTTAAGCCACGTCTCTGTAAAAGCTAGAATGTTATGCTCAAAAGAAAGACTATCTACATAGAGATTAGGAAGTTTAGATTTCAGTCCTCTAACGTTCTGGTAACCCAGGTTAAGGGACGAAGCTAGTTTTTTGACACACCAGCAGATGCTGATGTGGCAGGAATAGTATTAGTTGTTGTTGTTGGCAAGCGAATCGGTTGCCGATTTTTCTTTTTTACAGTATATTCCTTAACTATTATATGTTTCGGCCAAAAATCTTCTCGACATATGGTGTCGAAGATATTGGCAGAAACACTAATTTTAAAGGACGAAATGTCCCGAGAATAAGAAAATTTAAACGTTTCCACCGCAATATGCGAGACGTTAACTTTCTTCCAGCAGGGTCTAGCCTAGAAACAAATATATGTTTCTTTGGTGGTATGCCAACGAGAGGCCGTGGTCCCGGAGCGTCAGCTGCAGCAGCAACATTGGACATGTCACCCACTGCATCAGTTAACTTGTTTACGGAGCCCTCGATACTTTTAGAACTATCGGCAATTTCCATTGAAATGGGTAATTGCAATTGGCGTCGTTTTTAAGAGATCATTCCCAGGTGATACCGGTAATTCCTTACTAATCGCATTCACAACCGGGCTCTTAAACGATATCAATTGCTGTACATTAGGAGTGGACGGTGCATTAGTCTCTAGTCTCTAGTCCGCCGCAGTAATGAGCGCATCTCATTCTCGACCTCACGGCAAGCATCACATCCATATTTTAAGCCACCACCTTTAGCAATAGACTCCTTGATTCTGCCTATGTAACCTACACACTTTACGTGAACCGCATTCTCACACAACCAACAAAGAATATAATCATGGGAGTCAACCGCATTAGTGGCAACTATACAATTATTTTTTGAGCAGACAACCATTTAACCAACCAATACAAAAAATTAAAAAATAGAAATTCTAAAGGTAAAAATTCTGTGAATAAGAAAATACTGACCAGTTCTGACACAAGGGTTAATGTGCAGAGTAAGCCTTCACACTTAAAGAAATTAATAAGCAAGAATACACAAAAACAAAACCACGTATCACAGAGTCGCGGGTAGACAAAAGACGAGAGCGCAAATCAAACAAGAATAGGAAAGAGCGGGAGAGCGCGTCAAATTGAACACATGCAACAACAATTTGTACGGAAGAGCGCGAGAGTTAGTTACAACGGTAAAGATACAAAAGCAAAAGAGAGAAGCAAAACAACAACACCGCTAATGCGAGTATTGTTCTAAGTTTTGATTTATTTATATTTAAGCAAAAACACAAAAGCGACTGCAAGAATTCGCGAAATGAAAATAAAATTCGGATGCCGAAATTATTATTAAACCGATAATGAATTTAAAAGTTATAGTAGTAGTCTTCCATTGTTTAATTATTTTGTTTCTTATTGTTTAATTATATATTTACAGCCAGCTCCAGAGCCATATGATCACAGTGTAGATGAGAGAGAGCACACCGTTGAACAATGGAAAGAGCTAATTTATGAGGAAGTAATGGATTATGAAGCACGTAATACAATTAATAGAACACGATAGAGTGAAACAACTTATAACTTATCAACAATACTTTATGCATTATTAAAATACATTACATAAATAGATAAGAATATTTTAAATACCTCAATTGTATTTAAAACTTGTAGTACTCAAACTAATTATTTCAATAAAAACAATTATTCAAGAATTTTTAAATTTTACTTAAAATTGTGAAGAATCCCAGGTTGCATCATTTGTTTGTGAATTTCACCGCTCTTTTGATTCAACGGCTTCTATCTTAACGCAATGGACAATGATTACTGTATAGACAGGGCATGAAGAAATCCTATCCTCTATTATCAGATTTATAAACTATTCTGACATTTCTATTAATTTCTACCACAACTAACGGGAAAACCTATTTTCACGGCAATAATAACATCGCTATCTATGAACTAAATAATAAAGGAAGGATGTTTAAAGAAATACAAAGTTGAAATTATTATTTGTATTGATTTTGTCCCATAAAGCTTTTAAGAAGTGACAGCATTTTTTTTTTGCGTCCAGGAGAGAATTTGTTGAAACCTCGGATCTAAGAATAGGCATGCATCAAATTCCAACATTCGATATATGTTTTTCCGTTTGAGTATTATACTTTCAATAAGGGTTTTATCAATTTTTAAACTTATAGAATTTTCGCTATCTGATCGTGATAGTTAAATTTGATTAGTAGTCAGCTTACATGTAAGCTACAAAGCGTAAAAATTTCCATAGTGCAATTGCTCTTCTTGGAACATTACTATGGTTTTTTGCAGTGGATTTATAATACAGGTGTAGCAATCTATAAACTCCCACAACATAAATCTAGCGACAAAATTTTCATTATCCGTTTTATTTTCGATTGCTTCAATTTCGCTCAAAACGTCTTAGCTTTATTCAGTCGATTGATCATTTCATATGTTGATCCCCACCTTGGGGGACAATCCAATTGAGGTAATTTCAGTTTACGAAAGTCAAACACCGGCATATTTGTATATTACCCACATGTAATTCTTCTGGGGTCTCATAATTATCAATTTTTTCAGTGTAGTCTATGTTTTTTTCACTTTCTCTGCGCCTTCAAAATCACCATCAAATATATAACTATGGGATAATATTTTTGTTGATTTAATCATATTATTTATTTATTTATTTACGTCAACTAACACAGCAGTCGACGAAAAACCTAAAGCTAAAAGACAGGTAACAACTTATTGAAGCTTAGCTTTATACACAACTAAACATCACCGACCCGGTGGAGTTGTTTTATTTGCACAAGGTGCCAGCTATGCCCCGATTCACAGCCAATGTGGTCAGGGATGAGTTGCAAGCAATCCAATTCCAGTCCAAGTCCAGAATGTATTTAGCGGTTTCGTTGTAGATGATTGAAAAGTATAGCTCGAAGAGAAGTAACAGAAAGATGAGGAGAGATAAGGTGAGAACACGAAAACGTTCGTGACGTGAGGGAACACAAAAATATAGCGGATCTAGTAAATTGGTAGAAATGACTTCACCGTTGACTAGTTTATGGAGAAAGAGAAAGCCAAATACGAGCCTACTGTTGTAAAGTGAATGAAGATTAATAAGAAGAAGTCTGTCAGAATAAGAAGGAAGGCGAAGACTCGGGTCCCAATTAAGACCGCGTAACGCGAACTTAAGGAATTGCTTCTCAACCGATTCAATACTACGCTGGTGAACATCATATTGAGGGTTCCACACTGGCGAGCAATATTCTAGAGTAGGGCGAACTAACGAAGTGTATAAAACCTTTGTTACGTAGGGGTCATCAAATTCTTTGGCCCAACGTTTTATGAAGCCAAGAAGACTGCATGCTCTATTGACAATTGAAGATATATGAATATTAAATGAAAGTTTTGGGTCAAACATAACGCCTAAGTCTTTGAATGATGGCACACCATCTAACAGAACAGACTTAATAGAGTAATAAGCTAGGAACGGAGACAAACGAAAGAATGTCATAATTGAGCACTTTGAGGCATTAAGGTGTAATTTATTAACGTGGCATCAATCACATAACGCAACGAGATCTGATTGCAATTACTGTTGGAAAGAAGGATCATTATAGGAATAACAAATCTTGACGTCATCCGCAAACATGAGCACGCGTGAGTGAGCCAAGGCCAAGGGTAAATCATTTATAAACAGGGTAAATAACAGTGGGCCCAGATGACTGCCTTGGGGGACACCTGAGTTAACTCGAACAGTTTTGGATATTGAGGAACGAAAAGACACCATTTGGGTTCCGCCTATAAGATACGATTTTAACCAAGGCAACAGTTTCGGGGAAAAGCCCATGATTAGGGCTTCCAGGGCGAAGGAAATAATATCCCGGTCTTCATATGTTGAATTCAAAATATGAACTGATATAGTCAACCGCATTAGTGGCAACTATGCAATTATTTTTTGAGCAGACAACCATTTTATCAAAAAGTTAAATTTATTTTAAACAAGGAAATACAAAAAATAAAAAATAGAAATTCTAAAGGTAAAAATTCTGTGAATAAGAATATACTGACCAGTTCTGACACAAGGGTTAATGTGCAGAGTAAGCCTTCACACTTAAAGAAATTAATAAGCAAGAATACACAAAAACAAAACCACGTATCACAGAGTCGCGGGTAGACAAAAGACGAGAGCGCAAATCAAACAAGAATAGGAAAGAGCGGGGAGAGCGCGTCAAATTGAACACATGCAACAACAATTTGTACGGAAGAGCGCGAGAGTTAGTTACAACGGTAAAGATACAAAAGCAAAAGAGAGAAGCAAAACAACAACACCGCTAATGCGAGTATTGTTCTAAGTTTTGATTTATTTATATTTAAGCAAAAACACAAAAGCGACTGCAAGAATTCGCGAAATGAAAATAAAATTCGGATGCCGAAATTATTATTAAACCGATAATGAATTTAAAAGTTATAGTAGTAGTCTTCCATTGTTTAATTATTTTGTTTCTTATTGTTTAATTATATATTTACAGCCAGCTCCAGAGCCATATGATCACAGTGTAGATGAGAGAGAGCACACCGTTGAACAATGGAAAGAGCTAATTTATGAGGAAGTAATGGATTATGAAGCACGTAATACAATTAATAGAACACGATAGAGTGAAACAACTTATAACTTATCAACAATACTTTATGCATTATTAAAATACATTACATAAATAGATAAGAATATTTTAAATACCTCAATTGTATTTAAAACTTGTAGTACTCAAACTAATTATTTCAATAAAAACAATTATTCAAGAATTTTTAAATTTTACTTAAAATTGTGAAGAATCCCAGGTTGCATCATTTGTTTGTGAATTTCACCGCGCTTTTGATTCAACGGCTTCTATCTTAACGCAATGGACAATGATTACTGTATAGACAGGGCATGAAGAAATTCTATCCTCTATTATCAGATTTATAAACTATTCTGACATTTCTATTAATTTCTACCACAACTAACGGGAAAACCTATTTTCACGGCAATAATAACATCGCTATCTATGAACTAAATAATAAAGGAAGGATGTTTAAAGAAATACAAAGTTGAAATTATTATTTGTATTGATTTTGTCCCATAAAGCTTTTAAGAAGTGACAGCATTTTTTTTGCGTCCAGGAGAGAATTTGTTGAAACCTCGGATCTAAGTATAGGCATGCATCAAATTCCAACATTCGATATATGTTTTTCCGTTTGAGTATTATGCTTTCAATAAGGGTTTTATCAATTTTTAAACTTATAGAATTTTCGCTATCTGATCGTGATAGTTAAATTTGATTAGTAGTCAGCTTACATGTAAGCTACAAAGCGTAAAAATTTCCATAGTGCAATTGCTCTTCTTGGAACATTACTATGGTTTTTTGCAGTGGATTTATAATACAGGTGTAGCAATCTATAAACTCCCACAACATAAATCTAGCGACAAAATTTTCATTATCCGTTTTATTTTCGATTGCTTCAATTTCGCTCAAAACGTCTTAGCTTTATTCAGTCGATTGATCATTTCATATGTTGATCCCCACCTTGGGGGACAATCCAATTGAGGTAATTTCAGTTTACGAAAGTCAAACACCGGCATATTTGTATATTACCCACATGTAATTCTTCTGGGGTCTCATAATTATCAATTTTTTCAGTGTAGTCTATGTTTTTTTCACTTTCTCTGCGCCTTCAAAATCACCATCAAATATATAACTATGGGATAATATTTTTGTTGATATAATCATATTATTTATTTATTTATTTACGTCAACTAACACAGCAGTCGACGAAAAACCTAAAGCTAAAAGACAGGTAACAACTTATTGAAGCTTAGCTTTATACACAACTAAACATCACCGACCCGGTGGAGTTGTTTTATTTGCACAAGGTGCCAGCTATGCCCCGATTCACAGCCAATGTGGTCAGGGATGAGTTGCAAGCAATCCAATTCCAGTCCAAGTCCAGAATGTATTTAGCGGTTTCGTTGTAGATGATTGAAAAGTATAGCTCGAAGAGAAGTAACAGAAAGATGAGGAGAGATAAGGTGAGAACACGAAAACGTTCGTGACGTGAGGGAACACAAAAATATAGCGGATCTAGTAAATTGGTAGAAATGACTTCACCGTTGACTAGTTTATGGAGAAAGAGAAAGCCAAATACGAGCCTACTGTTGTAAAGTGAATGAAGATTAATAAGAAGAAGTCTGTCAGAATAAGAAGGAAGGCGAAGACTCGGGTCCCAATTAAGACCGCGTAACGCGAACTTAAGGAATTGCTTCTCAACCGATTCAATACTACGCTGGTGAACATCATATTGAGGGTTCCACACTGGCGAGCAATATTCTAGAGTAGGGCGAACTAACGAAGTGTATAAAACCTTTGTTACGTAGGGGTCATCAAATTCTTTGGCTCAACGTTTTATGAAGCCAAGAAGACTGCATGCTCTATTGACAATTGAAGATATATGAATATTAAATGAAAGTTTTGGGTCAAACATAACGCCTAAGTCTTTGAATGATGGCACACCATCTAACAGAACAGACTTAATAGAGTAATAAGCTAGGAACGGAGACAAACGAAAGAATGTCATAATTGAGCACTTTGAGGCATTAAGGTGTAATTTATTAACGTGGCATCAATCACATAACGCAACGAGATCTGATTGCAATTACTGTTGGAAAGAAGGATCATTATAGGAATAACAAATCTTGACGTCATCCGCAAACATGAGCACGCGTGAGTGAGCCAAGGCCAAGGGTAAATCATTTATAAACAGGGTAAATAACAGTGGGCCCAGATGACTGCCTTGGGGGACACCTGAGTTAACTCGAACAGTTTTGGATATTGAGGAACGAAAAGACACCATTTGGGTTCCGCCTATAAGATACGATTTTAACCAAGGCAACAGTTTCGGGGAAAAGCCCATGATTAGGGCTTCCAGGGCGAAGGAAATAATATCCCGGTCTTCATATGTTGAATTCAAAATATGAACTGATATAGTCAACCGCATTAGTGGCAACTATGCAATTATTTTTTGAGCAGACAACCATTTTATCAAAAAGTTAAATTTATTTTAAACAAGGAAATACAAAAAATAAAAAATAGAAATTCTAAAGGTAAAAATTCTGTGAATAAGAATATACTGACCAGTTCTGACACAAGGGTTAATGTGCAGAGTAAGCCTTCACACTTAAAGAAATTAATAAGCAAGAATACACAAAAACAAAACCACGTATCACAGAGTCGCGGGTAGACAAAAGACGAGAGCGCAAATCAAACAAGAATAGGAAAGAGCGGGAGAGCGCGTCAAATTGAACACATGCAACAACAATTTGTACGGAAGAGCGCGAGAGTTAGTTACAACGGTAAAGATACAAAAGCAAAAGAGAGAAGCAAAACAACAACACCGCTAATGCGAGTATTGTTCTAAGTTTTGATTTATTTATATTTAAGCAAAAACACAAAAGCGACTGCAAGAATTCGCGAAATGAAAATAAAATTCGGATGCCGAAATTATTATTAAACCGATAATGAATTTAAAAGTTATAGTAGTAGTCTTCCATTGTTTAATTATTTTGTTTCTTATTGTTTAATTATATATTTACAGCCAGCTCCAGAGCCATATGATCACAGTGTAGATGAGAGAGAGCACACCGTTGAACAATGGAAAAAGCTAATTTATGAGGAAGTAATGGATTATGAAGCACGTAATACAATTAATAGAACACGATAGAGTGAAACAACTTATAACTTATCAACAATACTTTATGCATTATTAAAATACATTACATAAATAGATAAGAATATTTTAAATACCTCAATTGTATTTAAAACTTGTAGTACTCAAACTAATTATTTCAATAAAAACAATTATTCAAGAATTTTTAAATTTTACTTAAAATTGTGAAGAATCCCAGGTTGCATCATTTGTTTGTGAATTTCACCGCTCTTTTGATTCAACGGCTTCTATCTTAACGCAATGGACAATGATTACTGTATAGACAGGGCATGAAGAAATCCTATCCTCTATTATCAGATTTATAAACTATTCTGACATTTCTATTAATTTCTACCACAACTAACGGGAAAACCTATTTTCACGGCAATAATAACATCGCTATCTATGAACTAAATAATAAAGGAAGGATGTTTAAAGAAATACAAAGTTGAAATTATTATTTGTATTGATTTTGTCCCATAAAGCTTTTAAGAAGTGACAGCATTTTTTTTTGCGTCCAGGAGAGAATTTGTTGAAACCTCGGATCTAAGTATAGGCATGCATCAAATTCCAACATTCGATATATGTTTTTCCCTTTGAGTATTATGCTTTCAATAAGGGTTTTATCAATTTTTAAACTTATAGAATTTTCGCTATCTGATCGTGATAGTTAAATTTGATTAGTAGTCAGCTTACATGTAAGCTACAAAGCGTAAAAATTTCCATAGTGCAATTGCTCTTCTTGGAACATTACTATGGTTTTTTGCAGTGGATTTATAATACAGGTGTAGCAATCTATAAACTCCCACAACATAAATCTAGCGACAAAATTTTCATTATCCGTTTTATTTTCGATTGCTTCAATTTCGCTCAAAACGTCTTAGCTTTATTCAGTCGATTGATCATTTCATATGTTGATCCCCACCTTGGGGGACAATCCAATTGAGGTAATTTCAGTTTACGAAAGTCAAACACCGGCATATTTGTATATTACCCACATGTAATTCTTCTGGGGTCTCATAATTATCAATTTTTTCAGTGTAGTCTATGTTTTTTTCATTTTCTCTGCGCCTTCAAAATCACCATCAAATATATAACTATGGGATAATATTTTTGTTGATTTAATCATATTATTTATTTATTTATTTACGTCAACTAACACAGCAGTCGACGAAAAACCTAAAGCTAAAAGACAGGTAACAACTTATTGAAGCTTAGCTTTATACACAACTAAACATCACCGACCCGGTGGAGTTGTTTTATTTGCACAAGGTGCCAGCTATGCCCCGATTCACAGCCAATGTGGTCAGGGATGAGTTGCAAGCAATCCAATTCCAGTCCAAGTCCAGAATGTATTTAGCGGTTTCGTTGTAGATGATTGAAAAGTATAGCTCGAAGAGAAGTAACAGAAAGATGAGGAGAGATAAGGTGAGAACACGAAAACGTTCGTGACGTGAGGGAACACAAAAATATAGCGGATCTAGTAAATTGGTAGAAATGACTTCACCGTTGACTAGTTTATGGAGAAAGAGAAAGCCAAATACGAGCCTACTGTTGTAAAGTGAATGAAGATTAATAAGAAGAAGTCTGTCAGAATAAGAAGGAAGGCGAAGACTCGGGTCCCAATTAAGACCGCGTAACGCGAACTTAAGGAATTGCTTCTCAACCGATTCAATACTACGCTGGTGAACATCATATTGAGGGTTCCACACTGGCGAGCAATATTCTAGAGTAGGGTGAACTAACGAAGTGTATAAAACCTTTGTTACGTAGGGGTCATCAAATTCTTTGGCCCAACGTTTTATGAAGCCAAGAAGACTGCATGCTCTATTGACAATTGAAGATATATGAATATTAAATGAAAGTTTTGGGTCAAACATAACGCCTAAGTCTTTGAATGATGGCACACAATCTAACAGAACAGACTTAATAGAGTAATAAGCTAGGAACGGAGACAAACGAAAGAATGTCATAATTGAGCACTTTGAGGCATTAAGGTGTAATTTATTAACGTGGCATCAATCACATAACGCAACGAGATCTGATTGCAATTACTGTTGGAAAGAAGGATCATTATAGGAATAACAAATCTTGACGTCATCCGCAAACATGAGCACGCGTGAGTGAGCCAAGACCAAGGGTAAATCATTTATAAACAGGGTAAATAACAGTGGGCCCAGATGACTGCCTTGGGGGATACCTGAGTTAACTCAAACAGTTTTGGATATTGAGGAACGAAAAGACACCTTTTGGGTTCCGCCAATAAGATACGATTTTAACCAAGGCAACAGTTTCGGGGAAAAGACCATGATTAGGGCTTCCAGGGCGAAGGAAATAATATCCCGGTCTTCATATGTTGAATTCAAAATATGAGCTGATTTTATTTACAAAAGTGTTGTGTATATAAATGATCTCTTAAACTCTAGGAGGCGACATTTGTTCTTAAAAATACTTATTCTAATGTTTATATTTCATGATCAGCGTTGGCTACTTGATATCGCGCCGCTGTTATAATCTTAAGTGTTTTCCACAGAGTGTGGATGCATGTTTTGTTTGGTTTTAAGCAATACGTAATATATGAATCTTTATTACTTATTTTTGTTTGTCTTTCGTTTTGTATTTTTTTTTGGTCAATCTGATTTGGTGAAGCCATTTCAGCTGACCACGATGTTTAATCTTAAACATTCTGCCAAGGGCCGCCAAATGCGACGTTTTGGAATTTATTTTTATAGTTGATTGTTTTATACCAATTTTTATTAATATTATCATTAGTTACATGATGGACGCTCAAAACCTAGTCAATCTGATGTTCCCTTACCGATTGTAACTGACTTCCTATTTTTACCAATTCTGCTGTATGGCTTACTAAATTGGCTTCTACTGGATTTCATATAATTTTATATTGGCATATTACTAATATCGCCCAATGCTTAACAATTTCTGGTTCGGGATATCTACCCACTCCTGATGTGCATTACTGTTTTGACTTCTAGCCTTTTTATATGGTGGAAAATTTTAAAAATAACTACTTTTACTTTTCGATTTGTTCCAACCTGATCTTTGCTCCACTAGTTTTAAATATCGCTGATAGCTAAAGTTTGAGTTGTTATTCTGTTTGTTCTTAGATGTACTCCTTTTGTAATACTGATTCGGACAATTTATTACCGGAATCTATTTTGACATTTTTTTTGTATAAAATCATTATTTAATTCAAACATTGCCACCTGAATGTTCTTATTTTGTACTGGGATATATACCTTTTCTTCCTCAGTTTTCACTGTACCTCCAAAGTGAGGTCCTGCCGGGGGCATAAATTTATTTCTTAATTACTTTAAAAAATTATGTCTTTTACCTCAGCTTTTATCTTACCTCCAAGGTGTGGTCCTGCTGGAGGAGTTAAATGCTGACTTATATCTTGAATTTTGTTGTTGAGTTTGTTTTGAATTGTGTTGTATTTATTTTCACGTTTACCTTTGTTCTTCTCCCAACGCTGTTGCATACCTGTGACATCAATTGTTGTTGCCACTACAGATTTATTACTTTTCGATTTGGTGCATCCCAAGACGATCCAGGCGATAGGCCATCAATCTTTGTAACTCCCCCTTTTAAAATTTGGGTATATACGTTTACCCCCATTATTAAATCAACCTTACGAGGTTTATTAAAGGTAGGATCAGCTAATACGTAGGATTGCCATTTTGACATATCCACGTTTACCGTTTTTAATGGAAGAGCTTTCATTAACTTTGGCAACACAATCGCCTCAACCTTAAGATGTCTTTTCCAGGGATTTCGCGTCTTCACATCTATTTTTACCTTATATTTGGATTTTGTGGCTTTAATTGAGGACACGCCCCTTATTTCAGTATGTTGTTTTACTTTAGTTAGTTTTAATATTTGAGCTGCCTCTTCAGACAAAATAGTGCTCTATTAAATTCTCCATTTTCTTTTTTAACTTGTATTAGGGCTGTAGCCAACAGTGTCGGTTGAGCCATTACACAAGTATTAACTCTCTCCTGTATTTCTTCAAAATGGAGTAGAGTATGGTGTCCTTTACTGCACAATGAACAGACCATCTCAATAGTGCATTCTTTATTGCTTGAATGGTTCAAGCATCGTGTGCAAAGCTGTACTTTTTTGGCCGTTTCATACCTTTCCATAGGTGTCAAACCTTTAAATTTATAGCACTTATACGCTTTATGC